>CM046369.1:12334902-12365190 GCA_025413025.1 Ficus hispida | reverse complement strand
ATTAAGGACATGAATGATTATTTTCATCTATTTTAACTTAAATTTATTGAGTTTAAGTTACTTAATTAAGTTTTATGAAATATAAAATTTAGTTTTAAATATTAATTTGTGTTAACATTGATTAAAAAAAAGGAGATTCTCTATGCTATAAATTAACAACCTATATGTAAGTTAAGTGTTAATTTATAGGGGGAAAAGAAAAGTTCATTGTTGTCAATGGACATAGATTGCTCTATAGATTTCTAAGTGTGAGGTGCAAATTGCAAAAATCAAAAGCTCAAGGTGAAAATTTCAATGGTGTGACAATTTCATGAGGTACCAATGGAATTTGGCCAAATAAGATAGAGCCAAATCCACACCAAAGTAGGGTCAATATTTTTGTGGATTATTCTTATTTGTTCCAATCGACCTTTAAGATCATTCTCATTTTATCTCATAACTTTAAATATTCATACGTTACCATCTAACTTGAAATTAGTTACAAGTAAAAGAACATTCAGAACTGATAAAAATCATTGCTAAAACTCAAAATATCATCTCTAAAAGTCATTAGCGACGACTTTGTTGTCGCTGAAACATCCTGGCTCAAGACTTTTAGTGACGAGTCATCGCTGAAACATCATGGCCGAAGACTTTTAGCGACGACTTTTGTCGTAGTTGATTGGTAACAAATTTTGAATTTCGATGATATCACCCAAAAGTTTTAGCAACAATAATCATCCTTGAAAATTTTAATATTTTTTACTCTACATTCAACGATGACGTCGTCGCTGAATGTATTTATTTATTTATTTGTTTTCCTTTCAGTGACAACTTCACTGTATGTTTGATCGTTTCATTTTTTTATTTTTTATTTTTTTTTTCCTCTTTTTATAATACATGCCAGTTAAACCAATTACATTTCCCTGCCAATTCACCAATATCCCTGCAATATCGAATATTTAATAATAAAAGCAATTGAATATAAGCAAATGCATATATTAAGTTAATCAAGTCTTTAAACAACAGTTCATAAGCTATTCTCAAACCTAAGTCATAACATAGTCTAATTATTAACATTAAAATCATTATGTAGAACAAAACTAATCTCCCAAATCAGTATCTCATCATCGCTTCTTTCTTAGTGGATTGAAGACATAGAAAGTGGCAGTGGGGGTGGGGGAGGCATAGGCATGTCTGAGTCTGGCATCATACGCTTAAGAATGGCCGTCTTTTGTTTTCAAACTGACACGATTCTTCTTCCAGCAACATCCAGCAACTAAACAAGTGGCAATAAGAAGGCATTAAGCAGTCATACGGATCCCAACGAAATTTTTAAACTCGTTGGAGACGCCATTTTCAGTGTTGAATTGTAAAGAAAGAGGAGCGAACTTTTCTAGATAGAACTGAGAAAAGAATTGTTTCTCATTAATGAAAAATATCATACATAAGTCCTTTATATACAAAAGCTGAAACCTAACTAACACAGCTATTGACCAATTACAAAGCACGTGTATAGGCATCTAACAAACTAACTGAATTAGTCAGCTAATCTAACTAACTAACTAACTATAATTAGTGACTACAGACTAATTCCAAATAGCTCCCTCAAACTCATTGTGAGGACTTTCCACTGTGAGTTTGTTTCTAAATATAGCATATTGAGAACTGGATACTGCCTTGTGAAACATCAGCAACCTGGTCCAGTGAGGGAACATGCTTGACTTCTAGCTGTTCTGTATCGCCCTCTCTCACAAAATAGAGATCCAGTTCTATATGTTTGGTTCTAGCATGTAGAACTGGATTTGCTGCCAACAACACTGTACTCTGATTATCACACCAGATCACTGGAATCCTCTTATCATCACTTTCAGTTCTCCCAGCAAAGACTGTATCCAGGAAATCTCTGCTACTAAACTAGCTAAACTCCTGAACTCTGCCTCAGTAGAATATCTTGAGACCACGTGTTGCTTCTTGGAGCTCCATGAGATGAGATTAGAGCCTAGAAAAACACAGTGTCCTGTAGTTGACCTCCTGTCATCCACGTCAGATGCCCAATCAGCATCACAAAATCCAACCAACTTCAAATTATCCATACAGCCTTCCCTAAGATGAAGTCCATGCTCCAGAGTCCTTGAAAAATATCTCAAAATCTTTGACAGCTTTCCAATGCACCTCCAATGGATTTGCATGAATTGACAAACCTTGTTGACACTAAAGGCAATTTCTGGCCTTGTAATTTGACATACTGGAGTGCTCCAACTATGCTTCTGTAGAGTTGTGGACTTTCAACAGGATCACTTCCATAGGCTGTTAATCTCAAACCATGTGTCATTGGTGCTTTGATAGGCTTTGCATATTGCATTTTAGCCTTGCAAAGCAGATCTCTAATGTACTTGGTCTGTGACAAGTGCAATCCCTCAATAGTTTCTTCACTTGTATTCCCAGGAAGTAGTTTATTGCTCCCAAATCTTTTAGAGCAAACTTCTGATTCAGTTGAGTAATCAAATCAGTGATAAAGCTTCATTACTTCCTGTGATGAGTATATCATCAACATAGACCAATATAAAGGTAGAACCCTGTCTAGAACTCCTAACAAAAAAGTGACTGATCTAATCTAGTAGATCCAAAGCCAAAGGAAATGAGAGCAGCCTGCAGCTTCTCAAACCAGGCTCTAGGAGCCTGTTTGGACCATATAGTGATTTATGCAACCTGTAAACTAGAATTGGACTCTTAGGGTCTTCAAAACCTGCTAGTTGTGTCATATACACTTCTTCCTACAAATCTCCATTGAGAAATGCATTATTCACATCTAACTGCCTTACATTTCACTTACATGCTAAGGCTATAGTGAGTACCACTCTAATAGTAGTTGGTTTAACACAGGGCTAAATGTCTCAGTGAAATCAAAACCAGCAATTTGATGAACCCATTTAGCAACCAACCTAGCTTTATACTTGTTGATAGTCCCATCTGGATTCTCTTTGATCTTAAACACCCATTTACATCCAATTGCCCTCCTATCCTCAAGCAATTCCACTAGTGACCAAGTGTTGTTTCTAATTAAGGCAAGAAACTCATTTGTCATTGCTTGTTTCCATTTTGGGTTTTGAAGAGCAGCTTCAACTGAATCTGGTTCTCTGGTTGCCATGAAGATCTTAGGTTTGACAATTCCAACTTCATCCTGGTCACCATAGGATGAACATTTTCTCCACTGTCACCACCTCCTCTCTTTCTCCCTTTTTCTACTACTGCATTGGCAATCTCCTCTGGTGGACAACCTAAATATCTTGCATCTGGACAAGTTAATGAAGCAACATGTTGAGTAGCATTAGAGGCATTAGCTGATTCTATGTTCTCAGGAACAGCCAAACCAGTAGGGTTTGCTGTGACAGAGACAAGATTTGGACCAACTACAGGAGACTGGATGACATAAAGGGGAAAGACATGAGGTGATTGTACAACAGTAACAGGATTAGAAAGTTGTGTGGTGGAGGAGGAAAAAGGAAATACAGACTCATCAAATACTACATCCCTAGATATGAAAACACGTCCAGATTTATCCAAACACTTGTAACCTTTATGATTAAGACTACCCTAAAAATGTGCAAGGGGTGGAATGATAATGAAATTTATGGGCATTATAAGGTTTGGTATTAGGAAAACACAAACACCCAAAGACTCTAAGTTGTGAATAATCTGACTTTTTGTTGAATAGTGTTTCTAGAGGAGATTTTCCTTGTAAGATAGGTGTTGGCAACCTATTGGACAAGAAAACAGAAGTCCTAAAGGCTTCATCCCAATGTTTAAGTAGCATAGATGCATGAGCTAAGAGAGTGAGTCCAAGTTCAACAATTGTCCTATGTTTTCTTTCTGCTAATATATTACGTTTATGAGTATGAGGACATGAATTTCTATGAATAATGCCATGAGTCTGAAGTAAATCAGTGAAAGCCCTATACTCACCTCCCCAATCTGACTGCATATCTAGAATTTTGTGGCCAATCTGTAATTCTACTTGTTTCTTGAAAATATCAAAAGACTGTAAAGCCTCAGATTTGTCTTAGTAAAAAAATCCAGGTGAAACGTGAAAAAGCATCAGTAAAATGGATATAATACTTATATCCATTAGAAGAAGTGCAAGGAGAGGGACCCCACAAATCAGAGTGTATTAGTTAGAGAGGTTTTGAGAAAACCGTGTCTGAAATTGGAAATGACAATTTGTGTAATTTTCCTAGACAACAAGCCTTATACAAAGAAGAAGGCAGTTCATTGATATGTTTGATATTACAACAAGTCAAGACAGATTTTACAACCTTTCTTGATGGATGACCTAAACGTTTGTGCCAAAGTTCAAACACATTATTTAGCAAGACAGAAGATTTATTTGAGTTAAGTACAGAAGAACTTGAATCTGGAATACAAGAAGAATAAGCACACAACTTTGAACTGTTGAAATTATTTGACTTCAACTATTGAGTGACTGGATGTTGCACATTTTGAAGCCTAATTTGGGACTGATCAAAGACATTAAGGCCACCTTTAAGCTTCCCTTCCAGTAGAGCATTTTGGGTAGCTTTGTCTTTCACACAGCAAGAAAAAGGATGAAACTCAAAATAAACATTATTATCTTGGGCAAACTTTGACACACTAAGAAGATTTTTAGTTATTTCAGGTACATGTAACAAATGAGACAGGGACAACATTTTAGATGGAACCAAGGGAGAAGAGAACATAGAGTAACCAATGTGTCTAATACAAATTCCCTTACGATTCCCCATGTGAACTTGTTCAAGTTCATGGAATTCACTCTTGTCCACTAGATTTGAGGCCTCAGCAGTAAGATGATTAGTGGCACCAGAGTCAGGGTACCAGTTTTCATCATTGAGAACTTCTGGTGTTGCAAGCATTCCAAACATAGCGGGTCCTTCACACCCAAAAGAGTAGGGAAAAGACTGTGAAGAAACTTCTCCATTGCACTGTCCAACTTGAGCAAGATTACCCTGAACATGACCATAAGAATGAGAGGGCCCACGAAAAGACTAATCAAACCTATAGTAGCAGTCCTGAACCTCGTGCCCAAATTTAATGCATAGTTGACACCGCACTCTACCTCTATTGGCAGTACCATTCGAATTCTGTCCTCTGCCACCAGAAGACCTACCTCCATTGAACGAGCCTCGATCCCCAAACAAATTACCTCTGGAACTCACACCTCGTCCCATTGTGCGTCCACTGTAACTAGAAGCCCCTGAGGAATGATTATAGTGACCTTGGAAATTACCACCACCATGAGGATTAAAGAACCTTTTTTTTCCCTGGATTTGTATGAAATCCTGACTGAGCCAAATTTGCTGCAGCCAACTCCAGAGTTTTCACTTGCTTCTCAAACCTGACTTCCTGAGCCAGCAACAGAGACTATTTCTTCTACAGTATATGGATCTGTACGCGTACTGACAGAGACAATAAAAGTCTCATATTCAGGTGGTAAACCTTCAAGAATTGCATCTATATGTTCTTTCACAGACAAAGGCTGTCCAACAAGCCTAATCAAATCAACATAACCTTTGATCTTGAGTAGATACTCATTTATAGTCAAAGATCCTTTCTTTGTAGACTGAAGAAGGGTTTTGTATTGATTTACCTTGGCTCGAATATGTTGACCAAATTACACCTCTAGAGTCCTCCAGATCTGAGCAGAAGTCTCGCAATTTACCATTCTAGTGAGAATTGTATCTGTCATGGAGTTCAGTAACCAGGAAATAATAAGCTGGTCTTGTTGTTCCCAATCGTGATACTCTGTACTGACTCTTCCCAGAATCTCATCTCCTGCTACGAGGTACTTCATTGGAGGTGGAATTGTGCCGAAAAGAAAATTATGCAACCGATGCCCTCTGATTGTCGCGAGAACTTGTTTTCTCCACACCAGAAAATTATTCTGATCCAGCTTTGAAGAAATTGGATGACTGAACATTATCGGAGTGAACCTCTGTGCTCCGTTCATTGTTGAGGACGAGTCCGAATCCGCCATTGACAAGCCTTGGAGCTCTGATACCATGTAAAGAAAGAGGAACGAACTTTTCTAGAAAGAACTGAGAAAAGAATTGTTTCTCATTAATGAAAAATATCATACAAAAGTCCTTTATATACAAAAGTTGAAACCTAACCAACACAACTATTGACCAATTACAAAGCACCACGTGTATAGGGCATCCAACAAACTAACTGAATTAGTCAGCTAATCTAACTAACTATAATTAGTGACTACAGACTAATTCCCAATAGAATTGTAGCAGGAATCCAATCATCTACTTTGTTCATTGCCTCCTCCTGCAGTAGCAAGATAAGAGCACTGTCACGTAAATTGTTAACATTCTATCTAATATCGCCACATAGATTATACTCGAAAAGTAAAAATGAATCTGTGATGCCAAAGCAACAAAAGCTTTCAAAGACATTCGCACTCGGAAACACCTACAACAACTTACAAGGGCAGATATTATTTGTTCAACTGTTCTTTAGGAGAAGCACTTGTCAATAACATCTAGCCTACACAACCAAGCAACCATAAAAATTGAGGATCCGAAAGATATTAACAGAGATCTCAAAAGTAAGCACATAAAAATTGAGTTTTTCAAATGATATTTACCTCACCACAAAATAAAATGAAATAGGTAAATAGTAGGTATAGAATTCTAAGACATTAACAACGGGAATTTGTAGTCATGGAACCCCTTAATGCACTAGCAAAACCTCACGTTTTTCAGATTAAATTTCCATCAACACAATAAACAAAATCCAACAAAACAAACAAATAGAAGTAAATTGTAAATCAAGACATTTAACAATGGGAACTCGTAAATCAAGGATATCACCATCATTACTAAAGAATCTAGGAAGTCTAGACAAGAAATAAGAGGCATCCACATCTGGAAAGTGCCCCAAAGCTGTTTCTGGCATAGCAAAGACCTACAAGGGTAGACTTTGAAAGTGTGAGATCAAGGGTTGAAAGAAAGTAACTTATATTTTGAAGAGAATACTCATAAAACTATTAGTTAAACTACTTCGAAATGAAAAGACAGAAAATATATATAGTTGAACTGTTCAAATAGGTATCACCTAGGTAACGAACAGAGAAAATAAATTGCCAGTTGAACTCTTTTTCTGTTTATTTATCAACTCTGCAGAAAAAAACAGAGAAGGAAACGAGAAAACCAAAAACAAAAACAAAACAAAACAAAAAAGTCGAGAAGGTGTCAACTGAAAACCCATCTAGCTTAATGTCTTCGAAAACCACCCAAAGGATGAAAATGAACGGCTGATATTAATATTGGAATTAAATTCCCCATAAAAATTGAAGTTTTCATTCATTCAAATATTTCTTTCCCTGACTTTGACACTATTCATAAGTCCACATCAATTACATTGGATCTGAATGAAAGTTCTAGCCCGGTGTCTTATAGCAAAAGATAAGTATGCAGAATTAATAAATAATTATGTGAGATAATACCGAAATTCTGTTGCAACTCGGAATCTACCATGAATTGAAGCACCAGCTCCGCCTCCCATGACAATGCAATTGAGGATTGAAACCTTAAATGATGTTTCCGTGCTAAGAGTAAGAGAATATTGTAAACCGCTATACTAATACACACACACACACACACATATATATAATAATTCAACTAAGGATACTTCCAATTGAATTAGTGGTTATAGAAATTAAATTCATATTTTACCAAACCGACTCGATTCTTCTTCCACTCAATCTACATACGTATTATTGATTTCAAAGAATCCAAACTTTAAAAATAATAATAATAATAATAATAAATCCAAGATTAACAGTAAAAAAGAGGAAAGAATGATTCAACCCAACTACAAAAGTTATCAAATATAAAACCTCAATCAATTCGACTTTCTCTTTCACACTAGTTTGATCAAATTCGACTAGTTCCAATTTCTATTTCCAAACCGATTGCTACATGATTTAGTGTGGTTCAGATTTAAAAAAAAAAAATTCAAATCAACCAGACCAACAAAAGAGAAATAAACATATTTTGTCTTCAAACGAACCAAATCGGCTACAAACACCCCCTTCTGCAGATGTCGAAAACTTCTCAATCAAAAGAGAAAAATAGCTTACCCAATGAATCTGGAGACATAGAAAAGTTCTCGTCGCACCGAAAAATTTGGCTGCAGAAGCTGCCTCGCGATTCTCCCAGTGGCGCCGAACTCTGGCTACGGCGACACTCCGAGCGGCACAGCGGGGACAACAACGGCGGCGATAGAACGAGATGTGGGGCCCAAGGTGGTGGCTGGCGGGGCTCGGTGGCGTCTGTAATCACTGAGATCCTGGTGGGGCGGGGGACTGTGGGGGAGAGAAGTGAGGAGAGGGGAGGTTTTAATTTAATTTAATTTTATTATTATTATTATTTTTTATGATCAAAGAAGGGAAGGTTTCACTATTAGAGCCGACAATTTCGGGCACGATACGAGAATGACACGTCATAAATAAATTTAGACCGCATGTTTAATAATTTGATCGAAATTGGATCAACACGTTTAACACGAAAATAAACGGGTTATAAACGGGCTAACACGGTTAACACGTTTATGTTAGAATTTTCAAACTATTCTAAAGCTCTTTTATAACAAATATATGCCCATTTATGTGTTTAATACAAGACCAGAAAACAACTATTAAAAAATTTTCACTACTGAAACAACATAAATCAGAAGTTACAGAGAGGTTGCTTCTGATATAAAATAATAATCTTATAATTAACTAGTTAATAATATAAAATAATAATTGAATTATAGTTATAGTTAACTAGTTAATAATATAAAATAGTAAATCTAATTATGTATATATATTTGAATTAGGGTATTAGGGTAATCTTATAGTTAACAAAGACATAAGTTTATTAGGATGTAAAATAGTAAAACTTATTGATCATTTTAAAATTACATTTTTCAAATTTGAACTTCAACTTTCCAAATTGTGGAGTTGGACCCTGTGATGCTATCATAATCAAGTAAGAAAGCATTTGCTTTTGTTTTAATATTTTGTTATCTTTTGATGTTTCTCTTAATATTTTGGATCTTGATTATGTGACAATTTGAGACTTATTTGGATGGTGATTTGTATATAGACACCAACTACAACTTAGACTTATGTTTTATTCTAAGAAATGTTTGTCTTAATCATTATGCATATTTGATAATTTTAGTTGTTAGTTTTATATTTTATATGAATTTGATGAGTTTCTTGTGTTAGTGAATTTAGAATTTTAAGTGATTTTTAATCCATACTTTTTGTGTTAAATGGGTCAGAAACCCGTTTTGTGTTAAATGGGCCGTAAACGGGTTTTTCGGGTTAAATGAGTCATAAACGTATTTGTTTTCGTGCCAACCTGTCGTGGCCCGTTTAATAATCGTGTTTGCGTGTCGTGTCGTGCTACCCATTTATTAAATAGTTCGTGTTCGTGTTTCGGTTCCTAGCCCGTTTATTAATCGTGTCGTGTTCGTGCTTATGCTTATCGTCTCGTGCCGTAATCGTACTGGCCCAAACCTGGCCCACGAACACGAATTGTCAGCCTTAGGTTTCAGAATGGGAGTTCGAGGCTGGGTTTGGGAATATGTAACACATTCGAAAATGACATATGTCTTCGCTGAAACTGACCTATTAAAAACGATGCCGTTTTCAGCGACCAGCTTCCGCCTTTCTGAGCATGTGCTTTCCAGCTGGAATGTAATACCATCCAGCGACAATTTGTCGTCGCCATATCTAAATTAAAATTTTCAGCAAAATTAAAGGCGCGAATGTTTTGCGGCCTATTTCTGTTATTTTAGCGATGACGTTATGTAAATGTCGTCATTGTTTCTCTCATTTAGCAATGACAAAATGTTGTCTCTGAAAGTTTAGTCGTTGATATGTTCCATTCTTGCAGTAGGAATTTTGGTTACAAATAGAGGAACAAAGAGGAAACTTTAGGAAACATCAATTATCCTATACTATATATAAACTAACAACCCAGCACATTACATTCGAATACAATTTAAGAAGAAAACATTCAAATACATATTGTATTTTATTATATTATGTTATATTCGAATATAATAATACATAATGAATATAGTTTTCAAACGGACAATTTATCTTACTAAACATCGTAAATTACAGTTTACCAGGAAAAACATCTTATATTACATTTTTTTTAAACATTATATTACAATTTTAGCTAAAAATAAATGAAAAAAAAAATCATTAATTGCACTTTTTTTTCCCTATTGGATTTTACCAAAATTCTAACAGAAGAGTTAATTCAACTCCACCTTAAACGAACCTAGTCTAACCTACTTAACTTAAAATCAAATGATACAATATATGTAACTAGCGACGAGTTGTCATTGCTAATGCGCAATAATATGTGACGACACCGCGTCATTAATATTCAGAATCGTTTCCAAAATCCACTATCATTGCAAAAACTAATTGCGATGACTTGTCATCGCTTCAAATCATTTATTTGAGACGACATGCCGTCACAAAAACAACAAATTAAATATCTCTTTTTTACGACGACATTACCGTCGCAAATAATAATATTGGTGCCATGTCATTACTAGCAAGAGCAAAATGGCGCCAAAAATAGCTATTTGAGACGACAATGTCATTGCAAATAAATCATCATTTGACAACTGGTAGCATTTAACTATTAATTTAATGGGAAAGTATTAGCGAGGACTAAGTCATCGCAAATACTTGAACTTTAATTTGTTTGTGAAAAAAAAGGTGGTCACATTGGTGGTTCTCGAAATATTATTTGCGACATTGTCGTCACAAATAATATTTCGGGAAAGTGCCCCAAAATTAGGTGATTTTGTTAAAATTTGGGAAAATTTGAAAGTATTTGCGGTGACATATCGTTGTAAATATTGCTTATTTGAGAAGATTCTTAAGGATTTTTAAGAGGATGATGTCGTTTCTGATGTTTTTTGGGACAACATATAAGGGTATTAGTGACATCAATATCGTTAAATGGGTATAACCCAGATCAGACAACCTTCTTCTCCATTTCTGCGTGAGTTTTCTCCTATCCTGATACAAACCACGCCAACAACGTGACGAAACCTAATACCAAATCTGGAAACAACAACCCAAGATCTTTCAAGCTTGATGAAAACCGCAACCCATTGCTTAGCAAAGCAAGAACCTTGGTATGGTAAAGACGCTACAAACAATTATGGAAGTCCGTTTGATAAGTCAATTTGAATGTCACAAGGAGTCCTTGATAAGTTCGAATAAGTTTCTTCAAGAACTCAAGAAGAATAACTCTCAATATGAATAAACATAAAAAAAACTCTGATTTCATAATCTGAAAAGTCAGTCTTATATTGTCAAAATTACACTTGTAAAATTCCTAATCTACCCTTAAGGATAAGCATGCCTAAAAACCTAGGAATCGGATTTATCTAAAAAAAAAAAAACTAAAATTTAGAATTAAATTCAAATTTTAAATTAAAACTTAAAATTAAAAATAAGATTACAAAGAAATCAAATCTTGATTAGATCTTGTTTTGAATTTTGAACTTTTTGAACTCTTGGAAATGTAATCTTGACTTGATTCTTTGTTGGAAAATAATGTCAACTTCAACGTTGGAAAATTAAAACGTCCACATCAGCCTGGGCTCTCTTCCGGATCAACTTTGATGAATAAAATCAATCTTTGTTTACCATCAGTAGTGAACACACACTCTTCTTGTTGTAGAACTCTCTGAACTAAGTTATTCAACTCTTCTTTGAATCTTTTAGCTCAAGCTTTCATCACCAGACCAACTGGAACTTAAATTGGTTCGTGAAAATTCCTTTGACCTTAATGTCGTCATCCCCTCTTGAAAAGGATTTCTCCTCAAATCATCACTACATCAAAAGGACTCAAGTCAGTAACATTAAAAGCAGTACTAATATTGTACTCACCAAATAAGTCAGGTCTGTAAGTATAGTCGTTAATCTATTGTAGCACTTGAAAATGACCATCTCCTCGGGGCAGTAACTTAGAACGTTTTTGTGCCCCTCTGTTTCTCTCCTTCTCCTCTCCGATTCTCGCCCTCTTGCTCTCTGATTCTATCCCTCTCTGAGTTCCTCCCACATTTTGCCCCGAAAAACTCCGTCCCCTTCTACTTCATAATTAAATATATCGGAATTTCAAATATGTTTTGATATGTTGCTATACAGTCACAAAAATAGTGTGCACGAGTACGAGTTTATGTTTTCATTTTGCATATGCATTCATAAATTACCCTTAGTCCCGTTCGAGAATCGGTATGTAGTAACTGATGCTTGAATTGTCCTGTTTGGACAATTTGTATTGTAGTTTGCGTATTTTTCATTCAATTGCACTCGCACTTTTGGTAGATGTTTTGGCGTGTCTTCCTATGTTCTCCGGGTGTGTGCTCAATTGCACACTTAGGAGAACTAAGGGGAGATGCTGCTGAAAATTCTACAGAAAAGGGCATTGTGTGATGAGTGACACAATGCATAAATTACAATATTGAATGTGATAGGGGCTTTCCTTATACGTAGAATTGGAGTAAGGGTGGTGTTTAGAATTGCATGCATAAACTTTCCTGAATGATTAATGACAATGATTATTTTGTTATTTTTTGTAGTTAAGATTGCAATTGACAAGAGTTGGATACATTTAAAAAACCAACTGTCTAATCAGTACTGTGAGGGATTATGTGCTTTTATTGATTTTGCTAAAGAGCTTGCAGACGATGATGGTTGCATCAGTTGTCCTTGCTAAAATTGTTTGAATCATGAGATGCTGCGAATAGAAACCGTTAGAGTGCACATACATCGATACGGTTTTAATACACTGTACACAAAGTAGAGTTATCATGGTGAAGAAGAAGTAGTTCAAAGTTATGAGAATGTTGTGAGAGAACCTGTGAATGAGATGCTGGCTGTTTTGCATGACATTGCTGGAGTTAATGAAGATGATGAGCCAGGGGTGATGCAAGTTGATGATGATGATGTGTGATATGTTGAAAGATCTGTTCTCCGAGCTTCAGATAACATTGTATCCAGGGTGTACAAAGTACTAATCTTTAAATTTTGCTAGTCAAATTGATGCACTTAAAAGTACTATACAATGGCCTAATGAGTGCATGGATGCTATGTGGAAGCTATTGAAGGATGCTTTCCCTGACTAGTTAATCTACCTGATTCTCATTACGAGTCCAAGACAAAACTTGGCAAACATTGGGGCCGTTGTTGCAATAGGTTTATGTCCAACAAGTTTAAGGCTAGATACAGTTATAAAATTTTTTTATGACTTGATATTTTAAATATGACTTGATATTTATAATTTAATATAATCAAACGTATTAAACTTGTAATTGTCTATTTGTAGAAAACGTTGGTGAAAAATTCAGAACCGAGGCAATCATGAGAGAGCTAGCTAGCATCACAAAACCTTATAGGCATACCCTTGCAATAAGATGGCGATACTTTTACATAAGTGTTTTTTCTACATTTAAATATGTTAATGAACTACATGTGTATATTCAAACGAAATCAATTTGTTGCACAATCATAAACACAGACCCAGCAGCCGCAGTTGTTGATCGATAACTGGGGTGACATGCATCGTCATGGCCAAACTGGGTTAACTCCCAAGCTGAGCTAACGTTTATAAGTATTTATATTTATTACTTTTACTTATTCAAATCAGCATTTTATTAACAAATCAATATGTTTTCCTCACGTGTTTGTTGAACAAATTATACAGAATTTGATGGAGGGTGACAGAGCAACTCATATGTCACAGTCGGCTTCCGGCTCGTCTTCATTTGCAGTTCAGGAGGACACCATTCTTCAGCAGGTCCTAGGTATTTGTCGAGGGCATATGACATGAGTAGGACAGCAAACTTCTGCAGAGGACCGTCCCATGCGTTTCTTTATCCTCGGGATCTCAGTCGAAGTGCTTGTCATCGTCACAACTTCCCATGGAGTATCAATCATAGATTAATCGCCTAGAGGTTAATCACAAGAACATATACGCAAACCAGATGACGATGCAGTAGACGATATCCAAGTTGTTACCCAAACTCAAATTCGCGCTTGGTATTCCTCCTAAAGTCCTTGTTCCTCCATGTCCTCGACGAATCCCCCGTCCCTGCCAGCTGATGATGATGATGAGGCTACAAATTTAGGCAATTAGATGTTTGGTTTTTCAATTATCTTGTTTAACAATTAAATTATATCTAACATTGTATTTATGAATTTTATATTTACTCATGGATAATTTATTTTATTATTAATTTCATCTATAATATTAATACTAAAATTAATCTGCATTTTATTTTTCATTGATATTTTATTTATTTATTAAATAATAATATTTAAAAATTAAAAAAAAATATTTGCACACATTTGCAATGACATGTCGTCGCAAAAAGAAAAGAGACGGGAAGTATTTGTGACAACATATTTTAAATTGGTCATCGCAAATACTCAATGACACATCATCAAATAACGATGTATTAGTGACGACAAGTTTTAAAATTGTCGTCGTAAATAATCTTGTGCCACATCATTTTTTATGGAATTGGCTATCTTAATTGCGATAGCCTTTTTAGCGACGATTGTCGTCGTAATTGTATATGCAATGACTCAATGTCGTCACTAATAAGGCTTTTGCGATCAAGTTTTAGCGACGACTTATTTGTGACAACTTGTTATCGCAAGAGAGTTATTTGCAACAACATTCAATTTTTAGCAATGACATTTCGTTGTTGCTAGTAGTGTTGTTTGTTGTAGTTCTCAAAGCAGTATTTTGAAATAGACGAAGATAGATGCATTGGGGAGAAGGAAAGTAAGGTGTTTTTTTTTTTTTTAATTATCGTTTTGAAGTTGAAAAACTATAATTTAGTTCACCATATAAAAATCAGGTCGTTTATTTAAGAAAAATTATACACATAAAGAAAAATGAATTTTAGGATCCATTATAAACTAAAGCATAACTTGTTAGGGATAAAATAAAAGTTTTTTTAACAAAAAATAATTTCAATTCAACAAAATATAGATAAATTTTAGATTCCAGTTGGATGATCAACCACGAAGAAGCTGAGACTCCGGGTGAGTTGCGACGGCAGGTTGCAACCAGTGCAATGGTGGTCACGATTCTGCACAACCTGTGGGTGTGGGTTGGTCATGGAGGGTAGGTTGCACCCTCCGGTGGGTAGTGCAATTGTGGGCACCAACCTTCCATCTTCATGGGTCACATTACAACGGTGGTGCATGGCCTTTCCATGATGTCGCAGAAATTGTTTTCTTTGAAATTTATTTAATCTCGGAGTTACTTTCTTTTTTTTTTTTTTTTTTTTTTCCCTCTTGGGATTTTTTATTTTGAACTTTTTATGATAATTTTGTTTCCTTATGTCTGTTCACATGGTAAATTTGACTGATTTAACTTTTTAACCACAATTTTTTTAAAAATATGACTTATTAAACGTGCATTTCACTAAAACACATGAGATATTTTATAATTAAGTGCACTTTTTTTTTTTCACCAACAATTTTCCTCGCTAGTATGCAACACAAGTCTAATCAAGTCATCAGTACTGAAGTGAGAATTCACAACTTGTTATGCTCTAATAAAAACGATTGCATTCATTTCAGAGTTTTTATTTTTGTTTTTATTTAAAAGAAGAAGAGAGAAAGATTGGTAGTAATACAAAGTATCAGCAACAATTTGTATAAGGAACATCGAAAATTAGAAACGCATTTATCTGTTGCCTTCTAGCATAAAACAAGCTTCGAGATTGTCTACTAATTATATATATATATATATATATATATATGTATATACATAAAATAAAGATAGTCCTAGATTGTAGCTGTTAATACAAATAACAGGTTGCAACCATTCTCAAGAACCAAAAATACTAATATGAGAGAAGCCCCTCACGAGTCACTAATATCCTTACAGGAGGGCCCTTGATTTATCTATCTATAACCCTACCACGATACATACGTTTGGCCCATTTGACAAATTTTTGTTTTTGTTTTGTTTTTGTTTTTTCTTCTAGTCAATAGAAGAAAAGTAAAAGTTGTGACTTATCATTAAATGTTTAGATTCAAGAAGCTTTTAAAATTAAAGTAATTTATTAAGTTTTCTAATAACTAATAAAAATGGTAAAATGAAGTTTATCATATATAATTTAAATTTTATCACAAGTTTTAAAATTTACTCAAAAGAGCTTTTATTAAAAGTCATATTTTATGACTTTGACATGAAACACTTCTGAAAATTGGAAGCTCTTGTGACAAATCATCCAAATACTCCCAGAAGCTGCTTTTAGACCCAGGAGACCAAAAGCAACTTCTAGGAAACTCTGTCAAATATCCCTTCAACATATGTTTTGATTGATATTAAAATGAAGGAAAAAAAATTCGAGGGAAAATACTACACAAAAACGTTTGAATTTTAGGTCAAAGAAAATTAGCAATATATTAAGAGAAAATTACCCAAGTAACCATTCTTTTTTTCATCTATTGATCAGCATAACATAAACTCTCCAATCTTAATCAACATGACACAAATTTTAGTTTAATTTTGTACCATGTTGGTATAATGTTTACTTTTTTGTATGATATTGATGTAATAATATTTAAATTTGTATCATTCAGATACTTTTTTGTCCATAGAAATCCTTTTCATTCTTCGAATAATCACATTCCAAATACTCGAGGGCATTTTGTATTTAAGTCCCATGCAGTAAACTTCTCTGTCTTAATGTAAAGAGCATTAGATATAATTATAACACACATACATAAACATATATGTGTGTTTATATATATCTACATATATATTTGTATCATTGTAATATATTAAAACATATATTCATGCATATTGTTGAAAACCTAAATGGTTCCAACTATTAATAGTATCATAAACCCAGCTATTTCGTGTTCTAAATGTGAACAACAATAGCTCTTTAATTTTCAAAAAGTATCTCTTATGCTTAAAACCAAACTGTCTACCACTTCACAGTTTCGATCAAGTGGCCGAGCTTGGCTTCCCGAAATCTCTGAGAAGGCCTTCTTGAGTCAGCGAGACGACGAGCTATCAGATAAAAAATGTTGCATATCTCTCAATATCTCGAAATAGATATGCTTCGATGGAGAAAAGTATTGAACGACAATTATAAAGAGACAAGGATTCCAAGAGACACTTGTGGTTTGGATTATAGAATTTGGATTTGAATTGAATTGTACGTTTAGCGTGGCGTTTGAATTGTTTGAGTTAAAAGTGTAAAAACTTGAAATGTATTCAGAAAAAAAAAAATCAATATGGAGTTTGTTTCGTTTGTCTCAAAATTTTATATAATTTTTTTAAAAAATCATCTCATTTGAATTTGTGTATGAAAAGTTATGGACTTTTAAAATTTGAGTTAGAAAACTGTGGATGGTAAATGTGAATAGTGAAATTAAGTGAAAAAGACAAAAATTAGATTGCAATTTTAGGGTTTACCATGGCACCAAAACATTGAGTTAGAAAACTATGATGGTGAATGTGAATAGTGAAACTGAGTAAAAAAAACAAAAATTAGATTGTAATTTTAGGGTTTACCCCGGCACCAAAACATCCAATTAGTGATTATGAATTATGAGCTTGTCAAGTACACACTTTGGCCTAAAAAAAACCCACGGGAGTTGTAAGCACTAGGGCTAGTTATCTGCGGACCACAATAAGCATTAGCATTTTAACAAAACTAGCAAAGAAAGAAAGGGTTAAAAAAAGAAAAAAGAAGAAGAAGAAGAAGAAGAAGAAAGGTAATGGCCCTTTAGAACATAGGGTATTCAGCACTGACGCCCCATAAATTTATAACCCTTTTGCAAACTTTCCCCTATACTTTAATTTCTGAAAATTTTTCTCTTGAACTTTCTAAATTGTTAATATTTACCCCATTTAGTTAATTTATTTTAAATTGAAGATTTGAATTTGGAGGACTTATATTAGAGTTTATATTATATTTGGAAATCACTCTATCGGAAATAGGGTTTTCTGTTTTCGCATTAGGCATGCATGAGCTTTGCGTGAATAATTTAACTGAAAATTAAGCCATATGGGATAATTAATTTTAAAGGTCAAATTTTTAAAATTATAAATTCATGAGGTAAGTTGTCAACACGTGACAAATTTAGGAGGAATCAGTGTTAAATATCCTAGAATATATTACCACAAATAAGATCCAATCATCAGCTCTAAGAGTTCGATGGAACCAAATCCTACGAGAACAGAATTACCAAAAACAAAGTCACTTAAGTACCGTCCAAAAATTGGTTAAATAGAATGGGAAAAAGCTTGAGGTTTTGGTTTTTGTCTTCTTTTTTTTTTTTTTTTTTTTTTTTTTTTTAACCTAGACATAATACGGGAAATGAAGAAAGTAAGCATATCGAAATTAGAAGAACATAAGAAATATTGTCACTAATCAAAGAATTAAAACTTCATTACTCGTTGCCATATGCCGTCATTATTCAGTTTCGTGATTCTATTAAAATTCAGAGATTATAACCCAAAATGCAGTTCCGTATGTACTTCAACTATTTCTGATAAAGACGGCTTAAGAAAGACTGAATAATGATCACGTAATGACGATATGACAGGTCAAGTCAAGACTACTGAACTCGCCGTTTCGTTACTAAACTTTGGTATGCCTATCGTGGGAACAGTTTTGAGAAAGATTAAAACGACATCGTTCAAATTTGAGAAGAATCAAAGGTAAAGGAATTAGTGAAACGAATTCGTTAATTATTAATGATAAGCAGAACGTGCAAAGAGGCAGAACAGGAAGGAAAGTATAGAATCTCAACTGACTGAGACGAAGGTAAATTAAAAGGGCTATAATTAGGATTAAAATGCATATGATATTTGAATCCTTATCTAATGCACGTGTAACGACAGACTTTCCCACCACTCCCACACTATAAACAGGAGAGTGATCAGGAAGACATTTTTTACGCTTTATAAAAAACTTGAGAAATAATTAATAAGACTTTCATACGAGGTTTTCTTTCAATTTTTGAGTCCAGTCAAGCTTTTTAGATCGTTGTTTGTCGTTTGATCATTTTTCAACAAACACCTAAACATTGGTTATGGTAAGCTGCATGCCTCTGCAAGGCCTGATCATTTGAAAGTTTTCCTTTTGCTCTAAACCAGTACCAGAAGCTGTGATGCAGTTCATTTGAAAAGGTGCCAAGTCGATAAGAAAATGTACGCCAATTTAATGGAAAAAAAAAAAAAAAAATTCTTACACTTACGTACAAAATCAACAACAAATGAATTTTACAGTATGATAAAGCAGAAAAACCTGGGAGGTGATTTAGTCTGATTGCTTGAAGTCATAGGCTCACAAAAACGTATCTCTATCGGCCACGGAGCGGAGTGATCTGAAGTTGCTGCCTTGTTTTGAGACGTCTTTTACCAACCGATATTAAGTATGAATAAAGAAAAATAGAACATAACTGATCAATTTAAAAAAAAAATAGTCTGACCTTTGAAAAACGATATGATGCTACTGCTACTGAAAATGGTTAGTTTCAGCTAGGTAGTGGGGCAACAGTTTTCAAAGATATATATATATATATATATATATATATATATATATATATAACTTAGAAAACAGATGTAGTTTGAAAATGTGTGTTTAGGAAAAAAAACTATTTGAAATAAAAAAGTGTAAAATCTTGAAATGTGTTCGGAAAAAAAAACTCATGAGGTAACACCAAGCATGTGAGCTGTCAAAAAAAAAAATCATATCAAAAAGTCACAACTAACATCGACACGAAAACCTTAAGAAGCAAATCTTCTGATCTTGAATGACAACCGGATCGCATCTACTATTACATTCTAATCGCAAAACGCTAATGCAACATCGCAAGTACCTTAGACATAGCAATCACATCGGCATCATGAGGGAACGATGACGAAGCTACAAAAGAAAGTCCATAAGTCCATTTTAGTAGATTCTTGCGCAATACGGGAAAAAAATCTAGTACGTCTTACACGATCCAAATAATCTTGCTACAATTAGGACCCTTAATTTTCGACATTGCGCAAAAGCGATTACTTTACGTTCGATAAGCACTTACAGAAGTGGTGGAATTAATTAGCTCAAGTATCTTATCTCATGGCATGTAAACAGATATCTTTCAAGCATACAAACATATTTCTTTTTTTTTTTTTTTTTTTTCTTTTCTCGTTTCTTTTTTTTAAATTCTTTAAAGAGTCAAACTATTTCTTAATTAAAAAATGAAAATAAACAACATAAAATTGCAAGAAAACAGAAAGCATCTCACCGTAACCAAAATAATAGCAACGTTTCAATTGAAACATATGGTACGATTTTCGGCACCAGAAGCAACAGAACCAGTGATCTCGGCCTGTAAAACTGCAATGTTATACTTAAAGCAAACAAAATCATTTTATTATGGGAATTTGAAATCTTAATTGCTTTAGAAAACAATAAAATAAAGATTTCTAGTACAATCAAAGAAAACCAAGCTAACCTCTCCTTCCAATACGAAGTGAAGTTCATCCCCAGTTTCGCCTTCGCGAACAACATGCTCTCCACGATCCACAAAAAGAAAAGGCAAAATAATAATAATAATAATAATAATAATAATAATAATAATAATAATAATACTTAAGTATAACATTAATTAGACGCTTAAACAATTAGAAACACTTATGCTATATTTGGTAGGGATAAAAAGTGGAAGGAAGGAAGAAAATTAAGGGATTTTAACTTATGTTTGATAGAGTGGAAAAGATTGAGAAAAAAAGTTAGAAGAGGGATTATAAACACAGGAAAATTGAATCTTAGATTGTTTGCTAGACAGGAAATTAGAAAGTAAGAAAGTTGTTAATATATGCGATCCACTATATTTTAATCCTTCTAACTTTCGAAATAAAAATGTATGGAAAATTTTTGATAAAACAATTGACGTGTAAAATAATTATATTGAGGTTGATTCATATTCATCTAATTATTTATACTGTTTATAAACACGTTTTAGGCACATTTGTGATAAGTTTGCTAAATTTTTCGGAGAAAATTTAGATAAGGATACATTTGAAAAAGAAAATATTCAAATAAGAATAAATTAGAAATAGCTGAGTATATCAATAAAGCAGTTAAATATAAGATTTGAAGAAAACAAAAAAAATCATGAAAAATAGAAGGAAAATAGAAGGATATATTTGAAGTGTGTGTGTGTGTGTGTTATAGGCAACAAGTTGAAAGGGAGAAGGGTAACGTTTCAAGAAAAGTAACAAAAATGACCAAAATAAGTGGTCGGAATGTTTGAATCGTAAAAAAACAAAATTATTATATAGAAAATTAACTGAAGTATAAATGAGAAACAGATTAAGGTTTTTTAAATATGAGCATATTTTTTATTAAAAAAAAATTCACAGGTCAATTAAAAAAAAGATGATTTCATTGATACACCCATCGTAACTCTCCATATATCTTCTAAATACACACCCCTCTTAACTGTAAAATGATTAAATTTACTTAATACACACCCTTTATATAGTACAAAATTACCCATAACTACTTCCATAAAGTAAATATTTTTCAATCACTTTATATTTTTTCCTCATCAATAATTTTATTTTATTATCTTTACTTTATCATTCTTCTTTCTCTCTTCTTTTTTTCAATTGGCTGTTGAAGCTTTAGTTATAAAAGCTTATTTTTCGTTCATGCGTAAAGTAAATTGAAATTTTAAAAAGAAATATATTTACTAATTATCTTTTTAAATGAGTATATTTACACTATATTTATTAACTTTAAATGAGTACTATATTTACATTATATTTATTAACTTAATTTTTTTAAAAAAATTTAACTTAAAATTTTCCAAAACAAAAGAAATTTGCAGAAAGAAAAAAGAAAGAGTGGTTATTGAAAAGTAAAAAATAAGTGCTTAAAAGTAAGACGGAACTTGTCATGTGCGCTGCACATGTCTGACCATGCAGGGGTAACCAAGTAAAACAACATTATTCATAAAATTAAAAAAAATACTATTTCTGAAAATTTTCCCCAAATCCCAAATTTTTCTCAGACCCAATTTCATTTGCCCATCCCTGAAATCTTGATGTGAACCTCGCCAAAAATAACGAGACCTGACAATGAAGAAGGAATCCAAGAACGTTCTACAATCAGGTTTGGATGAGAGACCGCGACCCGTTGTTTCAACAAAAATAAGAACCTTGATAGATTAGACCTTAACCCATTGTTTAATGCGAAACAAGGACCTCGGTATAAGAAAGATGCCACAAATGACAGTGGAAATCTGTTTGATAAGTCGATGGTGAATGCCACGGAAAATTCCGATAAGTTCGAATAGTTCGTCAAAGAACGAAAGAGAAAATACTCTCACAATTTTACTGAATAATTATCTCTTTTTCACTGTTACAAAGATGCCTATTAATAGGCTGAATGTTACAAAAAAATATTCCTAAAATAGCTATCTTAATTAAGGTTAAAATCTGGTAATTAAAAGCTCTTACTTACCTAAAAGAGGGGGGGAAAAAAAAGGAAACAATTAGCCCTTTAATTGGCTTATCTCACACCTTCACTAGAAAAGGAAAGTTTGAAGTTTTTAAATGGCTTTTTATTATCAGTCATAAATACCCATAAAAAGTCAAAAAGGCCTAAATAAATAAATAAAAGTAAATATCTTAGCACGCAAACCTTACAATCAGGTCAAAAGTATATTCCTAAATATCCTAATTTAACTTACTAAAATTAAACTTAGCCTTGACTGGATTCTTCTATAACTTGAATCATGTTGATGCATCTTTGTTGAACATGTGGATCAAGCTCATTGGGTCCCCATGAATTTGCTTGAATTCAAACTTCTTGAATCAGCCTATTGAGTACATCTTTGAACTTATTTGCTCAAGTTCTCGTAACTGATCCTATAAGAACTTGAATAGGATCTGCATTCTATGCTATTGTGCTAGCTATGTCCTTATCATTCCCCTTTTCTTGAAAAAATTTATCCTCAAATCAAGTTCATTATGGAAATTCAGGATTTGAAAGCTAGAATATAAGGAACACAGCTGATGAAAATTTCCACGAAAAAATTTTGGTTTTTGGGGTCAGGTGATTTTCCGGGCTTCTTGGAACCAAAATGGATGAAAACATTTTTTTTTTTTATGGACTCATTTCTGTTTTCTTTTCTTTTCTCTTTTTTTTTTTTATTTTTTATTTTTTATGGACTCCTCTCTCTCTCTCTTTAATGTGTTACGAATAGAAACATATTAGAGCAAGGAAATAAACATAAATTCGAATCTGAAAGAAAAAAATTTGGCCTAGGTTTTTTTTTTTTAAACAAATTCGGACAAATTTTTTTTTACACTAATTCGGCCATACACTATCGGCCATAAAAGAAACTAAATTAAATGGGATAGGCAAACCTGAAACTAGAACCGAAGCTCTGATATACACTATCGGCCAGAAAAGAAACTAAATTAAATGGGATAGGCAAACCTGAAACTAGAACCGAAGCTTTGATACCAAATGATTCGAACCCCGTCAAGAATAACGAGACCTGACAACGAAGAAGGAACTCAAGAATGTTGTACGATCAGGTTTGGATGGGAGACCTCAACCCGTTGTTTCAACAAAAATAAGAACCTTGGTAGATTAGACCTCAACCCGTTGTTTAATGCAAAACAGGAACCTCAGTATAAGAAAAATGCCACAAACGGTGGTGAAAATCCGTTTGATAAGTCGATGATGAACATCATGAAAAATTCTGATAAGTTCGAATAGTTCGTCAAAGAACAAAAGAGAAAATACTCTCACAATTTTACTGAATAATGATCTCCCTTTCACTGTTACAAAGACACCTATTAATAGGTTGAATGTTACAAAAAAGTTCATAAAATAGCTAACCTAATTAAGGCTAAAATCTGGTAATTAAAAGTTCTTACTTGCCTCAAAAAGGGGAGGAAAAAAAAAAAGGGAAACAATCAGTCATTTAATTGACTGATCTCATACCTTCACTAGAAAATGAAAGTTGAAAGTTTTTAAATGGCTTAATTATCAGTCATAAATGCCTATGAAAAGTCAAAAATGCCTAAATAAATAAAGAAAATTAAATATCTTGACATGCAAACCTTACAATCAAGCCAAAAGAATATTCTTAAATATCCTAATGTAACTTGCTAAATTTAAACTTAGCATTCTTCTATAACTTGAATCATGTTGATGCATCTTTGTTGAACATGTGGATCAAGCTCAATGGATCCCCACAAATTTGCTTGAGTCTAAACTTCTTGGATCAGTCTGTTGAGTATATCTTTGAACTTCTTTACTTGAGCTTTTGTAACTGGTTCTATAGGAACTAGAATAGGAACCGCACTCCATACTTTTACTAGTCATGTCCTCATCAAATCTATCCTCCGGTGAGCTGACCTTGTGCAAGCCCACCATGTACCCTGGCAAATCCATCCCCGTCTCAACCATGATACGCCGCAAGATCGAGCCTGCTATCATGAGCCTATTCGTGCTATGGCGAACCTTCCCGTCGCGAGCCCAAGCCGCTGCAAGATTCATCTCGTTATCGCGAACTAATATCCGTCACCTACCCAAATCCGCCGCCGCTGCCAGACACCGTGAGAATCAAGAGATCCGCTCCGTCACCTACCCAGATCCGCCGCCGCTGCCAGACACCGTGAGAATCAAGAGATCCGCCATGGAGGACTTCATGGCGAATCTCGTTTGCGGTTGGTGTTGGGGTGGCGAGAACTTTTATGGCAGATATGGATTTGCAAAGGCGATCAAGATTCTTCGATGATGAGTTTGGCTCCAACGATGAGTTTTAAAATTTTGTCTATTGGAGTTTGTTTGTATTGTACAATCTATCTAATTTTGTACATAATTATGAGGAAGTTCTTCCGTTGTAGATAAAGGACAGAGCTGAGCTTGGGTTGGGCTTCCAAAGTTTTCTGGTTTTTTGTTTTTTGTTATTTTAAAATGAACTTTTTAATTATGGATAACTCTTGAGTTTATTTTTAAACTGTTATAATATAATTGAAATTAAAAGATTAAGATGTTATTTATATATGATAATTATAAAATATAGTATTTCATAATATAATATATTTAAAATTAAAAAAAAAATTAAAGAAACTTAAAAAAAAAAAAAAAAAATCAGCCAGCGACCGTGCACCAGTAGACCGCACCATGCAGGCCACGAGCGCCCCCCTCCCCGATGCCGACGAAGCCCCCTCCCTCCCTTCCCCAACTAGATCTGTGCCCCCCCCCCCCCCCCCCGCCAACACCGACAAAGACAACCCACACCCCCCCCCCCCGCCCCCCGGTGCGAACAAGATCTGCGCCCCCCTCCCCGATGCTGGCCCCCTCCCCCGCAAACCCCGCCCTGCCGACGACGACCGAAGGCTCCCCCTCCCCAAACCAGATCTACACCCCCCTCCCGGGATGACGAGGCCTTCCCCTCCCAAGGCCCGTGACCCCAAGCCACGAACCACCACCCGTGAGCCTGACTATCCCAGGCCACCTGCGACTGATCTTGCAATGCCCCCGACAACGACAAGCCCCCGCCTTGTCGATGTCAAGAGTCTTTTAGGGTATGTGAATGGAATCACCATTAAAAAAAAAAAGTAATTAAAAAAGTCATGTTGCAAAAAACAATATTTCAAAATATATACGAAAAGTATTTAAATCAGGTCCTAACTTGGAAAAAACAATTTTATTAGCTAACAACAACAATAGAGTAAAAAAAAAAGTAATGCATATTTTATTTATGATATGAGGTTTTAAGATTAAAAAAAATTACACACACAAACGACAAAAGTGAGAAAAGGAGGGAAATTGTTGGGTGCGGGAAGAAATGAGTGTGCACAAGAAAAGGAACAAAAATGACTCAAAATAAGCGGAAGAAATATTTGGATCATAACAAAACCGAACTATTATATACAAAGGGTAGGATGGCTCTAAAACTAGACACGAGTAAAGCCTATGATCGGGTGGAGTGGCCATTTCTGTTTGGTGTGATGGGGATGTTGGCTTTCCGGAGTTTTGAATTAATGTTGTCTCGGATTGTGTGATTACTTTTACACTTTCTTTCGTTGTTAATGAGGAACCATGTGGAAAAGTACTTCCTTCCGAGGCCTGAGACAAGGTTGTCCACTCTCTCTCTATCTTTTGTCTATTATGTGCGGAGGGTCTTTCTGGGCTTTTGAGAGATGCGGAGAGGGAAGCCTCTATTTCAAGGTTTTCATGTACAAATCAGGGACCGAAAGTTAGCCATCTATTCTTTGACGACGATAGTGTTTTTTTTTTTTGCCGAGCCACTCTTGAGGAGTGTTTTCGTATTAAAGATTTGTTCGCAACTTATGAGAGAGCTTCGGTTCAATCTATTAATATGCAAAAATCGGCTATCACTTTTAGTGAGAATGTTCGGGTGGAGCTTAGAAAGTCTATACAGCAAGCTTTAGGTTTGGAAGCGACTCGATCTCATGATAAATATTTGGGTCTTCCGAGGTTAATATGTAGGGGGAAGAAAGAGGTTTTTGGGGCCATCAAAAAAGGGGTCTGGAACAAGATGCAACTCTGTAGTTAAAAGTTGTTTTCAATTGGTGGCCGTGAGCTTCTCCTCAAATCGGTTGCTCAATCGGTGCCCACTTACAATAGGATTGTGTTCCGTCTCCCGGCTTCTCTTTGTGAGGATCTCCAAGCTTTGGTGGCGCAATTCTGGTGGGGTAGTGAAGGTGATGTTTAGAAACTCCATTGGTGGAGATGGGAAAAACTTTTTTCCGAAAGGAGGAGGGCGGCTTAGGCTTTCTAGACATCTCGGCCTTTAACCAAGCTTTAGTTACAAAGCCGTGTTGGAGAATATTACAGCAATGAATTCTCTTTTGGTCCAAGTTCTCAAAGATAAGTACTCAAAAATGTAGATTTTCTAGACTTTGAGCCTAAGGTGGTGTGTCTTACATGTGGAGAAGCATTTTATGGGGTCAAGACGTTATCAAACTCGGACTTCGTCAACATATTGGCGATGGCCGATCTACTCGTATGGGCCGATCTACTCATTTCGCATCATTTCCCACCTCATTTCGCATCATTACCCACCCTGAGGAAGGTAATCAACATGGTGGCAAATTTGATTACTAACGGACCTCGTTTCTGGGATTTGGAAAGGATTAATCAGATGCTATGGTTAGTTGATCATGATCCTGTCAAATGCATCTCTTTGGGAGATAGCAACGTTGGTGATAAATGGATTTGGCATTATGATTCTAAAGGTCGTTACAATGTGTGCTCGGGGTATTGAAATTGTTATGGATTCAAGAAGACACACTTGTTCTCTAACCTGAATCCGGATATACATTGGTGGAGGAGATGATGGAGTTTGCAGGATCCACCAAAAGTTCGGCTATTTATTTGGCGTGCGTTCCACGGCATTATTCCAGCGATGAACTCTTTGAATCAAAGGGGAATTAAGTGCGATCGGGTCTGCCCATGATGTAATGATCAAGTGGAAACCATATCTCATGCATTTTTGGAATACCCTGTTTCAAGGAGGTTTGGCGGCTTTCTCGGTTGTGGGATTCAATTGCTAACAAAGTGGAAATTCCCTTTGACGATTGTCTCAGAACTTTGGCTATGGAAGTCTCGGTTGATGATTTTGCTTTATTTTGTTGGCTTGCTTGGAAATGTTGGTGTGAAAGAAACAAGGTTATACATGGAGAGGAGGCTAGTGATCCTCAGAGTGTTCTTGACTTGGGGAATGGAGAGCATTGCATTATATGGCCCCTGAACAACCTCAACAAAGTGTTGGTTCAGAATTATGGCAATTCGCTCTGACTGGGTTCTTTAAGTTGAATGTGATCATATTGGTGTTGGAGCTGACATTCGTAATGATAGTGGACTTGTTTTTGGTGCTTTGGCTAAGTCTATTGATGGAAGGTTTTCATCTTTTTTGGCTGAGTGCATTGCTCTTCGTGAGGGTTGAAGCTTGCTAAGGAGCTGGAGATAGACGGGCCTTGTAGTGGAAACTGATGCCGTCAATGTTGCCTCTGCCATTCGTGATGATTTGGAGTTGTCAATAGAAGGCCCTGTTTTTTATGATAATTCAATCCTTGGTCGATCATTTGAAGCAGCCAGTGGTGAACCGTGTTCGGCCCAATGCAAATCAAGTAGCCCACCTTGGTTTAATTCTATATGTTTACATGTTTCGATTCATGAGACTCCCTCTATAGCCTCAAATGTTGATTCTTTTGACACTGATCAATAAAGATAGCAGTTTTCACTTCAAAAAAAATTATTACATAATTATAATTTAGTAGTAATTTCTCATTTGATTTTATTAACAAATGTTTAATTTCCCCCAATTTCAAGATATATATACAAATAAATAACTAAATATAAAGACAAACAAATTAAGGATTAAAAAAGGTGACTGTAACAGTCACGTTTGAAAAAAGTAATAATAATATTTCAAAAGATTTAAGAAAAGTATTTCAATCAAGTGCTTTCTTGGGAAAAAAAAAAAAAAGGTAGGAAGGGATGAAATATGTGTGCACATGGAAGTATGATGGGGAGTGCATATTTTCTTTTTGTATAAATATAAAAACTAGTTATATGCACGTAAATAGATAAACAAAATAAAAGAAAAAAAAGGGGGGGGGGGGGGAAAGACCAAAATAATATAATAGAATATCTGACTTTAAAATTATAGCATAATCTAAAATATTATAACTAAATAGCATAATTAAAATGAATAATGAGATAAAAGTCCAAAACTCCTCAGTTTCTCTTCCTCTCTCCTCTCCCCTCTATCCGTCTGTCTCACTCCCTCCCCATCGGAGATCACAACAATCAACACCAACGGCGACGGTGACGGCTCCCAGATCGGTGATATAAATCGGGATCGATGTCGGAAAAAATCCCGCCTTCACTGGCCATACAAGTCCTAAACAACTGTCGCCGTCCTTGTCAAAGCAACAATGCCATCGAAATTTTCCTATACTAATCTCCGTGACAAGGGATATGCATGGCCTTCACAGCTTTCTCTGGCAGCGAGTTTATCTACTTTGGCGATTGGGTTATTTCCGGCGACTGATTTGGTTTGCAGTAGATTTAGAATGAGAGAGACAGACAAGAAAGAGAGAGAGAGAGAGAGTGAGGAGAGAGAAACAACTATAATTTATTTCAAAGAATAACTAAAATATACTATAATTTATCAATTTTCGAAAATGTGATATATATTTCATAAGTACTTATCAAATATGCTGTATGGTATAAATTCTCAAACAAAAAATCATATAATGATGATATAATCACCATGTATTTGTCACGTGATACGAAGGCATCATCAAAATATTAGTTGACTCTTTTAAATATATATAAGAGATTAATATTAGATATATAGTTCATTTATGCAGAATAAACAAATAATAAAAATATCATGCAGCACTAGTAGACTGTCACGAGACTGATAACTAGATAACCGGGAACTTGATGGCTGAGCTATCATATGACAAGCATGGAGGGGAGGACGAATATACATTGTTTATAGTGCAGTCTCTCTTATAATATTAGGTATAGATGTCACATTGGATTAGATTGTTTTTTAATGTGAGGGGAAAAAAACACACCACACACACACACAAACAAAAGTGAGAAAGGAAGGGAAAAAAAGGGGGGGGGGGGGGGGGATACAGGTGTGCATGTGGAAATAATATGAAAGAAAATAGGAGAGAAAATAGAAATTGAGTTGTTTCATATAAAAGGAAAGAGGAATGTCCGAAATTAAAAGAAAAAATAATACATATAGTGTCTTTTCACAAATGAAGAGATTTTAAGAGTGAAAGGATATTTTTAGGTAAAAATACAATTTTATTCCAATCATCTAAGCAAGTTTGTTCTTATAAAAGCACGCATGAACTCAGACAAACATGTATAGCTAAAATAAAATAAACTAACATAAGAAAAAAGAGCAAAATTGGCAAGAAATGGGCTATAACATTCTCAGTATGGAGACTGTACTTGTTCAAGAGAAAGTCTCTAAAAAAAAAAAAATTCTCTTTTTATACCATAGTTGAAATTAAATATTCTCTATATCTTTCCTTCATTTTATTCTAAAAAACAAAAAAGAAGATCTATAAAAAATATATATTTTTTTTATTTTCTATATTGTCGTCTCTCTTTTCCTCTGATCAAATATGGTATGAATCATTGATTGAAAAT
>CM046369.1:12129097-12334802 GCA_025413025.1 Ficus hispida | reverse complement strand
TTTCTGGAACTCCTTATGTTCCTGTATATGTAATGCTACCAGTGAGTTTAACTAAAGATCAGTTATTCATTTCCTCAATTTGTTGTTATACCTTATTATCTAATCGTCACTTGTTTGTTGTGAGTAACTTGTGTGGCTTATGAATTTTTGTTCTTTTCGTTTTATGGGGTACTGGCAGCTAGGTGTTATCGATATGAACACTGAGTTGGTCAATTCAGAAGGGCTTGTGAATCAGCTTAGTGTCTTGAAGTCGATCAATGTCGACGGTGTTATGGTTGATTGCTGGTGGGGTATTGTGGAAGCACATTCTCCGCAGGTTTATAACTGGACAGGCTACAGAGAGCTCTTTCAGATCATACGTGACCTTAAGCTCAAATTACAGGTGAGTAATCTAGAACTATGTTAAATATTTGACTCTGTATATTTTTGTGGATGGAGTATATCCAGCGAATGGTTACTCATGTTGTTTGACTTCATTGATGTTTTCTTCTTTTAAATGGGATTAGGTTGTTATGTCTTTCCATGAATGTGGAGGCAATGTTGGAGATGATGTACATATTCCCCTCCCTGCTTGGATAACCGAAATTGGTCTAAGCAATCCGGACATATACTTCACTGATAGAAAGGGAAGGCGCAATACTGAATGTCTATCATGGGGAATTGATAAGGAACGAGTTTTAAGAGGGCGAACTGCGGTTGAGGTATGGAATTCAGATATTTTCAGATTTCTGACGACTTCAAATGCTCAAGTTGAAAGGAAATGAACACATAAATTAGACTGTTTAACTGCATTAGATAATAGCACTTTTGGGTTCTATTATCTCATCTTACAATGTAAACTGTTTGTGGAAGTTGTAAACGTGAATTGGAGCAAGCTTTGCATTTCTCTCGAATTTAATTTTGAAAAACGAATTCATTTCCTATCAGTAGAATTCTTGTTTGGTTTGAGTGCCTCCTGTATTCATCAAGTAATGACTACATCTAAGAGAATTGTTTTCTGAAATAAACACTTCCCTATTACTAAAGGTGTTGAAGCTCATTATTAATGAGCAAAGATCTAGGTAATGTTTTGGTTATTTCAATCATCATAAATGTTTTGAAGCTCGGTATTGAGATTTATTTAGAATGTACATGTAGGTTGATTTTGTTTTATATGTGAATGTCACTGCAGTTTGATGCATAAATTCCAGTTTCATCATGTAGACTTTTGTTCGCAATAAAATTAGTGCAGGTCTATTTTGACTACATGAGAAGCTTCCGTGTTGAATTTGATGAATTTTTTGAGGATGGTATTATCTCTGAGATTGAAGTTGGACTAGGCCCATGTGGGGAGTTACGTTATCCTTCTTATCCTGCAAAACACGGTTGGAAATATCCTGGAACTGGTGAATTTCAGGTACTTATTTTCCCCCTCATCCCTCATTCTTCTGATTCTGGAAAACTCGCATGCACTTTTTAGGTGTTTAATGCAACCTGTTTGAGTTCAGTGCTATGATAAATACTTGATGAAAAGTCTGATGAAAGCAGCAGAAGTGAGAGGACACTCAATTTGGGCCAGAGGACCAGATAATGCAGGTTCTTATAATTCCACACCACATGAAACTGGTTTCTTTCGTGATGGAGGTGAATATGATAGCTACTATGGCAGATTCTTCCTTAATTGGTACTCTCGGACATTGATTGATCATGGTGATCGTGTGCTTGCTCTGGCCAATTTAGCTTTTGAAGGAACTTGCATTGCTGCAAAGGTCAGTTTGCAATATTCCATAGAAATAGAGAAGTATTTACGTTTTATATAGTGGTATTCTGTTTATTTCACTAGAGAATATGGTTGTTCGTTAATGAGCAGCTATCAGGTATACATTGGTGGTACAAGACAGCCAGTCACGCTGCTGAACTGACTGCTGGATTTTACAACCCTGCAAATCGTGATGGTTATGCACCAATTGCAGCAATGTTAAAGAAGCATGAAACCGCTCTGAATTTCACATGTGTTGAACTTCTCACATTAAACCAGAATGAGAACTTTCCAGAGGCACTGGCAGACCCAGAAGGATTAGTTTGGCAGGTATAAATGTGTCAAGAGTCCCGTATTTTTTTTTTTTTTTTGGGAATACTAGTTTTGAAGATTTGCGCTATGAAAAAGTCTTCTCTAAGAAAAGATTTATTTGTTTTGTTGGCTATTCTAAATCGTTGGTGCAAAAAGGAAAATTTCAAATTCGATGTGGAAAGTCGTTTTTTCCAAGGTCGCCTAAACTGGCAATTACAATATCTCTTTTTTTTTTTTTTTTTGATTCGTGTATGAGCATAAGTTGTTGAAAACTTTATTAGCTCAGGCTTATTGATCATGAATTAATTGGTCTTTGAAAATGAACCGTGAAGTATCCAAAATTTATAGTACTAGGATATTTTCTCATCCTTGATCTTTGCCCCTGCAACCCTGCGACCACAAAGCTGGTTTGGTCTTCTGTTTTTAATCATGACAAATTTGGGTACATACAGGTTTTGAACGCCGCATGGGATGTCAGCATTCCAGTTGCGAGTGAGAATGCTCTTCCTTGCCATGATAGAGAAGGCTATAACAAGATACTGGAAAATGCCAAGCCTTTGAATGATCCAGATGGAAGGCACTTGTCCGCCTTCACCTACCTCAGGCTCAGTTCGGTTGTAATGGAGAAGCACAACTTCACGGAGTTTGAACAATTTGTGAAGAGAATGCACGGTAAGTCATCCGTGACCTGCCCTTTGCTGCTTTGCAAAGAACACCATTTAGTGGTCGGATTCACTTTTATTTTCTTGTTGAACTCATTATCTCAACTGTACAAGTCAAATTTCCATCTTTGCAGGAGTTCATGGAGGTTAAGCGATTTCAGATCTTCAAGTTAATCCAAAGAAGCAAACTAAAAGGGAAACGATGACCGAGTTGCAATTCGAGGAGGAAGATAATCTTAAACTTTAGTACACGGGAAAATGCAATGAATTTCTTACCCTTTTTTTTCATTGACAAGATCAACAAATTTCCTAGTCGGTTCGCATGGAAGTCCCATATGGTTATACATAATTTGTTTCTCTCATTGTAAAAGACACTACAAGTTGATCACCACAGAGATTCTGTCATAATGGCAAAACCCATGGAGGGGAAAAATCTGATTGTCATATTCTAAGTGGAATAATGCTAGAAGCATACCAGATATTTCCAAGCAAAATATTTCATCTAGTTTCAACTTTTCTTTCCTTTGAGTACTCCTCTAATCCTCAAACTTGATCCAAAATATGTTGATAAACCTAGTACAGGTACCTTACATCCATGGTTTCATACATTATGAGAAAATGTCAATATCAAAGAGGAGCTTCTATTAGTTCCAAACAATATTGAGAGTTTGAGCAGTTTCTTATATAATTTTGGACACGCCATATGCATCTCTTGATCTTCTATCTGTGTAGGAAATGGTGAGTTAAACTTAAAAAGAGGGGAAAAAAAAACATGAATTTTACTTCATACAAGAATTATTTTAAAACAATATTTACCGATGTTTTATCAATATTTTCATAAATTTTAGAAAGTTTCTACGATATTTTTTTATTAAACATTATTTCTTTTCACAAAAATACATGTTGATATTTATAAAAAGGAGCTTCTAAGTGTTTCAAACCAGTTTCTCCTATAATTTTGGACATGTCATTTGCGTCTTTTGATCTTTTATCTGTATAGAAAATTGTGAGTTAAATAAAAAAGGGTTAAAAAATATATGAGTTTTACTCCATTCAATAATTATTTAAAAAAAAATACTTACCGATATTTACCAATATTTTCACAAATATTTGGAAGTTTCTACAACATTTTTTTTTAATTTAACATTATTTCTTTTCTTAAAAACACATGTCGATTTTTCAATTCTTGGCATGGGTTAAAAATTTGGTTAAGTGACTTCAAAGACTAAAAGGAAATTAAAGTCGAGGGAAATTTTATTACAACTGTTTTTTTCTTTTCTAATAAAACAAGTGATTTAAAAAGGCATGCATGCTTAATAAAAGTCATTAAAATTTAAAGAAAAATGTTTGAAATACTAATTTTAATCTCAATTTTTAAATATCAATTTAATTTTATTTTAAAACAAAATTAGATGTGTTATTACACTTCATAAGTGCATAACTTGTATTAAAAAAAAAAAAAAAACCTTGTATAGGCGATTTGAATTATATTTTAAAACAAATCACCTATACAAGTTTAAAAGAAAAAACAAAAAAAAAAAAAAGCCCTTTTAAGGAACAATAGTTATCCATCGGCTATTATTGAATTGTTTTTTTAACATATACGGCTATAATTTTGTGCAAATGTGAGATGGGTTATACCAAATCTCTTATCTTTTTTCCTTAGCCAAAAAAAAAAAAAAACTCATCTCTCTCTTTCTTCTCTGTTGCTACTCCAATCTGGATCCATCTGACCTTCAAACCTGACTGGAAAAAATGGCAAGAAGGTGCTGGCAAACTTAATGGCGAGATTTGATCATACCACATAGGTCGGGGGGTGCCGGGGGTGGGCAAGTTCGCCGTTGCCAAGTGAAGGGGCATTTCGACATCGCCGACCGGTGGGGGGAGGGGGGCGATTTCGAGGGCTGTTTGCCACCTCCGAACATGGGGGAAGGGGGGGCGACATTGCAGGTTGCGTGGGTAGGGGATTGATTAAAGTTGACAGGGAGTGATTAAGGCCAGGGGATCAGCGGTAGAAGTCTCAAGGGCCCGTCGTGGGTGGGGCGCCAGTCGGGAGGGGGGGTGGCCGCTAGAAGGCGATTTCAGGGGGGAGGGGGGGCGGGTGGGGGTGTTGGTCACCTGGGAGAAGGCGATTTCCGGAGGGGGACGTGGCAGGTCCAGTGTCCGTCGGCATCGCCAGAGGCGGGGGGCGAGGACGACGGTCCGGGGGTCTTCTCTAGTTTTTTTTTTTTCTTTCTTTCTTTCTTTTTCTTTTTTTTTTTTTTTTTTTTTTTTTTTTCACTTAGTCTATAATACTAAGTGGTAGTACATACAATGACTTATATGCACCACCATTTTTTATATCACCGGATAAAATCTTAACCATCTAAAAAGAAACTTTACTGATAGTGACTCTTAAATAGTCTCTATCATAACCTTAGACAAGTTATATTCTTACAATTCCTTTCAATTTTAAAAATGAAAGAGTCTGTGGTAGAGACTCTTTGAGGGTGTCTACCGATACATCCATTTTTTAAACCGTTCAGATTTAATCGAACGGTTAAAATATTATTGGAGTATCATATTATCATACACCTTATCTCACATAATCCTTTCCACCTAAAGTCTTCTCCGTCACCGACAATCTTTTCGCCGCCGGCGATCGATGCCGGCAACCCACCTCCGACCCCCACCACCGGTCGGTCGGCGACCCCCCTCTCTCTCTTCTCCTTTCTCTCTCTTCTCTTCTCTCTCTTCCTTCCCCTTTCTCTCTCTTATTTTCTCTCTCCCGCGGACCTCCCCGTTGACCCCCAGCCCGATAAGCCCCCCACCTCCGGCACCCCCCTCCCCCGGCCTCCCCCCAACCCCCGCCCCTCCGGCATGCCCCTCCCCCGACCTCGGCCCAGCCCCCGACCCTCGGCACCCCCCCGACGACCCCCCGACCGCCCTCTTTCTCTTCCCCTTTCTCTCTTTTCCTTTCTTCTCTCTCTCTTCCCGACCCTCGTCCCCCCCACCCCTGGCCACCCGGCGCCCCCACCCCCCACCCCCCACCCCCCACCCCCACCCCCACCCGTGACTCCCCATCTCTTTCTCTCTCTCTTCTCTCTTTCTCTCTCTTTTCTCTCTTCGTCGGAGGGGTCGTCGGGGGGGGGGGGTGTGCCGGGGGGTCGAAGGGTGGGGGGAGGCTGGGAGAAGGGTGAGCCGGAGGGGCGGGGGGTGGGGGAGGCCGGGGGAGGGGGATGTCGGAGGTGGGGGGCTCACCAGGCTGGGGGCCGGCGGGGGAGGGTCGCGGGAGAGAGAAGAGAAGAGAGAGAAAGGGGAAGGAAGAGAGAAAAGAAAAGAGAGAGAAAGGGGAAAAGAGAGAGAGGGGGTCACCGGCCGGCCGGTGGTGGGGGCCGGAGGTGGGTCGCCGATGCTGTGATGAGTTGCCGGCGTCGGTCGCAGGCGGCCGAAAGATCGCCTGTGACGGAGAAGACTTTGGGTGGGAAAGATTATGTGAGGTAAGGTGTATAATATGTATGGTACTCCTACAATATTTCAACTGTTTGATTAAATCTGAACAGTCTAAAAAAGTGATGTATCGGTAGAGACTCTCAAAGGGTCTCTACCACAGACTCTCCCTATAAAGATAGCGTTTGTTATTTATTTATAATTAAAAAATTATAAATTCCTCCATAACTATGTCATAAGTGTCAATATATTTATTAAATTTTAAATTGTACCTGTTATATCTCTTAGATTATAGTTCTCTCTAGATTAACCCCCAAATTTTGAAATGTGTTATTTTTTGGATGAAATTGTTGAATTATCGCTTGATTTAAAATTACAAATAAAAATAAGTGATTAATGTATACTCTCATTGAAAAATAATTGCTTGGGGGCATCGTTGCAGACGATATTTTGTCGTCTCTTTTCCAACTGTATGTTTGGGTTGGATTTGGTTTCTAAATCTATTTTTCCAAAATTTTACTATTACAATTCTTTTTATAAAAAAATTTAGTCTTTTTATTTTTTTTAATTGTCAAATCGTCAATACACACATCACCAAAACATTTTTTTCCCCCAATGGACAATTCTACAATGATGTAAAGTTTTTTACCCCATCAATGAGGTAAAATTTCCAGACCACATGATTGTTTTGGATGATTGAGATTACAAAGATACACGTAATTATTGTAGGATGTATCACATCATATAACCCCAAACACACAAAAATAAAATAAAACAAAACAAAGGGTAAAGCTTGGGTAGAACCCATTTTATATACCTTATTGATAAGCCATTTTTTAACCGTTAAGATGTAATCAAATGACTGACATATTGCTTGTGTATGATAATTATAATGTACCTTACCTCATATTAGAATAAACTAAAAATTTCAAAATAATATATAAAAAAAATTAAAAAGAAAACATGCATTCCCTCCCTAGCCGCCAGTGATGATCCCCAGCCAATAACCCCCCCCCCCCCCCTCGAAGCCAGATCTAGTCGGCGTTGGGGGGGTCGGCATCAGGGGAAGGGGGCTTCAAGGCATTGAAGGGCCTATGGGGGGCATCGGTGAACGGTCGCAATACCAGTTTTTTTTATTTTTTTTATTTCTATTTTTTTATTTTTAGTATATAATATTATAAGTTAAGGTACATTATACTTATAATACACAAGTAGCATCTCAACCATTTAATTTATTGGGACGGTTTAAAAACGAGCTTTATAGATAGGGTATATAAATGAGACTTTACTACATAGTTATCATAAAAAAAATCTTTTATTTGTTTTTCTGAACAAAGCCATGGAAAAACCTCCATGGTCATTGGCAGCTCCAAGGAGGTCTCTAGTAACTCATTCTCTGATAGAGGTGAGATCTCCGATGAGATTATGGCAAAGCCATGGAGTCGGCAAAAGATCGGCGGTGCAGAGGAATAACAGATCCAACATGACCTAGACCATTCATCGATGCGAACGATCGAAACTGGCCGCATCCTATTTCGTGTTGTCGGCAAACTCCCTTCCCTTCCTTTCCCTTCCCCTCCGTCGAATCTGTGAGACCAATGGTGGGTGGTTCGTGGATTGGCTAGTGCGAACCCTCTTCCTTTGCGCCGTCGGGAGGCAGTGTGAAGATGTTTGCACTGGCGAGTGGGGGTAGAGCGAAAACATGTCGCCGTTGATGGCCAATTCTTTCTTTTCGAACTCTTTGCACGGTTGCGAGCCAGATCGAGCCAGATTTGTTGCCTATGGAGGAGGTTGCCACCCTTTCCCTCCGCCATGATTCTCCCATGGCTTTTGGTGCCGGTGTTTTGGAGGAGCAATGTTTTGCCGCCGTGAGAGGCCATTACCATGAGGGACGGGCAATGGTTTCGCCAGTGGGTAGCCGAGCGTTGCGCAGATCTTGCGCAAAATAGGACATTCTTCCCCAACAACGACCATGGGAGGCAAGGTGGTGGTGGGGTGCTCTCCATTGAGGCTCTTGGATTTTTTTCTCGAGTAATTGTAAAATGATCCTTGAACTCTTCATAAGGTAATGATTTGATCTTTGTTTTTTTAACTTTGACTGAAATGATTCTAAACTTTCTAATGTTGGCAATTTTAGTTTCTCCCATTCAAATTCATTAAGTTTTAACGAAATGAGCCCTGTGATCCATTATATGAGCTCAATTAATCATGAAAACATGAAAATACTATTATTCACAACAATAATATAAAATTAAAAAAATAAAAAAGGAGTGCCACATCTTTCCATAAATCCCAGTTTCTGGCAATTTAAGCCAAATGGTGGCCAATATACATGCGCGCCTTCTCTGTCACTAAACTCAAAACCTAGCCCCCTCACCCCTTCACTGTTGAACTCAAGATCTAGCCCCACTCCTCGATGTCTTCTCTGTAGCAGAGCTGAGGCCTACCTAACCAAACTGAACCCACTGTTCAACTCTGGTGGTACTCAGGTCCTCCCTAACTCCGGCGACGAACCCCTTCCCCCCCCCCCCCGGCCTTTAACCCCCACCTTGCGTCAGATCTCACAACCTAGGCACCCCCCGCCTAACCTCGAGCTAGATCTGCCTGACCTAGGCCCCTTCCAACTCTAGTGACGAGCCCCCCACTCCAAGCTAGATTCACGCAACCCAGGTGCTATCCCCCTCTTCCCCCCGTTCTCTGAAAATACAGCCCCAAAACCCAACCCCCATCCCCTGCTGCAGAACACTCATAGCCCCACATCTTCTTCGTTACCGATTACCCCCCTCTGGTCGTTGATCTGGGTTTTGAGAAATGGAGAGAGAGAGAGAGAGAGAGAGAGAGAGAGAGAGAGAGAGAGAGAGAGAGAGAGAGAGAGAGAGAGAGAGAGAGAGAGAGAGAGAGATGGGATAGAGAGAAAAGAGAGTTTGAAATTTTAGTTTTTTAACAGGAAATCTACTGTCAAATTTTAACATGGGTTAATAAATTAATAACGAAAACATACAATGGGATCCTTAGACATCGTTAATGAAAATCATGAAGCAATAATAATTACGAAATAAATAAATCAAAAAATGAAAGAAATAAGAATAACAATACCGAGATTTATAGAGGTTCGCCTAGAATGAGCTACGTCCTCTTGAATATGCCGAGTTTTCACTATGTATGGATTTTTAGGAATATAATAGTTCAGTTTTTTGGGCATTAATTTTGGTAGTATAACAATAAGCAGAAATAAAAGAAAAGATCCCCCATTCAGAGGGGGAGGGGGGAGGTCTTTCCCTATTTATAGAGGAAAAATAGTTGGGGCGACCCATGGGTAATAGTAAACAGTTTTCCTCCAGGATGAATCGAAACATGTATCAGGACGTGGACCTTGATGCCAAGATTATACATGGGTTTAGCATTATTGAAATGGATATGATATGACGTCATAATCGATCGTGGGCTTGGCAATTATTGATATTAGCCTTTATTTATAATATTCGTCAAGTATGAGCGACGAATGATAAAGTGGGCAGTAAAAAAGACTACTGGTTTGAGCATCTTTCATGGCTTACTTTATCGACATAAAAGTTCGCCTGATGCATGTTTGAACTGATAGGTATAGAGCAGACAGTACTGATTAAGATCGAATGATCATTGTTCGCCATTGAATGAGCTAAGGTCATCTATTGGGTCTAGCCCAAATATACGAAAGTACCAAATACATTGGGGTCTGGAGTTCGTTGTTCGTTTGACAGACAGTCGAAGGCTAACAATGTCATGGGGTGACGAGGCCTAACCCTAACAATGGTCATTTCGGCCAAAATTAAAAAAATAGGGATCAACCTATTACCTTATGAAAAGTTCAGGGATCATTTTAGCTAATTACTCTTTTTTTTTTTTTGAAATTTAATTGTAAAAATCAAGTATGATATTTTTTAATCGTTAGGTACATCTTTTTAATCTCAACCATTGAAATGTCATCAAACAGTTAATAATTTTTACACTATTAATAGAGTAAAGCAACCTTACCCCATTGTAGAATTCCTTTTTTCTGATTATTCTTCCATCAAACACAAAAATCCAAAACAAACAAAATATTTTTTTCCAAAACCGTTTACTCCTAATCTACATTTTCAAAACTCATCTTAACTTCAAACAAAACATCTATAAAACTTCATCTCCAAAATTCCTTCAAACAGACCCATGATCAAATATTAGATATATTTTTTTCATTGGAGTAGCTACTTAGAAGCAAGAAAAAATGACACAAAAAAGTAAGGAATGAACCTTAATGAATTTTAGGAGAATTCGTAAAACGTTTCCATTTATTTTACCCTTTAAAATAGAGTTGTGATGGTAGATACAAGCTAATAGTAATACCATATTTGAATATATTAAAAAATATAAAATTTGGATTCCCCACCACTCCTATGTTTAAATAATTAAAAAAAAAAAAAAAAAACCTATAGATCTCACGATGATGATGACTCGAGGGATGGAGTCATAAAGAAAACAAGATCTCGTGCCCCACACGCACGCCTGAATCCATGGCCATGCCTTTGGCACGTGCGACACGTGTCGAGCCTCCAAATTACTACACGAAAGATTCCAAGTCTCGCTCGCTTATCCACGCACGCACGCCTCGTCCGTGCCAAATCCCCCAAATCGCACGCGCGAAACCCTAACCCTAAATCGCTCGCACGCTTCCCCGTCTCCCTCTCCGGTCCGACCCGACCCACAGTCTCCGGCAACCGACGAATTCCTACGTCTTCGATTCCCGGAGCTCCGTTCCGACCCTCTGATACGAACCCGGACCACCGCTCCGGTCGCCGGAAAAGCTTCGGCGCAGAATCCCATGAAAATGGATTTAGGGTTTGATTGGGCGAGGAATTAAGGTTGTCCGCTTTCAATTGAAGACGAAAAGATGGGAACTTGGAAGAAAATTGGGAGAAATTGGCCCAATCTGGTGTAAGAAGGTAATTTAGTTTTATGCTTTCTGACTTCTTCTCAGAACCTGTTTGTTTCGGAGGAAAATTCCCTTTTAACGCGATCGCAATCATTTGACATTTGGCTATTGTGCAAAAACTGATTGGGTTTTAGCTGCTTGTTTAGTTGCTAGTGAAACTGTGGCAGATGCCAACAAGGTGAAATCATGAAAAAAATTTTGGTTTTTTCCTCAAATTTCTTGTTACATATATTTTTTTTTTGGGTCTTTTGTTTTTAGTGACACACTATGCTCAACTGAATTTCTTTAAGGGTAAGATTAAAACAAAAAAATTTTTTTTTAGCTAATTTAATTTGTCCGTTGAAGCTTATTTGAATTGAAATTTATTAACAGAATTCTGTGATAGACGTAATGTCCATTAGTAATGTGTTGAAATTTAGTTCCAACAATGGTATTCATGGTAGAAGAATTAAATTGCGGGGATAAGTGGGCATAAGAGAAAGAAGGGTGATTATGGCGACAGACATGCAGAAGTTAATCGGAACGAGTGAAGAAGATGATGAGGAAGGAATGGAAATGGATGTGAAAGAAGAGGATGATGATGTCGAAAATGGAGAGAAGCATGCTGGTGCTGCTCCGGTAATGGTTGGTATTGATGGAGTAATGCCAGCACGTAACAGCAATAGTAATCACCGATTTCAACAGCACCAGCAAATACAAGAAGCAGGCACCCCAGGTGGAGGAGGGGCTCGTAGGTGTAGGCCAGTAGAAGAGAAGGAGAGGACAAAGTTAAGGGAGCGGCATAGAAGAGCTATCACCGCAAGAATCTTGGCAGGGTTACGGAGGCATGGAAATTATAATCTTAGAGTTAGGGCAGATATCAATGATGTAATTGCAGCTTTGGCTCGGGAAGCTGGCTGGGTTGTTCTTCCAGATGGAACCACTTTTCCTTCAAGATCTCAGCCTCAGGTAGTTATATCTCAAAAAGTTATGTTTTGAGTTCTACTCATTGGTTTAGCACTGATCGTTTATGCATATTTAAACCACATAATGAAGTTATGTGGTATAGTTATTGTGTCATATTTTGATGCAGACTTTGTAATAATTTCGGGCAAAAAAAAATATTGGGATTTTTCTTTGACAGGGTTTGAGACACGCTGGAGCTCCAGTGGCTACCTCGTCGTCTTTGCAAATGGTGCAACAACAAACTCCACCTGCTTCCTTAAGAGCAGTTGCTACTGGCTATCAGAGTTCTTTGGAGTTGAATGAATCCAGAATGAAAGGGGTTTATATGCCCAGCTCATCACCATATGATATTTCCACAATTGCTCAATCTCAAACTTCAACTATGGCTGGAGATGGAGGGGAACAGACTGAAAGTCATCCTCTTATTCGCGGCTCCATCAATGCCATTGATGACAAGCAGGTGGTACAGCTGATCTTTGCAGGTTATAAGTAACTTTAGTATCAATCTAATTTGGTATGTTGTTACTTAATTTAATTAATTTTGATAGTCTACTTTTTGATATACACCTCTCATGGCTCGAATGACATCTTGAACATGGCAAACAAAATATTCATTAACAATGAGTGTGTAGAGCACTGCACGATATGGGCCTGCAATGAAATTAAACTTCACTATCCTTTTATTTTCTTCATGCAGGTGCACTTGCATTCATTGCTATGTTATATTTGTAATCTTACTTATTAAATTCATAGCCTGGGCAATTTGACCTTTGCTTCAACTTGTTTCTCTTTTTCGTTTTATAGGTTGTTGGCATTCCTCCAAAGTTACCGGAGCGTGATTTTTCCAGCACACCGTATGTTCCAGTTTATGTGATGTTACCAGTGAGTGTTAATTTTCTGTTGCCCTGTTACAAAGCTAAATTCTTTCCTATTATATTATTCTGTATCTCGTTTTGAATTCATTAGCCTTTATTGAGTGGCGCATATAATTTTTTCAAAGCTATCCTACTTTAGACGATAACTTTATGAAGTGAGGATCCATTTACTTGTTCTATATGAAGTTCTTTTTGAGGCTTTTGTTTTAAATAAAATGCTTTCAATTACTTTGGTTCAGTTTTGAAGCCTTGCTGTTCTTATGGCAGTTGGGTGTCCTTAATATGAAGTGTGAGCTGGTTGATCCAGATGGTCTACTAAAACAATTAAGGATATTGAAATCGGTTAACGTGGATGGTGTTGCTGTTGATTGCTGGTGGGGAATTGTGGAGGCACATGCTCCACAGGAGTATAACTGGAATGGTTACAAGAGGCTCTTTCAAATGGTGCGCGAGCTTAAGCTCAAGTTACAGGTTAGCTTATTTTCTAGCTTATGTCCTTTGTGTTAATGGTATACTTGGCTATACCTTTACAAGTCCATAGAAATTGAGTCTTTTATGCACAGCTTTTCTAGTCAATGTAAATCAAAAGGAAAGTGTAAATCATACTGATGAAAATCTACAATTAGGAGTATCAATGTTTGGACCTGGCAATTTATTTTGGCTTACTCTCTATATCATGTACATATCTACCCTATCATTAACTTGAAACATGGACTTAATACCAGCGATAGAGTTCAAAGGAAAAACCCTCAATTTGCTGTTTCACCAAATTGGTGTGTCATGTGCAGAAAAGATGTTGAGTCAATATATCATCTGCTATTTCATTGCATGGTTGCTAGGAGTTTGTGGCTAAAAGTGCTGGGAGAAGTGGGTCTCACATGGGTCTTCCCTCGTTGTAGATATTTAATGCTAGAATCTACTGTCGGCTTGGTAGTAGTAGGATGGTGAGAGTTTTGTGGAATAGCATGGTTCTTACGCTTTTATAGGCGATTTGGATGGAAAGAAATGCCAGAGTATTCGAGGACAGAGTGTTGGAAATTGAGGGTATTTATGAAAAGGCCAAATTTTCCGCTTCGTTGTGGGCGTCAGCGGATGAATCTTTTAAGGATTTTCCTTTTCCACTGATAATTTATGATTGGAAAGATGCTTTGGATCGAATTGGGATTTGATTTATTTTAGCTTGGAATGCTAGGAACTGCTAGGCTTTCCTGCCTTTGTTTTTACTTTGTTCTCTTTGTTTTGAGGACTGCTCGTCCTCTTCCTCCTGGATCCATTTTTGGTGATTACTGTGGGTTTTTTCTTATAAAAAAAAAACTTGAAACATGGACATGTTTAGATAATGTCGATGTGATTGATTTTCTGAAGATTCATTCTAGGTTGTTTACTTATATCTCTTATTTTAGGTTATGATGTCATTTCATGAATGTGGAGGCAATGTCGGTGATGATGTTTGTATTCCACTGCCGCATTGGGTGGCAGAAATAGGTCGAATCAATCCCAACATCTTTTTCACTGATAGAGAGGGAAGAAGGAATCCTGAATGTCTCTCATGCGGAATAGACAAGGAGCGAGTTCTTAGAGGCCGGACAGGTGTTGAGGTATTACATTCGAACGTGAATATAACTGTTAGAGATTGCCTTTTAACTTTTTTATTTTTTTATTTTTTTATTTTTTTATTTTTTATTTTTTATTTTTTATTTTTTGTGCGATCTGTATATAGGTTGTTGTCAAAGTACGATTGGTTCACAATCTATGAGTAGATTGTGTGTGTGTGTGTGTATAACTTTTTTACACTGAATGCATGCATGTGCCAAGTATACTTTATTTTGCTCTATCATTAAAATATGCAAATGAGTTTACTTAAAAATATATATGTGGGTATACTATGTATGCATATAGTAAAAAAAAGGAATTGTTCTAACTTCATTGAAAAATGAAACTTTCTTTGAATCACTATGGGCTAAAATTGGAAAATCATCTCTATTTGGATAGTTTTTTTATTGTATCAACAAACACTTTTTTTTTTTTTTTTACCCATTTTGTAATGATGAGTGATCTTAGCTTTTACCGGAAATTCCTTTTACTTTTTAACGTTAACTTGAACACTATATGTATGGACATTTGCTTAAGTAAATGCTAGGTTTGTGTATATAGTGAACCCTTTTAGAGATGGATTCATTTGTCCATCCCCTGCTTTGTCTAGCTTCATTAACATAGATGCTTTTCTTTCATTATTTCAGCCAGAACGAAAACACCATAAAAAGGGCTTTCTTTTCTACCTGATCAGATAGTACTCAGAATTTTTGTTCGCTGGGATTTCTTCTAATTCACTTGAAAATATATGTATATATTTTGAACATTCTAATTGATGCTAGAATGATGTAGGTCTTCTTCTTCTTCACCTTTTTTCCCCCTTTTTCCAATTATTAAGTTGGAGAACATTACCGTTCTAATTGTTGCTAGGCTGATTTAGGTATATTTTGACTACATGAGGAGCTTCAGGACAGAATTTAACGAGTTCTTTGAAGAGGGTATTATTACCATGATTCAAATTGGACTAGGTCCGTGTGGAGAACTGCGGTATCCATCTTGTCCAGTGAAGCATGGTTGGAGATATCCTGGCATTGGTGAATTCCAGGTAATTGTAAATCTCTCTCTCTCTCTCTCGCTCTCTCTCTCTCTCTCTTTAACAAAAAGAAAATTATCATCACTTTAAAGAACTCTGTACATTTTGCAAACTTGCTTTATTTGCTCCTTGTTTACACACAATATTAAATTTTTGGAAGACTTGAATGTCCTATCCACTACCTTTTTGTTACCCTTCTCTCTAGGAGGAAAAAGACTGCTGAGTCATTAAAAACTCGCAGATAAATAGCTTTAGGAATTGTAGCAAGTGAAATATCAAATTTCCTTGATGGGTTGGTTTCCAATACCTCTGTTGTCGGTGCTATAGAATGAGAATTTTGTGATTTGAAGGCAATATTATTGACATTGCAGTTAGGTAGTTACTTATGGTTCCTTCCCTCATCGTATTTTTCCAGAACACACCTCTTATTAGTACCTAGGGATTGAGGTCCTCGTTTCTATGTAATCCTTGCAGTGCTATGATCAGTATTTGTTAAAAAGTCTGAAGAAGGCAGCAGAAGCAAGAGGACACTCCTTTTGGGCCAGAGGACCAGATAATGCAGGTTCTTATAACTCCCGGCCGCATGAAACCGGTTTCTTTTGTGATGGGGGTGATTATGACGGCTATTATGGCCGCTTTTTTCTTAATTGGTACTCTCGGGTGTTAGTTGATCATGTTGATCGGGTACTTTCTCTAGCAACATTAGCTTTTGAAGGCACCTGCATTGCTGCAAAAGTAAGTTACCTTCTCATATTTGTTTTCCGTGAGTGAATTATTCTCATCTCGTATTCAATATTGCTTTGTGCTTTCTTTTTGTTGATTTCTTTGGTTCCAAATCCAAGGCAATTAACATAATTCCATGTCTCATCTCACCGTACAACTTCAACAGCCTAAAATTAGCTGAACTTGTTAGTTTCCATATATATACAAGTATATATGCAGATTCTTCGTGGCATAATTATCCTACCTTGAAAAAGGTGGTTTTGTTCTGTCCCCTTCAGCTAGAGTAGTGTTCATTTGAATATGGAGCCTTGGTAGTAATTTGTTTTTTGTTGTCTTGATTCATTGTGTGTGCTACGTTTTAAATGTTGAGCAGTTGTCAGGTATTCATTGGTGGTACAAGACAGCCAGTCACGCCGCTGAGTTGACTGCCGGGTTCTATAATCCATGCAACCGTGATGGTTACGCTGCAATTTTATCGATTCTAAAGAAGCACGGAGCTGCCTTGAACTTCACATGTGCCGAGTTGCACATGTTAAACCATCATGAGGACTTACAGGAAGCACTAGCAGATCCTGAGGGTTTAGTTTGGCAAGTAAGCTTCAAGCATTTGGAGCCTCCTGAACATCTTTTCGTGATTTTAACTTAGTAACCCCTAGTCCGCGCACAATGAACATTGTAAGAATGTGTTTTGTTCTGAGTGGTTGTGTCATTTTTTGATGATCGACATCATATATATTAGGTGCTGAATGCGACCTGGGATGCCGGCTTACTGATCGTGAATGAGAATGCTCTCCCTTGTCATGATCGAGTAGGGTATAACAAGATTTTGGATGATGCTAAACCGCCAACTGATCCAGACGGAAGGCATTTGTCATCTTTTACCTACCATAGGCTCAATCCACATCTCATGGAAAGGCACAACTTTATGGAATTTGAACAATTTGTCAAGAGAATGCATGGTAAGCCACTCAATTCTTAAATGCCAACGCTTTTATACCAAAAGCAAAAACGACTTTACCGAACGAAAGTGCATTTTTGTCATGCCCCAACTCACTTCTGTTTTCTTTTGCTCTGCAGGGGAAGTAGTCCAAGTTTAAGGACCAACTTGGGGGTGATAGTGTATTATTGATTCATTTCTCCCCAAGAAATGTAGGGATAATCTGTTGCAGATGGGTAATGAATAATAATGTTTTGTTATTTATGCTAGTTTTTAGGCCATAAATTAAAAAAAAAAAAAATTGCATAATATTTTGATCAATCTGTAAATGGCATTAACTCCCACCTTAAAGATGGCATATGCCATCATGTATTGTATCAGTCAATTAATTGCAGCAGCAGAAAATGGCACCCCAAAAAAAAATGTTGCCTCTCACAATTGGAACGAAAGCTCATGCTGCTAGTTCGACTTTGATGAGATTTCTAGCAAATTAGATAGAAAATGACTGAAATATGATATCCTGGTGGTCAATCATAGAGTCTAACTGTGTTTAATCAATATCAGTCAATGATTTATTGTTGATCACTGTTTGATTTGATGGATAGTCATTGATTGGTTGGATCTGGTTGATCAATAGATCAATCAGATCACTGGTCAATTTTCTAAAGAAAAAAAAATTGACATCTATTTAAAGTGGTTATCAAAATCAGCCATCTAATTTAATTTCTCTAATTAATTATATTAATTACCAATATGATCTTACGTGTTAGACTAGTGCTAATTATGGAATTTATTTTAGTATCATTAAAATTAAAATAGCTAATTCCACAAAGCTAGGCACTGTTTTTTCTTTTGCTGTCTTGTAACCCAACCCACCGTTACTTTCTTTTCAAGTTTCCTACGAAGACATTGCAAGGGTTAGAGAGAGATTTGGGAAAAGCAATAGCTCCAATTATATTTATGATGATCTTTTCAAACTATACATAAATATATATATATGTTGAGAATTTTATGATGGTAGGGTATGAAAAATACCCGATCATACTTCCGAAGAAGAAACAAGAAATCCCTAACTAAACAAAAACCTTACCGCATTGTAATCATACCATTTTTTTTTTTTTTGGAATATTATAATAATGTCATTTTTTGTAGTTACGAGATACGAATATTGTAATCATATTACCTTTTTTTTTTTAAATGTACAATAATGTAAGTGTATCTCAAACTGTTTGTAACAGTATCTTATTAATAGTTGTCTTTTTTTTTTTTACTTGAAGGAGATATATTAATATTTCTTTAGGGGAGAAATCTGTGTTGCATTTTGGAGAACTTCATTTTTTCTCGTCCAAAATTACAAGAGCACTAATTTATTTTTGTGATGATGTGACGAGAGAGAAAGCATGCTCATATAATTCAAGTTCTTTTAGCAGATTATGTCCAATATGCAGTTTTGTCCAAAATATGATGGACCGTGGTCGTCCGTCTCCGGTTTGCCCACTGTTAAGATCTCTGAGATTGACCAGCCAGCTGGGTTGATTTGGCTATTCCTAGCCATCGTTTTTTATTTGTCACAGACCATCTTTGTTGATGAGAATGAAGCCACCTTAGCAGATATTCTACCACGCCACGATTACTTAACCCAGGGTTCTTCCACTGACATTCTCTGACTTCGCTTCTTCTTGGTGCTGGATATAATCTCTTTCACTTGCAACTATCTAAAACATTCAGGTCTTTGGCCTTATTTTTGGAAGCATTTTCTATTTTTTAATAGTAATTAAAGTAAATTCTAAATGATTGCAGGCATAATCTAGCGATAATACCATACCTAATTTCACCTAAAAGTACAGAGTTCGAATCTCCCACTTCTAAATTAAAAAAAAAAAAAGAGTAAATTCCAACCTTTAAGGATTAGGATAGTAATCTTACGCCTTATGTTCAAATATTGTAACAATATTTCAATATATTTATTATAGCACTTTAGATGTAAAATATGGACAATTCTGTATGGACATCTTATAATACATTTACGTGCAAAATTACTATTAAACTATATTTACAAGTAATATTTGATATATATAGTTTTATTTTTGATAAAAGGATTTAACATGTTCTATTTTCAACTCATTAAAAGATATTTTAGAGTTTGTAATCTCATTTTCCTGATTAAATGTTAAATAATTAAAGTTTATGGTAAAGTGAAGCACACTTGCTGGGCTTCGTTTTCTCTTTTTAAACTCTCTTCCATATCCGGCCAAGTTCAAGGTAATGTGATTTGTAAATTTAAAAGTCAGAGACGAATTTGAGATTAAAATGTTTAGGGACCATTTGTGGAAAGATATAATTTATAAATTAGAAACTTTGTAAGTGTAAGGATTCATAAAAACAAGTCATAACTTAAGCCCAATTGAAATTGACCCGAGTAGGCAAAATGGGAAATATGGATTGGACAGGCCCATATAAAGAAGTGAGTCGAGCTGATCTTAATGAAGAAAAGGTCGATCGGCGGCAGCGATCACTGTTCAGTAATCAACTAATTATCAAGTGGTAACCAACTAATTACCTGCTCAAAATTACCCATAAATTATATTTGTAATTACTATTATATATAGTTTTATTTTTGATAAAATGACTTAAAATGTTTTATATTCAACTCATTAAAAGATATTTAGAATTTGTAATATCATTTTCCTGATAAATGTTAAATAATTAAAGTTTACGATTAAGTGAACCAGACTTGTTGAGCTTCATTTTCTCTTTTTATGGAACTCTCTTCCATACACGACCAAGTTTAAGGTAATGTGATGTGTAAAATTGAAAGTTAGAGATCAATTTGATTTTATAATTTGTAAATTAGAAATTTTGTAAGTGTAAAGATTCATAAAGGCAAGTAATAACTTAAGCCCAACCCAGACTGATCTAAGCAGACCAAAAGGGAAATATGGGTTGGGCGAGCCCATATAAAAAAGTGGACTGGGTTGATCTTAATAAAGAAAAGGTAGGCCGGCGATGGCAGTCACCGCTCGGTAATCAACTGATTATCACCAGTGATTAATAACCATCAGATTATCATTTGGTAATCAACTAGTAACCCAGGTGGTTACATCATGATACTAACTATTAATAATATTTGATATTTTAATATAAATAGATAAATAAATATGTATAATGTCATCTATAATATTTCTTGCAAGAGTTTTTTCTTGTCTAACAAAAACCAATCCAATGCATGATTTTGTGACATTTATCAAAAATATCTTTAAGAAAAAGGCCTTGGACTTTCTAGCCATTGCCCATTGGCATTCATATACAATGGGATTGTTTGGCATTGTTTTTGGAAGTTACTTTTAGATTAGTAAAGAATTTATGGCATGTAAGAAGTGTTTGGTAAATCCTGCTTCTGCTCAATAGATTTTAAAAACTACTACAATATAACAGTATTTTAAAAATATGTCAGATGTTACTTCTATACACATGCTTCTGCTGCCATTTTACAAATTTACAAAAATATTTTTAACAATAAATAATATTACAATCTATCTACTTTAGTTATCTTCAATCCAAATAATAAACTATTTATTTAAAATTTACAAATTATCTTCCTCTTAAAAATAATTATAAATTATAAAATTTACCTTTGTTTTATTAGTATTCGTTTTTATAAAAACATTTCTTATCATATTTTTATGTCTATTTAATAATAATTTATTGTCTTGAATAAATATAATTTATTTAGACTTATTTTAGATTATAAAATAAATATAATATAAACTTCTCTATAATTTGTGTAAAATTTTAAAATGTCATACAATAAATATGTATACTAGAGTATTTATTAGACAAAAACATGATGTCCTTTTTAGTCATTGTACATTTACACAACATCGTTATTTATAATTTACCAAACACCTAAATTCTGCTTCTGGTATTCATAGCAATTTTGAAAAAAAAAATTATCAAATGCCTATCTGCTTGTAGCCACAGTAACTTTGGACTTGCAAAACAGCTATAGTGAAAATTTTCCACAGCATAGCCTTGCCAAATTGACCCAATATAGAGTTAAGACATTCTTTTGTCAGAGTCCAAGATCTGTTATCTTATTTTTCAATTTAAATTATTATGTTCTCAATAATATTTTTGACAAATCATCAATTTATTTAAAATTTTGTTGTATTAATTTTTTTTTTATTAAACTTTTTAAATTCAAATAACATGTTATAATATCATTGAGTGCATAGCTAATAAAAAAGTAAATTCCGATAATAGATCTTGAATCCTTTTGTTGGAATATAATTTTAAAATTTCTCCATCATCAATGCCAATTATTGCCAGCAAGGGATGAGCAAACATCTTTTGCTTATATTCACTTTTGGTTTCTTTTCTTTTATTTTTTTTAAATAGTTATTTTTATAATAATCTTCATGACTTTAGATTTTATTTTCACACTATCATTTTCTTTGTCAACATTCTGTAAAACAGTAAAATAGAAATTGAGGACGTTATGATTATATATTCTTGACTTATAGGTAAAATTATAATTAAACATTTTTAAAAGAAAATTGTACCTTCATAAGAGATATTTTTTAAGAAATTGTATTTTCATTAAAATATATAATATCATTAGAGATATTTTGGAGATGCAGTTTCTCTTTAGAAAAATATTTAATAATGATTTTAATTTTAAATAAAATTTATGTGATTTGAATATATTCAATTCATATACATTTTTTGATAGAATACTAATATAGGAGTCATTTGCATAATAGTAGAAAAATTCAAGATAATATGACGTGTAAAATTTAAAGTTAGGGATCAATATAAAACTGAGTATACAATTCACAGATCTTTTGCAAAAATAATACAAAAACAAAGATCACTTATATAGATCGAGATTCATATTCTTCATCTCATATTAGAGTCAAGTGTAAAATTATCATTAAATATCTCATATTAGAGTCAAGTGTAAAATTATTATTAAACTATTATTTCTCTCTTTGTGAAGGGTGTTTAAACCCCTAAATTATCTTTAAAGATATTCAATTCTTTATAATTTATTATGGTCTCTTTAATCTTTTATGATCTTTAAAAATTAAAAATATAAAAAAGACAGTGCTAATTAGGATAAATTACTACTACATTGGTTTCTGAAATTTCTATGAATGTGTCATTTGATCATCAAAACTTTTGTTTCTGATTGATCAGTCCTTGAACTTATTTCTTCTGCAAAATCACCTCTATCTCTCTCTCTCTCTCTCTCTATAGACACATTCTTGCAAACCACAAAAAAAAAAAAAAAAGAAAAAAAAAGCCACCACGGCAGCAGCCCTCCCCCGTGCGAACCTCACGAAATCCGTCTTCACGAGACTTCACGAAGCCAGATCTATCATCGAGACCCTTGTAGAAGTTTTGGTTTGAGGTTGTTGGGTTCTTTTTTAGTTGCTGGGGATTATTTTGTTAATCAATTGTGTGAGATTTTGGTGGTAAAACTATATTGGATACCTATTCTTTAGTTCACCATATTGTTTGTTGAATTCTTGCACTGTATATGCTGCTGTAACTTGCATGAACTTCGTGACAACGACATCCTTCACCTTCACCTTCACCTTGCCCATGCCCTTGACAGCTTTAGCATGGGATCCTCGATTAATGCGCAATTTGATATTTTGGGAGATGTGCCATGAATAAAACCCATGTTGGGACTTCTTGTATACATTGGCGATTGCATTTTAGATGCTTTGGTGCCTATCTGAAATGATGATCAAATCCTTCATCTGGTATGAGCTCTTGAAGTTCAAGTATAAACTATTTCCATGAGTTGACATTCTCAGAGTCAACTATTCTAAAAGCTAGTAGATATTGATGGTAGTTCCCATCTTGAGCAGTGATAATAATCAATGTCCCTTTGTATTTGGTTTTTAAAAAAGTCTCATCCAGTGCAATAACCTTCTTCATTGCCTTTAACCCTTCAATACACACCCCTAATGTGATGAAAAAATATTTGAATCTTTGATCATTGTCCACCAACAAATGTGTGGTTGTGCCAGGATTTACAATCTTCATCATATGCAAATAACTAGGAAGCAGCTCAAAACTATGCTTTAGTGCGCCCCTAACATTACTGGCAGCTTTCTGTTTGCCCCTCCAAGCTTTCTGGTATGATATTGATACCCCATGATTTCTCATCATATCCACTACTTTACTTGGAGCCGGTGTGTCAAGCTGTCATGGGAACTCCTTTCTCAATATATATGCAACTAACTCTGCCGTTGCTTGCCTATTCCTCACATCCACCGAACTAGTTGAGCAAGTATGCATATTATAGTATGTTCGGAGGGAGAAACAATCCGAGTTATTGATCTTTGCTGCTCGCAATGCCCACTTGTAATCTTAAACTACACATTTCATCACAAACAACTTCGTAGTAGACTTGACTATGTGAAAATCAAAACAAGAATTCAATGAACCATTGATTGCCAAATTCTTTACCTTATTCTTGCTCACAAATTCTTGATCAATTCCAATACCTATACCATCATAGAAGTTGAAAGACACATAACCATTATCTATCGCTAATGGTTCACAATGATCCTCCACAATATCTTATTCTCTACATGAAGGTTTTTGTTTTGGTATTGCAACATAAGCCGTTGTTTCTTGGAGGAAAGTTTCCTCCAATGTAGTCTCTTCTAGGTAGTCACCCTCACGGCCTTTTACAGAAGCAGCATCAGACACCATGGGTTCCTCCATGTCTTTGTCAAGATAGTTTTCTTGAATGATTTCGTCATTTAAATTATTAAGTCCTTCATTTCCATCAACATCAAGTCTCTCTCTGTCATTTGATTCTCCATTTTCATTATTCTTAATGAGCTCAACATGTAATATGCTTATACATTACGATATAGCACAGCGGTCTAAAAGATAATATTTTGTATCAAAATCATCCAAAATAAACTTAGGTTCTGGTTCGATTGAAACCAAAGGGATGTAACTTAGTTTCAAATATGTATTCCTTCAATTTACAGGAAGCCTTTCAAATATGCAATCATCAATCTCAGAATATTTTACCTTATTCGGATCATCTAATAATACTACGCTCTTCAATTCCTTATTCCTTGGACACCATTTCTAAGAACCATCTTCTTTTTCCTTCTATTCTCTACCAAATCGATAATATATAGCAATCTCAGTCATTTTCCTTAAAAAAAAATTAATAAGATTTGTTTTTCCGGAGTACCAAAAGCAAGCATGACATCGTTATGAACATAAAGTCCTAAAGTATGAATAATCTCAATTAGCCCCTCTATCGGTGGAATAACAGATAATCAACAATAATTACTTTAAAGAACATGAAAAATAAATGAGAAGACCGTATAGATTGTCCAAACGGTCGGAAGGGCCAGTCAGGCCGATCGTTCACGATCAGAAATCGTGATAGTTGAAATTCAGTCAATACTGACCGTTCCAGCCGTACCAATCGATAAGAACGGTCTGACGCTCTATATGGTTTCCCTGACTATTCATCTCCGTTTTTTTTCTTCAAAATTTCATATTTAAAAAAAATAGATGCAAAGGAGACGAATGTTGTTGTTTTTCCAACTTAAACTCCAAAATCTAAATGCCCATACTTTGCACAATAATTTCAAGCCAAAAAAAAAAAAGATGGTTTAAGATTAACATACTCAATTTGAAGCTTGCTTCCTCAAAAATTTGAAACTCCCCAAAAATTTTCAACCTTTACTGCTCAATTTCGGCCGGAATATATAGGTGAGGTGATACAATGGTGGAAAAGGGGATAAGAGGGGGAATTTTTTTTTTTTTTTTAGGGAACGTGGGTTTTTTGAGGAAGAAGAAGAAGAACGAGAAGATGGTTTTTTTTTTTTATGGGATGATTTGTCATTTTATTATTATTATTATTATTATTATTATTATTATTATTATTATTATATTTTAACAAAAAAGGGTATTATAGAGAACACAAAATTTTCATTAAAAGTAGTGGTCATCAATGTAAAGATTTTTTATTGAAAGTTGGTCATGTAATGAAAGGCCATTTTTAAGGTTAAATTTGCAAACCACCCTCCTGAGTGAGTGAGAGAGAGATAAGGGAAAAGATTTTGATTTTTATTTAAGTCTTTGACTATTTTTTTTTTTATTAAATTGAAGATAAACTGAAGGGGTACTTAGTCCTTTGATTTAAAAATTGAATTAAAAAATAAAAAATAAAAAATAATCAAAACAAAGGTTATATATGCAATGGTGGTTCAATTTTGGGACTATATTTTTTATTTATTAAATTGAAGATAATCTGAAATGGTTTTTAGTCCTTCTATTTAAAAACTGAATTAAAAAAATAAAAAATAAAAATAATCAAAACAAATATTATATATGCAATGGTAGTTCAATTTTGGGACTTTTTTTTTATTTATTAAATTGAAGATAATCCGAAGGGGTTTTAGTCCTTTTATTTAAAAATTGAATTAAAAAATAAAAAATAGAAAAATAATCAATACAAAGGTTACAGATGCAATGGTGGTTCAATTTTGGGTTATATATGCAAAGGATCCTTATTTTGAGGGGTATTTGTAAAATTAATTATAAAAAAAAAAAAACAAAAACAAAAACAAAACAAAACGAAACCCTTTAGAATAAACTGATTACGTCTTCCTCTTCCCAAACACTCTCTGGACTCTCGTCGCTCGTTCAGTCTGTGTCAGAACTTTCATCTTCTTCTTCTCCTTCTTCAACGGCAATGGAAAAGTCTCAGAAAAAGCAGGTTTACCTCTTCTACTGTTCCGAGTCCGAAGACCTTGCCCATAAAATTGCTTCTCAGTCCGACTCCATTGCCCTTCAGACCATCAAATGGAGGTCCTCTCTCTCTCTCTCTCTCTCTCTCTCTCTGAACATACATGTGTGTGTGTGTGTGTGTATATATATACACGAACAAAAGAAACATACCAAAATGTTTACTTCACATGCCCTGTTTGTTAAGGTGCTTTATTTGTCTTTTTGGTTATGAAGATGGGCACTTTTCTTCTAAGCTCACCAATGAAAAAGAAAAGTGTCTTTTTTACTTTTTTTTTTTAAATGTTTTTGCCTGATGGTGTCTGGAAATTCCAATAATTTGATTGGTGGAGCATCATACTGAGGTTGCTTATTAAGATTTTGGTGGAATTTGGATTGGACCATTGTCTTTTACTTTCAATTTAGACTGTTACCTTGCTTGATTGTTAGAGTGCATAAAGGGATTTGTAATGAGAATCAGAAGAGATGTTATGGGTGATTTAGTAGTCATAAAAGTTGTCCAAAACCATAATCTGCATCAGTGTGATTGTTCTGGGATGTTCTGATTCCTTGTCTTAACTGGGGCAGTTATCTGTCCAACTAAACTAGTTGTGAAGTAATGACAGAATTTTTGGTTTGTGATTTCACCTGATTCAATACTGATTTTATGGTATAAGATTTCAAGCCTTTCAGCCTTAAATACAGTTGTTTATTAACATTAATGCTGCGGGTTCGTAGAATCCAAAGTATGGCATGGAATCAGCACGATTAGGCACAGAAACACTCCTAGAATATTTCTACATAATATTAGCTGTCTTGGACGTCTAGGAGTGTATTAGCTTACTATGGTTTTCCAACTCTTGTTGGAAAATTCGTTTGAAGGCATAGAGTTTAATGACCATTTACTTAACTTATGGAGTTTGGCTAATTTCAATTCTAGAATTTTCTTTTCTGTCATCTGCTACAACAGTATACAATAGAAAGACGTGCTTTATCTAAAGATAATTTGTAACACTAGTTGTTTTCGTTTATACGCAGGAGTTTTGATGATGGATTTCCCAATATATTCATAAACAATGCACAAGAACTCAGAGGTCAACATGTCGCCTTTCTGTCATCCTTTAGCTCCCAAGGAGTTATCTTTGAACAGCTTTCCGTAATATATGCACTGCCGCGACTTTTTGTTGCCTCCTTCACTGTAGTATTGCCTTTTTTCCCTACTGGTTCTTTTGAGCGAATGGAAGAAGAAGGGGATGTAGCCACTGCTTTTACCCTTGCCAGGATGTTGAGTAATATTCCCATTTCAAGTGGAGGCCCGACTAGTTTGGTCATATATGACATACATGCTTTGCAGGTTGTCTTAGTCTTGAATGTGACATTTGGTTGGTTTGTTTCTCGTTGATAATTTTTTCATTTGTTTTAGGAGAAAAAGAATTTCAGGTTGCTCGGTTTCTTTCCATGGAAATTTTAATTTGTGTATTCAGTGAGGCTGCTTAGAAGTTTAAAATTGTGCTGACACAAATAGCAATATTTTGTTCTTTTATTTTCTCTTCTATCGTGGGGTGTGAAGCATGCTTGGCATAGAAATCAATTTTATTAATTCAGTTGTGGGGTGTGAAGCATGCTTGGCATAGAAGTCCCTTTTATTAATTCGTCCATCTCCTAAATTAACTCATAATCCACTCTCCTGTTTCAGTAGATTGGTTGAGGAATCTGATTCTATGCTATTTCTAAACCATTTTTCATCTTTTAAAATGATATCATCCAAATTAGAATTCCCTTTGTGTAAAAGTATGAATTACTTTATGAAAATGTGTTTTGATATCTGTTGTTATGCTCCTAAGAGAAGGAAGCTTATTTTGCCCAAAATAATAACAATAATGATGATGATTAAAAACAAAAAGATCTGATTATGAACAGAAACTCGTATACAAATTTATGCAACAAGTAGGGAAAAGTTGAAAATAAATCATTAGCACCATCGAATTCATCTTATCGGTGCTATATGTTGTCATTTCATGTTTTAATGCATGGTCATTACCATGGTAGTACTCTCTTGTTATATTTCCATTCTATGACTACTTATTTCTTTGCTCATGTGGTCATGTTCTGTTATAACACAGGAAAGGTTTTACTTTGGGGACAATGTTTTGCCTTTGTTTGAGACAGGCATTCCTCTCTTAAAGCAACGCCTGCACCAGCTTTCTGATTTTGACAAGGTAAGTACACTGCTCTTGCTCTAACACAATCTGATAAATGGTTTCTCACTTGTTCTGTTATCAATGTCCCTGATCTTCATTCTAATTGCTGTCCTCTCCCAGATAGTTGTTGCATTTCCCGATGATGGAGCTTGGAAACGATTTCACAAGCAGTTTGATCATTTTCCCATGGTTGGTCTTGGATTTTGTTGACAGTAATGCTAACGAGTAGTTTTGTAGCCTTACGTTATCTAGTTTATTAAATTTTATCAAATCGCAGGTGGTATGCAATAAGGTTCGTGAAGGCGATAAGAGGATAGTTCGGATCAAGGAGGGAAATCCTGCTGGTTACCATGTCGTGATCGTTGATGATTTGGTCCAATCTGGAGGGACCCTGATTGAGTGCCAGGTAATTCTTTAGTGGACATCCTTCTGAAGCATCAACTTATGTGCTTTTCATATAACATAAAAGAACTTTAACCAATTTTTTGACTATGGTATCATTCTCATAAACTTTATGTCATAACCCATAAACATCTTAAGGGTCCATTGTACGAGTTTATTGAAAACTTGAACTTTCCTTTTGCTTTTCTTCCAGAAAGTGTTGGCGGCTCATGGTGCCACCAAGGTTAGTGCTTACGTAACTCATGGCGTCTTTCCTAAGCATTCATGGGAGCGATTCACCCATAAAGATGGTAACTTGTCTTCCTTTTTTTTTTTTTTTTTTGGGTTGGCTGTTAGCAAGGATATAAACTTCTAATTACCACTGTAGTATCGACCCTCCCAGTGTAGTGTTTGTGATCTTATAGCCATTGGACTCCATTTTCAGGCTTGGAGAAGGCATTTGCCTACTTTTGGATCACTGATTCCTGCCCGCTTACCGTCAAAGACATAGCCAACAGAGCTCCATTTGAAGTCTTAAGTCTTGCAGGATCTATTTCGGAAGCTCTGCAAACTTGAAACGTCTTTTGCACAAGTCATGATTGCAAAGGAAAGCAAAGCAAAACACTGGCTGACTCGTTTGTTTTACCGGGCTGCTTCTGTAATCGAAGCCTAGTTCATACTTTCTGTTACTAATAATTGGCGCTACTATTATTTTCTCACAGAAAAATTGCTATCATGGCAACTTCTCATCTCATGCTAATCTTGAGGTGAAACATTAAGGCCAAATGAACAGTTGAAATTCTCACAAAAATAAATATTAAAAGAGTAAATTGCTCTGTTGGTCCTCAAATTCTTATGTTTTTGATGTTACTAACAGAACAATTTCCTCAATATAAAATATAAAATATTGACACTTGAGATAGAGTGGCTTTTGTTTGCAATAAACATGTCCTGAGAATCAGCTGAGCGGCTCTAGACAAGTAAAAAGCCAAATGTACTACACACATGACTAAGGGAAAGAACCAAGTTTTGGAAATAGTGAAGTGAAAAACACAATGAGTTAAAGAGGAAAACGAAGGAGAGTTCATAAAACATCTGGCCCATAATTTGCTTTTTTTTCTTTTTTCTTTTTCCTTGTTAAAGTTTAATTGATGTTTGTTTGTTAATGGATCGTTATGTTACAATATAGGTTATTATTGAATATTTAAATTTGACTGTGTAGTTAGTTTATTGAGCTATTTTATGTTTTTGTATGTTTGTTTTAGTTCCTAGAGTATACAGATTAAATCCATGAATCCAATCCTTTAATTCGATCTTTACGAACTAGATTGGATTGGATTGAGACTCTCACGAATTGGTAACGGATTGGAAATATTTTAATCCATAGGTCACTAATTGGATAATAGATTGAGCTCTGATCTACCTAATCTGACACGTGAACATCCCTAAAGAATATTATTATATTAGTTTTATGAGTACTTGCTATCTTGCAAATTGATCAGGGTTGCCAAAATATCTTTTGAACTCAATTTAAAAAAGTTAAAGAGTATTTGAAGGACTTATATGGGTTTAGATGAGTTGTTGTGATAGCTATTGTTATACTTAATTGCAATAGGTATTTGGTTGGACCACTACAAGAGTGAAACTTTTTGACTGTTTCACTATTTAATAATCATTAAACTCAAATATAATTTTTTTACTTTTTAGAAATCCATATTAACTCATTTTTAAACTTTTTGCACAGTTCAAGTGTTAATTTTAAGAAAAACTATCCAACCATACATTAATATGAATACTCAAATCATTCAATTGTAAATATTAATAATGAATAGATATTTAAATACAATTTATAATCAAAACGAGTCATAAATACAATTTGGTGCTCTTTGTTCTTCATGGCATAATGTATTGAAAGTACACATATCAGCATGTCATATCAAGTTCTAATTTCTAACTCCAAATACAAAAGAAAACACAAGCAACATATTTATCCTATGGGCAACAACTTCATAGAGCGGAAGTTAGTTACACCATAGGGGCATTTTTCTCGATCTTCAAAAGGTTGGTTAGTAACTGTTAAGGGGTTCATAATATCATTATATAAACCTTCTTCTATATGGCAATTGAAAATGAAGCCATTCGACCTTTCTTCAGAGTCAGAAATTTTTGTTTTTATTAGTTATTGTTTTTTTAACTAGGAACATAAGAATTTGAATTTTACATCTTGTAATGAAATCAGGTAATACTTTGCTTAATAATGTTAAACTAATGTGAGATTTTATCAATTAATTCTCATTAATTTTGTCTCAATCCAATAAACGTGTGAAATTAGGTCATAGAGTTACCAAGTTCACTTACCTTTATGACATTATACTTAGAGATGTTAAACTAATGTCATATTTTTTTTCAATAAATGCAAACTAATTCCATCGGAAGTTCAATAATATGTACGTTTGATCCATAATTAACCCCATATTTTCCTCAATATAGTTATTTTATGGGTGGTGCAAGTTGCAACTAATGATTTTGAGTTGACAAAGAATGTTTTATTTAAAAATGATGTGAAAAATAGTAAATGTCATATTATTGACAAACTTTTCGGCTACTGGGCTGGTCTTCCTCGTCCTGTTCATCGTCTTGTTATTTTCAGAATTTTCATATTTTACATGTTAAAAAAGCTACGAAGTGACATAAATCTTTTTTTTTAAGTTATACTCCTAAACAGGGATGCCCAACATTTTAATAGGGCTTAATTATAATTTTATTTACCAAGTTGGGGGGGCACACTTGAGATTTTAAAAATATAATAGGAGGCACAAGTACCATTCTAAAAAATTATAGGCATTGAAAAAAATCTTAGTGGGAGACATGCAAAGCCAACAATCTACTTTAATGGGGCGTACACTAAAAAAATTTTGGGAAATAAATACCATCAGAAATATAAAAATCTATAATTAAAGTTGCATTATATTATTTTCCAAAAACTACCAAACACACACATATATAAAAATATATTTGAGATGAAGAATTAAAAATAAGTTCAACGGGACGTAAATGAGAATATTAAATCTCAGTGGGAATAAATTATGAAAACCATAAAATTTTCAATGCTAAAAACAAAATTTAAGAATGTGAGGGGTGGGTACGGGCACCAACCCCGACTAAGCATCAACTAGCTCTGTGCCTGACCCCACTCAGGCATAGCATAGCACCATGTTTGGTTAAGAGGGATAAAAATTAGAAACGAGGGAGAGAGAGAGTAGTTTGCTGGTACACCACACCGTTTAAATGTCCATAAATGATACATAATACAAATAATTTACATCAATATCTAAGCTAAAATTGCTATGACTACCTAAATAAGCATCAAGCATTTTGTACAGTTAATAGAAGCCAATCTCTATGCTATCTTCATGTGGGAATTCTGGATAGAACAAACATAAATATAGAGGATTATTTCTCATTGAATCAAAGAATTAAAAGTTTTTATTGGCTATGTTACAAGGTGATTATGTCCTCTTGAACACCATTCGACCGGACTCGTCCACATCGAACAGACGTTCTATGAAGTTATCCCAACTTTCCCTCCATTTCTTGAATGACAACAATGAAGTCTCCTCCCCCGATCTGCCGGAATTCTCCCCTCCTTCTAGTTCATTGAATGTCCCGTAAGGCGAAGATAAGGTAGCGTGAGGTATATTTAGAGCTACGGCCCTCTGAAGAGCCGCCCTGTACTCCTCACTGTGTTCCCGGACAAGAGACTCTTGGCGCTCCATCCTCTGCGTCGGTGGAATTTCCATGATTTGATCTCTTTCCAGCATTAGCTGCAATAGCGAGAAACAAATAACTATTCTAATAGATATTTCTCATCGTGACCTATCAGATGCAACAAAGACAAGGAGAATCTAAGTACTGTTTTGGTTGACTAAAATTTTCCGTACTTTGAGGATCTAAGAACTTACATCAAGAGCCCTCTGGGATTCTCTCTCTATCCAAAGTATGGTGTGGTCAGAAGTTGCATTGCAAGAAAGAACAATGTGCTCGAATCGCCCATCCACAGGCACCGCAGTCCTTACTACTGGAGGAAACCGTCCTATCCTGCAGGTATCGAGCATCCAATTATTGCCTCATAGTTCAATCTCTCTTTCACTTCCATTACTACTCATACAACACATTCCATTTAACCAGGGAAATAACAACGAAACAACGATCTAGTTTATCGTTTTCTCCATTATAAATCTAATATTTCGTTCTTCTTTCCTATGCAGAAGTGGTAGTAGGTGTCCGGATTTGGCCACCTACTTCAATAAATGGCAGGTTTTGGCTGGTTTTTTAAACATTGGCCAGTAAGTAAATTATTATCTGGTCCATCTTAAATTTTTCCAGGTAAATTAATTGTTCTCCCAGCAAGTATATTACCTATATATTAAAAAAAAAAAAAAAAAAAAAAAAAAAAAGAGGGGGTGGGGGGGCGCACCTTTTTTTAAGAGAAATAAAAGGTCATTTTTTGTTACCCCTTTTTTTTTTTTTTTAATGAGAGCAGGACCAAGTTGTCCAATGTGTTTCTATCATGCAACCTGGACTTATCCAAAAAGTGAGGACATATGTTTTGGGAAGACCGAAACAACCAGGTCGTTTCCCAGGCCACAACAATATCTATGACCACCCCAACAATATCATTCCCCGGTGGTCATACACTCTATTCGATTTCCTTGCTACTCATATTCTCACTTAAAGGGGCTAGTTAAGCCTTTTCCTAGCTCCTATCTCACTTGGTGAAACGGACACAAAAACTACCAAGACACTTTAATAAAAGATTAAAAAGAAAACAAAGAAACACAACCTAGTTGAGTAAACACGTAATAGTACTACATCGAGAAACAAAGTTTTACCTGAAGGGCTTTCGTTCGACAATATGATATAGACGACCAGGTGCATATAGCCTTCTTGGATCTTTTAGTCTCTTTTGCTCCAACGTGCATGTATCCTTCAAGCACGCTAAGCAAAGTAAGCATGGTAAACTGTTCAAATGAGAGAAAACCAGCCTGGTTAGTATCACACAAAAAACACAATACTAATGGCATTACAAGCTAAATTCTAGTACTACATCACAAATCGTCGAATGTGATCAAGAAAAAAAGGACATGCAAATCTCCTATAACAACGGTCAGGAGATTTTGAAGTCGCAACTACCGGAAAATTCATGATCTTATTTTCTCTCCATAGAGGTTAAAATAAATCTATGCCATGCAACTTTTACAGCCTTCGAAACTATGGCAATGGTCGATAAAAACGAGATTTAGCTGTATTGTCAATATGGCACAACAGAGGTCCAGTATCGAGTTCTTGAGTTAGGTTTTACTCAACACCTCCTACTACCAACCCAAAGCCCAGACCAAAGCCCAGAAAGAAAAATTTCTCTGACATCTCACTAAACTATAAAAGAATCCTTAGCAATTTTCAGAAGCAAGAAAGGTGACTAAGACATACTAGATTTTACCAGATAAGTGATCTGAACACGTCTTCCAAAGCAGTCGTTGTCCTGGGTAAGAAATCATCCTGATCCATTAGTAAACATGTATTAGCGACAAGAAGAAGGCAGCAACTGAATTCCTCTGAAAAATCAACTTTCACATTCAAGATCAACTTCAGCATCAAATTTTCTTTGGTTCTAGTATGATAAAATATTGCGTTTCAGATATCAAAAAGTTTCTTTAGAAGTGAATATGGTGTCAAGATATATCCGGCTATCGAAAACAGCACCTGATAGATCTAGCCAGTGAGCAGTTTCTTGTAAACTAAAGTGAGTTTCTTCCCATTGTGTCCATTTCCTAAATATGACAGTTAATCCTTCATTGTTATCAAATTATAGGCCCTCTATACTAAGTTAAATCCAACTGAACATTGAGATAAACAACCGTGTATATTTTACACAATGAGAACTTGCATCAAATTTTTACTCTATATTTAAATTCCATTGCTGCAATTAACTGTAAAAGTGCATTGGTGTCTATGCAAACCAACGTTTAAATATCCATCTTCAGTTTTACCAAGATTGCAACTAAATTAAGAGTTCAAGGGTTGATTTTTCGAAATTAAAAATTCAAGAACCAAAGTGTCACACACCAAACAATCCAGGGACCAAACGTGCCAATTATTTTTTAACGAACACACTCTTTGTCGTGTTGTGTCCAAGGTACTACGCAAGTTCAATCTCTAGCATATGCTGTGGCTTAGTTTGCAAAGCTCATATCAGTCTTCTAAACAATCACAATTCTATTTCTAGATTTTGAAATACAGACAACAGAGCACATAATTTCACAATGAATTCTGACCATTTTACCTGGAGTACGACCGAGTTAATAACATCCGCATATCTCACGGCCAGATTCAAAGACACACACCTAGCAGGAGCAATGGCATAGCATCTAATTCTTTTCCTCTCGATTGTTCCCAGCTTTTCGCGATTATGAATTGCCACCATTGTCAACAAAGCCACCACCCCTGCTCCAAGTGAATGCCCAGTAAAGTCAATGTATACGTTGGGTTTCTCTCCACCAATTCCCTCAAACCCTCCCACTCCGCATCAAAAACGCACCCTGCCGCCTTCAGCAGCCCGTTATGAACATATCCGCCGTCAAATTTCATCTGTCCCAGCTTGTTATCAAGCAAAACTGCATAATCACATTCCCTCGCTAAATTGAGTCCCCTAATTGCAAGGACTATATCAGCATTGTCATGATCAAGATAAACCATATAAGGTGGAACCTGGCCCTGGGTTTCCTCATAGTCTTTTCTTAGGATCACACAGTCAGGATCAATGCCATAACCTCCAGGGGGAGCCCAAAGCGGGTTCCGGAGATCATCTTCGTAGACGGCTAGAATTAGGCGGCAGAGGCGCGGGACAGGCTCGAATTCTTCGGTGGTGGCTTGACCCCAGTTCTCACTCTCGTAGCCAGCAGTGTAGAGGCATTTTAGCCACAACCAACGAGCACATCCCAGGCAGTACACACACTCTAGGATGGGGACCCCACATGCGATTGACATGGACGACTATGAAGCAATCATGTCAAAATATAGCATCAAATTCTCAACACCATAACTATATAGAAATGAAGCTTCAACTACAGGAAAAAAAAACAAACAAACAAACAAAAAAACAAGTTCAATCACAGAAATGGAAGTTTCCAAGGAAACCCAGTTTGTGAAAATTTATATACAGCAAAAGCAAACCTATTTTAGAACCAATATGGATGAAAATTGGAATCCCATATGAGGAATTTCGAAAAGGAACAAAACCCAGGTCTTGAAATTTGCAGGCAAAAAACTATAAAGATGGTTTCTATAAAGCTACACATACAAGCAAAATATGTTTTGATGCAGTATACGAGAGAATAATCAAAGAAGAAAGACCCACAATATTGTACTTTTTAGTTGAAGAGAAAGGGAATTTCTTTTTCAATTAAAAGAAGGCCAACGGAAAAAAAAAAAAAAAAAAAAAAGGCGGTTTTGGTGGGGTGTTTGGGATCTGGGAAAGTGGGGGAGCTTCTTGAGCTACTGTGGAAAGTGAGTGGAGTTGGTTAAATTTGGAGGAGTTCATAAATAAATAAATTATAGACAAGAGAATATGAACATATTTAATTGTTGAAGATGGAGATATAAGTACTGAAAATCTTGAGAGATTGATGAAGATGAAGAAGAAGTTGGGAGTTTTAAGAAAAACAGCGAGTCAAAGGCTGTCCTTTTCGGGGTTAGCTTCGAGAATCTACTCGTTTTTAATGCATTGATTCCTTTGTGCTTTCTCGTAAAAGAAAATTATTGGCTGAATTTTTGCATCTTATTATATTTTTAAAGCAATTTGATAAATAAAAAAATTAAATAAATAAAGGATCTTCCCTCAGAAAATAAATAAACGACCGAAAAACATACAACTGCCGTGTAGATTTTTTTTTTTGGGTATGAGACTACACGGTAGATTGGTTAGTAATAACTTTGGACTATATATATATATATATATATATATATATATATAGGTAGAACTGGATAAAGTCTTTTTTTTATATGTTTTATTGATAAAGCATATTTTTAAATAATTCAGATATAATCAAACGGTTAAAATATTATTTATGTACGATAATTATTATATATTTTATTTTATAATAGTATTTGATTAATAAATTAAAAATAATTTTTAAAAAATACAACATCCTTCCTCGACGTCGGTGACTCCCCTACCGACGTCGATCATGGACCCCGCAGAAGCCGCAGACCCCCCCGCATCAGCGTTGACCTAGTCCCTCCCCCTGTTGCCTACAATGAACCCCCCCCCCCCCCCCCCCCGCCCTCCCCCTCCCCTCGATGCCAACCAGCCTAATCCCCCTTGCCTTGATGCCGGCAAAGCTGTCCCCCGTTCAGATCTATACCCCCCTCCCCCGACGCCGACCAACCCACTCCCTCCCTCCTTCCAAACCTCGGCGACAGAAACCTCCCCTCCCCTTTCCACCACTGGTGGATCTTTTAAATTTTATTTTATTTTATTTTATTTTATTTTTTATTTATTTAAATACTATTGTAATGTAAAATATATGATAATTAACGTACACAAATAACATCTCAATCATTTGATTACATCTGAATGGTTTAAAAATGAGCTCTATCAATAAGATATATAAAAGGGACTTTTACTTTATATATATATATATATACTAGTCATTGCATGTAAGATGTAATTGAAATTTTTATAGTATACAAAATTAATTTTAATATAAAAAAAGTTTAAAAATTTGTTAGAAGACCTAAAAGTTTGCATTGATAAGAATACATGTTAAAAAGTTACATTTTTATAATAAAAAAATTAAAAGTTGCATTTTAATTTTATCTTAAAACCATGATATAATATACAATGTAATATAAGAAACATTATAATATCTTTATATAACAAAATACAACTTATTTTGTTATTTTGTGAAACTTGCATATTGACATTTTGATTAAGAAAAATTATATTTGTTATGCTTGGCTCGTTACAAAAGTTAATAATCTATTTAAAATATAATATTATCAGTATTCTAAGAAAGACGATAATAGAAATTCTTTTAAAAATATTTGTAGTTATTCATGTAATATGTGAAAAATATGAAATATTCTTCTCTTTCTTTTTAGATTTTATATCAAAAAATTGATGGATGATTCCATTAGCACACTTTTATTGACTCTCTGCACCGTTTTTCTACACACACCTCTACTAAATTTAAAATGATTAAATTTGCTTATTACACCTTATGAATTTCAAAATTATCCCTAATTATTTCTATAAAATAAAAGTACTCTACTTCAAATTTCTTTTCACATCCACTTTTTCTTTTTCTTTTACTTTTTTTTTTTTTTGGTTCTACTATCTCCATATAATAATAATAATAATAATAATTTGTAGAAAGAAGACGTCATGTTGTAACCTATAATTGGTATTTTGAGATTCCTTAAAACAAAACAAACTAACTAAAATAATAGGTTGGGGGGTTTTACATTAATTGAGAAATAGTGAATTCGTTTGTATATGATCTATTTGATAATATGAAGAGGGGAAAAAAAGTATTATATTAAGTAGAGACACCATCTTTTAAACATATTTGAAAACATTCAAATAAAAAAGCACTTAAACGATTTGTGGGTTAAATAAAAATTTTGCTAAAAAAAATTTTGAAAAGAAATGATAAACAAGAAAAGCAATTCACACACACACACACACACACAGACACAGACACACACACACACACACACACACACACACACACACATATATACACATATATAAAACAAGACAATGGGAGGAAAAAAAAAAAACCACTAAAGGGCATGACTATTACAACAACAAGTAATTAAATTCGAAACCAACTAATAAAGTTTTTTTTTTCTTTTTATGGGTGTAAAAGTAAAAATTAGGATTTTATTAAAAGTATTAAAAATAATAATGTTTATATGCTGTTTATTTGGGGTTTTGATATTTGGGTGTGTGTGGAAAGAAAAAATGAATATAAATTTATTTATGGTAAAATTGTATTTACTTAATTAAGTTTATAATAGTTGTCTTTTTATGTTATTTTGTTTAAGATTATTTTTGTAATTAAAGAATTTGATTAAGAGGGTATGTAGAGAGTCAAAAGAAGTGTATAATTAGAACTACCCAATACTGATTTCTTCCACTTCAATATGTTAAAATCAAATATGAGAAATTGACTCTTTAGCAAAAATTCAACATTTTTCATTGAATCAAGGATATTCGAACTTAGCAATTGGAAACTAAATTTCGTTTAGCTCATTTAAGACACAATATTATGTATAATTTCATAAAAGAGAATTCTAACTAAGAGTAAGCCCATTAAAATATATATATATATATATATATATATATATATATATATATATAAGATCAATAGATGAATTCTGAATTTTATTACTCAATTAATTACCATAATGAACTCAAAACCAAACATGGCAAATATATATATATATATATATAGAAGAATAAAATTTATTATTAATATCTCAAAGTACTGAAAAATAAAGTTTTGAAATTCTATAACCTTCAAAACTGATAGTTTTATCATATTCAGATATAAATGAAATTACATAGATAATTCATACTCCTTTTAAATCAGAATCATGATAAAAATTAAAATAATTGGGAATATGGCTTATTAAAGCAAAGAAAATGTTAACGAATAAGTACTTTTTGTTTCCTTTCAAAAAGAAAGAAAAAAGAAAAAGAAAAGTCAATTTTCAGTCCCTAACAAAGGATGAAAAAAAATGACTTAAAGAAAAGAAAAGAGAAAGAATACCAAAACGATGCACATAGGGCAAGGCAATCATGAAATAAACTTATGTCATTTCTTTAATATATTTAAAATTAAGAACAAGATAAGATGTATTTACTGAGATAATGATTTAAAAAAAAAATTCTCTATACGTGACTAAAATAATCTGGAAAAAAAAGTTGATACATGTTTAAAAGGAATCAATTTTTATATCATATTTTAACCTTTATAATATGTTTGGCAATGTTAAAGTGATGATACTAAATAAAAATTAAATAAATAAACAAAGTTAACAATCGCATGCAACGAACACAAGTGGAAGGTTAAAAAAAAAAAAAAAAAGCAGGGGACTTAAGTTACTGTTTGAATATACTTTACAAAACTAGATTTTACACCAATACGGCTAGTACCATAAACAACTGTCTACAGTTGTTGACCAAACCCATACTGAGAGTGGAAAAAAAAAAAAAAAAAAAAAAGTAACAAGCACCAAAACGGTGCGTTTTTAATGACTAAAAAGAAATATTAAGTCTCATGCATATTTTGAATTGGATTTAGACTTTGGATTTTGGATATATGACAAATTTGTTTGAATTGGATTTAGATTTTGGATTTTGGATATATGACAAATTTGTTGGAGTGGAATATACGTATAATAAATGCTTTGAAATATTTTTACAATATAAATTGTTGTTAACATTTGTGGTCTTCTTTATCATTTTTGTTGGTAAAGTTATCTGATTATATTTGTTATGTTTTTTATTAATAGATAAGAGATTTTTTATGGTGGATTGGTTAGTGATAACATTGGATTAAAAATATATATTAATATTATATTTTTATGTGAAGTATATGTTACGCACATGTTGGACATATTTAAAAAAAATTATTTATATATGAAAAAAATTAAAATAATAAGTTAAAAAATAGATATGAAAAATTAAAAAAAATAAATAAACAAAAGACTTGAAAAGAGAGAGAGAGGCATGAAAAAAAATACAAAAAACGTAAAAGGATTAAAAAAAAAAAAGACCAATACAAAATAGATCAAATTGTAAAATAGAAAGGCCGAAAACAAAGAAACAAAAAAAGAAAATTGACGGACTAAAAGTTAAATACAAAACATTACGTTTATACATTAAAAAATAGGGAAAATATGTGGTAGAGACCCTTTGAGGGTCTCTACCGGTACAGCCTGTTTTTGGACCGTTAAGATTTAATCAAACGGTTCAAATATTGATGGTGTACGATATTTATCATACACCTAACCTCACACAATCATTCCCACCTAAACTCTTCTCTGTCGCCGGCGAACGAACGCCGGTGACTCATTTCCGACGCCGACGACCCAACTCCGGCCACCTCCGACCCCCAGCCCCGGACGCCGGCCGTCGCCGCCGGCGACCCCATTTTCTCTCTCTTCCCCTCCCTCCAGCCGGCCCCCACCCCCGGCCTCCCCCCACCCCCAGCCGCCAACCTCCCCCGGCCGGCACCCCCCCGACGATCCCCCCTCTCTTTTCCCCTTTCTCTCTCTTCTCTTCTTTCTCTCTTCCTCTCCCTCCCGCCGGCCCCCAACCCCGGCCCCCAGCCAGGTCCCCAGCCAGGCCCCCGGCCCCGCCCCCCTCCCCCACCCCCGACGACCCCCCTCCCCCCAGCCGCCACCCTCCTCGGCCCCCCTTCTCTCTCGTGATTTCGCGAAATCGTGAGAGAGAAGGGGGGGTGCCGGGGAGGGTGGCGGCCGGGGGGAGGGGGTCGTCGGGGGGTGGGGGGAGGGGGGTTAGGCGGGGGGCCTGGCTGGGGGCGGGGTTGGGGGCCGGCGGGAGGGAGGGGGAGAGAGAGAAGGGGGAAGAGAAGAGAGAGAAAGGGGAAGAGAGAGGGGGGGTTGTCGGGGGGATGCCGGCCGGGGGAGGTTGGCAGCTGGGGGTGGGGGGAGGTCGGGGGTGGGGGCCGGCGGGAGGGAGGGGAAGAGAGGGAAAGGGGAAGAGAGAGAAAATAGGGTCACCGGCGTCCGGGGCTGGGGGCCGGAAGTAGCCGGAGTTGGGTCACCGGCGTCGGGGATAAGTCGCCAGCATCCGTCGCCGGCGGCGAGAAGATCGCCGGCGACAGAGAAGAGTTTAGGTGGGAATGATTGTGTGAGGTTAGGTGTATGATAAATATCGTACACCATTAATATTTGAACCGTTCGATTAAATCTTAACGGTCCAAAAAAGGACTCTACCGGTAGTGGCCCTCAGAGGGTCTCTACCACAACTATCTCCTAAAAAATGATTTGCTTTCTATATATATATAGTTATAGATATATATGTTTGACAAATTTGTTGGAGTGGAATTAAAGATGCCATCTCTGTTTTTCACGAGCTTGGCTGTGGTTCCTGTTATGCCATTTCCTGAAAAGCAAATGGTGTTAGCCCACATGGTAGCTCGATATGCTCAACCTCACGATGGTGAGTGTTTTTGGCGGGAGGAAATACCAGATGTTATTTCCAATGTTGTTACACTTGATTTAAATCATTAATTTCAGCCAATCGTTTTACTTAAAAAAAAAAAGAGAGAATTAAAGTATATGTCTTTTTTTTAATTTTTGTTGGTAAAGTTGTCTGATTAAATTTACTGTGTTTTTAATTAACAGATTTGTACATATTATTTACGAAATAAATCCATACAACCAATGATAAATACTTGTATCGTCAGAATTATACACAGCATGAATAATTATATTAATTATTATGACTTTTATCATCATACATTTGTGAATCATTATTATAAATATCATGATGTGATATCATGGATAAGAAATGAAAAGATATAATTGTATACAATGATGAAAAGCGTATATGGAAAAAATTCTTTAAAAAAATGGTTTTTTTTTTCTTTTGGAGAAAAAATGGTTATTTTATAAGTCAATTTATTTAATAAATAATTCCGAATTTTCTTAATTTAGGAAATGTTTAAAACACACATTTATTGATCTTATGATTGATGTTAAAAGAAATCATTGAAATGACAAAAACAAAAGAATGATAGCTTCTAAAAGATATCAATAAAATGATGTTAGAAGAGTGTCTTATATTTGTTCACACACTATACTCCTACGTCAAAATTTTTGATTAAAAATTAATGTTATATGATGGATTATGTATGAAAGTTAACTGATATAATTATATAAACAATATTTTTAATAATTTAAAATCAATTAAATTAAAACAAATCAAAAATTAAAATTACATAATCTTAAAAATTAGATACAAACCTAATAATTTACGACAAACCATTATTCACGATTCTTCCAAAAAAAAATTAAATTATAGTAATTACAATAACAATCACACATTAATCACGTGCTAAAGTTTTTTTTTTTTGTTTTGTTTTGTTTTGTTTTTCTTTTTCTTCCTTTATCCTGAACCAATCATATCGCACAGTTCCAACGAGACAAACGTTAAACAGTTAATAAATAAATAAAAAGCACTTTAATCTGCACCGCAAAGCACCCGATCCCGCCCTTTCTCTCCGTCGCCGCCTTTCGCAGTCACCGTTGAACGTAAAAGCTAAAACCAGCACGCAGACCATTTCCCACCTGCTCCGACGTCGTTTAACTCCGCTCCATGGACTCCGAATCAGGTCCGCTACAGAACCCGAGCTCCTCACTGTTTGGTCGCCGAGAAAATCCTGGAAAAATTCTGATCCCAAGTTTCTGTTTTTTTTGCAGTAATTGAGTTCCTCGGATGCGTTCCATTGCTGCAGAAGCTGCCTGGCTCCTCGCTCAAGAGAATCGCCGAACTAGTCACCGTCAAACGCTACGGTCGGTTCCTTGAATTCTATTTGGTTGTAAATGATTGATTAAACTGGTTCTAATTTGTTTAGGCGTCTCATTAATGGTGTAATTAAGAAAATTGTTTTGTGTAGATCGTGGAGTGCATGTTGTTCGCGAGGGAGAAACTGGCGATGGAGTTTACTTCGTTTGGGAAGGAGAGGTTAGTTTGGTTTGATTTGATTTGATTTGATTTGATTGTTTTAAGTATAAATGTAAAAATTCTTGAAGTAAAATGATTTTGTTCGCTTTTTAATTATAAGATTGTGGTTTTACAGGCTGAGGTTAATGGTTCTGTTAATTCCGGTGCCGAAAATCGTACCGAGTTTCAATTGAAACGTTATGATTATTTTGGTTATGGTGAGAGGCTTTCTGTTTTCTTGCAATTTTATGCTGTTATTCTCCTTTATTCTTAAGAAATATCATAACTTGATTTTATGTTAATTCAGGGGATAAATGTGTCTTTTTTTTTTTTTTTGTTGCTGAAGCACTAGGAATAATTCTACCACTTCTGCTAGGAGTAGCCATTTCAGTGCTAGTGGAATGTAAAGTAATGGTTTTTGTGGAAAGTCGAAAAGGTCGGGATCATTCGGGTTGTTAAAACCTCTAGCGGATAGTTTTAAGTTGATTCCAAATGAACCTATTTCACCAAGAAGTGCTAATTTCCCTTTTTAGAATGGCTCTAGCGAGGCAATGACTGCATTTATGTTAAGTCTGGTTGCTTTGGATGTTGTACCTTTTGAGTATGGTATGGTTTTATCAGCTTGAAACATAGGGCTACTTTATTTGTTTGCCAATTCACTGCTAGGTGTTTATGGAATTATTATAGTACGTTGGTCTAGTATTTGGGTGCGGCCGTTTGGTCACCTGTGATACTAGAATTTTTTCAAAAGGGGAGTAAAATTTGTTACTATTGTTCTTTGTTTATTGTGCTTCTAGTGATTTACGGTTGTCACCACCCCGTATTTGGTCTAAACGTATGAGAGTTTTTTCCCGTGTCATGCAAGAATCTCCTAACCTTGACTTGCTTTTGTAGCTTCACCATCGTTCACTCATCATGCCGATGTGATTGCTTTGTCTAAGGTAATTGCAAGTTTACATTAGTGTTTTGCCTTTACAATGTAAAAGTTGATTAGAGCCGGTTGTAGTTCAGGATGGGAAGATTTGCTTCTTAAGGTTTCATGTTATGTTAGCAGTGAGTTTCAGATGTGTCGTTCCTTTTTTTGGCAGCTCACATGCTTGGTGTTACCTCATGAACAATGTGCCCTGCTGCAGCCAAATTCAATCTGGAGGGCTGATTCAACGCTTGGGACATGCTCCCTTGTTGAGAGTATACTGCATTTGGAGCCAATAGAAGTATGGTTTCCTATAAATTTGTTGAAGACAGATTCAGTTCTATGCTTTGAAACAGATCTATGTTTTCAGTTGTTTCTTAGGCTCCTAAAAAATTCATATATAAACCCTCTTTCACAACTTTTCCGAAACTTATTTTAGTTTTTGAAATTGCAACTATACAAGTATCGTGATTATCATGCCTTCATTAATGACTTTGCTACTCTCTATTGATTGGTGAATTCATTTTATTATGTTTGAAGCATGCCTCTGATTTTATGCACTTGAATTAATTCAGTTTCCATTTTGGAATTTCGATAATATGTTGGTTCCTCTGTATTTGACACGACATTATCTAATGTCCTAAGAAATATTTGTAACTTGACCATAAAGAGGATGTAATTTTGGTATGTGCTAAGATTCAGTTATGTGTTTTCTTTGAAGGTTAATATATTCAAGGGTATCACTTTGCCAGATGCACCAAAATTTGGAAAGGTTTTTGGAGGACAGTTGGTTGGACAGGCATGAGGAACATAACTTTTTCTCTTTTTTGCTTTCATTTTATACCACTGCAGTGTTTTGATGTCTGGTTGTTCCAAAAGGATTTTGGAGTATCCTGATGGCTTATATAAGTCATTTGTCCCCTTTGCATTTCCGACATCTTTTCATTCTCATTCGGCTAAAAGGGTGGGAAATAATACAAATAGTTCATATGTGTGATTAAGAGACTTGATTTTGAATGAGAATTTTTACGAATTCCCGAGACAATTATACAAGATAGATTGACTAATCCTCCGAACAATCTTCTGTTTTGACACTTTTCATCCAAATATCACCTGATTACAAATTTGGATATGTGGTCTAGGGATCTTCTTCCCTCCCCTTGATAAGTAAAAACTTAAAGAAGTTAAAAAAATTACAAAAGTAGACAAAATCCAAGATGGAATACTGAGCTGGAGGAGAGAAAGAGAGATCCTAAGCAGGAGAAGGAAAAGAAAAAGCTGAGCACGAGGCTACACAACATTCTTTCAACTTAGAAGGATAAAAATAAATACTGTTTTTAGATTTTCTGAAAATATCTAAAGCAACCTCATGTACCACGCTCGCTTCTTTCCACCTGCATTGCCTAAATTGGAGCCATGATAAAGATCTTTGTTAACTTTTGTTAGTTTTTGTTCTGTTTTTAATTTCTGTTTGGAACTCAGCTGGATGGTATATCTCCATTTTTAACCATCATTTTGTTCCATTACACATTGCCACTTTATTGTAAGATACGTTCTGCATTTAGTGTCGCGTTCTGGACAAAAAAGTTTAAATGGAAATCATTTAAGATGATCTGCAACTTGCAGGCACTGGCAGCAGCATCAAAGACTGTTGATTGTCTTAAAGTTGTCCATAGTTTGCATGTATATTTCCTTCTCGTTGGAGATTTTGATAGTAAGTACATTATAATCAGGCTTTCTCACGATACTTTTGCTTTCTACCTTAAAGATTATTTTATCTTTGGTTTTTTGCATTTACCACATGATTATGGATGCTATTATATTAAATGTTACGTCTTAGAATTTTTTGTTGAGAATCTCCCTTTCTTTCAGTCGTTCTTTTCTTATTAGCATTTCTTCTATAATTTTAAATTTTATAATTGTCAATTAGGCTCCTCCATTTGCGTGCAATTTATGGCTGCATATATGATCTATAGAACTTTATGGAATTCTCATGAAGTCTTCTATTTTTGGGACCCATTATCCTTGTTTTATGTTTATTTATGCGATAAGATACAAAGAGAATAGGAATTCTGAAGGAAGTGAATCACTGAAATGTAACATAGAAAATTAAAAATATTTATCTATCTTGTCTTTGCTATCTCAGTTGATTGCTTGATATGTTCGTTAAACGACCATTTCGATCAATATTTGCAAACCTTTTAAAGTTTGGCCCGCATGAATTTATGATATTGACATATTTTAGATTTTTTTTTCCCCATTGCATTTTAATTGGCTTCGAATCTCATTTTTAAGAAAATTATCAAATACATGCAGAAAACTCACTCATGGTTGTATGTGAATATATTTCTGCAGTACCAATTATATATCAAGTAGACCGTCTGCGTGATGGGAAAAGCTTTGCCACTAGAAGAGTAGATGCAATACAGAAAGGAAACATCATATTCACATTGCTTGCTTCATTTCAGGTATATATTCTATCATTCAAATTGGTCTTTATCTCTTGAGTTTACGGCTATGAATTCATTCTCGGTGAGATTTTGGTACAATATAGGCAACATTAGCTGACTTCCAACTTTTACGTTCACTATGGCCCTGACAATATGGCTAATAGATTGTAGGTCATCACAATGTCTTCTTTCTTGGACCACGCATGCTATAATAATTGCTTCAAATATACTTCTCCAACATTTAAACTGCTATTAACATTTTGTTGAGTTGATTTTACAGAAAGAAGAACAAGGCTTTGACCACCAGGAAGCAACAATGCCATCTGTGCCTGATCCAGAGACAGTAATCTATAGCACTTGCTCATAACTGTTTCAAATTATTCTGTTTTGTTTGGTTTTTTTTTTTTTCTTGTTCATATATTTTAATTCTTATTATGTTACAGCTTCCCAATATGGAAGAGCTGCGAGAGAGGCGGCTTACTGATCCTCTTCTTCCAAGGTTTTTTGTTTTTTGTCATTAATTTGTGCTAAAAATTATCATTCTTGCTTTCCTCTTTATTTTTTACTAACAGTTAGTTATAATTTTTCCTTTACCATATTATAACATATATAATCATTGTTACCGTTGCTACAGATATTTTGTATTAAGGTTAACATTCTTCCATCCCTACCGTACATATTAACATTGAAGATTTGCAATAGTTTGATATCTTTAGAAAATGAGTAAGATTTTTGCGATCTATCTAATAAGTTACGGGATAAAAGCCAGGAGAAAAACTTTAATAAGATTCTTGTGATCTATCAACGGGACTTAATAGCTTTAACTTTTTAAAGTTCAGTACAATATATGCTTGATTTCATTTGAGATAAAAGGATGGAGAAAAACTCGCTATATCTATCACTTATGAACAGGATTAAAGTTGTCCACTGGCTGAACTTACCATTTTTAGTCGTATGTTACTATTTTTCAAAGGTCTAAAGTATATTTTAGTTGGTGTCCTATGTTCTGCTTTTCTTAATTCATACTTATGATTGGTTGATGCAGGACTTATCGAAACAAGGTGGCGACTTCAAACTTTGTCCCATGGCCAATAGAAATACGTTTTTGTGAGCCTTCCAATTCAACAAATCAGACTAAATCTCCTCCCAGGTTTGTTTGCTTTATCATATTGTATTAATTCATATGTGGTTGAAACCAACACATGCATCTGATTTAATGTGAATATTAGGATTTTATTTTTTTCATTATAAGTCGATATACATTTGCTTATTAAATTTTAACCTTTTCACCTGATTACACGTACTGTATTGCAGCTTGAGGTACTGGTTTAGAGCAAAAGGAAAACTGTCAGATGATCAGGCCTTGCATAGGTATGCAACTTACTCTGAAATATTCTACTTTTTCTGGTTGACATATCGGCATACCAAATTTTGGCAACTGAAATGACGAACCATGTAGTTTTGACTTATAATATCTAAATTTTCCCTTAAAATATTATGCTGCCTTATCAGATGAGGTACATGGCAGATCACTGAGAATTCCATTTTGTGTTATAATTTTAGTATTTTACAAAATAACAAAGCTGAATAGTGATAGCGTAGCAACTCATGGTGAAGTTTTAATTCTTTTGATTAGAGATAATATTTCTTGTGCTCTTTTTAATTTTGGTTTGCTTGTTCTGCAGATGTGTTGTAGCATACACATCAGATTTAATATTTCTTTCGGTAAGTTTGAATCCACATCGCAAGAAGGGTTTGAAGACAAGTTCTGTTAGTTTGGACCACTCGTAAGTTATTGCTCAAATTTACGGAACTATGAATGTTCATTGCCCGTGTTATTGTCTTGTTAAAACTTAAAAACGCGGAAAAGTCCTTTTATTTCAATAATGTTTGGAAAAAAAAAAAAAAAAGTGACTTTGTTTTTGGCAATTCTATTTGAGCAGGATGTGGTTCCATCGAACTCTTAGAGCTGACGATTGGATCTTATTTGTGGTAAATATACTCTTAAAGGGCCTGTCTTTTTCTTTTTTCCTTTCCAGTTTTGTTAAAATGCTAATTTTTAGTGTTCCGCAGATATCTAGCCCTAGTGCTAACAACGCCCGTGGTTTGGTTTTAGGCCAAATGTTCAACCGAAAAGGAGAGGTAAATAGTGCACTTGACGTGTTTGTAATTCAGAACAAATTAGTGTCTTTTGGCATCCTTTTCTCTGATCCCTTTTCATCTCTTTGCCTTTTATCGTTGTCGTTCAATTCTCGTCTTCATGACGCATGTTTATGTCAAGATATTGAGATTACTACTTTTCGATCCGACAGCTCCTCGTCTCATTGACTCAAGAAGGCCTCCTCAGAGATTTTAGGAGGCCAAGCTCAGCCACCAGATCAAAGTTGTGACGAAGTATACACTTTGATTTTCAGCGTAAGCTAAGCGGTATTTAAAATAATAATAATAATAATAATAAAATAAAAATAAAAACCGTTGTTGTTGGTAGGAGAACACAAAATAGCTGGAGTTGATTTGCATTCTTCGATGGTAGGATGGAACATGCATGAATATTTACATGTGGTAAGAGTAAAGAACATTATCCAAGGGTGTTCACATTATCGTTTTAATTTCTCAACATTAATAAGTTCCTTATATATGTAATATTTATTTGTGGGATTTTGTCTGTTGTAAGTATATCCTCATGCTCTTTAGAGAAGCCCGAAAGAGGATTACTGAAAGAGGATTTTTTTGTTGTTTTCTCGTTAGAAAAAAAAAAGTTTAAATTTTCAGTTATGACGTCCTGTTAAAATCTATGAAGTATGAACCGCAGCAGGATTTTTAGACACACATCAAATGTGTTTTGCCTAAATTACCCCAGTCGGTCATGGGTGTGGGTCGCCACTTGTCAAGTAATCTACTAGATTACCACTGGTCGTCTAATGTTTTATGTACTTTTTCAATGTAGACCAACAATAAAAGGAGAGGGAGAAGGAAAATCTAAGTTTTTCAAATAACAAATAAAATATATATCGGTGTTTCTGTAAATGACTTTTGAGTATTTTTACCTAACATTATATTTGTATCGTATTTTATGAAAAAGACTTAAAACTCCAAAAGTATTATCAAACTATCCCTTAAGATTGAACTGGATGCTCATGTAAACCCAATCGAACGCTGCATATTGAGCATATTGTTTTTGTAACGCATGATCTTGATTAATTCCACTTTTTATTTCAAAAGTCTTTAACTTTTAAAAATATCTTCTAAAATTTTGTGGACAAAAAAAAAAAAAAAAAAAGAAGAGAAGACAACATTGACACATCATTACCCGCCCGACATAATATGAATAACCAAAAAGCAATTGCATCAAGTAATCTACTAGAACCTTCTCAGCAAAATAATAAGCATTAATTATGTACACCTTGTATTTAATAATTTTGTTTGTTTTTGTAACGCATGATCTTGTTTAATTCCACTTTTAATTTCAAAAGTATTTAACTTTAAAAATATCTACTAAAATTTTGTGGACAAAAAATAAATAAATAAGTAAAGAGGAGACAACATTGACACATCATTACCCGCCCGACGTAATATGAATAATTAGAAAGCAATTGCATCAAGTAATCTACTAGAACCTTCTCAGCAAAATAATAAGTATTAATTATAAAAAATTCATTAGAATTATAACTCTTATAACATTTTGTTCCCAAATTTCAAAACATAACATCCTTATTTATTTCATTGACAAATTTGATCCTTATATTATTTCGATATTTAAAAATTACATTGTCTACTCTTCAATCTTATGCATGCAAATATGACCACTCTTTTTTATTTCGTTGAAAACGGATGTTAGATTTTGAGAATCGGGTAACAAAATGTTAGACTATCTATAATATATTTGTATATGCCGGAGCTATATTTGTTACAAAAGAGTATGAGTATTAACATTGTGTTACTTTATACTTCAATGCATAAGGTTGATTTTTAATGTTATTTTTCATTTTTGTTATCATTGTTAGACTTTGAAACTTATAAAAGTGAACTTTAGTTTTTAAATAAATTAAAAAATGAAAATATTATCATAATTACGTGAAAAGTTAAGACAACAATAAATAAGTATCAAATATTGAATTTGACATTAATTATTTTTTTTATAAAGTTTAGCATGTAGTCAATTTGGCATTATAAATAGCATTTTATTTTAGAGTATTTTCTTAATCAAAATGTCAAAATTTATTATTAACATAATAATTTAATATTATATTAGAGATACTCTAATAAGAACCATATGCAATCGGAAGGAATTTTGTAATTAACCCACATATTAATATTATTAATAATAATCAATAGAACCTTCTTAAAAAAAAAAAAGTTAAGCCGGTTTTCATTCACCCAAAGAAAAAAAAAATAAAAACCATTATTTTCTTTTCTACTCAAAAATAAAAAAATAAAAAAAGGAAAAATTTAAGCACGTGCTAAAATTATTATTTTTAACCTACCCTTGCAATCCTAACCCACAATTCCCGAAGTCCAGTAGCTACAGCCTACAAAACCTCCCCTATCAGCCACGAGACAAAACGCGAGAAAACTACAAAATTCCAACAGACCATCATCTTCCTTTTTCACGGGGTCTTACTTCGATGTGGACTCCCAATTAGGTAAGCCACAACAACCGAGCTTCTTCTTATTTGGTCGTCGAGAAAATCAGAAAAATTCTAATCCAGAGTCTCTCATTTTGCAGTTATTGAGTTTCTCAAATGCGTTCCGTTGCTGCAGAAGTTGTCTGGCTCTTCGCTCAAGAGAATGTCATCATCAAACGTTACAGTTGATTTCTTTCATTCTCTTTGATTTTCAATCAATGATTCATACCATATTTGATCAGAGGAAAAGAGAGACGACAATATAGAAAATAAAAAAAAATATATTTTTTATAGATCTTCTTTTTTGTTTTTTAGAATAAAATGAAGGAAAGATATAGAGAATATTTAATTTCAACTATGGTATAAAAAGAGAATTTTTTTTTTTTTAGAGACTTTCTCTTGAACAAGTACAGTCTCCATACTGAGAATGTTATAGCCCATTTCTTGCCAATTTTGCTCTTTTTTCTTATGTTAGTTTATTTTATTTTAGCTATACATGTTTGTCTGAGTTCATGCGTGCTTTTATAAGAACAAACTTGCTTAGATGATTGGAATAAAATTGTATTTTTACCTAAAAAATATCCTTTCACTCTTAAAATCTCTTCATTTGTGAAAAGACACTATATGTATTATTTTTTCTTTTAATTTCGGACATTCCTCTTTCCTTTTATATGAAACAACTCAATTTTCTATTTTCTCTCCTATTTTCTTTCATATTATTTCCACATGCACACCTGTATCCCCCCCCCCCCCCCCCTTTTTTTTCCCTTCCTTTCTCACTTTTGTTTGTGTGTGTGTGTGTGTGTTTTTTTCCCCTCACATTAAAAAACAATCTAATCCAATGTGACATCTATACCTAATATTATAAGAGAGACTGCACTATAAACAATGTATATTCGTCCTCCCCTCCATGCTTGTCATATGATAGCTCAGCCATCAAGTTCCCGGTTATCTAGTTATCAGTCTCGTGACAGTCTACTAGTGCTGTATGATATTTTTATTATTTGTTTATTCTGCATAAATGAACTATATATCTAATATTAATCTCTTATATATATTTAAAAGAGTCAACTAATATTTTGATGATGCCTTCGTATCACGTGACAAATACATGGTGATTATATCATCATTATATGATTTTTTTTGTTTGAGAATTTATACCATACAGCATATTTGATAAGTACTTATGAAATATATATCACATTTTCGAAAATTGATAAATTATAGTATATTTTAGTTATTCTTTGAAATAAATTATAGTTGTTTCTCTCTCCTCACTCTCTCTCTCTCTCTCTTTCTTGTCTGTCTCTCTCATTCTAAATCTACTGCAAACCAAATCAGTCGCCGGAAATAACCCAATCGCCAAAGTAGATAAACTCGCTGCCAGAGAAAGCCTGTGAAGGCCATGCATATCCCTTGTCACGGAGATTAGTATAGGAAAATTTCGACGGCATTGTTGCTTTGACAAGGACGGCGACAGTTGTTTAGGACTTGTATGGCCAGTGAAGGCGGGATTTTTTCCGACATCGATCCCGATTTATATCACCGATCTGGGAGCCGTCACCCGTCGCCGTTGGTGTTGATTGTTGTGATCTCCGATGGGGAGGGAGTGAGACAGACGGATAGAGGGGAGAGGAGAGAGGAAGAGAAACTGAGGAGTTTTGGACTTTTATCTCATTATTCATTTTAATTATGCTATTTAGTTATAATATTTTAGATTATGCTATAATTTTAAAGTCAGATATTCTATTATATTATTTTGGTCTTTCCCCCCCCCCCCCCTTTTTTTCTTTTATTTTGTTTATCTATTTACGTGCATATAACTAGTTTTTATATTTATACAAAAAGAAAATATGCACTCCCCATCATACTTCCATGTGCACACATATTTCATCCCTTCCTACCTTTTTTTTTTTTTCCCAAGAAAGCACTTGATTGAAATACTTTTCTTAAATCTTTTGAAATATTATTATTACTTTTTTCAAACGTGACTGTTACAGTCACCTTTTTTAATCCTTAATTTGTTTGTCTTTTATATTTAGTTATTTATTTGTATATATATCTTGAAATTGGGGGAAATTAAACATTTGTTAATAAAATCAAATGAGAAATTACTACTAAATTATAATTATGTAATAATTTTTTTTGAAGTGAAAACTGCTATCTTTATTGATCAGTGTCAAAAGAATCAACATTTGAGGCTATAGAGGGAGTCTCATGAATCGAAACATGTAAACATATAGAATTAAACCAAGGTGGGCTACTTGATTTGCATTGGGCCGAACACGGTTCACCACTGGCTGCTTCAAATGATCGACCAAGGATTGAATTATCATAAAAAACAGGGCCTTCTATTGACAACTCCAAATCATCACGAATGGCAGAGGCAACATTGACGGCATCAGTTTCCACTACAAGGCCCGTCTATCTCCAGCTCCTTAGCAAGCTTCAACCCCTCACGAAGAGCAATGCACTCAGCCAAAAAAGATGAAAACCTTCCATCAATAGACTTAGCCAAAGCACCAAAAACAAGTCCACTATCATTACGAATGTCAGCTCCAACACCAATATGATCCACATTCAACTTAAAGAACCCAGTCAGAGCGAATTGCCATAATTCTGAACCAACACTTTGTTGAGGTTGTTCAGGGGCCATATAATGCAATGCTCTCCATTCCCCAAGTCAAGAACACTCTGAGGATCACTAGCCTCCTCTCCATGTATAACCTTGTTTCTTTCACACCCAACATTTCCAAGCAAGCCAACAAAATAAAGCAAAATCATCAACCGAGACTTCCATAGCCAAAGTTCTGAGACAATCGTCAAAGGGAATTTCCACTTTGTTAGCAATTGAATCCCACAACCGAGAAAGCCGCCAAACCTCCTTTGAAACAGGGTATTCCAAAAATGCATGAGATATGGTTTCCACTTGATCATTACATCATGGGCAGACCCGATCGCACTTAATTCCCCTTTGATTCAAAGAGTTCATCGCTGGAATAATGCCGTGGAACGCACGCCAAATAAATAGCCGAACTTTTGGTGGATCCTGCAAACTCCATCATCTCCTCCACCAATGTATATCCGGATTCAGGTTAGAGAACAAGTGTGTCTTCTTGAATCCATAACAATTCAATACCCCGAGCACACATTGTAACGACCTTTAGAATCATAATGCCAAATCCATTTATCACCAACGTTGCTATCTCCCAAAGAGATGCATTTGACAGGATCATGATCAACTAACCATAGCATCTGATTAATCCTTTCCAAATCCCAGAAACGAGGTCCGTTAGTAATCAAATTTGCCACCATGTTGATTACCTTCCTCAGGGTGGGTAATGATGCGAAATGAGGTGGGAAATGATGCGAAATGAAGTAGATCGGCCCCATACGAGTAGATCGGCCATCGCCAATATGTTGACGAAGTCCGAGTTTGATAACGTCTTGACCCCATAAAATGCTTCTCCACATGTAAGACACACCACCCTTAGGCTCAAAGTCTAGAAAATCTACATTTTTGAGTACTTATCTTTGAGAACTTGGACCAAAAGAGAATTCATTGCTGTAATATTCTCCAACACGGCTTTGTAACTAAAGCTTGGTTAAAGGCCGAGATGTCTAGAAAGCCTAAGCCGCCCTCCTCCTTTCGGAAAAAAAGTTTTTCCCATCTCCACCAATGGAGTTTCTAAACATCACCTTCACTACCCCACCAGAATTGCGCCACCAAAGCTTGGAGATCCTCACAAAGAGAAGCCGGGAGACGGAACACAATCCTATTGTAAGTGGGCACCGATTGAGCAACCGATTTGAGGAGAAGCTCACGGCCACCAATTGAAAACAACTTTTAACTACAGAGTTGCATCTTGTTCCAGACCCCTTTTTTGATGGCCCCAAAAACCTCTTTCTTCCCCCTACATATTAACCTCGGAAGACCCAAATATTTATCATGAGATCGAGTCGCTTCCAAACCTAAAGCTTGCTGTATAGACTTTCTAAGCTCCACCCGAACATTCTCACTAAAAGTGATAGCCGATTTTTGCATATTAATAGATTGAACCGAAGCTCTCTCATAAGTTGCGAACAAATCTTTAATACGAAAACACTCCTCAAGAGTGGCTCGGCAAAAAAAAAAAACACTATCGTCGTCAAAGAATAGATGGCTAACTTTCGGTCCCTGATTTGTACATGAAAACCTTGAAATAGAGGCTTCCCTCTCCGCATCTCTCAAAAGCCCAGAAAGACCCTCCGCACATAATAGACAAAAGATAGAGAGAGAGTGGACAACCTTGTCTCAGGCCTCGGGAAGGAAGTACTTTTCCACATGGTTCCTCATTAACAACGAAAGAAAGTGTAAAAGTAATCACACAATCCGAGACAACATTAATTCAAAACTCCGGAAAGCCCAACATCCCCATCACACCAAACAGAAATGGCCACTCCACCCGATCATAGGCTTTACTCGTGTCTAGTTTTAGAGCCATCCTACCCTTTGTATATAATAGTTCGGTTTTGTTATGATCCAAATATTTCTTCCGCTTATTTTGAGTCATTTTTGTTCCTTTTCTTGTGCACACTCATTTCTTCCCGCACCCAACAATTTCCCTCCTTTTCTCACTTTTGTCGTTTTGTGTGTGTAATTTTTTTTAATCTTAAAACCTCATATCATAAATAAAATATGCATTACTTTTTTTTTTACTCTATTGTTGTTGTTAGCTAATAAAATTGTTTTTTCCAAGTTAGGACCTGATTTAAATACTTTTCGTATATATTTTGAAATATTGTTTTTTGCAACATGACTTTTTTAATTACTTTTTTTTTTTTAACGGTGATTCCATTCACATACCCTAAAAGACTCTTGACATCGACAAGGCGGGGGCTTGTCGTTGTCGGGGGCATTGCAAGATCAGTCGCAGGTGGCCTGGGATAGTCAGGCTCACGGGTGGTGGTTCGTGGCTTGGGGTCACGGGCCTTGGGAGGGGAAGGCCTCGTCATCCCGGGAGGGGGGTGTAGATCTGGTTTGGGGGAGGGGAGCCTTCGGTCGTCGTCGGCAGGGCGGGGTTTGCGGGGGAGGGGGCCAGCATCGGGGAGGGGGGCGCAGATCTTGTTCGCACCGGGGGGGCGGGGGGGGGGGGGGTGTGGGTTGTCTTTGTCGGTGTTGGCGGGGGGGGGGGGGGGGGGGGGGGGGCACAGATCTAGTTGGGGAAGGGAGGGAGGGGGCTTCGTCGGCATCGGGGAGGGGGGCGCTCGTGGCCTGCATGGTGCGGTCTACTGGTGCACGGTCGCTGGCTGATTTTTTTTTTTTTTTTTTAAGTTTCTTTAATTTTTTTTTTAATTTTAAATATATTATATTATGAAATACTATATTTTATAATTATCATATATAAATAACATCTTAATCTTTTAATTTCAATTATATTATAACAGTTTAAAAATAAACTCAAGAGTTATCCATAATTAAAAAGTTCATTTTAAAATAACAAAAAACAAAAAACCAGAAAACTTTGGAAACCCAACCCAAGCTCAGCTCTGTCAGTACAGAGTATCACGATTGGGAACAACAAGACCAGCTTATTATTTCCTGGTTACTGAACTCCATGACAGATACAATTCTCACTAGAATGGTAAATTGCGAGACTTCTGCTCAGATCTGGAGGACTCTAGAGGTGTAATTTGGTCAACATATTCGAGCCAAGGTAAATCAATACAAAACCCTTCTTCAGTCTACAAAGAAAGGATCTTTGACTATAAATGAGTATCTACTCAAGATCAAAGGTTATGTTGATTTGATTAGGCTTGTTGGACAGTCTTTGTCTGTGAAAGAACATATAGATGCAATTCTTGAAGGTTTACCACCTGAATATGAGACTTTTATTGTCTCTGTCAGTACGCGTACAGATCCATATACTGTAGAAGAAATAGTCTCTGTTGCTGGCTCAGGAAGTCAGGTTTGAGAAGCAAGTGAAAACTCTGGAGTTGGCTGCAGCAAATTTGGCTCAGTCAGGATTTCATACAAATCCAGGGAAAAAAAAAGGTTCTTTAATCCTCATGGTGGTGGTAATTTCCAAGGTCACTATAATCATTCCTCAGGGGCTTCTAGTTACAGTGGACGCACAATGGGACGAGGTGTGAGTTCCAGAGGTAATTTGTTTGGGGATCGAGGCTCGTTCAATGGAGGTAGGTCTTCTGGTGGCAGAGGACAGAATTCGAATGGTACTGCCAATAGAGGTAGAGTGCGGTGTCAACTATGCATTAAATTTGGGCACGAGGTTCAGGACTGCTACTATAGGTTTGATTAGTCTTTTCGTGGGCCCTCTCATTCTTATGGTCATGTTCAGGGTAATCTTGCTCAAGTTGGACAGTGCAATGGAGAAGTTTCTTCACAGTCTTTTCCCTACTCTTTTGGGTGTGAAGGACCCGCTATGTTTGGAATGCTTGCAACACCAGAAGTTCTCAATGATGAAAACTGGTACCCTGACTCTGGTGCCACTAATCATCTTACTGCTGAGGCCTCAAATCTAGTGGACAAGAGTGAATTCCATGAACTTGAACAAGTTCACATGGGGAATCGTAAGGGAATTTGTATTAGACACATTGGTTACTCTATGTTCTCTTCTCCCTTGGTTCCATCTAAAATGTTGTCCCTGTCTCATTTGTTACATGTACCTGAAATAACTAAAAATCTTCTTAGTGTGTCAAAGTTTGCCCAAGATAATAATGTTTATTTTGAGTTTCATCCTTTTTCTTGCTGTGTGAAAGACAAAGCTACCCAAAATGCTCTACTGGAAGGGAAGCTTAAAGGTGGCCTTAATGTCTTTGATCAGTCCCAAATTAGGCTTCAAAATGTGCAACATCCAGTCACTCAATAGTTGAAGTCAAATAATTTCAACAGTTCAAAGTTGTGTGCTTATTCTTCTTGTATTCCAGATTCAAGTTCTTCTGTACTTAACTCAAATAAATCTTCTGTCTTGCTAAATAATGTGTTTGAACTTTGGCACAAACGTTTAGGTCATCCATCAAGAAAGGTTGTAAAATCTGTCTTGACTTGTTGTAATATCAAACATATCAATGAACTGCCTTCTTCTTTGTATAAGCTTGTTGTCTAGGAAAATTACACAAATTGTCATCTCCAATTTCAGACACGGTTTTCTCAAAACCTCTCTAACTAATACACTCTGATTTGTGGGGTCCCTCTCCTTGCACTTCTTCTAATGGATATAAGTATTATATCCATTTTACTGATGCTTTTTCACGTTTCACCTGGATTTTTTTACTAAGACAAATCTGAGGCTTTACAGTCTTTTGATATTTTCAAGAAACAAGTAGAATTACAGATTGGCCACAAAATTCTAGATATGCAGTCAGATTGGGGAGGTGAGTATAGGGCTTTCACTGATTTACTTCAGACTCATGGTATTATTCATAGAAATTCATGTCCTCATACTCATAAACGTAATATATTAGCAGAAAGAAAACATAGGACAATTGTTGAACTTGGACTCACTCTCTTAGCTCATGCATCTATGCTACTTAAACATTGGGATGAAGCCTTTAGGACTTCTGTTTTCTTGTCCAATAGGTTGCCAACACCTATCTTACAAGGAAAATCTCCTCTAGAAACACTATTCAACAAAAAGTCAGATTATTCACAACTTAGAGTCTTTGGGTGTTTGTGTTTTCCTAATACCAAACCTTATAATGCCCATAAATTTCATTATCATTCCACCCCTTGCACATTTTTAGGGTAGTCTTAATCATAAAGGTTACAAGTGTTTGGATAAATCTGGACGTGTTTTCATATCTAGGGATGTAGTATTTGATGAGTCTGTATTTCCTTTTTCCTCCTCCACCTCACAACTTTCTAATCCTGTTACTGTTGTACAATCACCTCATGTCTTTCCCCTTTATGTCATCCAGTCTCCTGTAGTTGGTCCAAATCTTGTCTCTGTCACAGCAAACCCTACTGGTTTGGCTGTTCCTGAGAACATAGAATCAGCTAATGCCTCTAATGCTACTCAACATGTTGCTTCATTAACTTGTCCAGATGCAAGATATTTAGGTTGTCCACCAGAGGAGATTGCCAATGCAGTAGTAGAAAAAGGGAGAAAGAGAGGAGGTGGTGACAGTGGAGAAAATGTTCATCCTATGGTGACCAGGATGAAAGTTGGAATTGTCAAACCTAAGATCTTCATGGCAACCAGAGAACCAGATTCAGTTGAAGCTGCTCTTCAAAACCCAAAATGGAAACAAGCAATGACAAATGAGTTTCTTGCCTTAATTAGAAACAACACTTGGTCACTAGTGGAATTGCTTGAGGATAGGAGGGCAATTGGATGTAAATGGGTGTTTAAGATCAAAGAGAATCCAGATGGGACTATCAACAAGTATAAAGCTAGGTTGGTTGCTAAATGGGTTCATCAAATTGCTGGTTTTGATTTCACTGAGACATTTAGCCCTGTGTTAAACCAACTACTATTAGAGTGGTACTCACTATAGCCTTAGCATGTAAGTGAAATGTAAGGCAGTTAGATGTGAATAATGCATTTCTCAATGGAGATTTGTAGGAAGAAGTGTATATGACACAACTAGCAGGTTTTGAAGACCCTAAGAGTCCAATTCTAGTTTACAGGTTGCATAAATCACTATATGGTCCCAAACAGGCTCCTAGAGCCTGGTTTGAGAAGCTGCAGGCTGCTCTCATTTCCTTTGGCTTTGGATCTACTAGATTAGATCAGTCACTTTTTGTTAGGAGTTCTAGACAGGGTTCTACCTTTATATTGGTCTATGTTGATGATATACTCATCACAGGAAGTAATGAAGCCTTTATCACTGATTTGATTACTCAGCTGAATCAGAAGTTTGCTCTAAAAGATTTGGGAGCAATAAACTACTTCCTGGGAATACAAGTGAAGAAAACTATTGAGGGATTGCACTTGTCACAGACCAAGTACATTAGAGATCTGCTTTGCAAGGCTAAAATGCAATATGCAAAGCCTATCAAAGCACCAATGACACATGGTTTGAGATTAACAGCCTATGGAAGTGATCCTGTTGAAAGTCCACAACTCTACAGAAGCATAGTTGGAGCACTCCAGTATGTCACAATTACAAGGCCAGAAATTGCCTTTAGTGTCAACAAGGTTTGTCAATTCATGCAAAATCCATTGGAGGTGCATTGGAAAGCTGTCAAAAGAATTTTGAGATATTTTTCAAGGACTCTGGAGCATGGACTTCATCTTAGGGAAGGCTGTATGGATAATTTGAAGTTGGTTGGATTTTGTGATGCTGATTGGGCATCTGACGTGGATGACAGGAGGTCAACTACAGGACACTGTGTTTTTCTAGGCTCTAATCTCATCTCATGGAGCTCCAAGAAGCAACACGTGGTCTCAAGATATTCTACTGAGGCAGAGTTCAGGAGTTTAGCTAGTTTAGTAGCAGAGATTTCCTGGATACAGTCTTTGCTGGGAGAACTGAAAGTGATGACTAAGAGGATTCCAGTGATCTGGTGTGATAATCAGAGTACAGTGTTGTTGGCAGCAAATCCAGTTCTACATGCTAGAACCAAACATATAGAACTGGATCTCTATTTTGTGAGAGAGGGCGATACAGAAACAGCTAGAAGTCAAGCATGTTCCCTCACTGGACCAGGTTGCTGATGTCTTCACCAAGGCAGTATCCAGTTCTCAATATGCTATATTTAGAAACAAACTCACAGTGGAAAGTCCTCCACAATGAGTTTGAGGGGAGCTATTTGGAATTAGTCTGTAGTCACTAATTATAGTTAGTTAGTTAGTTAGATTAGCTGACTAATTCAGTTAGTTTGTTAGATGCCCTATACACGTGCTTTGTAATTGGTCAATAGCTGTGTTAGTTAGGTTTCAGCTTTTGTATATAAAGGACTTATGTATGATATTTTTCATTAATGAGAAACAATTCTTTTCTCAGTTCTATCTAGAAAAGTTCGCTCCTCTTTCTTTACAAATTCAAACACTGAAAATGGCGTCTCCAACGAGTTTAAAAATTTCGTTGGGATCCGTATGACTGCTTAATGCCTTCTTATTGCCACTTGTTTAGTTGCTGGATGTTGCTGGAAGAAGAATCGTGTCAGTTTGAAAACAAAAGACGGCCATTCTTAAGCGTATGATGCCAGACTCAGACATGCCTATGCCTCCCCCCACCCCCACTGCCACTTTCTATGTCTTCACATCCACCTAAGAAAGAAAGCGATGATGAGATCACTGATTTGGGAGATTAGTTTTGTTCTACATAATGATTTTAATGTTAATAATTAGACTATGTTATGACTTAGGTTTGAGAATAGCTTATGAACTGTTGTTTAAAGACTTGATTAACTTAACTATATGCATTTGCTTATATTCAATTGCTTTTATTATTACATATTCGATATTGCAGGGATATTGGTGAATTGGCAGGGAAATGTAATTGGTTTACACTGGCATGTATTATAAAACAGAGGAAATAAAAAAATAAAAAAATAAAAAAATGAAAACGATCAAACATACAGTGAAGTTGTCACTGAAAGGAAAACAAATAAATAAATAAATCATTCAGCGACGACGTCATCGTTGAATGTAGAGTAAAAAAATATTAAAATTTTCAAGGATGATTATTGTTGCTAAAACTTTTGGGTGATATCATCGAAATTCAAAATTTGTTACCAATCAACTACGACAAAAGTCGTCGCTAAAAGTCTTCGGCCATGATGTTTCAGCGATGACTCGTCACTAAAAGTCTTGAGCCAGGATGTTTCAGCGACAACAAAGTCGTCGCTAATGACTTTTAGAGATGATATTTTGAGTTTTAGCAATGATTTTTATCAGTTCTGAATGTTCTTTTACTTGTAACTAATTTCAAGTTAGATGGTAACGTATGAATATTTAAAGTTATGAGATAAAATGAGAATGATCTTAAAGGTCGATTGGAACAAATAAGAATAATCCACAAAAATATTGACCCTACTTTGGTGTGGATTTGGCTCTATCTTATTTGGCCAAATTCCATTGGTACCTCATGAAATTGTCACACCATTGAAATTTTCACCTTGAGCTTTTGATTTTTGCAATTTGCACCTCACACTTAGAAATCTATAGAGCAATCTATGTCCATTGACAACAATGAACTTTTCTTTTCCCCCTATAAATTAACACTTAACTTACATATAGGTTGTTAATTTATAGCATAGAGAATCTCCTTTTTTTTAATCAATGTTAACACAAATTAATATTTAAAACTAAATTTTATATTTCATAAAACTTAATTAAGTAACTTAAACTCAATAAATTTAAGTTAAAATAGATGAAAATAATCATTCATGTCCTTAATTAATGACTTAAATTAAGAATCAATTTCTAGCAAAAGACTAACATTGATATCATTGAGAGATAAATTGCTACAAATTTACATGGCGTGAATTGTCAAATTAATAATCTATAGTAGTAATTATAATTGTGTGAGAAGTTCAAGATACACAAGTAGAAAAAAAGCCTTTAATTTATTTGTATTTTCTTTTATATCACTTTGATAATATCATGATATATCATGGCTTTTTAACTATGTAGTATGGTATTTATTAAATGTAATTTTTAATTGACATTTTATAACATTTTTAAAAGAACATTTCAAGGAAAAGATTAAAGGGACAGAAGTCAAATCTAGTCGGAACACCCACCGTGAATCTAGCTTTTTCTTCTTCTTCTTCTTTTTTTTTTTAAATTTAAAATAAGGGATTCACACTCTATATATTTTAATGAGTTTAGATGTAAAATTACTATTATGATATCCTTATTATAATTACTCACCTTTTTTTTTTTAAATAAACGATAGTGATAAGAATCAATAGATATATCAAAACATTTTATTAAGATCGGCACTATTTTAATACTCTTATCATCTATTTATATCCCAATAAATTGATAAAAACAAAAAACAAAAGAAAATACAATAAAATTAAATAAATTAAATTAAACAAAACCACTAACAAAACACATAAATAGTTACTAAGTTAACATCATATAGGGTCTACCCGGAGAGGTACTGGTATTCATCAAAGGTAACACAAACATAAAAAACCAACACGTGGATCTCATCTGAATAATTATAGATAAAAATTTGTGTTTAATTTGTCAGTTAGAAATAAAAATTTTAAATTAAAATTGATTAATTTTTTAAAAATTAATTAAAATTTTTATTGATTAAAAAAAATTAAGATGAAAAAAATATAATTTAATTATGATTGAATTTAAATATCAAAATCAAGAGGGTCATCCTCGACTGACTGACATCATGATGGAAAGGACGGTCGTGAAGTGTCTGTCACCTAGAAAATGGTCATCACAATGCCGTAAGCTTAGCGCGCTCAACCCACTTCCAAAATCTTTATAACGTGTAAAGACCTCCTTCACAAATAACCGTTTTCTTAACTAACCAAACTTCAAAATAATCTTATCTTTTGTTTTTTTTTTTGTTTTTTGTTTTTTTTGGGAAAACAAAACACTTTCTCGCTCTCCACTCCCTCAGACTCTTCCTAACATGCCCTCTGCTTTGTCTCTCTCCCTCCAAGCCCTAATCCCAAATCCAATCCCCAGAAGAAATGGCACACCCCACCAAACCAACTTCTTCCACCATTTCCATTTCTTCCAACTTTACCCCCAAACCCTTGTCAAATTTACACTCTACCCTTCCCTCCAAACCCAACAAACTGATCTCCTTCAAAATCCTATGCTCCTCAGTGCCTCCACCTTCTTCTTCTCCCGCCAAGACACTGATCTCGATTCTCCGTGCCATACCCGACTGGGCCGACGGAGTCAAAGAGCGCGGTATGCAACGGAACCGGACCTTGTACAACCACGAGAAGTGGGTCCACCACCGGAGCTCACTCCGCCACCTCCGGCACCTACTCTCCAGCCTCTCCTCCCGGGTGATCCTCTCGCTCATACCGCCCGTTATCACGTTTACTTCGTTCGCCGCCGCCATCGCGGGTTATAACTACGCAGTGTTGGCGGATTGGTTGCCGGAGTTCTTCCCGGTCTTGAGGGCCTCGTCCCTGCCGTATCAGCTCACGGCGCCGGCATTGGCGCTGCTGCTGGTGTTCCGGACGGAGGCGTCGTACTCGCGGTTCGAGGAAGGGAGGAAAGCTTGGACTAAGGTGATTGCCGCGGCGAATGATTTGGCTAGACAGGTGGTTGCAGCGGTTGATAATTCTTCTGGCGATGCACCGATCAAGGAGGCGCTTTTGCAGTACATTATGGCATTTCCAGTTGCCCTTAAAGTCAGTTTCCAAGATTCTAATTACTCTAATTCATCCATTTTTCTAGTATCAAATTTTGTCATAATGTTTATATTCTGAAGAACAACTCGGATTTGCTTCTTTTTTCATTTGGTTGGTGATATAAAACTTCTTAATTGCAGTGTCATGTAATTTATGGCTCAGATATTGCAAGAGATCTCCAAAACTTGTTTGAAGTAGACGATTTGGCGGTGGTTCTGAATTCGAAACACCCCCCCTGCTGCATTATTCAGTTCATCACACAAAGCCTGCAGATGCTCAAGTTAGAAGAGTCGAGGAGAAATATGTTGGTAATCTTTTCTTGGACTAGTTTGGCTGGCTCACATATGTATACCGTTCGATTCCCGAGCATATTTGGTGATTTCGGGTGTTCTGTCGAACAATTGAAAGTTAGATATGATCTGGTGTTTGATGATATATCTTATCAAGCTCACATTATGCAGGAATCTAAAATATCTTGCTTTCATGAAGGAATTAGTGTTTGTGAACAACTCATTGGCACTCCGATCCCTCTCTCGTATACTCGCTTGACTTCGAGGTTTCTCGTCCTCTGGCATCTAACTCTCCCTATCATACTTTGGGATGATTGCCATTGGATTGTTGTTCCTGCTACTTTTATCAGCGCGGCCTCTTTGTTCTGCATAGAAGAAGTATGTCCCTTTCTCTCTTTCCCTGATGTATTTATTTTTCCACAACATATTTTTTTTGTTTAATCATGTAGAATCTTAGACGGAATATCGCTTTTGTATACACAATTTTAGCTAATAGGGACTAATTTAAGAAAATGAGACAGTCACCAGTATTTTGCATTTTGCGAATAATTCACCAACAGAGTTCTAAACGTACTTGTTAATTTCTTTAGGTTGGTGTTCTTATTGAAGAGCCATTTCCGGTGCTGGCCCTGGATGACCTCTGCAATTTGGTACAGAAAAACATTCAGGAATCCGTCGCAAGTGAAAAACGAATCCAGACGCTGCTTGATGCAAAAAGAAAGATTAATTATAAGCAGCATTCACCAAATGGCCAGCCAAAATAGTAGCTAGATGGGAAACTTGGGTCGAAATTTTCGCTCAACTTGGCGTTGTCGCTTACACAATTTTTGGTTTTTGCACTGGTCAGCGTGCGGTTGGGATCATTTGTGCCCGTTAGGTCTCAGCATTGAGAGTTGTAAATATGTTACATGGCGTACAAACAAGAAAATATTACCTGTGACAAAATCTATTTGTACATATATATATATATATATATAACAAAATGGAGCTAGGCCTGTTTTACTTTAATTTGTCTTTTGTTTTGTACAGTGTATATTCTTACTTCTCGTTTGTGTTTCTGTATACTTTTGCTCTCATCAAATAAGTTAAAATACGTGTATATATATATATATATACGTGTGAAAATATGCCCGGTAAAAAGGAAAAAAAAAAAAGTCTAAGCCCGGGTTCGGGGACCTCTAGTGTGTAAGACTAGCGTGATAACCCGCTACACCGCCCAGACATTCATGTGTTCCACGTACATTGCTGTCAATAATTGTTTGAGCTAAAAAAAAAATTTCCATGTCAGAGGAATTGAATTTGTCGACAAAAAAAAAAAAAAAAAAAAACGGCATTCATTGAATAGCACAATTACAACAGGATAATGTTGACTTTTTGTTTCGGAAATTCTCTTGGATGCTCTCCAGCTCAGAAATTATCTGCTCAAACGTAGGCCGACAATCAGGATTCTTGTCCCAGCATAGGCGAAGAAGCCTGGTTTGCAAAAAAAAAAAAAAAAAAAAAAAAAAAAAAAAAAAAGGAGGAGGAGGAGGAGGAGATTATTTACATAAATATATAAATTGGATGCCATGATTTTTTTTTGAATGTCTATTTTTTTAATTTATATGAATATCTAAAATGATACTTATAAAGATCAATTGATCTTTTAATTAAGAATTGAAAATAAACAAATAAAGAATTAATAAAAGGGAAAGAAAAATTTCTCAAAAAAATATCCTTGTAGGCAAATCTTTATAGAAGAAAACAAAATTCAATTTTACTTGATTTATTTAATATATATATATATATATATAAAAGTACCAAATCACATAGAAGTTATAGAGTAGAGTATGCAAAAAAATAAAAATAAATAAATAAATAATTGGTCATTAAGATAAAACTCACAATAAATATAAAAAAAATAAAATTGTAAATAAAAATAAAACACTTTATAACCTAAAAAAATCATAATGATAGAGCAATTATCATAAAGAAAGAAAAACAAATCACATCTAAAAAACATCGTAATGATATAGTAATTATAATAAAGAAATAAGTAATTTCATATCATATTTAAACCTTATAAACTAACTATTAAAACAAGACTAATAATAATAGAAAAAATTATTATAAAACGTCATAATTATCATAAAGAAATTAAATCAGACTTAAAAAAAAAAAAGAAAGGTTTTCAAGAAACCAAAATTATATTTAAGAAATATGTTTATAAAAAACCCAAAACATGCTAAAAAAATTATTATAATAAATAATTGATCATTAAGATAAATGTACAATAATGATTTAAAAAAATGAATAGAATCATATTGAATTAAAAATTATGCTAAAGAAACATTTTATTCATGAAAGAATATTCATGAAATATTGAAACAAAAAAAACATCTTATTCACAATGAAAAAAAAAAAAAAAATTGGTCACATATCATGAACCACAAAACGTGAAAGAAAATAATCATGAAATATTGAATCAGAAAAATCATGTTCAAATTCAAAAAAAGTGTTATTGACATACTTGGAATACAAAACACAAAAAGTGAATGTTGAAAAAATGAACACCAAAAAGGAATATAAAATGCGGTTATTTGAGAATCATTTCAAAATTCAAAAATAAAAAATTGAGGAAAAATTGATTTGATTTTATTAAAGGTAAGTCAAATTTATGAGTAAAAAAAAATCATCATTAAAGTCAAAAAACAGAAAAGGAAATAAGAAAAAAGAATATGTATAAAAAAGAAATGATGCCAATTATAGTAAAATGATAATATATATACTACAAGCATTTGGTTACTTGAAAATAGACATTTATGCAATATTACTAAAAAAAAAAACAGATATATTTTAATACCGGACTTCAAAAATGGACTTTTTGTATAATTATTTTAAAATAAATTAATTAATCAATCAATTAAAATTAAGTAATTGTTATATTTTTCATGCAAAACCAACTTTGTAGTTTGAAATATAAGCTTAAATTTTTTTTTTTTTTTTTTAAATACCATTCTTTTAGTAGTGATCCAAATTCTAAGCATTATATGATTAACTCACCATAGTGGTGGTGTGAACTACGAAGAGTTACTATCCCAAGGATAGAGGGTTGCTATTTAAAATCTTTACTTTACCAAGTATGCAACAAATTCCGAAAAATTACAAGTGATGCATACTTGGTAATTAGCAATTTGCATTTTTGTTAGGGGTTGTTTTTTTGGGGAAACTCACGCCTTAATCGATTCGGGGAAAAGGGAAGAGGAGAGAGGTGGTCGGTAATCTTCATATGCTCGCCTATCTGCAACTCGCTCCGCGTCCTCTGCCAGATTTGATGGTTTTCCTTGAAACATCTAAAATCACAACCATATATGCCAACCTCAAAAAGAATGGAAATTCAATGCAGTAACTTGTTAAAAGATTCTAAAAGACAAAAGTTACCAAAGGAAATCAATGGAAGTTTCATTTCGATTTACCTCGTACACTATTAGAGAGAATGAGAAGACATCAACTGCTTTCCCGTATAATTCACGACGAAAAACCTCCGGTGCCATGTAACGATCTACCAAATTACATGAAATGACAGACAAAATATAAACCAGAATATCTCTCGGACACAGAAAGAGTTTTAGTACTGGGACGTCTCTTACATGAACCTGTTCTTCCAGTCATCTTGTAGCCCAAATCTTTCTGCTGATTAATCTTGCTTAGACCGAAATCAGTGACCTTAAGCCTCCCGGATTCATCTTGTAACACATTTCTGATAGTCCCATATGATAAAAATGACAGTGCATTTAAATGACCTTTTTGCTCCTTCTCCAATGGGAAATTAGTTTGCAAGTTTTCTTAGTTATTTCAATTTCGAATATAGAGATCGAGACTGGAGTACCTTGGTGTCAAATCTCTATGAATTATAGCATGTGGTTTATGGTGATGGAGATAATTCATACCCCTGCAAAGTTTCACGGGTCGAAGAGTTACCTGATTACGATTCGGTTGGAACAACTACAACTACAAATGAGATCTAATGCGAAAATGTGATGAGAAAAATAGTCAAAAATAAAAACTAAAAACACTTGAGGCTGATATATGCGTTAATTCCGACTACTTGGGAGGATGGCTATGTTACAGTTATACTCGGTACCATTTGATAGATAGTGTCAAAGTGCATAGGACTAGAAGGGAGAGTGGCCATATCTAAAGCATAAGAAGGCACGGTTCTAAAATGTCATATTTCCATCAAGTTTCGTTAAACTTGTTTTACTATTTTCAGCTTGGTGTGTTTCTGAGGCAATCTAAGAGCTGAAAATGGTGTCCTACCACTTTATTTTCTCATACTCTATCATAGAATTCTTTGTATAAGAAACTGCAGTTTTAGGATCAATTGTTTCTCTCTGTACTTGATCTTCTAGAAACATTTCTGGCTTAGGACAGAACCGATGAATAAGAGTCATACTACACAAGAGTATATGCAAAACCTGGCAATGTCTAAAGCGTAAGAAACTGCTGTTTGTGGATCAAGTCTCCCTTTCTTTCTTAGTATGTCATATAAACTTCCCTGGCACATTTTGCAACTGTTAGAAAACAGTAATTAAATAACAATTTTTTGGAAGGAAAAAAAAAAACCTACTCCTTTCCTCAATTAACTTGGCGAAACTCACATTGCGAAGATACTCGGTGAGGAAGATCAATCGGTCAGGGTTGTTTAGAACGCCAAGGAATTGCACTATGTTAGGGTGGCGTAGTTTTTGCCACAGAGCCAGTTCTTTCATAAAACAATCCCTGTAGTGGTCAAATTTAGAATTTAGCAACTTACTTTTAGCTAAAAGAAACAAACATTAACAATAACCGTAGCACTTGATACACTTCATGAATTGTGTGGAAAATGTCCAGATGAAGAAACTTACTTTACTTTTTGATTCGATGCGATAGAGGAACGAATTGTCTTTGCAGCGACTTCTGTACCACGCCAGTTTACTAAGTAAATTTCACCATAAGCTCCCTGCTAAACCTCATCACCAAGTCATCAAATGACTTCACTTTCTCTTAAGCTTTCAAAACAAAAGTAACATCAAAATGGACTCAAGATTTCTCCTACTTGCAAATTACCTCTCCAATAAGTTTTGCTTCCTCCATATCCACCTCCTCATGATCGATTTCATAGCACGGAAAGTGCGAGTCAACTCCCACCTATTTCAATAAATACAAATTAGAAATGTGATATAAAGATAAGAGAGACATACTTTATCATTACATCCTACTAATGAAAAGAAAATTCAGCTATAAGTGCAGAACTACACAAGGAGTAAAGACTTTCTTCCAGAAGCTAGACATGAAAGTAGAATTACCGGATCTGTTCCACCGTGATCCTCCAATATCTTGCAAATCGCATCATGACTGAAGCTACGAGCGTCTGATAGTGGCTGTGCAACATCCGACACAAAAAACGTCATTAGGCAATGGAAATGTTACACAATGTCATTGCTCTCAAAATCAAGTTTGTGATCAAGAAGGTACAATGATCAAAATGGTATTTGGTTTTATTTTAGATATTATCAACTGGTCTTGCTAGTTCTTTTGTCGGTTTTTGTGTCATTCATAATGTAAGAAAACCTCTTACACACGTCTCAAAAGTACTGCAGAAGTGTATCCGCTTTTGTAAAAAGTATATTGATGAATGAGTTTTTAAATTTGACTTAATAAACACTAATTTATCTAGAAGTTTCTGCAAATCTCAAGCAGAAGGAACTGAACTCACAGTCCGGCCCCAACGGTCAACAGAGTTCACGTCAGCGCCTTTCTCGAGAAGAAGAACAACGATTTCTGTGCATCCTTCACAGGATGCCAAGTGGAGAGCTGTTCTCTTGTCATAGTCGGCAAGATTTGGTTCCACACCTTTCTCTAACTCCTGCATAACCCCTTCCCTATCTCCTTTACTCGAACAATACAGAAGGCGATATGGTCCTTCTACGTCGATTTCAGGTCGGGAATTCATTATCTGTTGATTGAAATACAAGGCAAAGCAATAACATACATTAGCTTGGTGGGAGATTCGGAAACCGAACAAAAAATTTGTTTGACAATGTTGATGGCCAAACTTTAGAAGTATCACCTTAGAAGGAGGAGAGAAGAGAGGTTCATTACCATGCATGAAAGCAATATTTCAATGAAAATAGAAGAAGAGATGAAAAGAAAAAAAAATTTTTTTTTTTTTTTTTTTGGTTTAAAACTAGCTAAGTTTGATCTTTCCGAAAGGAATAAGAAAGTGGGGGGTGGTTTTGAAATGATTCATCTCTTTTTTTTTTTAATATAAAGATTTATCTTGATGTAATCGAAGATGGGCTTTGTCCATAGTATTCGGAGTCTTCCAAGGTTCTTTGGATGCCTTTTAATGGGATTTTCCAAAGACAAAAAGGGGGGAGGGGAAGAAAAAAAAAAAAAAAAAAAAAACCTCGTAGTGTTCACCTAAGGTAGTTTTGGGAGGGGGGTTGACTTTTGTTTGTCTATACTTTAACTAAAAATAAAATTAAAAAAAAAAAAAGTTTCTGAATAACTAAAATCAGTATAGTCGTTCCTCTTTTGTTCCAATTTTCCTACGGTTTCTCGCAAGCCAAGCATAGCGGGGGGCGGAAGCATTTGGGTTGGCGAGAGTTTTTCATGGCCATTTGTCGGATGCCGGACAATTATAAACGCATCGTTTCAAAGGATGACTTCCTTCAACAGCAAAACAAACTTGTATACGTCGACTGCCAAATGGCAAATATCACATAGAGCTGTTCTTTTGTTTTCTCTTCTTCTCATCTCTCTTCTTTTAATTTTCTTTCTTGAGGCAGTACAACAAAAAATAACTCAGCGTGTATTTGGATCACTATTTTGAATCTAAATTTTCCAATTTAACTCAAATCTAAAATTAAATTTTCATTTTTTACAAACCCATACTATACTCATTTTTATCTCTCCCAAACTGATATTAAATATTAATATTCAAAACTCAAAATTTTCAATTCATACTTAGGATCCATATGACCATTCAATGGTTTTAGGGAAATAAACAAAACCTTTAAGAAAGTAAAAATAATGATTTTTGAGGTCAGATTTCATAGCCTCATCTCTCACTATATATGTGTCCCTGGATAATGCATCAGAGAACACAAGACGACATGGAGACATGCAACTCAGAAGACCTAGGAACAACTTTCAGACGATAGCAGAACGACTGGCAGACAATTGACAGATCAACAGAGTCAAATAAGGAAAGTTGACTTCGTTTACATTAATATCAAGGAAACTAAATCCCACATAGCAAGCTTAGATCTCACAGAAAGACAGTTTCTCGATATTTTCTAATCATTCCCGAATGGAAAAGTCAAACAATACAGAAAATGACAACTACCCATCAGCATTTAAGGAATATTCTACCAGAATCAGGTAACTCAAGACAACCAAATCAAGGCTTACTTTATAAGCCTAGGGATCCTCTCTTCCAGCCATTTTACCATCTTTCCATACTTTCTACTCAACGTATTCAGCAAGATACAAACTATATTCCCCGAATCTCTTTGTATCACATCATCCCCTCTCTCTACCTATCCCTTTCTTACTGAAGATCACCATTATAACACTTCTTTACATATAGCGGAAGCTCCTGGAAGCACTACAGAAGATGTAGCCTAGAGATTACAGGTAAACCTCTATAAAATCGGTTATCTTTATCTCTATTTACTTTTCTTGCATTTTACTTTATTTTTTGAGGCTTACTAACGACACGCCGATGACCAGCCAATGACTCATCCGTCATCTTGTTTCGGTCATTGGCCCTATTTTTCTTTGAACATTATAAGGGTCTAGATTTTTAGTTCCATCACCTACCTGCTTTGCGTCAGATTCCTCAAGTGTATATGTGCCCGCTTTTCACACTAAATCACCTACCAGTCAGATTAGTTTATGCAAACCAAGTTCATGCCAATGACCTCCAAAACCTTGAACTCCATATGCCTGTTTTTCATGCCATCCTCCTCTAATGTCGACAACTCAAAGCTAGAGATCAACAGGACTTCGTTAAGCTTGTAATGTGTGGCTAAGGTTAAGGTAGGATATATAGAAAAATTGTAGCTCAAAATCCAAAAACACACAATTATTCAGGAAACGTTATATTCCCTAATATACTCTTCCCAATGTAGACCTCCCCGAAACTTATTCAACTTTCTGTATCAACCACTTTATTTTCCTCTGATTCTCTCTCTCTTTCTTTCTTTCTTTCTTTTTTTCTTTCTTTTCTCTTTTTTCTTTTTTTTTTTTTTAGAGAGAATTGAATGAAATCTAAATTTACACAAGTAATTTCTCATACTCTACCCATCCTCCCCATTCATTTGCACAAGTCAAAGTATTCCTAGACCAATCCATGTGCTTAAGGGCGAAGGTTGAAGGGTAAGAAATTCTTTTCTAGCTAGGCTAATATAATGGTTAACAAAGAAAAGTTAATTTCGGCTCAAAAGGGGCGAACTAGGGATAGATTATTTCATCAGGTAGGCTTGAAAGGCTCAAATGATCTAAAATGGCCTAAAACATATCCTTAGCATTGCATTATTTGGGATTTCGCTTTGAGTACCAATCAAATAGGTTCTAGAGTTCAATAAGATCTAATAATTACTCAAATCCACATAAACGTTCTCTAACTATGCAAGGTGGCAAAGTGATCAAAGCTGCTTGTGTTCAAAGAATCTAAAAACAATGCAAAGCGACAATGAAACCAAGCACACAGATAAGAAAACATTCATCACTTCCCAAAAGCTACGAAAAGGTCAATCGCGTTCATATCATCGACTTTGTGGTCAAAGTTCATCATTCTTCAAAAACATGTTTTTTTTTTAATTTTTAATGACAAAAACTGTATTAAAAACAATCAAACAAAAATAAGAAACAAAGACAGATAAAATAAAACATGCAAGTATTTCCCACCCCCAAACTTAAAATGAACATTGTACCCAATGTCATGAACGCACAAAGTGAATGGACACACTTACCTGATCATTAGAGGCACTACTCTTTCTTCTTTCCTTCAACTTCATCACTGACTCTCAAGATTTCTAGTGTTGCAACAGTGGAAGTGTGGCGCTACAGCGCCCACAATCTGTCTCCATTTTTTTTTTCTGGCGCTGCAGCAGTGAGAAGAAGGAAAGAAGAACTAACCCCCAAACTTGCTTGAAACCCTGACTGAAATAAATCCATATAAAAAAGATTAGTAATTAATATAAACTAAACACACTAATGAAAACATAATTACATAGAATTAAAATAAAGAAACTAAAAAAAAAAAGATCAAAGTTTAGAACACTTGGGTTGCCTCCAAGAAACGCTTGATTTATAGTCATCGGCTTGATTATGAAAAAACACTCATCAAAAAGTGGCATCTGTCCATAATAGGTGTCATACAACATCATATATGAGTCTTGATTGATAACGCCCTCAAGTTTGACGTGATGTGGAATGATTTGGCACGTGCACTCAACATGATTTAGCTTATTGTATGTGCCTGGTGCGCATGAAGGAATGAAGCTAATGTTAGCGGAGGAGGTGTAGGCCACATTGGATCTTTATAGATGTGATCTTGAATGATGAATGTTGGCACAAAAGGTTAGACACTATGGATTTCATCTTGTGATTTTTCTTCAATGATTAAGTCTTGTAACTCAACTTCACTTAAAGAGTCGTCATCATAAAACAACTCCAAGTGCTCATCTCTTGATGTCGGCTCCTCAAAGCGGCAATCATTAATATTGATAATTGGAACATCCATAGTTGGAACAGATGCACTCAATTCTTTGAAGTTTTCCACCATTGTTGCCATCCTTCTCACGGTTGCACATGATTCCTTTCGAAATCCTTCATACACTTAAGATTTTGATCCATCTTCTCCATATGGTAAGCAAATAAAACTAGAAATTCGGAAGATGTCTCCGTATCTTGATATTGGGTATCAATCCATGGCTCCATAAGGTATGAATTATTCTCCCAACCGTAGTTGTTCATTGAACAATTTAAATTCCAATAATCAAACTCGGCCATTTCTTCCAAAATATGGTAGGCTTCATCAATAGATTGTTGGTAGAAAGAGGTGGTACCATTTCCCCTTTCAACCCAATTTCTTGTTGTGGCATGCAAGCCATGAAGGAAGAGTTGAATATGAAATTCCTTCAAGAAACCAAGATAAGGAAACCGAATTAGTAAATCTTTGTACCTCCGCCAAGCACTATACAACAACTTCAAATCATGTTGAGTGAAATTCATTGGGACCCATTGATGAAACATCTTGAAGTACCTCGAAGAAGATAAAAACAAACGAAATTAAAATATGGAAAAATAAATAAAAAGAAAAGAAAAATATTCAAATTAAAATTAGAGCTATTTAGTATCGATATTAGTAAAACAAGCAATCTCCGACAACGGTGCCAAAAACTTATTCTGGATTTTCTAACGCAAGTGTGTTATCATTAACAAGTAATAAAGTAATGTTTTCACAAGGACTGCTGTTTGTCAATTATCGAAATTATATTAACTCTAACTTTATTTGAATATCGAAAAAAACAAATTATAAATTATAAAACCCAATAAGAAAAAGCCTAAGATTACATTCTTCACTCAACACTTCATTTGATTCTCTCTACTCTTCCCTAGATAAATTAATCAATTTGAATTGTTAATCGAGAGTCTTAAGCTATCTAAAAGCCTCTTCCAATGGTCAGATAGAAATTACTCCTTAATTACCTAACTATATTCCTATGAGAATTAGATTAAGAAAAATTCATTAATTATAGAATCTCTCTATGGTTACACATGTTACATAGATATATTCCTATCCTACATAAACTCAAGGCTTCCGCACATAGATCATTTGTCATTATATCTAAGGCTGAACATAAAATTCTCTTTTCTAAGTTCATTTAGGTTACAAAATCAATCTAATTAGTGGCCAATTAATTAGAAGCATTAAGCACAAAATAAAACAAACAATCCGATATTAATTAATAAAATCAAGAGAGAAAATAAATAAATTCAAACTACATGTTGAGTTCAAATTGCAATCCCAGAAAAAGAAAACTAATTCATAAATAAAAATAAAATTCCATAAAATAAGCGCTCAAATATTTTTAAATTATAAAATAAAAAGATAAGAAAATAGGAAGAGAAACCCACCTTTAGAGTTGTCATAAGTCTTCAAGAATTTTTCTCTAATCTTCTTGTCCTTCTTTTCTTGATGATTGAAGATGCAATCTCCCAAACTTTTGTAGAAAACAAAACTTAAAAACTAAAAATTAAATAAATTTTTAAAAACTAAATCCTAACAAATACTTTTTTTTTTTCTTTTTCTTCATTTTCACCTCTTGTTTGTCGGCTTAGAAGAACAATCGAAGACCAAGTCCTTAGACTAACCTTAATCTCTCATATTTATAGACTTGTTGCAAAAATGACAACTTTTGAATAAAAATTACAAAAAAATGAAATTTCTGTGAATGAGGGCTGCAGCCTTGAAATTTGGGCACTGCAGTCATCACTATTCTCGTTCTGGAGTCTGTGAATCAGCGTTGTAAAGCCCAATTCTATGGCTGTAGTGCTCAGATTCTGCCCCTGCTTTGCCGAACTTCAGGACTGTAGCACCAAATTCACATGATTTACTTAAAGAGTCATTCGATTACTAACTTACTCAAACACACTAAAAACAACTTGAAAAACATAAAAATGACTATTAAATTAACATCAAGATTATTGTATTCAATTCACGGGTATAAAACCGGCTCATCACTCCTCGCGACGTCGTCTCCTTTTCCAGCAAGGTTTTCCTTCCCCATCATCGTCAACTTCTCCGGCGAAGCTTTGCTTCCTCGTCTGGACACTAAGGGATTATTTAGATTAATTAAGAAAAAAAGATTTTTTTTTTTTTTTGTAAAAAAAAAAAAAGGACAGTACTTGATAGGTGATTGGGTCGTACTTTTAGCAGTAGTTTTCTTAAAAAAAAAAAAAAAAAAAGAAAAAAGAAAGAACTGCTACGTGATGTGAGAGAAATGAAGAAAATGGTTTAACCGGTAACAAGTTAAATGTCTCTTTCCACGTGGCAAGCTCTTGAGGAGATCTGCAAATCTAACGGTCACAAATTAATTCTGACATGGTGCCGGGAAAAGCAATTACGGCACTGTGAGCGTGTCCTCATCTTTGTTCAAGTTCCTCTGAAAAAAAAAATGTAACTTTTTTCTTTCTCTCTCTTTCTTTTATTTCATTGAGAGAGCCAAAGGAAGAGGAACAATGTATCCTAAGTTATTACACCAAAATAATATTTGTAAGCTTTTTGAGGTTTTGTTGGAAAAAATAAAATGGTCTTTGATCTGATTCACATCCTGCTAGTCTCTGCACAAGCATAAGCGCTGGGAATTTTTTTTTATTTTTTTCCCCTTTTTTCGTTTTATTTTTTTTCCCTCAAAGATAAGTTTTTAAGTTAATTTTACATTAATCTTACTCCAAAAAATAAAAAAAATAAAACAGAACTTTTCAGTAAGAAAAATGTAACTTCAATTAATTATGATTAAAATAATTAAATTTGAGTTAGGTTTAAGTTTAAAAAAATGAATTTGAATTAAAGATCAATGAAAATGACTACAAATACCCCTTGGGTGAAGGTTACATGAAAACCACATGTTCAGAACCGTTAGTTATTTGAAAGAAGTTGGGGAAATGACTTCTCATACAGGATTTCTAAAATCAGGGGGTCAATTGCCAAAAATTTTAGTTCAACGACTAAATCATCAAATTCACAAAGTTGAGCGGGCATCCATACAAAAAAGTCAAAAAAAGACACACAAGAACCATATGCAATTTAATAAGAATTGTTTTATGACTGATAAAAGGGTGTTTTGAAGCTCCCATTCCAATTGAAAATTTTTAAAAGGTTTTTTTAATAAACAAAATTTACTATTATATATCCAAATCTTTATCAAAAATTTAATTTTAAAAGTTTATAATATTTTTATTTTAAATCAAAATGAGATGTTTTTTTTTTCTTAATTAAATTACATACAATGACGAGATAAACTAAATATAATCTATATTGTTCATTTTTAATGCATTTAAGTTTCTACATTCATTAACTTGAAACAGTTAATTTTGAACCAAACACACTACTCCAAATATTTAATTTTTTTTTTCAATTAAAATATTTTCAAAACTCTAATTATAGCAGATACTCCAAATGCCAAGTAACATTTTAGGGTACAACTTTGTAAATTTTATTAGTTGAGATTTTAATAATTAGATGACACAATAATTAATTTGAGATAATTTAGAGACAATTTTTTCAAAGTCAGAAACAATAACCAAAAAAAAAAGAAAAAACTACAACAATAAAGTGTTTTTATAGCAAACTACCATTGAATTATACAATACATCTTGACTCATATTGATATATGTTTGTAATTTTACACATTGTCTATTCTAAACTTTTTTATTGTTACATAAACAACCAATATATCAGTATTCTGTCAAAAATTAAAATTTAATGTGTTTTGATTACATAAGTTTTAATTATAGATAAAATCGTAAATAGTGGTTGTATGTATAATTTAACAATAATTATATACTTGACTCTAATATAAGATATAACATTTCAATTCTCCCATCTTCAAACTTAAAAAAAAAAAATTATTAGCAATATTTCAAAGAAACAATTTCTCTCCAATGTCTAATATAATTTTAACTTAAATTAACGTTGGCACGGTTAAAATGTGTTTAATTTTCATCTAATTTTTACAACAAACCGATACAGGGATATTTGTGTAAAAACAAAATTTTTTAAATAATTTGACGCGTAAAATAAAAAATCAACAACGAACTTGGTGTTGCAGTTTTTTCAAATACTACTGACAAAACGTGAAAGCCCCATCAAAGAAGGATGGGAAAAGAAAACCCCCAAATTATTTTCAAAATTTCAAAAATATTTAAAAAACCCTAATTGTAACGTAAAAAAAATCCAATTACGCTCCAAAACGTCCCCCACAATTCGAGTTCCCCCCCTCTCTCTCTCTCTCTCTCTCTCTCTCTACGCCTGGGGTTCCGAACTCTCCAGCCATGGAGTCGAGCGAACACCCAGAAAACCCAGAAACGGCGACCGACGCCGCCGAATGGGAAGATTTGGAGAAGCTGGAGTCGGAGGTGAAAGAAATGGCGGAGAAGCTTCTTCGTTACAGAGAAACCTTGCCGAACAAGCTCAAGAACACGTTCTCTTCTGTTCTCGCCGCCCAGAGACCCGTTTTTCGTGAACTCTCGGTGCCTTGTACCCCCGGAGATCCTGATCCAGGTACATTCTGTTCCAAATTTGTTGGCTTTTTTTTTTTTTTTTTTTTTTGGTTTTAATTTCAAATTTTGTTTAGTTTCTCTCGGTGCTGTAGTTTCGTTGTGGAACATAATATGGTCAAAATTCTGTTTTTGAGATTCTTTTTGGAGGGTTATGGTTCGTAAATTTGTGTTCTTTTCGGTGTTTAGCTCTGCAAACGACTGGAGTAACTTTGAGATTAATGAGATAATAGTAACAATATGGATCTCGCAAGGGTTGAGAGGTCAAGAAAGATGAATTCGTTGGTACTTTAGTAAAGGATTTAATATTTCAGTTTAAAGAAATGCTAAAACGAAGTAAATAAATAAATAAATAAAATTGTTATCTTTGCATTGTTAAAATGTTTGGCCTTATGGGAAGGTCGTTATGGAATATGGTTTCACATTTTACTTTTGTCTACAAAAGTTTACGGTGTCTTCTCTCTCTCTCTGCAAAAGAAAATATCGCAGAAAAACAAACAATCAGTAGGCAGAAAATTTGTAATGGTTCATCGTCACTGTGAGCTACGTCCACTTTGAACCGTTGCATAATTTTGCTATGGTGAAGAAGAAGAATACAAGTGTACACACGTCACTTCTCTTGTCTCTCCATGTTCTTCCTCTTTCTCCGCTCTTCAATTACCAAACTCTATGTTACGACAATAATTAGGCTCAGCACATTCTGACATTTTCACATTACCTTTTCATGTACATTTTGAGCACATTTAGTAGTTGAATGGAGTTTAGTAGCCTTCTTAATAATCGGTTTCCTTTTCTTTTGCACTTAGTTTGTTTGTAGACACGAGGGACATTTATCTTTTGCATTAAGCTCAAATCATTTGGCTGGATTGCTGCAGTTTAAAGTTTTAGCTCAAGTAATCTTTAACATTCATAGAGCTTAGGTGGACCTCCCGAGTGGCCTCGTTTTATTATCAACTGCAAACACAATCTTTTCCCATGTTTTGTTGGGCCTTTAACTTTGTTTCCATCAACAAAGATTATTGGAAGGGAGATCCAGATACAGGTCCATTACCATTATCTTTTTGTCAGTTCCTATCATGAATTATTAGGCTTTCACACTTGGTGCTTACTGCTTAATTATAGTAGATTTCGTACGACAATTTCTTGATGTTTCTTGCAAAGGGTTACAACATTTCAGCTGTGGTGACTATGTAATAGCTACCATCCTTGCATGGGCATGGTTAGAAGGCAGAAGCAGTAGCGCTCACACTTAAAAGATTCTGAATATATGAATAATGCATAGTTTTATATGAGATGATGTGGGACAGAAGGGAAAGGGCAACACATATAGGGTTAGTTTAGTAATGCTTTTGGAGACCCTAAGGGCATGTTTACTAAACCGTGAAGGAATGTAATGAGAAAGGTAATGGGATTGGAAAGTAAAGTAATGGAATAAGAAGGAAGATCATTAACTCCTTTCTAGTGTTTACTTGCCTATTAGATGATGTAAAGGGAAACAGTTCCATTCCCTTTGTAGTGTTTACTAACCCTAGTAATGTTAATCTTTTTAATGTAATTGCTAAAATATCCTTTTACAAATATATATATATATGTACATATATTAGCACATGAAAACTTTATTAAGGGTATATGAGTAAATTTGATATATATTCCATTTGACAAGGAATCATTACTCAGGGGATGTAAGGATTGACACTCCGTTTCTTCATGTGTGGCTCACTAAAATCTCATTTCCCGTTTTGTAAGTAAACACATAATTAAGTGGGAAAGGTAATGACTACTCACTTTCCCTTTCCCTTTGATGCAAAGTAAACATTCCCTAAAAGTACTTGACACAAGCTACGATACAAATACTGTGCATGATAAAAATGCTCAAAAGTCATTTGAACAAACACCAGTGGATTTTAATAGGTATTTTGAGAAGCTAGGATTTGTAACTTTTGCTTTAGCTTCTACTTCTCCTTTTGCTATAAGTAAAAGTAGAAATTCTGCCAAAAGCATGGCAACCTCAAACTAACCCATACTGTCCATTGAGGAAAGTATTAATTGGTAGCAAAAATGACTGTCTTTTCAGTTAACAACCAGATCTGCTCAATTTTGTGTCCGCATTTTCCTATCAGAAAGTGGTGCCCTATTTTGGGCTCTTTAATTATTTTGTATAGAACTCTCCTTCACTCCATTGTGTTTGTTTCATTAATGCCGTCCTTTCCTCCAAAAAAATTGGTTTATATGATCTCTATATCCATCTCTTGCATGCCAAAGGTTTTATTTATGGTTGCACTGTACAGATGCAGGACGGGCTACAACTTCCAACCAGCCTGCAGATGGAGATCAAGAGACTCTTGTGAAAATACGACTACTTAAAGAAAAATTTTCGAGTAATGCCTCTGCAATGCCCATTGTCTTGAAGAGAATGCGAGAATGTATTTTGAAGATTGACGAATTAGATTCTCAAAATCTAACCATACACCCGGCATTTAAAAGAAAAAGGACAAGCTGACTGAGTTTGTTACCCTTAATCTGTATTTCATTAGCTATTAACTGGCCGAGGAATGACACAGGTGTAGAACGATTGATCAACTCCGGTCGTATGACGAAAGCCATGCCCCAGCATTCGTAAAGGAATTGTCAACCAGAATTGTCAGTTGATATTCGATTTCAGAGTTCTCATTGTGTTGTAATAAAAAAAAAAAAAAAAAAAAGAAATCCACTGCTCTTGACGAATACCATGGTAGGATAACATGATGACTTTGCAAATTTTACAGCTATTTGCTTTTTTTTTTTTTTTTTTTTTTTTTTTTGGGTAGGTAGAATCTTTGGATTGAGATGTCTGCAAATTTCAATGTACTATAGCCAATTTCATAAATTTTATTTTTTTGTTTTTTGGGGCCTGAATTGATTCTAGTTTGGCAGGAAGGTTTCTCTTTGATCACAAGGTTAGACTTGTGCCATTTTATATGTAACTGTAATTGATCTAAGAAACTGAAATTCAAGACTCCTTTCCCAGTCATGATTTCTGGTCTTTATAGCAGATCCTGTTTTTGATCTTTATAGAAGATCCTGTTTTTGATCATGATGATTCTTCTGTATATGGAAATTTCAGATCCACTGGAAAATCAACTATAGTCTCCTCTACATGTTCTAACATGTAGAAATTATTGGAGTCACCAATTTGTTGCCAACTACTAGGTTATGCATGCGCAGAAGTTTGACGAAGATGAAGGGGAAAAAAGACTGAATGTGCTGCAAATTACTCAGATTCTACATGCACAGTCTTAACCAATTGGAAATTCTACGTTAGTCTCGTCAGCAACGAACAGTTTATGGTGAAAAGCCAAAATTAACGAGTCAAGAGTGCATGAATCAACGTGAGAATTGTTCCACAGTAGCTTTTAGGTACAGATAGAATACAGAGTTTCAAAGTGTTAAACATTTACAGCTAATTACATTGTCATCTGAATTTAAATTCGGTATGGAGGAACTCACCATTGTGCCTTCCACATTTCCTGCTTTGCCAACATCAAGCACGACCGTGCTCAACCCTTTTCCCACAACAAATATGCTCTTCCCAACAGCCACAAGCCTACAGGGTGGTCTGGTAAGCAAGGGTGAGAGCCTCCCGACCGGCACCCACTCCCTGGTCTCCTTCTTCCATATCATGAGTCTCGTTCCTGAACTTTGATCCAATACGTAAAGCATCCCATCTACTACGACTGCCGGACCTTGCCAACCTGACACCATATCCATGTCTGCATGCTGCCATATGCCACTTGATGTTTCATAAACCACCGCATACACATGAGAAGTAACAGGTGAGGTACTGCAGCGGATGTAAATTTTACCATCCATGACAAAAGAATCCTCGATTTCATGGGCAATGTTCGGATCTGAATGAGAACTCCAAGTGCTTGTGTAAGGGTCATAAGTATCCCATGAATGCGGGTTGCTTGAATTTGAACTTAATCCACCTATGGCATATATTTTTTCATCTAAGACCTCACAAGCAAAATAGCACCTGCAAAGAAAAAGACAAATGTAAAAACCAAACATTGAGGGCTTACATATCTTTTAATGAGGAATGAAAGGGATAGACGACATGACTAGAATCCATGATGTTAAATAGCTGCAAAAACGAACTCATGTTTCTTCCATATGAGCATGAAAGAGCTTTCACTATCATCAAAGATATGTGTGGAAATAATCTTTTAAGCTAGCCAAAAACACAAGTGGACAGTGATACCTTGCCGTTGACAAGCGAGCGTCTTCATACCAAGCATTCGCCGAAGCATCATAGGAGTATACTTCATCTGTTGCATCTTCACACCAACCACAACCACCCAACAAAAACACTTTCTTTCCTAATACTTCTATGCACATGCCTTTTCTCTTCAAGCTACGAGGTGGAAGCCCTTTGATTGGCTTCCAACACCTTCGTGATGAGCTGGGATCCAAAACATAACAGCAAAATTGCTCCGACTTGTCCTGGCACAAAGCATAGATCCAAGGTTCATCAAGTTTTTGCTTTCGACGGTAAGAACACCACTCTTCACTGCATATTAAGTCCCTCCATCTTCTTGAAACACATTTTAGGATCCTATGATACTTTCGAGGAACTCTAGCAAGACATAGAAGAGCAATGTCATCTGGAAGCCCACAAATAAGGAAATGTTGAGTAGGTCCCATTTGATTCGCCCCATATGAGGCACCGTCTAGCTCTTCCATAGAAATGCTAGCTAAGTCAAAGTGTAAGACCTGAAAAGTTAAGAACGAAAATTCGTGAACACTCTAAAATGTTGATTCAGATAAAAAAAATATTTGGTACAAAAATTCTTTTCAATATACAAACTCAGTGTCCGCATTGTAAATTTTCCCCAACAATCCATACCTGCAAATGCCCACAACCCTTATTATTATTATTTTTCATTAAGAATCTTTGATCTATGCTAATTTCATCGTCCCTAAATACACAAGATCATCATATTTGATCATTCTGAGCCCAAATTTTCGCCTTTTCATAACTTTTACTAACAAATTCACAAGAAAACTCTTGACACCAAGCTCACCAAGCTTCAAAAATCACATTTCTCCTTCAAAGTTCGAAATTTCAATCTCTTCACCAAAAATATCATTTTCACAATCACAAAAACTCTCATGAAAATAAAGCTCATGAATTTCTTAAACATAACTGAAAAAATGCTTAGCTTAAGAACCCATACTCGCTTTCTTTTCGCCACGAGGATTTTTCGAAATTGCGTTCTTTTTTTTTTTTTTCTTTCTTTCTTTCTTTTTTTTTTTTTTTCAGTACCAATACGAATTTCCAAAAATTTAATTTAGATCCAATAATGAACAACCAATCAATTTCCTTTTCCGAATTTCATTTTCCAGAATTTCAAAACCAAACGAAAGAAACCCGTTAATCAATTTAATCAATTTAAACCCTAAAAAAACAGATTCTTGATTGAATTTGAATTCACAATGCAAGATATTTGTCGTGAAATACGAACGAAACGGATGGAATTGATGAGAATTTCATAAAGCGAGAAATCAGAAGAAATATAAGAAATGGAGAAGAAATTGAAACTGACCTGTGAGAATTGGAAGGTTGTTCGTTAATGGGAGTTCGTCATTCGTATCGGAGGAGGTGGTGGGTAATTGGTGAAGGTCATCTCCGTAAAAAGAGTGGACTTATGGACGGCTGTGCTAATTAAATTTGATTTTGAGAAGCGAAATGTAAATAAGAGAAGAATTAAGAGCATTACAGTCTACAGGTCCCTGACTGCTAACATTTTGGTCTGGGAACTAATTTTACTAATAAAATCTCCGTGAATTTCCAATTTTAATTTAATTTTTTTTTTTAAACCGGGGGATTCGAACTCAAAAGATAAAAAATAAAAAAAGATTCGAATTTTATATTTTAAAATAAAATAAGTTGAGGAATCACCTTCTATATTTTAGATGTGTAATTACTTTTTTTTTTGGGATAAAATGTGTAATTTACATTTTAGTTTTAATATAAGTTCAAATCGTTAGTTAGTTAGTTAGTTAGTTAGTTTTTTTTTTAAGAGTTCAAAATTATGTTTTTTTTTTTAATAATTGATGTAAATGATCTCGAAATTATTGAAGATGTCACGGTTTGGTCTCTATTTTTTAAAATTTTGGTGACGACCCCAAACTTTTTAAATGTTGGCAATTATAGTCCTTTTCATCCAAATCTGTTAAATTTCTAACGAAATGAATCATGTACAATACATGTGATCTAACTTCAAAAGGGTATTTTAGTAATCTAACAACAATTAATTTAAACAAAAAAGGAAAAAAATCATTTCTCTTCCTTACCATAACTAAATGATCATAACTAATGGAAATGAGTTCAAAATTATTTTCTAAAGGAAATAACTTTACATCTGTAAAGTAGACATCTCAAGTTTCGAAATGAAATATAATGCATTTAAAACGGATCTATACATAAATTTTAATAAATCACATAATATTATATTGAAATCTGGTAAACTAAGATTTCATCATAAGACACTTAGGAAAACGCCCACATTAATATTTGAAACGCTTGAGTCTTGGAAAAAAAAAATTATAAAGACAGAAACTAGATACTTGAAGCTTTCTAATGAGTTATCAAGTGTCTAAAACAAGATTATATTCAAATTTAAATAAATCTTATAAGTTAAAATCATATAACGACAAAATGGTTAAACATTAAAATGTGACATAATTGTAAGTCATAACATATGTACATATTTAGTTATGAAATGAGTTGGTATTAGGTGTATGATCAAATAATATGAAAAATCCTAACTTTATAAAGTTAAATCATAAGTTTTAAATGGGTTAAGATAAAGTATACTAGAGGGTTATTGGACATATACCAAGAGACTACCTTACCATAACTAAATGATCATAACTAATGGAATTAGGCTTTACAAGCTCAATACTAGATGGAAGGTAAACATTTAGGTGACTCCTTGTCATCTTGAGTGATTAATTAATTAATAAATCAATGAATAAATAAACTAATAAAGATTATGCTAAGAAAGTTAATTAGTAGTTAATAAAGTAATTAATTAATCAATTATAAGAGTTAGTAAGTGATAATTGATTATGTAAGTAAGATTATTGTATTAAGTAACTATATAATTAAAATTTATGATTAATTAATCATTAGTCATTGATATAATTATTAGTATAAATATGAATTAATTAGAGATTAATCAAACATTAATTATTAATTATTAAAATGAGAATTAATAATTGATAAGTATTATATAAGAAAGAATATTTAAGTAACATCATTAAATTATTAACGACATGATTATTAATTAGTCAATTGAAATTATGTAAATTAATTATAATTATTCAACTAATTGAAGTAAAACTTAATTATTACCAAATTAATTAGTTAATTAATTGATTAATTAGTCAATTAAATTAAATTAAATTAAATTAAGTAAAATTAAATTAATTAAATAATAATTAGTATAAATTTATTGTAACACTTAATAATTAATATGAATTAATTGTTGAGGTTAATTATGATATAAGTAAATTAAGCTCAGTTTAGTTTATAAAATAAATAAATAAATAAATGAATAAAGTAATATAAATATGATTTTATCTAATAATGAGATACTGATAAATCAGAGCAATTTCTCAAATCTGCGTAGTAAGAGATACAACTACGGAAGTTTAACCACATAAGAAAAATAAGTACAAATCTCATCTACAGCATGAAACATAATGTTTTTCTTTGTTGATACTCTATGTTTACTATGACTTGACTTGATGATTTGATGAGTATATAAGTTATATGTATTGCTTTGATCAAGCATTTGACGTGCATAATTTCTCTTGTATTGACATGATCAATATGCCTCATAAATATTTATGCCGTAATGATAGATGCATACTGACATGTAAATATACACATTGTCACAATTAATAAGAACGAGGGAAACGAAAGATAGGAGTAAGTGTTGTACCAACCTCCAATTAGTGAGAGGATATGATAAGAACTAAAGCTATAAGATATGATCTTGGAGGTTGTTGGATGGTCGCTCCCCCAACTCCCCATTGGTTACGTGCATATGGGTACGACATAGGAACCCTTAAGTAGACAAGACATGTATATAATGAAGCATAATTGAACACATATAGATCACACGCATTTTTAAAAATTCATGATGCTACATGTGATGACATGATATTGTTTATACTTGCTGAGCGAAAGCTCATACGTGTGTGTTCGTGCTGTAGGTAACGCAGGTAAGCAGCCACTACTTAGATGTTTTATGGGCTGGCGAAGCTGTGCGGAGGCGATGAATGAAGGGAGACTACCATGAATTTGATTTCCGTATTTATACTTCTTAAATTATTTTGTATCAACTATATTTATAACTATGTTTCCAATGTTTTGGTACTACTAAACTAGTATGAGTAATTTACGAGAAAAGACTTTAGACTCTTTCCTTTTAACTTACATGAAGTTATAGCTTCTTAAATATTATCTAAGTACGAATTTGAATAAGATATTTATTATCTAGAGCTTTTCAATTTTCTCAATTAAAAATTTTAGTAAATTTAATTTTTATAATACGAATATGGTTTATGTAAAAAAAAATATACTTATGTATTTTTGAAACCAAATATAAAAGTGTTAAGACTAAATTAAATAAAAATAAATAAACTAGTTAACGGTCTAAAAAATTGGGTCATTACAGATGGTTCATGTGACATTTTTCGTTAGAAACTTAACATAATTGAACAGAAATGACTAAATTGTCAAAATTGAAAGAGGTTAGAGTTGTTTTGGCTAAAATTAAAAAAACAATGACTAAACCGTCTTTTCTTCAATAGTTTAAGGACTATTTAGGCTAATTACTCCTTTTTTTTCTTAAGAAGAATGTCGTTAAATTATGTTAAACTTTGAATAGAGTGGTCATGCTCATTGCATGTCGTCATTTTTTGTTTTTTTTTTAATATATAAAAACAACCTTAAAACTAAAAATAAAAATTATTAAAATAATATATCATTGATGTAGTTTTAATCTCAACCTTACATTAATTTATAGGATAAATTACTTGTTTAATCCCTAAATTTTAAATTTGTGTAACTCTAATCCATTTTTGAACTTCATGTTTATATTTTTTGAACTTCATGTTTATATACATTTATATTTTTGAACTTCATACAAATCATGTTTATATTTTTTGAACTTCATGTTGTAAATGTTTATATACATTTATATTTTTTGAGAACAGCCTAGTTTAGAAATTGAAAAATTATAGCGTTACATACAAAAATAGATAAATTATAAATAAAAAAAGTTCCTCAATACAACAAATTAAAAAATATATATTTTCAAATATAAATGTAAAGCAATCATTTTCACCTCCTCCAACTGAACCCTAACCAACCAGGGTGATGTCTGAGTTTCTTAATGCAAAAGCTTCATATTCCTCTTATTATTCCTCAAAAACTATTAGTCATCAATGTCATCTTATCTGATGACGTGTTGGAGGAAATATTCATTCGACTTCCCGACTGACCGCCGATCCGCAATCTACTGCAGCTCTGTTTGTAAACTTTGGTTTGGTCTAATTCTCAACCCAAAACTCATTGACAGATACATTTGCCATCACCTCCGCAATGTTGAGCCCAACACTAGTTTTGTTTGTAAATTCTAATGTAAATTTTCCCAATCTTCTCCCTAACCAAATTATCGCAGGATCAATGTACCTTTCACGACCTTTACAGTATTTTCCGAGAAATTGAACATTTTCCCTGATATTTGATTTCCTTATTCGGAGAAACTTCATCCCTTTGTTAGATTTTTAGGTGTTGGCATTTATGACAACTTGTCTAGAAAAACTAAAAATAATGGTTTAGTTCGATTTTGCTCTGTGTCCCAATTGGTGTTTTGCAACTGCAAGCAGTCACGTGAAGATGTAGATTTGAAGTTTGAATATTTGCAGCTGTGGATTTACTTGAAGATAATTGTTACTGAGAAGATTATGTTGCTGGATAATGTTAAAAATATGGATAATATCTTATGTATTTAAATTTAAATGAAAATTTTGATTTATGTAGGATTTCTAATCCTATTCAAATTAGAATTTCAAAATTTAAATGGAAAATCTAATTTAGGTAGGATTCCTAATCCTATTCAAATTAGAATATCAAAATATCCCAATATTTTCAAAAGATCATGTTTTTAATTAAGGAGATATTCATTGAAGATATTTTGAAGATTTTATGATAAATCAAATTCGGATTTTGTAAGTAGATTCTATTTTAGAGAAAATCTAAATATTTGAATTTCAAAGTGTTTTCCAAAGTGTTGCAACACATCATGAAACAGTTTAAAATTTGAATTAATTCTAATTCGAGATTTATTTAGAGATTAGTTGTTGCTACTATTTATATGGGTCTTAAATATAGATTGTTTTACCCCGGATACTTGGAAATTCATGTATATTTGAGATTAAGTTTGACTGGTCATTATTTGTTCTTCGAGAGAAGAATTTAGAGTCCTCAGGAAGAGACGTTATTGTTCTTAGAGAGAAGAACTTGAAGGTTTTGAGAGAAGGTATTTTCTGCTGAAGGGAGTTCAACGACAAGATAAGTGGTGCTCACCGAATAGATCCAACTAATAGGTTCAAGATGACCAATAACAATAGGAAGATGGAGTCTTTAGGTTGTATAAGTCCGAGAGTACTTGTAATCATTTGATATTAGTGAATTATTCAATAAATGGGCATGACTTCAAGGAGTAGGTGTGATCGAACCTTGTAAAAATTGCCTGTGTTTTTTTCATTTATTTACGCTTTCGATAATTTAATTAAATTCAGTAATTGATAAAAATAGATCTTTCACCTTTGCATACCCATTTCAATTTAAATCTTGTTGCAACGAGTATTGGCTTTGTTTCCATTGAAGGCCAGCTGGTCGAGATCGGCATACTAAATCTATTCATAAGAAAGTGTATCTACCCTGACTTGCCACCAAAAGTCAAGAGTGATTTTCACGTCACAAAAATGTGTACTCTTTTTTGTGATGTTTAGGCACAACAAGCTGCGCACAATATTCATGTGTCGAAATGACAACTTGTTTCACGACGTTTTGGTGTCAATAGTTGGGTGTAATTTTCGCTTTTGAAGAAATGTGTACATTTTTTCGTGACATTTAGGCATAACAAGCCGTGCACAATATTCATGTGCCGAAACGATAACCTTTTTCATGACATTTTAGTGCCAAAAGTCGGGCGCGATTTTCATGTCGTAAAAATGTGTACCCCTTTTCGTGATGCTTAGGCATAACAAGCCAAGCACGATATTTGTGAGCCGAAGGTCAGTCGCGATTTTCATGTCTTAGAAACGTGTACTCTTTTTTCATGATATTTATGCACAATGATAACTTTATTAAAGACTTTATACTACTAGAAAATTGGCTCTTTATTTATGAACCATCACATATATTTATTTCTAAGCGATTTGAAACTACACAGCTTACTCTTTTCCATGTAGGGACTAATGACTATCACAATCACCTCTCCTTTTGGGCCCAATATCCTCATTGGCCACACTTATCCATGTAGGGACTAATGACTATCACAATCACCTCTCCTTTTGGGCCCAATATCCTCATTGGCCACACTTACAGTTGGGTATAGGCTCTGATACTATTTGTAAAGACCCATGCCTCCATTGGGTATGATATTGTTCGCTTTGGGTCTCGTGTTGTACGTTTTGCTTTTGGGATCACTCCAAAAGGCCTCATACCATTAGGAGGTCGTCTCTTTACTTGTGAGACTGCATAGCTTACCCTTTCCTTATAGGGACTGATGACTATCACAATTACACCTCAGTAGAAGCTTCAGTCACTTCCTCATTGGTGATAGCGAGCACTCTAGCATTGGTAGCATATTGGATCTGTGGATGTGCTTCAAGTCTTCCTTTTGTTAGGTTATTTGTATGTTACAAATAACCTAAAACGTTAACATTAACTTATAGGTATTACAATCCCTCCTATCTTATAAAAGTTTCATCCTCGAAAGTTAGAATAACTCAATATACTTAGCTTACATATTGTCCTCACTTTCTCATATTGTCTCTTCTACTCTACGGCTATGCCATAACACTTTTACTAAGACTATCTCCTTATTATTCTTTAATTTGTGGACTTCTCTGTCTAAGTTTTCAACGGGTCTCTCTTCATAACTAAGATCTTCTTGAACTTGTACTCTTTGTGGAATGTTCAAGTGGCTAGGATCATCTACATATTTCTCCAACATCAAGACGTAAAAAATATTATGAATTACTGAGAAAAAACATCTTTTATTTTCTTCCTAGGTTTGCCCACGTACTCAAATCACTCATCTTATTTGGGTTCAAACACAACCTTACGACGACACACTATGGACACATTATACTTATCTAGAAATTAAGTACATACCTAGGATTACATCATAATCATGCATGTTTAACACAATTATGTCACTATAAAAGCTCTTTATCTACTGTCCACATTGGCACTAATTAGAGGGTATGTGTAGAAGCCATTTTCTCACTTGACGGTAAAGACGTTGTGAACCTAAATCTCATATCATCCTGAAGTCTCTCTAACTTATCTTTAACATCTTATTTCTAACTAAGTTAAAACACTTACTGGGAGGATGCCAGTGTGAATGCATGGCGATAGCGTAGCGGAGTTTTGGAATTAAAAACCTTATAATACAAAGATATCAAATCTTAAAAATAATAATAATAATGTTATCATGGGATTCTGGAATCTCTGATTCACCCAAAAATACCTCGTACCATTAGAAGGTGGTGTCTTTACTTATAAACCATCATATATATTTATTCTCAAGTGATGTGGGATTACATAACTTATATTTTTCTTGTAGAGACTGATAACTGTCACAGAGAGAGATAACAGAGGAGAGAGAAGGATTTGAGAGATAGAAAAGGAGAAAAATATAAGAGAGAGATGGTTAGGGGTAAAAAAGACAAAACAGAAATATATAATCGACTCATAAAATCTTAAATATAAAAGAAAGAGAGATTGTGTTATAGTGGTGGGATTGACATCTTCTCTCCAATTTAGTATCCCAAATAATATCTAATTATATTTTTACATATCATCGAAAGAAGTTAGATTTTAAAATAAAAAATTAGTTATAAAATATTTTAAATTTTTTATAATGATATGACATAAAACTATTAGTTAGACATCATTTAAGATACTAAAAATTAGACCGATGATATATATCGGTGAAGAGGAAAAATTAGTGTTATATTGATAAATGGATTGATAAAAAAATGATTAATTGAGTAATTTTCTCTTTAATTAAATGCACCATAATTTGGAGAGCCCCGTCTAGAAAGAGTTTTGTAGTGAAGAATGTAGGCGTGTCGGTCAAAAATCACATAAGAAAAAAAAGCCCCGACATAGCCGAAAGATTTCATAAAAGAAATTCCTTAAAACAAACTCATACCCAACTCCTCGCTAATCTCTCTCTCACACACGTCCTCCATACAAACTCCTCTTTTTTTTTTTTTTTTTTTTCTTTATAAAAAGAAAACATTTACAATTTGAAAAAAAAAAACCAAAAAAAAAATCTCTCTGTCTCTTTGCATAAACCTTTTAAGTAATTAATAATTTATTTATTCTGTTGTCTCTCGGCTGAACGTGCAAAAGCTCCTTGCTGTTGTGTACAGGTGTTTGCTTCTCCTCTCATCATCACAAATTTTTTTTTTTTCTCGAGAGTTATTTTCATCATACTGGGTTCCGAATTCTCTGGCGATCCTTCATATTTATTATTATTTATTGAGATAAAGATTTGGCTCTGTTGGTATCTGATATATTACGTTTGATAATTTCCTCTCTTCAATGTAAGTACTTTTTATCTTTGCTTGATTTATTTATCGGCTTCATTATAATTAAAGCCGGATTTTCTGATCTGGGTTTTCCTTTTATTTGAATTTCTTGACAACCCTTTTAATATTTCGGATGATTTTCTTTCTCAGATTTGATAATTCAAATTTTTTTCTATTTTTTGGGAAAAATATTTTGAGGGTTTTTTCCCCTATAAATCGTTAGGAATATTTTCCTCTCTTTTTTTTTTTTTTTTTTTAATAAATGACTTGGTGTTGTTTTCGAATAAATGTTTGTATTTATTAGCTTATCATTAGCAAAATTTGTTATTTTGTTTGTATTTTTTTGCATTTATCTTTATTTGATTGCTTTGTGCTTATTTTTGTCGGTTATCCCTTCGATGTTTGAGAAACTTGTTTACGCAATCTCCATTTTCTATGTTTACTCCGAATTAATTTAACAATTTCTGATTCAACAACGCATCTTATTTTAATTATTTAAGGTCATGTTTAGCTCATCATTCTTGTTAATTAGTCTAATCTTTTCTCCCTTTTCTGGTTTTTTTTTTTTTTTGAAGGGTCTTTTTTATCAACACTCAATCTGAATAATTCAGTTATAGCTTTCAGAGAATTTTAGGAAACTTTTGTTATGCGGATTCAGAATTAGTTAGTTAAATCAGAACCCATGATAAGGCTTGGAAATGGGGTATTTAAACGTGGAGAAGAAGTGGCTATTTCCTCTTGTGATGAGCTCTGTCCTATGCATAATCCTTCTCGCCACATCCTTGAACATGGGTCTTATCTCTTCATTGCACTCAATCAATTCGATCTTTTCAATCTTCCCGTCTCGCTTATCCGCGAATGAAACGAATCCTGTTTTTGCCGAGTCAAAGATCCCGCAGCTCTTCCCTCCCCCTCCCCCTCCCGTGGTCGTTCCCCGTTTTGCCTACTTGATTTCAGGTTCTAGAGGCGATCTGGAAAAACTTTGGAGAACTCTCAAGGCTCTTTACCATCCGTTGAACCAGTATGTTGTTCATTTGGACCTCGAGTCCCCGGCTGAGGAGAGGCTGCAGCTGGCTTCAAGAGTGCAAAATGAGACGATGTTTGCCGAAGTTGGTAACGTTCATATGATTACAAAAGCTAACATGGTGACATATAGAGGACCTACTATGGTTGCTAATACTCTTCATGCCTGTGCTATTCTTCTCAAGAAGAGCAAGGATTGGGATTGGTTTATAAACCTTAGTGCTTCGGATTATCCGCTGGTGACTCAAGATGGTTAGTCTCGAACAGCTAGGCTTGTAATTCGACGGTGTGACTGTTTTGTCCTAAAAATTCGTTTTGTTTAATTGTGCAGATCTTCTTTATACGTTTTCGACTCTGGATCGGAACTTGAATTTCATCGAACACACGAGCCAGCTTGGTTGGAAGGAGTGAGCACTCTCCTTTTCTCTTTATTTATTACAGAAAACAAACTCTATGATCACTTCAAAAAAAAAAAAAAGAAACAAACTTTATGAATCAATTTATTTCTTATATTGTTGATGGAATTCTTACATGAGTATCTGAACTCTGCAGAGATAAACGGGCTATGCCTTTGATTATGGATCCTGGTCTCTATTTATCCGTCAAGAAAGATATATTTTTTGTCTCGCCTAGACGGACATTGCCAACAGCATTTAAATTATTTACTGGTAAGTTATCGTTTTCTCTTAATACATGTTTCTTTAGCCTTCTGGTTATCCATGAAACTTTACTTTGTATCTTCATCTGGATGAACGGACTTAATGTTCGAGTTTTTTCAAATCTGCGAAATGATTACTAGCTTTACATGCTTTTTTTTGCTCGGGCTTTTGACAAAACCGACGGTGTTGGTTGGAAAGTTGGATTCATGACTACTGAGTAACCTTTCTCTTTGCAACTCATACTGTACTTTATTCAAAAATGCTCAAGTTAAATAGCTCTTAGCATACCCCTGCAGTCGAAACTTAATACCCGTCGAGAATTTGCACTAGAGAACATGCTCAAAATCACATTTTTAATTTGAAAGTGCATAACTACATGCCTCCAGATGTTCAAGAGAGAAAAATTTGTATACTCAGCTGCATTACCGACCCTTTTTCATTTTCTTCGTAGAATCGTAATAATATTTAGCTATTTTTTTGCAGGTTCGGCGTGGATGGTCCTATCACGCTCATTCGTGGAGTACTGCATATGGGGTTGGGACAACCTTCCAAGAACACTCCTCATGTACTACACAAACTTCGTGTCTTCACCGGAAGGCTATTTTCAGACCGTCGTATGCAACGAGCCGGAGTATGCTAAGACTGTAGTTAACCATGACCTGCACTACATTTCTTGGGATTTTCCTCCCAAGCAGCATCCGCACACACTCACTATCAACGATACCAGCAAGATGATCCAGAGTGGTGCGGCCTTTGCTCGGAAATTCAGACAAGACGACCCTGCCCTCGATAAGATCGACAAGGAATTGCTTCGTCGGAAGAAAAAGGGGTTCACCCCTGGTGGCTGGTGCGCGGGCAGTCCTAAATGTTCAAAGGTCGGAAATCCGACAAAGCTCAAACCTAGCCCCGGGGCTCAGAGACTCCGCCGCCTTGTAGCTAGACAAATTTTGACAGCTAAGTTTGGTCAAAATCAATGTAAATAGAGCTCGGGCTCATGAAAAAATTCTTGCTTGCTAGTCAAGAAAGAGAGAGTAGAGAAGTAGACAAATGGGTGGGTCATATTTACAAACGGGACAAAACTTGTTTAGAAATTAATTCTAGAAAAAGAATTTTGATTCTTAGCTGTAACCTTGCCTCATAATTGTTGGAATTGAGGCAGATCGGCCATTATTTTGATCAGAAACGTCATGCTAATCACAATTGTTAAGATTGATGATGGAGCCTAATCACAGACGAACAGATCTAACAGTTATAACTTTCTAATAAATTAACTTATAATAATTAATTGACTTGTAACTGTATGTAAAATTATGCGTAGCATAATATTATTTAGCAATTATTGATATAAAAAATAAATATTATTGAAAAAATTTACAATGAAATCAATTGATTATCATAATAATGTATTAAAAAAAATTATAAATCTGATAATATGATCAAAAAAATATATTTATATAAATCTACTTTTGAGGATTTTTACATTAAAAAAAAAAAAAAAAAAGAGGTTGTAAATCTACTTACGAGGATTTCTGATTTTTAAAGGATGATTGTTAAATGTCAAAAGCTGCATAAATAAATAAAGTAGATTTATATTCTTCTAATTGTGGAACTCCTGTGTGTAATAATTAAGAAAAGGGGAATGTATAATTAGAGTGGACCAGGTCAATGTGCTACACAGTTTTGTATTAGTGGGATGACAACAGAAATGAAGACAGGTTGACAATTATCTTATATTTTTTTTTGGCATCTAATGATATGGTATCCTTTATTTTCATCCATATCTAGATATAAGAAGTAGAGTTAATTGCCAAATATAAATACTATTTATTCCTAGTCATTATCACACAAGGGTCCATTTACACGCCATCAAGTAAAGAATCCATGGCTGGATGATAGTTAGTGTTGAATTAAAGCATTCTACTCATGGCTCAGTATATTTTCAGAAATTTCGTTTTAAAAAGGTGTCGAAGTATTTTTTTTTTTTAATATTTCCTAAATTTAAAATATCGCCAAGTTTCAGAGAAATATAAGTGACGTTAAAATTTCTCCAAGTTTTGATACTAATGTCATTTTTTTTTTATATCAATACTATTCTAACATAAATAATTGACTTTTGTCGTCTAGTGGCCTGTGTTTTCACAAAGATTCGGATTTTTTATTTAAAAGCCACCCAAAAAAAAAAAAAGAATAATAATTCACAGTTTCCTATTCACTGAAATATAGTAGGAGAAATCAATAAAGATATATGTTGTATCTTTCCGACTATAATTAACACTATTCAAAATAACATGTAATGGTACCAGTATTGCTTGAATCAAAACGATATCTCAATCATACTTAAGCATCATAGGACTTCATTTATAAATTGAGATGTGTAACATATATGACATTTCTCATGCTTAACCCATTTGTTATTAATAAGTTTTAAAACACAATTTTTTACTTTTTTTTCCTAATATTTTTATTAATATCGATATTTCTCTTAAAACTTTTGCAATTTTTTTCTAATATTTCTACTAATATTGATATTTTTTCTTAAATTTTATAAAACTGAATTACTGATATTTCAAACCGATATTAATATATTCATTTAAACGCATGGAAAATTATAAGCAACCGAAGGAGTATGAATTAGAATGTTTCTCTATTTGCCATTGTCACCATAACCATGCATGATGTCTTTGCATTCCTTGCCAACTAATGACTTTGGATTAGTTGAAATAAAAAATAAATTAAAATAAAAAAAACACACGTGACCAACAAAAAACTGTTTAAAAGAAAATGCTCACTCTTTAATTTTGTTGGTTTAGACCTTTATTTTTATTTTTTTTTTGGTTGATTTGTGAAGGACATCGTCTATTCTAATGGCCCATTTGAATGCCCTAGTGTGGTAGTGATTATTGTATGCTAATGTAAATATGTGTTCAGTTAAGCAACTATTATATTGAAATTATTTGAATGTTTTACAATTTTATAATAATTCAACTCAAATTTAAATTCAAATATTTGTATTTTTAAAAATCTATATCACACTTGTTTTTTTGTTTTCACATTCAAATATTACCGTTAACAAAAAAATATCCAAACACATATTTAAGTTAAATACACAATTTAAATTCTACAGTCAAATCCAAACATTTAAACTATATAAACATTCATAAGTAATTTATGATCCAAACAAACTATAAAGTCGTTGGCATGAATCGGAGGCACCAGATTATTTTTCATAAACAATCAATTTTTACACTTGATGTAGATGCATATACATCTGCCACACAAAAATAATAATAAAATAAGTAAAGCTCCTCCAATGATACTTTTTTAAAAGTGACATTGGATGTGTACGCTGTAATGTGGCGGACAAAAGTATAGAAAATAAATCTATGAAAAAACTTTGTCAAGGACAAATCATCGTAAAGAAAGATGAGTGAGAGAAACAGTAAGAAATCTCACTATCAATTCACATATTTACTTTCCTTCAAAAGAAAAAAGGGTATCATTCTTTACGGTAGGCCACGGTTTTTTATTCTATCAAATATCAATCGAGTAACCTAATCATCGGATTAAATTAGACTTATTAATATAAGAATTTATATATATATATATATATATATATGTGTGTGTGTGCACTTATAGATCGATTATATCTAATATGACACGTAATAACGTGCCCTACCATTAAATGTATCCAAAGAAAAATTACTAGTTTTACAGTAAGACTTGAGTAGAAACATCTTATGAAAACTTCCTAGTTGAGATTAGTACATATCTCAAATACTTGTGGCAATAATTGATAGGATTTTGGATATTTTTACCCCTAAACTTTTTGGACTTTAGAAACTGACCTCTTAAAATTTTTAATTTTGACAATTAACCATTTCAACTTGTTAAATTGTTAAAGGTGATTCAGTTTATTAATTTTGCCGTGAATTTTGGTCGCAATTGAGGTAGAGAGTTAGGAAATTAAGATATTCATCTAAGAATTTGGATTGGAAGTTTAGAATTTTTTTACCAGTTGCGTTTGTTCGGCACCAATTTAACACAAGTACCCACCCATCAGCAAAATAGACTACATTGTAACAATTTAGCAAGTTTGGAGCGTAAATGCCAAACTGAGAAGTTCAAGGGCTAGCAATCAAAGCCCGTAAAGCTCGGGGGCAAATGTGGAAAAAAATACCCTATTTGATATGAAACACAAAAGTTGGTAAATACATAGGGTGTTCCCTATGTTTGTGTAGACAAAAAAGTTAAAAAAACACACACCTAGATGAGCATATATCCCTACATACCTCAACAGCTGTACCATGAAATGGATGCAAATACAAAGGTACTGTAGTGAAATCATATTCATATTTTCATAAAAAGGATTTTTGAATAGTAAGCATTTTAATGGTGACAAAATACCAACTACTTTACCTTTCCTTTTTCTTTGAATTTCTATCTACAGAATATGCGAACAAGAATGTTCTCACTCTTCACAACCGCCACCTCCGCTATAATCTAATACCAAAATTTTGTTGTGTTGCTCACAATCTTGCAGTTTCCAGTGGGCTGTTTTCGGCCTCGCCTACGAGCTACACAAGCTTTCTCTGGTATGAGATTTCTTTACATAATATATATATATATATATATTTTTTTTTTTTTTTTTTTTTTTTTTCTGTTCAACCAAACATTCCTCCATGCAAGGATCTTGAACCGCTAGGGAATTCACTAGCTCAAAGTCAAACCATCTCCAAAATTTTAATGTTCCCCGTCGAATTCGCAGCGACTAAGGTGTTGGAGTGGCCACGCCAACAGACAGATGAGATAAACTGTGTGGATTCATCCATTTCGTGGCCAGAAAACGAGTCGGAGTTGTTGAACTTGAAAGATAACGCAGGCATGGGAAAAGCTTTGTGGTAAATGAAAACCTGTGACACGACACGAAATTAGTGAGCCTTATTCTTGTTGCCCTATCTTGTCAAGTTCTTAATCTCATCCAACTCATCCAACTAAAACATAGTAAAGAACTCAGAAACTTGTCTATGGGATAAATATTTGCTTCTTCCTAATTTGTTCCGAAAAAGGTTTATTCGATATGCTTGAAATTCAGTTGGCTTCTAAGAACTCATATTAAACGTTGTTTTGCAGCAAAGAAAAGAACAAAACTAGCTCTAATTGTCACTGCATTATTGAAGTGAGGTTAACGACCAGACAAGCATATGGAACTCAACAGAAGTCGTGTGTACTTTTTAGTTGCATTACCTCATTCGTCTCCGAGCCTGTAGCAATGTACCCATCGGAAACTGACAAACCTACAAAGTTCTGCACAACCAAAAGAACGGCCATTAACATCCAATTATAGATCACCATGCCTGGAGGGCTCGTTTTGCATAGCTTTTACTTATGCTTTTAGGCAGTACAATAAGAAAAGTAAACCATATGACTATTCAGTCAGTGTTTGGAACCATATTTTTAGAGAGACAAAAATGATATTTAAACTTCAAAAAAATAAAAAAAATAAAAAAAGTAATAAAATGAAAAATAAATTTACAAAATACTTTTAAAGTTCTTTCGAAGTCTTCTCTTATGAGATTTCTCGAAAAGCCACTTTAACTAAAAGTTCTCACAAGTAGCTTTTGGACCCAGGAAGCAATACCAAACAAGCCTTTAACCATACATAACATACCATCCCATTTAGCCATATACTCTAGTACTGCCTACACCCAGTATTTTTCTACATTACATACATATATATACACGTTTATATATATATATATATATATTTGGTGTGTGTGCAGTTGCATAGGATATTTTTCAAATTTGGTATTAGCATGAGCAACAACTCCTCAGCAATTCAGGGTCGTCGTCTTCTATTGAAAACCTAGTAAACCATCCTTTCATCAAGCAATACGGTCTCTAGAGGCCTGAAAAACCTTTCCTCCTAAATTACTTTCTTTTGAGAATGTAGTAAATTTTACCCTTTATTAAGGACACATCAAACATCTGCCAGTTTTAAGTCCTCTTCTCTAAAGGTTTTTGTTGAGTCTTTCTCATATTTCAAGTTGATACATGAACATTTTCGGTTGTATGGGTCATGAACATCTTAATTAAAAACTAGTAAAAAGAAAACAAAAAAAAAATGTTGTGGAAAGTGGACTGCAAAAATCAAGTTGTCATCAATTCAACTTTATCAGAGGTATTGTAAAGTTCCTTCCCAATTGCACCAACATCGTCAATGTTATGACCTTTATGTGGCATCATAAAATTAATTTGAAAACAAAGATAAATATTTGCTGGTTACCCAAAGAAATGATTGTCTTTCCTTGTGTTTGACAGTCTCTATGCCGGAAAGATTCACAGAAAAATCGGTTACATCTAGTGGAAACAAAAACATAGATCACCAATCAACGACGCAACCTCCCTTGACTCGAAGAAAGTCGTAATAACTACAATTAAGCATTTATTGCATTATCTCAGGAAAAAAAATACATAGCGCATTTAGATTATGATAGAAGCCACTAAATTCTGCAAAGTGCATATTTTTTCTGTTAATTTCTTTTCACGGCTCACAAGCTTGGCCCCTTTTTTATACTTTCCACTTAAGTCTCATCCTGGTTCAAGCCTAAGTACATCACAATCAATCTAACCCGAACAAGTTTGATTAGTAACAAGGAAAAAGTTAACGATCAAATCGAGATCTCATCAAGCTTGATCGATATGAAAATGAAAAAGATTATTACTCCAAAAGAATACATAGTAATCCAAGATATGGAGATACCTTTACATTCATGTGACCTGTGTAGGACTGAAGTGGAGTGTCAACGACCCGAGATGTACACGTCGACAAATCCCAAAGCTTCAGTGAGTTATCAGTGGATGCTGACACAAGATTCGTTGCATCTACAAACTTGACGTAACTCACAGTTTTATTGTGGCCAACTAATGTACAGAGAGGAACCTTTGGATTACGTAGATCGTAGTAATAAATCTTATGATCTGCAGAACCAAATGCAATGGAACGGCCCGAGTCCAGAGGAAACTGAACACAGCAGACATTAGCCTTCGTTCTGATCGTACCAATGCTTTTGCCCTGCAGTAGCATCCCAAGTAAGAGAAACAACTTATTATACATCAAGAATCAAGTATAGAGAGCATGCAAATAGATAACAGCAGTACGTTTAGTTTCAAAGCTGACATCCACCAAGTGCAAAAATAGAATTGCCTGATTGATACTCCATAGCTTGACAGAACCATCATCACTCCCACTGGCCAACAACGTTGGATCCGCAGACGAAAAGTCAATCGACCACACACGCCTCTCGTGCTCTCTCATCTCCATTTGCACTTGACTTCTTGTCACGTCCCATATCTGAAAATGTAAAGTAACTATAACAACACAAACTTACCAAAAACTGAAAGGTGAAGAAATTAAAGGCTTTTGACTTACCTGCACGACACCTTCAAAGTTACTTGAAGCAATCTGACTCTTTATATAACTATTCCAACAAATACTACTAAGCTTTGACCCACTTGCCATTTCAACCACCGGATAGTGGATATCACGCTCCTCATTCATAATTGCATCACATTCGAATACCTTAATTTTCTTATTAACACCAGCAGTAGCAAATAATTCTCCATCACGATCAAAACTGAGCGAGCATACTAGGTTTGATGAATTCAAAAGATCCCCTTGCTTCAGATCTGCCTTGACTTTCAATTTACTGAAAGATAGATACTTGCACAAACCTTCCAAGAATGGATTTATCCAACCACCTTGTCTACTGTCATAACCCTGATCTTTTGATGCCAAATTAGTAACGGAACTTCTTTCAGTTACAACAGCAGAACCACCCCTACCATCACTGCTAATCGTTGAATGTCTAATCACGTGTTTCCCTGACAGCTTGCTTGGCCTGCACCTTGTCAAATAATATGCAGCCTCTAGCTTCTTGAAGTTCTTCATCAACCGAGAACTTTTGTAAAGAATGCTTTCTTGGTTTTCAATGTCTGTCTTCTGATCACCATCTATATTATCATCACATTCCTCCATGTCAAGAATCCGCAATCCTGGTCTAAATCGTTTTCTGGACCCCAAGCTAGTAGAATCATCATCATTAACAATATTCATTGAAGGGAGACTTGATGTTGAGTTATCTTCCTTCGCCAGATCGGGACATGAACTACTCTTTTTCTTCAGAAACGTTTGCTGCTTCACGACTTCTTCTATATCAGAACACAGGAAAGAGAGTGTATCTTGCAACTTATCAGCAGCCTCCAGTTTTCTTTGTTGTATAAGCATAAGAAACTCTAGTAACAACTCTTGCTCCTCTATTCGCTCTCTAAGCTCTATGGCTGCTTCACGTTCTTCTAGATCATCTCTCGGCTCGTTTAGGAACTCGCTTTGTAATAATTCACTGTGACATATGATGAAAATAGAGTATAAAAATCTGATCTATTGAAGTTATTTTGCATCTTCAAATAGGAATTCTTGGCACAAGTTGCCATTCTAAATCGTGTACAGATCAGACGATGAACAATAGACGGCGGGGATATCTCAAATGCCACAGAAAACTTAATAATTCAGTTAAAATGAATTCTAGCAGTTATGGTGCTTCAAGCCACGGCCAAAAAATTTAAATAAAAAAAAAAAGAACAAGAAAATCAGTATAATGTTCATAAAATATAGTTGCCTAATGCAAAGCTAGATGCAAGTTGGTCTTAAGTATTATCTCACACAAACCTAAAAACTGATTAGCTAACTGGCATTCTTTGAGCTACATATCTAATGCAAGAAAGATCTTAAGTTGAGTGGAGCGTTTACATATAAGATCGAGCCAAGAAAAATTCAATCCTCTCGATCTAAATTGCAAAAGAGATTTCCTTCTAGATCGGAAAAAGGAACATGTTCTAGTACTGGTCCTTAATCACCCTATCAGTTTTTCCCTCTTTACATGCCAAATGTTATTCAAGGTTTTTGTTGATGAATAACAGGCATGGGCTTTGGCCACGAGGCGTTTTTCTTACAGGCAAGGGCTTTTTTTTTTTAGGTCAGAATCAAACAGCAAGGAAAATTTTTTCACTAATCGGAAACTTCAAACACTTATTTCAGCAGGACATAAGAAGTAAGGTTAAATCGATGGACAAACAAAGGGAAATGAACAGCTATGAATAAATTCATTACTTAAAATGATAGGCACTGAGCAAATTTAAGAGAGAGAATGGATTAAAAACATTTAATCACCCCATCTTTGGACGGCTAGTTGGTTCGGGATGAAGTAACCATAAGCAAAACGAAGCTTCTTTTGGCCATTTGAGAAGCAATTGAGGAGGAAGAACTCGATGCCTCAAGCTAGACATCGTCCTACTCTTTTCTTCTCTCGAGCTGGATGGGCAAAACAACTGGTCACAAATAGCATTACCACATTAGCCTATTGAGAATGAAAACAAACATAACCGATTATAAAATATTTACACCTAACTTTATCTATGTCAAAAATGCTGGTGAAGTTTACATTACGAACCTCAAAAAGAAGAACTCCAAGTCCGTATATATCTGAAGCACATGAATATGAACCACCAGAAGCCTCTTCAGGACTAGTATACCAATTCGACTCCATTAGCAATACCTGTTTCATTGGAAATGGTTGTTTTTTCTCATCTACTTCTGTACTCCTCCTATCTTTATTTCTATTTTCATCAGTTTCAACCACCAAATATTCGCACACTGCATAAGTTGAGCTTGACTGCATGCAACTCGTTTCTGATAAAGCATTCGTTGAAGCCATTATTGGTCTAAGATCTTCACTACCCATGTTACTTCTCTGTTGATGCAAGTCACCGGGCAAGGGCGAAGACGAATCCTTAACCTCTACGGTCGGGCTATTCAATCCGTCTTCATGAGTATCAGACCCAGAATCCGAACATGATGCAGACTCGATGAAGGAAACATGGTTGAAGGAGGACATAACAAAGCAAGAAGGCCGCACATTATGTACAACAATGCCTTGAGAATGTGCCACATTCACAATCTCCACTATTTGCCTAAATATGTGCAAGCACTCAAACACATCAACTGATCTGTCTGGTTTATCCAACCATTGCCTCAAGCTAACATCTCCCCATTCAACGGCGCGAACAAAAGGGTTCACCGCAACCTCCTCCTCGCAAACTCCGGACAAACCGCCGTGAGTTTGAGCGTACTCAGTGTGAGCAACCAAAACCCTATTATCATCTCTTCCCTTTCTGTTATAGCTAGAGTCGTGCAACACTACATCACTTGACAACCCAGTTCTACCACTACCACCACCACCGTGGCGAAGCCGCAAATCGGGGTTCGAAACCCTCGAACTGTTCAACTCCCTAGAGCTACTAGACTTCTTACGAGCAGAATCAGAGGAACCCTCCATTGATGTTATCCATCTAGAACTGCATGAAGGCCATAACTTACACATCCAATAAAACAAAGTTCTCTCTCTCTCTCTCTCACTCTCTCACTCTCTCTCTCTCTCTCTCTACCTTCTATTTCCACACACTCTCTCTCATCCCCATCAAAACACAAAAACTCAATCTAAAGAAATAGTGCAACAAAAGCAGTTACCTTAAAAAAATAACACAAATTCCTCAATACCCACAAAAACAAATTCACAATCACAAAAAAATTTATATGCAAATTCCCAACCACAGACAACCCTGAAAAGAGAAGAGTAGGATCAAACCAAGAACAACCAACCCCACAAAGAGACACTAAAAGAAATCTTTCAAGAACATAGTAGAGTCAAACTACCCTTCAATAAATGTCAGAGAGAGAAGAGAGAGAGAGAGAGCGAGAGAGAGAGGAGAGAGAGAAGTACCATTGGAGCCACGAGAGTGAGAGAGAGAGTCCTGTATCTGCGAGGCCAAACCGAAGACATAAACCACACAAAAAGCAAGCTTTTTTTGGTAGCAAAAACACACAGCACACACAATATGAACCTCATATATTACCCCAATGATATTTTTTTTTCTCCTTTTTTTTTTCTAAGACAAAAACGAGAAAAATCTCGCTCACACAACACAAGCCGATTGTGTTCAAATCTGAATAAACAATTATTTCTTTTGTTGCTGAGAAATAAATAAAAATAAAGTAAAATAAACAGTACCCTTTAAAAGTTACTGGGTCTACCATTTTTTAAATCGGGTTTTCTTTTTTTATTTTATTGCTTTGTATTCAGACATGAGAAGCAAAAGCCCTTTAGCACTTACTATCTTTTTTAATATCTTCTCTTTGCTTCGTTCCATATCACCGACGTGGCAAAATCTTGGCCTCTAGGTCCAGGTAGTTTATCAAAATTTTAAAATATTATATTGTTTGTCATCTGGGTTTGGTAATAACTCATAAGGATTAATTAAATAATTACATTACTCATTTACCAAAAAAATTAAATAATTACATTGCTTCTTTCCTAGCAAATAAATAAATAAATAAATACATTTACTTATAAATAAATTAAATAATTACATTCACCAAAAAAATTAAATAATTAAATTTTATACCAAAATTTTATTAAATAATTACTTAAAATTTTTAAATAATAATTTATCTTAATTTTAATTATTTATCATTTTATTTTTTATTTTTTAAGGTATCTTTTAAATTTAGAAAAGTTATTTTAACATTATTCTTCATGCTCTTTGTGACTAGAAAAAATTGAATAAATTTACCTAAAAAAAAAAAAGAAGAATTGAACAAAAAGACAAAAATACCCTTAAGTAGTTTACAACAGATATTGTGCACATTTAAAATTTCACGATTTCGTGAAATCGCGAGAGAGAAGGGGGGGGGGCCGGGGAGGGTGGCGGCCAGGGGGAGGGGGGTCGTCGGGGGTGGGGGGAGGCCGGGGGAGGGGGGCGGGGGAGGGGGGCTGGCTGGGGGCCAGGGGTGGGGGGAGGCCGGGGGTGGGGGCCGGTGGGAGGGAGGGGAAGAGAGAGAAAGGGGAAGAGAGAGAGAGAAGAGAGAGAAAGGGGAAGAGAGAGAAAATGGGGTCGCCGGCGGCGACGGCCGGCGGTGGTGCGGCGGCCGGTGGCAGGGGCTGAGGCCGGAGGTTGCCGGAGTTGGGTCGCCGGCGTCGGGGATGAGTCGCCGACGTCCGTCGCCGGTGACGAGAAGATCGCCGGCGACGGAGAAGAGTTTAGGTGGGAATGATTGTATGAGGTTAGGTGTATGATAAATATCGTACACCATTAATATTTGAACCGTTCGATTAAATCTTAACGGTCTAAAAAAAGGACTCTACCGGTAGTGACCCTCATAGGGTCTCTACCACAATCATGTCCTTTTTTTTTCATTGTTTTTTCGTACATAAATACATGATGGATGAAACTAAAACAAGTTTTGTAGTTTTTTAAAATAGAGGGATAAATCGAAAAATAATTAAAAGTAAGAGATCTGATCATGTAATTAACACTAACTCATTTTAAAAAAAGAAAAAAATAGAAAAATAGAAAAATAGAAAAAGGGGGGCGGGTATTGGTGTGTGTGTGTGTGTGTTTGTGTTTGAGTTACCAACTGTAGTTTAAATCCAATTTTTGTTCAGGGTTAATCCTTTCTTTGGTCCCTCAATTATAGATTAGATCTTAATTTCATCTTTTTTATTGTTGAAGTGTCAAATAACGAATTCTACATTTATTAAATTATCCAAAAAATTAGTCTTCTATCTTTTCGAGTGTCTGTTTACTAAAATCTAATCGGAAAAGACATGCATTCTTAATTAGCATTACCTACCATGTAAAATTATAAAATAATAATAATAATAATAAACCCGTAATCTAATCATGGTCTTTTTTTTTTCTTTTTCTCTTTTTTTTTTATATTTTTTTGACAGTCGGATGATTGAGAGGACTAACTTTGAAATAACATTTAATTTTTGTTTTACAATGATTAAAAAGTCATGAAATAAATGAGATTAAAAGTGAGATTAACACTTTTGTTAAAATAATCATACTTTTTTTAATTAAATACGATTTTGACGGTATCTAAATCTAAGTGATAAAATTGCTTGTCAAACCTTATTATATAATCTGAACATATATTCTTAACATATATAAAAAAACCAAAAGCTCATCTTTTTTCTTGACATATGTTATTCTCTTTTTTTTTTTCTTTTTCTTTTTTTTTTTTTTTTTGTAATTCTCTTTCATTCTTTCTTTTTTTTTAATTGCTAATTTTTTTTTCTCCTTTACATCATTTACAAAATTCACTCAAATATTATTATTTTTTTTTATAACCATCTCATATTCTCAACTACTATTTTTCTTAATATTTGGCCCTTAGTCGAATAGCGATGATCCACATTGTGTGCAAATTTTGATAAATGTATATATTTTTTATTTTTACTTTTTTAAATTATTATTCACTTTTGTCTATACGTCAATCTCTTCTCTGTTTGCTTTCTTTTATCATTTTTAATTTTTTTTTTCCTTTTTTATTTTTTTATTTATTTATTTTTTTTTTTTTTTGCTCATATTGAAGTAAATTTTTTGTAAATGTATCATTACTCAGACAAATTTTTTTTTAACTATATCAACTATTATTTTCTCATAGTATTACCTAATTAACCTTTTACATGATTTGTTAACCCCCTTTCTAATTTAGTACTACTTAATTATTTTCGCCTCAATATTATATGAATAATTATTTTATCATAATACCTTATAATTAATTTTGTATTTAATAAATTGATTAAACACGTGCAGTGTGGCACGTGCCTACAACTAGATACCTTTAGAGAGAGAGAGAGAGAGAGAGAGAGAGAGAGACAAAGATTGCTTATTTGGACAGATCTTATTTTTTTAAAAGAAAGAACGATGGTCAAAGAAAAACTAATTAACTATTAGATTGTGCTTTCCAAGCAGGAAAAAATAATAATAATTAGTGTGGAATGGTGCTAATTAAGCAATAAAATACTGTTCTAATCCCAAGCATGCAGAAAAAGTCAACAATAAAATGACATAGAAACAAAGTACCTTATTACGATCTAGTAATCCTAAATTAATCATTTAAATTAGTCATGATTAAGTAGGGTTTAAAATATTAATACAATGAATATTTTTTAATGCAAGGAGATTCTTACACATTTAACATTCAATAATCTTATCAGCTAATTAACCACATGCACGTAATTCAATATATATTCTCAGCCACGTCTATTACAACTAAAATATTCCAAGTAGTGGAAAAGTTTTATCTTTGTGTACGGTTAATTGTAAAAAGGGTTATTTACGTTGATGTATTTTATTTTTATTTAAAAACATAATAATAAATCATGCGTTCTGTATTTTTATAATTTAATTCTTCATATCACAATATTACATTTAATAGATAATGATAATTCAGAATGGAGTTTTTTTATTATTATTACAATAGTTAATATATAAAATTTTTACACTTTCACGATAAAATACCAAAATTTGACCTTAAAATGCTTAAATTAGCTTCGAAAAAAAATAAAATTAAGTGTTATTTATATTTTGGATAAATTACACTTTTTCCCAGCTGTGCCTAGAAAAAGAATAGAAGAAGTATTTGACTTCTTCATGCATGCTTCACTTGCCTCAGGGGGATATAGTTCAGTTGGTAGAGCTCCGCTTTTGCAATTGGGTCATTGTGATTATATTATCTTGTACCTAAATCGGTTGCTCACTTTTTCTAAGTAATGGGGAAGAGGACCGAAACATGTCATTGAAAAACTCTACTGAGACAACGATGGGCTGTAAATTACACTTTTTCCCTTGAACTTTGGATTGGATTAGATTTAGGGGTGTCAATTCGTGTTTCGTGTTGTGTTCGTGTCGTATTTGAGTCGTGTCAAATTTTTTTCTCCCTAACCCGAACACGACCCGTGACACGAAACCGCGACACAAACACGACACGAACTCGTAACGGATTGACACGAAACGACACGAAGTTGACCCGCGACACGAACTTGACCCGAAATTGACCCGCAACACCAAATTGACACGAAATTAACACGAAATTGACACGAAATTTGACACGAAATTGACACGCGACCCGAAATTGACACGAAAAGTGGACACGAAATTGACACGAAAAAAATGGGTCCAACCCGAACACGACACGAATTTTTTTCGTGTCAATTTTTCCCAACCCGAACACGACCCGCTCCCTATTTTTCCCAACCCGAACCCGTGAAATTCGTATCGTTTTCGAGTCGTGTCATCGTGTCGCGACCCGTATTGCCACCCATAATTAGATTCTACAATATTAATGGTATGAATTAGATTGGATTGGATTGGATGTTACATTATTAACAGATTGGATGAGATTTTCAAAAACTGATCTTTGATTGGATCGAATGTTGTACGATTAAAATAGGACGGATCCTATCCGAATGCCCCCCAAATTTTTTATTGTTTGTAATTTCCCCCCTTATGTTAGGTCTATAAACGGAGATGCCACATGTCAAAAAAAGACAACTTCAAAAGGGTATTTTGTAAAACACAATTAAATTTATAAAAGAAACTCTCTTAGAAAAGGATTAATCTCCCTTAAAAAAAACTTTAAAAAAGTAATGTAAATATGAAGATGACCATCTCATAATTAAAAAAAAAAAAAAAAAAAAAAAAAAAAAAAAAAAAAGACCCACCTGGTGACATCATCCCCATCTGCCGTTGAGAGCAAGACCGCCGCCAAACTTGCTCTCTACTTTCGACAACGGCACGTCTCCCCCTCAGGCATGCAGCCATGCCAAACGTACGGCTATGCACCCTTCTTTCCATCCTAGATCTCGGCCGCAACACTCAAGCTCACGGTCGCCCCTCACCTTAAATTTGCCTCGCGCCTCTACCACTATTCCTTCATTTTCACTTTCATTATCTCCATTCCTTTTTGTGTTTTTCATTCCAGGTTCTCTCATGGTTTGTTTACACCATTTTTGGGCCAAAACGACAATATCATGACCCCTTCTCACCTGACCAACCAAAAGCTTTTGTTGGAAAATGGGAGAGAACAGAGGCAATTAAAACTGAAAACATATATAGGTTTGAGGCGTATTGATAATACTTTTTTTTAAGGTTTTATTTGTCCTCATTACTAAGTTTGCTAAATAGTTTAATGGTAACTTACCCGAAGATACAACAAAACCCCTATATCATAATATCTAGCAATAATATTGTATTTTAGAACAATATATGAAATATGTAAATTTCTGGAGTTTTTAAAAGTACATAGATGCATTTTCATGAATTATTACAATTATGAAAATCCATGTAACTTTTCCAAGAGGTGTCTCTTTATTGCAAAGACATCTCTTTTTCTATTTATTCATTTATCATAACTGATATATCAGTTACTGATAATAATTTATTTTTGTATCAAAATATACAACCAATAAATACAATGTTCAAAATAATTCAAAAGATACATTTGAAATTCTCGTATCAGCACAAGTTGCGCGGTTGCGCACCTGTGTGGTGCCGCCGCGCCATGACCACAGGAATGCAGGCTTCACGAGGCGCGGCCGCATGCCATGTGTCGCACGGCCGCACGCCATGTGTGGCATGGCCGCGCCGCCTTCTCTTCCCTCTTGGCCTTATTGTATCTTTTGATCTTATGTCAAATTAGATATATATTACAATCTCTCTTACATCTTTTTTTTTCCAATGCCCACAAGTTGTTTGGTGTAAGTAATATCTAGAAAATAACCAAGATGTGTATTTTAATAATGTGTGTGCATCACACTTCTCCCCCCTAGTTGCTAATCCACACCCTTCTCCACCCAACAGTCGCACGCATCTTCCGAAAAACTCTCTGTAGAGAGTTGATTTTTTTTTTTTTTTTTTGCAACTCTACTATTTTTAAAGAAAAATGTCATAAATTCCCCTTGAATTTTGTCACTAATGTCAATATGCTCCTGAACTATGAAATGTATTTATTGTATCCCTGAACTTCATATGTTATTTCCAAAATAGTACAGGTTTCCAACGGTCTCACAGGTGGAGATAAGCTTGAATTAATTAGCATCACTGCATTGAAGATTGCATTCAACGCCTTCAAGTTGTAATTTGCAAGGCGATCCTCATCCGTTGATCAACTTTCTTCAGGTTTGGGAATTGTATTCCCATCATCATCGGTTTTGGTGGGATGTATCCTACTGGTTAGAATTGCATGCCAAGCCTTCTCATCAAGAGTCTTGATAAATGCCCTCATCCAAGCCTTCCAATAAGGATAGTTCATTTCATCCAGCAGTGGTGGGCGTGAAACCAACCATCCTTCACATTTGACATCCATGCCTGTAAAACAGATTAGTCTCTATGATCAAACTTGAAACAAAAAAACGTCAGTAACCCACTCTGATATCAATTGTTAGATCTGTTTTTATCAATTACCGAGTGTAATTAAATTTCCAATTAAGTTAAATTGCCAAAAGTTTAATAAAATAAAAAACACATGTAATTTTTACGAAAATTCGGTCACACCTACTCTTCAGGGCCCACTCCACTAATATCAAAATGATTACAAGTATATTTGGACTTAAACAACTTAAAGAATCCCTATTCTTATTGCCGTCGGTCATCTTGAACCTATTAACCAGATGTGTTTGGCGAGCACCACTCGTCTTGACATTGAACTCCCTTTAACTGAAAAACCCTTTTGCCGAAAGCTTCAAGTTTCTCTCCCAAAGAACGATACTGTCTCCTTCATAAGACTCCAAAATCTTCTCCAGAAGAATGAAAATCACGTTGTCAAAAGACTAAGTCTCAAAATATGCTATAAAACTCTTTTTGTGCTCGTACTCCACAATCTATTTTTGAGATTATAAATAAACAGTCATGCAAACTTCACAAAATCTCAGATTAAAAAAATATATTTTAAATTTCAAAGTGTTTCCTGATCTATTGCAACACTTCCAGAAATACTCTGAAACAAATATGGAAATTTCCTTCATAATCCGAATTTACTTTTATTCATAATAGTTGCTGATAAATCATGAAATACCTTCAAGAAACTCTAGAAATAAAATCTTCCAACCTTCCAGATTTCAAATGCAATATTTTTCTCCGTTTGGGAAAGCTTAAAATTCCAATTTAAATAGAAAAAGAAAACATACTCAAATTAGAAATCTCTTTTTAAATGAAATCCCAAAATAATCTTCAATTCAATACACGAAATCATACTTAATTTTTACTAAAATACAAACTACCAATTTGTAGATTATGTAGACCAAGTCAAATACACTATCATGTCAGCTTCCAAAACAAAAAACTTACCCAACTTTCAAGACAAACAGTCAATCATATCTTCTAAATAAGTAAGTTATCCAACTTCCTAAAGCTAGCTAACAAAATATTATTCTTGGTTTTTGTAAAAAAGTTGCCATAAATGCCAATATACAAGAAACCTAACATCATGTTTGTTGCCTCATTACTTTTTTGCTATGTACTTGCTATGTGCTTGGTTGTCTTGGTTGTTAACTGATACTTGTGTCGTCTATGTACTGATGTGATCTACTGTTACGTACTTCGTGCTAGCAACGTGGCATACATCTTGGGTTTGTTGCCTTGCAGGCAACTTCCTAGGCTGACTTGCTAGCCTCGAGGGTGAAGCAGGTGCCTCACAGCCCGTCTACGAGAGTCAAAGTAGCCGGCTCGTGGCATGCAGTGGTGCCGTGAAGATGCGATGGTGGTGTAAAGAGGTGGCATGACGGCGACATGGAGACTATGGATATAAGGCTATGGATCTGGGAAAATATGACATAGCCATGTCCATTGATATTGCTAACTAGATATTCATGTTATAAGGAATTCAAAACTGAGTAAATTTCCAAGTCACAAAATCAAGAAATTAATTTAGATACAAACTATTTACAGTACATAGTTATCTACGAAATAAAACAATCTAAAAAATTTAAAAATTAAACTATTAACTTTCTCGATCCAAAGACTTCATCCTTAACCCACTTAGTCACAGACAACCAAAATTTATATTGTAGAAAGCAAACCATTATTACGCAATTTATTAATAAATATAACTATCAAATATAAGAACTAATGTTGTTAAGTCCAAACTCCAAGGATTATGTTTGTAACGTTCAAGACAAAGTAATTGATATTAGATTCCAAACTTGTTATGGTAGTAGGAATAAGATTTGTCTAGTGAGATGTATGGAGCCCAAAGTTCAGCAAGCTTCATGATTCATATGAACCTAGCATTACAGCGTAGACTTCAAAAATGAAGGAACTATGTATTAAAAAAAATTGAAACATGAAACTATATATATTAGAAAAAGAAAAGAGAAAAGAAAATTTTAACCTTCTCGTTGAGCCTTAATTTATGACGTCCCTTCAAACGATGATGAAACAGAGAAGAAGCCACGAGATTGATATGTTCACAAATGAAAATTGTTTAAAATGAACAATCATAAAATAGAGACATAGCATAGTATATAACTATATAAACGTTAGTTTACCAATATATTCCAAAAATTTAAATGGGAACAATAATAGTTTTTATATTCTAATTTATCAATTTATTTCAAAAGTTTAAGCGTTTGGAAGAAAACCAACAATAGTTTTTATATTCTAACACTCCCTATCATGCAAACGTATTGACAAATATTAATCGCACGAGGAGAGAAATATGTGAAAAACCCTCTAGTAATAAAAGTAAATAATAGAAATTTTTTTAGGTGATAGTAAATAGCATATTCAAAGTAAATGATAATAAATAGTTTTTATGAAGTATACTCACAACAAAATCATCTTAAAAAATGTACTTGTAAATAAAATATATATGGTAAAGATAATTTATTTACAAAATATATTTACGATAAATTACCTTAGAAATTTTCGTAAATAAATAATTTATCATAAATATGTTATTTACCTCAAACTTTTTTTGCTGGAGATCGACAAATGCACACGGGCAATCTGGCTTGAAAAATAGATCTCTTTATAAGATAATCTTCAATTTATATTTTCCTGAAATCATTGTTGAAAACTATTGCGATTGTACTGACAACGTTCTATTCTCTGTATTGTGTGGACAGTGAACGATTTTTTGCACGTCAAAATTTGAACTGTAGAAACAACTTTATCTCTTAACAATTTAAACCAAATCATTTCAAATCCAAACTTAACCGATTTTGCTTGAAAATGAAATCTATTCAAATAAAAAACGAGCTAATGACAAATGTATCTAGACATATTTATTGACAACACCAACTCAAGAAGCCAAATCTTGACAAAGAGTCAAGACAAACTTCAAGATTTGAAATTTCAAACCAAGATTTTGTATGCCAAATTCAATTTTGATATGAAATATTATTAGTTTTAATATAAACCACATGCAATTGAAATTATCAAAGGTCATCATAATTTAAAAACATAAACACGGAAATGATCTTTGACAAAATTTGAACTTATCCGAATAACTCTTGTGATTAAACAAAAATATCAGTTAATTAAGTTTTATAAATAATGACAACAAAAACTTAGGGAAACAAAATCGGTCATCCATTGTAAATTGTTTTGACCCAAGAAAAGCTATTATATGTACGCATAAATTTTTAATTCTTAAAAGTTTTTAAAAACAAAATTTTTATATTTAAATTTGATTTCATTAAAGAGAAAATTATGGAAATAGTCACTCAAACAAGAACATTAACTTTTTTTTTTTTTTGCTGTATCTTAATGTTTCTTTAATTATAATTTTTTACACTATATACTTATATAATTGGGGTTTAAAACAACTGATACTACTTTAACCGCAACGGGACAACAATTGAAGGACGTGTTTTTTAAAGGATAATCCTATAAATCACCATTCTTTAAATTCAAAAACAAAAAATTCACAAATCAATAATAATTTGTTTTGTTTAACATTAGATTGGTTCGATTTGGTTTTGTTTTGTTTTATTTTAGTTTTATTTACTTCAATCTGCTTGATGACCACTCCTAGTTGCTCATATGGAATTTGAGCCTCTAAATGACCATTTCCGAATAACATGTAAAGGTTTAAAAGTAGTTGCGAAAAAATAAAAAAGGAGTGGGAGGAAATTGGTTGTCATAGTCTTGACATTAATGCGAACACTATTGGGTTCATAGAAAACTTGTGAATTAAATGCCGTGGACATGTATGCACTGCCTGCCACATTCTATTGTTTTTTTTTTTTTCACTTTTTTTTTTTTCTGGCCACAAAATTCTTTCCCTCAAAACAGTGTAACATGGGCATGTCCCATGTAATTAAGTTAGTAATTTAAGAGATGAATATTTCCAACTTCACTCTATGTTTAATAAGAGGGATGGAAAATAAAAGAAATATTCAAAAGCAGATGGTTTTGATTTCATGGTGTTCTGTAGACAAGTAAAGTAAGAAAAGAGAGAAGAAATTGAATTCACAAGTTTATTTTGCTATTTTATGTTTACACAAATTGAGTGAATTAGTTGAGTCTAGAACAAATACTTTTATAATTTCTATACGTTCCTTTAACGTTATGTAATGTTTCTTTTTGTTTATCCTTGTTCTTTTTCAAAAGTTAAAATGATTAAAAAAATATAATTGTAAATATAATGTAATAATTATTTTATACATGACTCCACTAAAAATTATAGAGTTTAAATCCCTTACACTACAATTAAAAGAAAAAAGAAAGAGAGATTAAAAAAAAGTAGGTCCATGAACTTTATAATTTTTTCTTTCACAATTTTCTCTTTATTAAGAAATTCAATAATATCTTTTCTACTCAAAATCTATCCTCCGAGTCCATGCCATCAACTTAAAACAAAAACAAAAACCAAATATAAAATATCAAATATCAAAAATAAAAAATAAAAAATCAGAGCCGAAGGAATACAAACCATAAAAATACATGCCACCAACACAAATATTACGTACATGTGGTTGTTATACCAATGGAATTTAAAGTCCTAGAGAGGGAAGTCATGAAACATTTTTATTAATTGTGGTATGGGAGCTGAGCTTAATTATGGCTCCTACTTATTAAAGATAAACGAAAATATTCCCAGGTTTCGAACATGTGAGCTTAGCTAGTCCAGCGGAAATAACTAACTCGACACTTTCGAGAAGAACACTTGACATTAAGATCAAGCAACAGTAACTGAACTATTGAAGCTCCAATCTATAATCTTGTGGCTTTCTAAGAGTTGCCCAGTTGATGCAGTGAATCCAACATGCATTTCATCAAGAAAGACTCGGGAAAGATCGAGGGGAACTTCGATCAAAGCTCTCTGAGGCTTCTTCTCATGATTTGCACTTGCTAATGTTACGCTGAGATTCGAATTTAAGTACTCGATCCAAGCTCTATACTTATCACCATTGTTCAGCTTCACCTCTTGGAAAGACACATTGCTATTGTCCAACCAATATCCCGCCCTGCGAGAAACAATAGAAGTGAGAGAATTGACGTCAACACCAACATGGTTGTCATTGATATCACCGAATTCTTCGTTTTGGAACACGTCGAATTCGACACCAAACACATGGTTGTTGGGGTCGCCATTGTTGGTTCGGTTGAAGAGACCGAGATGTTGAGACGAAGAGGCGCCTTCGAGGCCAACCGAAGGCACAAAGGCAAAGACAAAGCCGTGGCCGGGGAGACGGTCCTTAAATGGGGTGATGGAGAAGGTAAAAGAGGTTGAAAAGTTGAGGAGATCAGTGGAGTTTGGAGATGATCTTGTGGGCACTTTGGCATGGTAAAGAGCTCTTCCAATGGAGAAAGTGGAGTTTCCAGTGAGAGATAAAGCGCCGGAGTCTATAGTTGCATCGCCGTAGAGCAAAAGCTCGGAAGAAGAAGAATTGAAACCATTGAAAGTGAATTCAACAGCAGAAGCAAATGAGAAGAATAGAACAAGTAATAGTCCCTGATATTGAAGCATTGCATGTGCTGAGTTAAATCAGATTCTTGGGTATTTTGCAGAGGAAATGAATAAAAATATATATACCATTAATAGTTTAATTTTCAACAGTTTTGAACTTTCAAATCTTTGAATTCGATACCTTGAACTGCCACCAAAATAGACCACAAATCTAGTGCTTTGATTTTTCAGTTACTTATCCATGGTTTTGAATGTACCATTCAAACTACAAGGAAAGGAGATAATTAAGCAAATTTAAATCTAGAAACCTCTTTACTTTTAAGATCAGCAAACGAATTTTCAAAGAGAAAAATAAAAGGGAGATGGGGAAAGGAAAAAGAGGATACTCCCGTAGCTTTTCATGGATTCTAGATTTCCGTACTCTGGCCTGGTTGATACAAATTTGCATAGTGGTTTACAAATCAGTATTTATATAGAGAGAGAGAGATATATATTGTAGTCATGTTATAAACAAATTGATTTCAACTGAAATAGTTAAATCTGAACATTTTTCGTAATTAACTAGACCATTCTTTTACCTTTTGTTTTTCTTTTTTCCATAAATAACCAGAGAAAATAACTAATATGAATCATATAAATAAAAAGAACACGATAGCGAAACTATGATTGAGTACTAATTAAAGTAGACTTGTAGAATAGACTCAAGTCATATAAGGTTAGAGTTTATTTATCTATTTATTTTTGCTGAAAAAAAAAAAAAGGGGGTTATAAGGGTCAAGGAGGGGTACCCAAATAATCCCCATGATATATGGATCCATATACCATGGCCACCGTAATGGTGATGACATTAATTAAAGACCTATAATCGAGACAGCGAATGCCTTATCATCCCACCTGATTATTCGGCGATGGTGTATTGAACATAACTTCAATAAACTATTCAATTACAGTGCAAATATCTGTTTGTGTCCTAGTTTTCCAAATATCAATCACTTCACAAATTTTTTTTAATTTAAAAAAAAAAACTATGAATTCATATAAAAACTATGATGTAAATTTTGGAAACAAAATTCTCACTGTGCATGGTGATATCATCCTTGGAAAGGTCAGCAAGATCATGCCTGTAGTCTTTTATTGAGTTTTTGGACCCATTCATTTACATCAGTTTTTGGTTAAGAAAAAGTCAGCAACTGATCTTTAATGACAAAGGGTTGTCAAGAGCAGCAACACATGCAAGTAGATGGCAATGTCAATAGCTAGCAGTTTTGCACAATAAATACAGTATTCAACTAAGTGGTTAATTTCAATTTTAGCCTTAAGGAATATATATTATCTCGATTTACTTATTAGAACTTAAAATGTCACATTATTAGTACCCAAACTTATCAAATGTTTCGTTATTGATATCTCTATTGGAGAAAATATTTTTAAAATAATGGAATGAAGCAGGTAAGGCTCATGTGATGGTTGAGTAAAGAATAATTTGATAAAATGAATTTTTGATTGTTGATTAAAAATGTGAATTGAATCAAATTCCTGCTACCAAACTTTTGAATATATGAAAATCACATTTTTTTTTAAATTAGTTAAAGAACTTATTTCCGATTCAATTCACCCACCATGTCAATTACCTAACATTTATTTAACAAATTACAGACCACCCCACATTTTATTTGAACAAATTACCCATAACTCATCTATCGTGCCTCGTGTGCTTTGTTATGTTAAATATTCAACAATCAACGTTTTAGGAACCAACAGTGACATGTTTGATAAGCTTGAATGCCAATAATGTGACATATTAAGTTTTTGGGCTCGTTTGGGACGCCATCTAAAAATAATGTTTCACAATCTGGATTTTAAAATTCTAACTCTACGTCAAACTTTTTCTCACTTCTGTTTGACATTACGACTTCTGGAAAAAATAAATAAATAAATTTAATATAATGACATACATTTTGGGCTTAAAGTGGACATTTTCATGGAAATCTTGATAAAATTCTCTTTTGGTCGGATAATGTCACTGCCACCATTTCAACACCAAAGTGACGGGATTCGATGCCAAAAAAAAAAAAAAAGGTGCATTTTTCAGTGAGAGAATGCAATATCTTACACTTCTCATTACAAAAGAGAATAATATCATCTCTCCCACATACTCTAGCTCTTGGCTAATAACAAAAGCTCTCTACAAGAATGGGCCATTTTTTTTTCGAGATAAGAATGGAAAGTGGAATGAGAAAACACTTGAGAAGATAGAGAGAGAGATTTAAGGTAACAAAATTACCTAAGATGGCCACAAGCTATATCCTCTAGCTATACAGATGAAAAATAAGAAAACCCCAACCAATAACTAACTCTATTTCACAAGGAAAAATCACCCACCCGAATTTCTCTCGCAGTGAGATTTTCCTGATGATGCTTTTGCTCGATTTGGTGTCTACAAGAACCGGCTCATCGACCAGAAACAAACAATGAATTGTTTGATATTCGGTCCCCTTCAACCTGAGCCTTTCTGACCTTAGCCTTGTCAAGGCGTGCACGTCTAACAGCTTCTTGGACTTGGCGATCATGGTCCTTGAGCATCTGATCCATGTTGCTCGAGGGGACCAACAAAGGGCCTGAGTAGTGAATTTTGTGACCCTTTGATCCATAGCCAATCTATAATATAGTAAACACAAAACCAGAATCACAGATCCAGTATTATGTAGACAATAGAAAACATCTCGACAATCCCTCAAAAGGAAGCAATTTGCAAAAATGTTGAAGGAGGCGGAATGAGGCGAGAGTCGAAACACTTACAAGAATAGGATCTTTACTGCTGTGTCTTCCATCTTCTTTTTGGTGACCTACGACCTGTACGTGAGGCTTTTGATCTTGCCGTGAGGAATCTGTGGTCTCCTTGAATGATCCTGGAAATCTAGCCATTACTTTTGGGACTTCTGGTTGTGATGAACTAGACCTATCTCTATAGTCTTCGGCAAGCAAACTCCTCCTTGCTGCCACTAAACCTGACATTGTGGACAAGTCGGCCCCGGCTGAGACCTTCGGAGCATCATCTGTGTTCTTAACAGTCTTTGCCCATGCAGCCCGATGAGCCAGTGGCCCTGAGTGTGATGCTCGCTTGTGATTAAAGCTCTGTGGATCAATACTTACTTCTACAGCTTGTGATGGTCTAGGTGGATCAATAGGAAAGCCAGAAGCAACTTCTTCTGGATGAGGATTAAACTTCTCACTCCGGCTCTTAGAATTAGATTGACCTTGTCTTTTCTGTAATGTTAGAAAGCCAATTCATCGAAACTTTAATTTTACAACAAGGTAACTGGTTTAGTTGCAGAAAAGTGAATGACAGGTAATAGAGAATTCAACGAGTCGATAATGGCATCAGGCAAAATTGGATGAGTGATTTCAGGTAAAATCACGTCAGTTATACCTGCATCGACAAAACTAGTTCAGCATTGGCATCAGGTGCTGGGACGGCTCGAGACTCTCTAGTTCTCCTCTCAGGATCAACTCTCTGGCCCTTGCTTCCTACTACTCCTTGTCTATCAGCGCAAACAAAAATAAAACTTTTAGAACATACAAAATACTAACATATTGTACAAAGCTGAATTCACAAAACTAAAGTAGATCACAAAATCTGACAAATTGGGATGATGATGAACAGTTCAGTCTGAGAACCAATAACTAAGATGTAGCAACAACATGTAGATATGTCCAATTGACATCATTGAATTTGGAACAATCTATAATTTAGTCCAATGTACTTCATACGCTAACACAGACAAATGAATATAATCAGTTCAACAGTTACTCTACTCTGCAGTTATATATATATATATATATATATATACAAGACAAAATGTTTGCCACTGGCAACTTAGACTTCATATATTTCAATCTACCACCAAGCCTAACCCAGCTAGAATAAGTTGCAAGTGACGAAACCCACTCAAATAAGCAATAAAAAAATGGATAAGAAATACTAAACACCAAGAACATACTACCTCCTTTTGAAGCTATAAAAAATTGCAATCCACATGTTGGGAATCATTAACAAATATTAAAGGAAAAATACAATAGGTAATCAACTTAGTATTCACCTTCTAGCCTCTTCATCCCGCACTTTTGCATCAAACTCTTTGCTAGGAGGATACTTCGGCAAGCTTGAAGGATCACACGGAAGGGGTTTCGTTGTAAAGAACTAGTAAAAGAAAACAAGAAAAGCAATTGGTAGAGAAGATAAGAAAAAACAAAGTCATGGTTGAAACATTTCCGAAAGAGAAGAAATAGCTTTAATATTAATATTCTTGTCTGTTTCAGTAATCATGTGGTAATCTAGAGTAGAAGACAGTCTTTGTATTCATGGCCGAAGAGACATCTTATAGGGCTAGGTGTACAGAAAAGTCCATACCTCACTACTGAGCGCAGAAGCTGCAGATCCGCGATCAGCAGGATCTATGGAAAGAAGGGTCTCCATAAGTGCTAAAGCTGGTCCAGGGAACTCCTTAAAAGTTTCTGCAACACAGCGTCTATAGGGCTGCTGTGGCTTAAATATTGTTGCATGAGGCAACTTTGACTTTCTCCAGTATTCCTCAGATGGTGAACCACAAAGCTTGAAAATCTTGTGTAACTGCTCCACCTACAAGTTTGAAAGCCACAGAGACCTGAGGAACCAAACTGAAGATATAGCATGAAAGATCTAAAAAAAAAATTAGTCAAGATTTCTTTATAATTATTTCAGTGATAGGTATCGATAGGATCACAGCTACTCTTTAAAAGTTTCCTTAATGTAATACTCCTTGCAATTCTTTAATTTAGTTGGTCCCAAAACGCTTAGAAATTAAATATTGTAATCATCCCATACGCAAATAATTGTATCCTACAAATCAACTAATCAAGTACTTGTGTTTTTGAACATTGCAGAAAAAAATCAGATTCCCCAACAATAATTGTCTATATGGAACATTCCACCAGATGTCTAAGATTGGTAAACAATAAATTGCTTGAAACTCCAATGATTAAGAGTGGTCTATTTATTTAGGGTTCTGAAAGAGCAAATTATCTACTCAATGTTGCATCTTCAACTGGGAAAAAATTGTAAATACCTCGGTTCGTCCTGGCATAATAGGCTTGCCCGCATACAATTCAGCTAGTATGCAACCTGTACTCCATAAATCTACAGCAGTGCCATAGTAAGTGGCACCAAGTAACAACTCCGGTGGACGGTACCAAAGAGTTACAACACGGCTTGTTAGAGGTTGATTTTGATGAGGATCGAAAAAACTTGCCAGGCCAAAGTCAGCAATTTTCAAGATTCCGTTGTTATCAATGAGAAGGTTGGAACCCTTAATGTCTCGGTGCAGAACACCACGACTGTGACAATGATCGAGTCCACATAAAAGTTGTTGCATATAACATTTAACCTGCATATAAAGGAACTGAACCTCAGCAATTGCAAAACATTATAGATGGGTGCTCATTACATGGATGAACTTCATTTAGAAGTAAAGACAAAGAGACGTGCCAAACAAAACAGACAAGGATTATCTTCGACAACATAATGTTTGAAAAGAGATTCAATCGGAACATAAAATGGCTGCAGCGTATGGTAATTCATAACAAAACCCTCTTTGTGTACCTGAGCTTCCGTAAACTTCAGACCAGGGTGAGAAGCAAGCCCTGCCAGATCATGCTCCATGTACTCAAACACAAGGTACAAGCTGCAAGACATCCTCGACGTCACTAGGCCTTCTAGTTTTATTACGTTTGGATGCTCAAGCCTACGTAGAATATGAATTTCCCTTGCCATGAAGCGAACACTCTCAGGCTCCAGGTTATCAAATCTCACTTTCTTCAAAGCAACAATTTTCTTTTGGTCAAGATCACGAGCCCTATAAACATTACTATAAGTTCCCTGGCCAATCTGCATAAATAGATGCAATTATACAGCCAACACCACGATATCTCCAGGTTACAAAGAAGAAGCGAAAAAAAAAACTCAGCATTCTCAAGAAAGAGAGAGAAAAATCTAAGCTTAGTTCAGTCTCATATATTGATAGCTCTTCTTATCAGGTTTACAGTTTTGTTAATAAGATATAAGATAAGCAGACATAAAGTACTAATACGCGAACATGAATATTCCAAAGCATGCACATAAAACCACTCAATTAACATTTAATTAAGAATGATAGACATCACAAGCAATTTATAAACTCTTAGTTTATACTCCTAGACGTCAATTAACCGGTAGAAAGAAATGTCCCCCTCTCTAATCAGTATAAGTTTAAGAAACACCATAAACAAAGTTGAGTGTTATCCTAAAAGACTGACAAAGAGAATTTAGAATCATTGTTGTATACATGAGAAAAAAAAAAAAAAAAAAAAAACCAAGTCAAATAAACAAAAGATTTCACAACAAACTTCCATAACTAAATTTGATAAGGAGCATACTTTATCCAGCTTCTCAAATGAGTCAGCACGGCGCGGCACCCATCCCCTGATAGCATCTCCAGCAACCGCGGCCAACCAGGACGGCCAACCCGCAGCAACCTGCTCCCCTTCCGAAGCTTTAGGAAGGCTACCGGTTCCCGGATGTGGAGCAACAACATACTCCATCTTCTCCCTCTTTCTCTCGACATTCTCCCCGTGCAATCTTGCCGCCCCATTCGTATGCTTGTCAATCAACATTGCTCTTCCATCATTAGTATCATATCGATCCTTGGCTCGATACCCTTCCTCCCTCCTCGACGAAGTCACCCTCCCAACCCGCACATCCGACGAGGCCTTGCTCGAGAACCGCTCGTGGGGGCTCTCCTTGCTATCATCAATAGCAGAGGGCTTGCAGCAAATGCAACCCATCACGCACCAAAACCACCCCAAGCAAGACCACCCTCTCTTCGAACCAATATTCAACCTTTTTTTTCCCTCAAATATTGCACATTACAACATATTCTTTTTCTTCCATACCCAGAATCAACAAACCCAATATAAAAATCCTAAAAAATAAAGCTTCACCAAACAACAAACATATAATCCAACTAAAACCCAGAATTCAACTCAATCATCAAATGTACATATCAAAAGAAACCCATTTCCCAAATTCCCAAAAAAAAAAATTTTGATCTTAAACTTCACTAAACACAGACCCAAATCTTCAAAATTTACAACTCAGAATGCGAGTTTCTCCTCCATTAAAACCTCAAAAAACCCGACTTCACCATAGCCAGTTAGAACAAACCCTAAATCCCGAAAACCCAAATGCCAAAAAAGGAAAAATCTTCAGTGAGAAACATTTGAATCTTTCGTTTCACAGTACCTTCAGAACGGCTCTTCTTCTTGCGCTAATAAATGCCTCTGGTCCGACCAAAGCAGCAGAGCAAAATCCAAATCCACCGAAAATTTGTAGAGAGAGAAAGAGAAAGGAAAGAGCAGAGAGAAAGAGAGAGAGAGAGAGTGAAACCCTAGACACAGATCCGAGGATTGAAGAAGGAAGACATGGATCTAGAGAGGAGGAATTTTGAGAGACACGTTAGAGTAAGTTTCAGAGACTGAAAAAAATAAATAAAAGCAAAAATAAAATAAAACAAAATAGAAATAAGAAGCGGTAAAAATTGGAAGGAAAACTAAAATTAATAAATAAATATAAGAAAATATATATTTTATTGGCGTGTGTGTGCTTGTAGTGTGTTCCCTGGAGACTGCAGAACTTTCAGTGAAGAGAGAGAAAGAGAGGAGAGAGAAACTAGTGAAGCCCAATGCACGTAGACATTCCTCTAATAAAAGGATGTTGCCACGCGCTCTATTTTATAATGATTTTCTCCTCTTTTTTTTTTTTTTTTTTCTTGTTGTTGTTGCCGGTCAAATTTTATATATTTTTCGAGAGGTTTCTTTTTTTTTTTTTTTTTTTGGTTTTAAAAAATAAGGAGTTCTCTAATAAGACTTCCCCATTTTACCCTAACAATGGGGTTAAAACTGTGATCATCCGATTGATTTTGGATGGTCAAGATTAAAAAAGTTCACCAAATCAATAATAGAGCATTTGTATAAGATCAGAAGAAAAAGAAAACGAAAATTTAAAAAAAAAAAAAAAAAACCACAAGAGCTACCCCACCTCGTGTCGCCGTACCACCACCCACCGCCCACCACCACCAAGCCGGAGTAGCACATTGGCCAAAGGTGGGGAAGGACAGATTCGCGACGGAGACTCGAGCCATGATGGTCGACGTCCCCATGGCCAATGGATCTGGAGATGGCGGTGAACTCTCAACGGCTCGAGTGGGCAATAACAGAGAGATGGAGACTGCATCTCCGGCGCAGATTTAGGTGACGGAAGTAGGGGATGACGTCCCTCGGCAGTGTGAACCCGATTATCAACGATGGGTTTGATGGGGAGCAAGTCTCTGACGGCGATGAAAGGCCAAGAATCTAAAACCCACAATCGAATTTAAAAAACAAAAACAAAAACAAAAAAACACAACCACCGACAAGAACGCCGGAGAAATCAGGGGCAAGTTCCGAGGGAGTCGACGGCTCATAGAGGCCAAGAACAGATCTGGAAAATCAGTGAGGCTCACGTAGGATCTCCAAGCTCGTGAGATCCGGCCTCATCTGGGCGGCGGAGACCACGTGAGGGGCCGGACGACATGGGTTGGGCGGCCGGTGAGACCCACGGCTACGATGTTCCCTTTCCTTGTGTTCTTCTGTTTCTTTTTTATTATTATTATTTTTCAAATGTGATCATGTGGAAGTGTTTTATTTATGATTTGGTGTGTCTTTCTGATCTGTACCGTCCAAATATGATAAAAAAGGCTGAAAATTTTTTCCCTATTGATGGGATAAAAAGAGGTGATCTTATGGAAGATTTACCCTTTAAAAATATAAATATTGTAATTTTTGCTTATTTTGATGAAAGGTAGGACAATTCCACCTCCCAAATAACAAGGGAGGTGATAAAAAGCCTTGCAAGAAAAAGGAGGATGGTAAAATTTTTCAAGTTCCTCCCCTCAAATTTCAAAAAAAAAAAATATTTCACTAGATTTGCATTTTGCACCCCCAAATTTGTATTGTTATAAATGGCTTGTGATCATTTAATTGTCTAGCCTTTTTTTATGAAATTTCGCGTGTGCAGAATATATGAGCAAAAAGTAAAAGAAAAAAGTTAAGAAAAAGATATGTGGCAGTGATTGAACCGTCACATGATGATAACAGGGTTGTCACGTGAAAGCCCTTAAACAATTACTAAAATGTTACGGTTCATGAACCATTGACTATTTTAATAATATATTAGTTATAGAGCACGTGTAATAAACAAACAAAATAAAGTTAAGCTAAAAGAAGGATGTTACATGGTAATGATTAGACTGTCAAGTGACAATAACAGAGCTCTCACGTGATGATAACGAGACTGTCATATGAGAGCCCCACAACAATAATGAAAGTCACTGTTTAAGAGTAATTGGCTCTTTCAAAATGTATAAAATGTATTTATAAATAACAAATAATTATTATCTTGTTTTTGAACGTAGTAATGCTTTTTTAAAATTTCATAATACAATAAAAAAGGAGATTTGAAAGTAAAATAGTCTTTTTAAAAAATATATTGAATAAATAACCAAAATTTTTAAAAATTAGTTAAAATATCATTTTTCATAAAATAATCTATTAATTTTGTTAAATGGTCTAACAGTATCAATTTTGTTGGATGACTATTTGGTCAATCAGGTCACAGATCAATCAGTGATTGATTGACAAATAATCATTTTAATCATTAATTGATCATAATCAATTATTAATTAATTATAATATAAATAATTAATTTTTTAGTCGATGAATGGTTAATTATAATAAAATCAGGCATTTACCATAAAAAATATCAAATCCATGTAAGATCCCAAAACCCATCTCTCTCTATCTCTCCCCCAAAATATCACCTTCATCCTCACGTTCTATCTCTCTCTCTTTTCTCATCATCGCCTCTCTCTCCCTCAAAACATTGTTTTCGTTCTTGCGTTTTCTCTCTTCTTTGCTCTTTCTCTCTGCGACATCGTTGGTGCCAGTGCCGTGTGAGCACCAATGACGACAATAGACTACTTCTCGCTCCTCGCTTCTCGCGCGACAAATCTCCCTTGCGACAAGCTAAATTTGTCAGCATCTCTTTTTATCGCGAGCTCAACCAGGCGAGTCTTTTTCGGCATTGGTACCTCTGCAGCCACAGATTGACTAACCAAAAAAAGAAAAAAGCAATCCGGCAATTTAACTTAAAAAAAAAAAAAAAAAAAAAAAAGATCTCAATCATTTGCTCAATTGGGTGGCAAAAACGGCCATCGAGAGTAATTTCTGAAGAAAAAAAAATTTTCCATTCAAAAAATATAAAATATGTTAACATGTAATTCAATTGCATTATCAACGAGATTACAAATTTAATCACTGATAAATTCATATCTATTTTACATAGAACTTTAATCTTCTGATCCTCAGTTCTTAGCTTAAAAGAAAATAATTTTAACCCTTTTATAATACGCGGATTTAACAAATGGTGAATCATAGAATATAATATAAAATTACTCAATTTGTTTTGTGTTTGAGTATATTGATTTAACTAGCGCTTTGACCTGTAAAAAATTAAAATGAAACAATATCAAACTTTGCAACATTCAAGTAGTAGTCCCCAATATAGCACATTATGATGGCTTTTTTTTTTTTTTTTTTTTGCCTTTTCAGGAATTAATAATGCCAATGTTAATGCATGGACATTGAGAGACAATGAAATAACTTACTTTAATTTGCGAGGCGGATGATAATAATTAATGGAAGAATGTGTTTATGTTGTTGGCTCCAATTTGATTTCTAGAACCTTTTTATATGAAAGTTTTACTTCCAAGTTCCAAGCCAATGGGGTTTGAATTTTGCCTTCATGATTCTGATAGATGTGTTTTCTTTCAATGAGGAAAGAAAACAAACAAACAAAAATTCATTTGTTGGAATTAAAAAAAATAAGTTTGTGGGTCGCACACTTATTTGAAGAAATCAACAATGACACAGCCTCTTCTCTCCCCTCTTCAAACTAGCTACCTCAATCTCAACGCGTCCACCCATGTCCCTATTGTTTGGTTTTTTTTTTTTTTTTTAATTTAGATTATGGATAAATTATTCATTTAGTTTCAAAAATTTTATAAAGTTACGATTAGGTCCCAATCTATTTTTTAGCTAAAAGATTCTTAATCTCTTTAAAAATATACAATTCAATTCTTTTTAGTAATAAATGTTTAAAATTTGAATGAAATAGATTACGTGTATGACACATTTAATATGAATCATGTAAATTCTTTTCTTAATTAACCTTCAAAAGTAAATCATAAGTGATTAATATATTATTTTCTATTACATTTTTAATATCAGTTGACAAGAAAAAGATCATTTAAGAAAAGCCTGATAGAAAATAAAATTAACTCATCAAAAAATATATATAATGTCCAGCATCTAATATATATCCAAATTATAAACTTGAGGGGTTTTTTTTTTTTGGCTGAAAAAATAAGGTTATAGTGATAGAGGATGGTGTACTCAAAGAATCCCAGAGGAAAAAAAGCTCTATGCGTGATATATAATGAATCCCTCTCAAATTAAATTGTTCATACTTCCCCGACCACTATGGCGATAACGATTTTATTTAAACCTCCTTTATTGCATACCTCTCATCCGCCCTATCTCTCTTTTATTTCCTTTTATAATAAGAGTTTTATTCGCACGTGAATGAAAGAAAATATATATGTATACATAGGGCTGAAATAGTCCCCGATTATTAAAAAAAAAAAAATCTTGCTCTGACACTGTTTCCATAAAAATATATGTACATATAGATGAGATATGCTTGGGTTTGGTATAGGGATTTGAAATGAAATTCTTAGATTGAATTTGATTAATTTTTTAAAAAGTAGTTATAATTTTTATTTTAAAAAAATGATAAAAATTGATATGAAAACTTTATATTTGAACCTTGAAACCAAACACGGTTTCTAAAAAAGTGTCAAAAACTAGTTAAAATTTTTATTAATTTTTAAAAAAAATACAAAAATTAAAATAAAATTTTTAAATCCAAATCTGAAAGTCAAACAAAGACATAGTATGTACGAATACAGTAGAAGAAAATTTCAAAAGGACATCTACATATCCCAAGGCAAATATCAACCCAATATGAGCGTGCATAGAATCTGGCATCCCTAGCAGGAATCAAATCAACAACAATTTCTGAGCAATTAAAACGAATTTTATAGATATACAAATATAAATCTAGCAAAACCTACAAAGAGTAACAAAACCCTTGATGGGACATCTGTGTTTTCATATATATTGAATATGCTATAAAAAATAAGGGTTCTTTTATGATGTCATCATGATACATTTTGTAAATTTATCATAATTTTTACAAGTTTAGTGTTTAAAACTAACAATTTTATCATTCAAAGATACAAAATTTAAAAGTTTATCGTAGCGTATACAATTACAACATTCGAAATATACAAGTTCCATTATAGATTGAGCAAATTATCATATTCCTGATATGTGTCGGAAATTCTTCTCACCATAAACCTTCGGAGATAATAAATTGATATTAAAAATTCTTTTTATTCATTATTTGACCAATATCCCAGGACCCCAAAAAAAATAAAAATAAAAATAAATCTCTCTTATTGCAAGGTTTATTCTTCTTCGATTTTTTTTTTTAATTTTCTCCTTAGATTTTTAGTTTTTAAAAAAAAAAACATATGTAACATCTCGGTACATCAGTTACTTTTTTTACAACTAATATTTTGCTCATCATTTTTTAATTTAACTTGTCCAGTTAAATTCTTTAGTTCCTAATTTATTCAGATAAACTCATCTATGACGAGTTATTAACGCTTTTATATCCTGTATGTTGGTCTTATTCAAAAAATATATATTAGATTTTGAAGTTTTACATTTTATACCATCAGATTGCATTAAATGTATAAATTTATACCATTTCTCGATCAACTCTTAGTTTTAATCTAAAACTATGAAAAATACCATTAAAAAGAAAAACTCAAAATTAAAATATTATTTATCTTTTTGTACAAAAAGTATATTGCGCATTTTCAAATTCTGTATTTTTTACTATTAGATTATTATTTAATACATAAAGATATACTTTCTCTATATTAACACTTAATTTTGGCATAAACAATACCGAAAATACACTTAAAATTAAAATTAAAAAATTCAAAATTCAAATTAAAGGTATTTTGGGCATTTGAAGGTCAAAATGAAATATAGACCGAGAAAATGTTTATTGCATGTAATAGGTAAATAATTCAAATTTCAGTTTAAAATACATGACTTTAAAATATAGGGTATACTTTTGAATGAAAGCAAAATACATAATATAAAAGGTGATTAATCCAAAATTTAGTTTTTCTTTTTAAGGGTATTTTAAATATTTTTAGTCAAAATTCGATGTTGACTGAGAAAATTTATAAATTTGTATATTGAACGAAATATAATGGCATAAAAATGAAAATTTTCAAAGTATAAGATATGTTTTCTAAATAAAAACAGAATACCGAGCATAAAAAATATAAATGACCACATAAAAAAAGTATAAGATATTTCTATTTACATTTTAGAAATATGGTATAACCTTATTTTACCCTAAAAAGAAAATCCGAATTTACTTCAAATATGATAGATAAAGTAATTAAATACTGAAAAAAAAAAAAAAAAAACACTTTCATCGTTCCAACCCCCCTCCTAATGGCTCTTCCACACCCCTTCCATAATTGTAACGGTCCCAAGGTAGTAAAATTCCTTATCGGCCCCTCCCCTCCCCAGACACACACACTAATGCAGTAATGGAACTGCGAGTCCCCTCATGGCATGTTTATTTACATATAATCAGAGTGAGCATGAATCGGAGTGGGTAAAATTCGGAGTGAGCTGGATTTGGAATCATGATTCGAAGTCAGAATATGCTGTTTGCTTGGGTTCCAGAAATCAGAATTGAAATCACTGTCAATCACATTCATGCGTTTACTTAGAACATGAATCGGAGTTTGTTGTTATAAATTTATTTGTATACCCATTTATTTATTGTGTTTTAAAAAATAAAAACAGTGATTAATTTTTTTAATTTATTATCATACTATTAATCAAAAGTAAAATAATCATTATGATATTAAGGTAATAAAATTAAATTGTGTTTTTATTGAAAAAATTAAAAAGAGCAAAAAAAAAAAGAATTAAAATAAGTAAAGTATAAAAAATATAAAAATAGAAACATTATAATATATTATGATAAAAAATTCTTTATTTACTCTAATAACATTAATAGTAATTAGGATAGTTATATATATTATTAACTTAATAAAAAATTATTATATTTAGTTAATAAAAATAATTAAAATAGGTTGTTATTATTTTTTAATATAATTTTTTGTAAATAAGCTAAGAATAAAATGATAATTTTATTTTAATAATATGAATGATAGTCATAATCTGGAAGGGGATATGAGATTGTCAATCACATTCCTCAATCCTAAATTGGTGTGGGACGCACTATTCTTACTCCGATTCCAGGAAAAAAAAAACAAGTAAACAAGAGATTGACTCCAATTCCCTACTTATGATAAGTAAACATGCTATCAATGTCTCAAGTTTCCCACCGTCCTTTCTCCTACTCCCTTCTAATGACCCTTCCCAAGACACACACCTATGAAATAATGGAACTGCAAGTCCCCACCCAGCAACGTCTCAAGTTCCTGTACCGTCCATGTCACGAGTTCCTCCCCTTCCCACGATGCTATGAGCCACTTCGCCCTCCACGACATCTTCCCCATCAATTTGGCACCTGTAACTAGTTTCCCTACTCAGATCTCCCTTTAATCGATGCAATAAAAATCAAACACGGTTTTCTTTTCTAACTTATGAACCTTTTCTTTTCTTGAGTGTTTTTTTTTTTTTTTTTCCTTTCTGAGCTAACTCTTTTTTTAGTTAAATTCTGAATGTTTATTCTAATCTACTTCTAAACATTTGTTTGTATATATGTGTACATATATATATATATATTTTTTTTTTAAAAAGCTTGTTAAAGTTTGTTTGTTTTTTTTTTTAAATTTAAATTTTCCTCAAAACGTTAAATTTGAAACTAGATTTTAAATTCAAGTTGGACTTAAAATAAGAGGAATTACTAAAATACCTTTAAACAATTAGTTGTTAGTCAATTTTAATTTGAAACCCTAAAAAAGGGGCCTATTTTGCTAGTGTTTCATTTTTCTCGGGAAAAAAAATGTTATGTTTTTAAATTAGAAGGGTAAAATGCTACACGAGTTATACTTAGTCGTGGGAGTTATTATTTTTAGAGTAAAATATTAGGTTCATCCCTGAATTTTTAACTTTGTGTAACTTTGGTAATTGAATTTTTTTTCGTAGTTGGAATGTCCCTAAACTTTTAAAATTTTGCTACTACAGTCCTTCACATTAATTTTTGAATAAAATCTGTTAATTAGTATTATTTTTTGACCAAATTACTAATGTATTCCGTTTAAAAATTAACAAAAACAACTATCTAGTAACATTTTATAGTTTATGAGCATTTCCTTTTTTTTTCCGTAGCTGGAATAATAAAAAACTATATTAGAAAAATGTTATTATAGAAGTCATTTACATTAATTTTTTAACAGAATATGTAGTTAGCATACTTTTTGACCAAATTACTAATAGATTTTGTCTAAAAATTTACAGAAATGACTATTGTAGTAACATTCTAAAAGTTTAGGGGCATTCTAGCTATGAAAAAAAATTTAGGGACTAAAGTTACACAAGGTAAAAGTTTAGAAACTAAATGAGTAATTTACCCTTATTTTTGTTAGGAATTTTGAATTCATTTATCTTTATTTTACTTTAGGATGTTTATTTTAAGAGATTTGTAGTTTGAGTAACTTATCATATTCTTTACTTGTAATTTGTATTTATATGTAAGCCAATGCATAGTGCTCTTGACTAGCAAATCCTTCTCTCTTTCCTAATCTGTACACGTAGCCACATCTATGTTAGCTATCTTTGTATTTTTCTTTATCTTTCTGTTTTATTATTATATTTTTTATTTTTTGTGATATCAAAGTGATTAAACTTGAACGAGACCTTAATCTCCATAACTGACACATTTACTTTCTTTCTTATGTATTGATATTATATCAAAGCGATTATATCATAAGATTCTTTGATCGTCCCTACACTCCGGCACCGTCTCTTGATCGAATATTGCCCACATACCTTTTCGTTCTCGCTAGACGATTGTTGTACATGCGTCCCTACGCCCTTCTCTTGGCGATAGTCATCCTTAAACTCCTACGCCGTTCCCTGATGTTGTCTATCCCTTCTTTGTGCCCATGTACCATTGACGATTGACGTTCATTCCCTGCGCCCCTACCCGTCCTTTCCTTGTGCCACTACATCTTTGACCACTTCCGTCCCTATTCCTATGTTTTCATTTTTGTAGAAATTCAAAAGCAAAGCCAAAAAAAAAACAAAAACAAAAACAAAAAACCAGAAAAAAAAAAAAGGAAAAGAAAATCTTAAATCTTTTACACTTATTCGTATATGTTCCTTCAAATATCATCCAAGATTGAAGTTCTCATGGGGACTCGGGGCATATTAAAAAAAGTTGTTACTCTATATGCAATTATTTTTTATTAGAATTTTGAATTCCTTTGTATTAATGAGATTTATTAGTTTGTGTAACTTATCAAATTCTATGCTTGTAATGTGTATTTATAAAGGAGCACATACGTAGTATTTCTTATTAGTAAATTCTTCTTTGTTTTTGTTTTTGTTTTTTTAATATGTGGACGTAGCATATCAACATATGTCTTTATGTTCTATTCCTTTTGTTTTATTATTTTAATATATTGTTATTTTATTTATCTAATAGTTAGGGATATTTTTATGACTAATTCTTAATGAAGAGGAATCGGTATTTAAAAAAAAAAAGAAAAAAGAATCGGTATTTTTGTATATAACTATTCAATACGAGCAACAAAACAACATTTTGCTTGAATTAAATTGAGAAATAAAAGTCATTGGGGGCTAGTCTGTTTGGTGAGGAAAGTGGAGTTAAAGGGTTTTAAGTTTGATTAAAAAAAAATTTTGAGAGAGAAAAATTCCCAAAAATAAAAATGAGAAATGAAAAGTATTATTAAAAAAACTGAGAAATCGAGAAAGAAAAAAGAATAGAGGAAAAATCTTTTTTACTAGCATCGCGTGCTCTCACGTGCACATAGACGCGTGTGCTAGTAGTAGTTAATACTCATATGCTTCTTAATTTCTTTCCTTTTTCTTTCTTTTTTTTTTAGGTGACCGTAGAGAAAAGTTGGGGTGGTTGATTTGCTCGTTGGAAGTCGTTAGCTTTTCCACTGCTTTATCAGTTTCACTTTGTACCCTTAGGTGGGAGAATAACCGTCCATCTCGCTTAAATAGAAATTAAAAATTTAAAAATAAAATTATGCAATGAGCCCCTTCACTGTTCATTTTATCATCCTTCAAATTTTTCGGTCTTTGGCAATGTGACCTTCAATCATTCAATTTTAACAATTTACATTCAAATTTTCTAAGTTGTTGTAATGTGTCACGTTTTGTTAACTTCATGTTATATTGAGTTTTTAAATTTCGAAACTTTTACATTTTCGATTTGGATTAGATTGGAAAAATGTTAATCGGATATGAGATTTTTTGTTCTCATATTAAGTTTCCTCAAGCTGTCCATCAATAATTTAACAAAAAAGTTACGTAAAATGGGATATTTCGCAACAATTTTTAAAAAATTCAGAGGATAATTAATACAACTTTAATATAATGCTTAGAAATGATATTTTTGTCCCGATATGCATGTATAACAAAATTATACATATTATTTTTATACATGCATTTTAGTATTAATCTATCATTACTATTATTCTCTATAGATTTGTTTGGAATTTGGTTTGTTTTGCAAGGACGTCGAGTTTAAATTGATTTCAAGATGAGTTTCAACTTATTATTTGTTACTAACTTTTTGATAGTTTTTCGATAGTGAATATTATGACAAAAATCAAGGTAGAAAAAGATAAAACATTCCTAATAAGGACTCCAAACTGCATCCTCACCTCTCGTTAAGTAAGGATGAGACGAGGATGGGGATTATATCGAAATGCAGGTTAAGGATAGGAAAGCACCTCTGACCCGTCCCTCCCAAATACCATCCTACTATCGCGGTATGTTTTTCTTCTTTTTATAATGGTTTAGTATTTTAATGATAGTATCAATTTTAATTATTTCTTTTTTGATACTGCCACACCAGTTTTTGGTAGTGACTATAATAATCACCAACAAGGGCATTTTTAATTAAGGGTTAATTTTAAATTTGGTCCCAAATAATAGGAGTAGTCTTATACTTTACCCCTTACAACTAAAAATGGAACAAAACTCCCATTGAGCTGATTGTGGGATGTAATTATGGTACTTTTGTCATTAAAATATCAAAAAAAAAAAAAAATTTTAACATAATATTCATCGCATGTGCTTGTCTGGTGACCCACAAGTGAATAAAGCTGTCAAAAATGACCCCTTGCCAAACTGTCTTATAATATGCACATGAGTAAAGCCGTTAAATATTTTGAGGTTCAGTGAACCGATTAATGACGTGCCTTAGGAGGAGATTTGTTTCATTTTGAATTGTAGGATAAAGTGGGACAATCTTTATTTTTTTAAGAGCCAAGTCTGTGATAAAATCTTTTTTATATATCCTACCGTAGAGCTCCTTTTTAAATCATTCAGATGTAATCAAACGATTAAAATATTATTTGTTTATGATATAATTATAATACACCTCATTTCATAATATCAAATATTAAGAAATTAAAAAAAAAAAAACCAAGCTTCAATGGTGGAAGATTGGGGGGGCTCGACATTGGCCAAGGCGGCTTGTCCCTCGTCGGGGGAGGGGGCTTGCCAGTTTTTTTTCTAATTTTTTTATTATTTTTTTACTTGTTAGTATACAGTACTGTACTAAGTACATTTAATTATCATACATGAATAGCATATAAACCGTTAAAATTCATTAAATAACATATAAAATTTATAAATAAAACTACACCACAGTTTTATTATTTTTTAAAAGTCAAATTTTAAAATTAACTTTAATTTTAATAATTATTTGTGTTAGTTACTGATGATACAAGCTATTGATGAGATGCCTTTTTTATTAGTGCTAAAAAAAAAATCCTTTTCAAAAATTTCATTTTATAATAAACACATACCCCCCATATCTTGTTTTTTTTTTTCTTTATCTTTTTTTAATTAATGTAAAATATAACTTTCTCTCTTCCTTCCGCTACTCCTTTTGGGTCATGTCGTCGTCGGTCCTGTGTGCACAATGACGATTCTATTTTCTCATTTTGTTGTTTATTATGCCTACTGCAGGTGATTCTTTCCCTTTTCGGATATACTGTTTTTTCTTTTCTTTTTGATTATTAACAACATTGGGTTGATGGCTTAAATGTTGAGGGGTTGTTAGCTTGTGTCAATTTAATTACATAATGCGTTAACAATATTTTATAGGATAATTAGGGTAAGTAGTCTGATTTAATTATCTAATCTAATAGATTGTCCAATTTTTTTTTTAATTTAATGAAATGACCTCATATATATATATATATATATTTTTTTTTTTTGTCAACTAATTTTCATTTTTTCCAAACAACTCTCCCTCTCTCTCCTCTCTCTCATCATGCTTCTTTCCGCTGGTCCTGATTACTGATCATACGAACTGACGGCTGAGAATCTTCCGGCAATCTCAACCATTAGTTTATGATGGACTTCAATTAGCTTCGCTAGTCTGTCCTTTTCCTTCTTCAGTTCTATAGCTTGTGCTGCATTAAAATATCCAAAAAAAAAAAAAAAATCCTCGTCTACACAACTCATTTCTAGAATTAATATGCTATATATATATATATATATATATAAATAGACCTAGAGCGAGTGAGACAGGACCTTTTTGAAAACAAGTTCACAGGACGTGACGGAGATTTTGTCCTTGAGTTGAACATTTTCTGCTCTCAACATTGTATTCTTGTTTGCACTCTCTTCGATTTTTATGAAGGAAATCTCTATTATTGTAGCCTGCAAGAGGAAATAATTAAATATATATATATATATATATATATTATCGCTGAAACAAAAATAATATTTCAGATTCTTGGCTACGGAGATAATAAAATGCTGTTAATTAATTATATGTACGTAGAAATTCTGCTTTCACTTCGAGATCACAAATGTGTTACATTTGTTTCAGTCGATGCCTTTGAGAGTACTCTCTGCTAGATTCTGATTAGTCAATCTGTGATTAACTATATAGTTAATTATTATTTGACCGAAAAAAATTGTTGATGTTGGTTATTGTCAATCATTGTTAACTACGATTAATCAGTAATTGATTACAAAAATTGATGATATGTATTGTGATCAATTAGTGATTCACAAAATTAATTGATCATTCTAAGAAAAAAATGATATTTTAACTAATTTTTAAAAACTTATGTTTTTTAACTAATTTTGAAAACTTTAGGCCGTTTATTAAAAGATTATTTAAAAAAAAGTCATTTATATATCCCTATTTTATAATGCTTTAGCTCTTTCCTTCCTTTTATTTTTTTTATTTTTTATTTCTCTATCCTTTCCATAACAAAAGTAAAATAACTCCTTAGGAAAAGACGTAAAAATAAAAAAAAATATTAAAAAAAAACTCCTTAGGAAATGGAAAGTATGATTTTCTAACGACAAACGATGTTGTATGATTCACAAAAAAAAAAAAAAAAAATGATGGTGTATGTGAAATTTTGATGAGACTAAGGGCTACCAATTATATCGTTGATAGACGATCATTTTTTGTTGGATTTATCATTAAAAAAGAAAAGAAAAGAGAAGAGATGCTTTTTTTTTTTCGTTTGTTTGGTATGAATTATGTGGAATTATGCTTTCTATTATGGGCTCATTGGGTATGTAAGTTTTTTTTCCCCCTTGCTTACGGGTATTAGGAGATAAAATTTTTTTTTTTGTTACGGTCTCTAAACTCTCTAAAAATATCCAAAATGATCATTTTTGTTAACATACATAAAAAATTTAATAAAAAATATCACATAAATCATATATGATTTACAAATTAAAAATAATTAAGAAAAATAATTATACATACACGTGAGCAATTTATCCTAAAAATTGGTAAAGAACATAGATATATAACAAAATGTTTATATGCAATATATATACGTGTGTAAGATAGATTCTCCAACCTGGGATGGAAATAATATGGTTGAAATTGGGGGTGGTAATTTGTGATTTTGCCTAGTTCTTTAAAAATAGTTATCTCGCACCCCTAAGTATGTAATATTAATGTCAACTTGATTTTACATCCTTAATAAACAAACGACATGGCTTACAATTGAAAACTGAAAAAACGGATACCATACATTTATTAAATATATGACATATATAACAAGACACATGAATACATTTCATCATTAAAAGAAGAAAGAAACACATGCGACATGATAAAATCATAAGTTATAAACTTGTAAGTCTACCAAACCATGAAATAAGAGCTCAACTCTTATTGATGTGATCAAAGTCTACCAAACCATGAAACATATATCATACAACTATAGAGTAGTATATTTATCAAACTCTATAATAGTAATTTTCGTGTAAATTTCGGAAATGGTGTTGAGCCATATTTCACGTGTTTAACTTACAAATGTAATCGAGTTATTTTTTCAAGTCAAGTTGAGTAGCTTCGTATTTCGCATGTCAATTGAAATGGATATGACAATTAAATGAGTCGCTAAAATATATTTATTTCATATAATTTTTGAGTCGTGTAGTTGTTAAAAAAAAAATATGATTAGTGGTGTGTTCACGTTCCTGAATTAACGTCATTATGAGAATCTACTGATATCATATATGAAATGAAAGAATGATCAGATTAGTACTTTCTCACTTATCCATATAATCTAAAATTACCGATACCCAGTCCAACTTGACAGGCATAATTACAATCTTATAATGAATAGTGGGATTCGATCCTCGGATGCTAGACAAGAGAGTCTTAACATGCCATCTTTTTACCTCATAACACCATCATCGGTGGTGCAATTACATGCTAATTCACATGCATTCAAACAATTAGATACGCGCAACGTTACTAGGCATTAACATTAATAGGCATGCAACTATCATAAAAATTTATTGACAAATGTTTGTCAATGAAGAGTTGCTGTAACACGATACACAAAAACATATATATATATATATATATGTATATGTATATTTACGGGCAAGATGTCTCTCGTGAATATTTTTATGTAATTAATTAGTTAGAAAAAAATAAAAAAGAAAACAAAAGAGAGGACCAATTGTAGTCCTACATTGATTGGCTTCCCCGTGTGTTTCTGTAGATTGTATTTATCAAAAAAAAAAAAAAAAAAGGTATGAATTGTGAAAAAGCAAAAAGAAGGAAATAATACACACAAAAAAAAAAAAAAGGAGAGAGAAAAATCACAAGTAAGGGGCAGTCCAATATCGATGACCTAACAAGAGCTGTCCATGTCCATTGAATAATGAACAGTTATCCACATATATAACATGGTGGGTACATAAGATTTATGGCAGTGTCCTCTCTCTCTCAGACAAGGAAACAACCAAATGGGACCCATTTCCCCGGCCCCTAGCTTTAATATATATATATATATATATATACAATATTTTTGGTATTGTCTCCCTCCATGAAATCTATTCTATCACAGACAAATTATTTATAATTATTAATTTGGTTTTTCATATTTTTTCTACTGAAAGACAGGTATATACGATGTACCTTTTTTTTTTTCACTAGGAATGCAAGTGTATTACCTTATCACATTAAAAAGAAATGATACCATTATCAAATATAGGACATGGTCAGAATCTTTCTTTTGGGTAAAAGGACATCATTAGGTTGCGGTTTACTGAGAATCATGATACAAAATAAGAATGAAAACAATCCAACGTGATAATTTAAGGATAAAAGATTATTACAATTGAGTTTGTACTTTAAAGTTCGAGTATTGTATCGTATGAAGACCTATTTCTTCTCACTAGCATCCCAATCGCTAGCATGTTTGGGGGATTTGAATGACATGATCATTGGCAAGGGATATGACCTGTGGTTAGGGCTTTTGACAAAAATTCATGTTAATATCTAAGAAAAATCGTCTAACGAATATGCTATAGACAGCCATCCTCTTTGTAATAATATATTCTATCAATAATTGAGAAAAATAAAAATAAAAAGTGACCCACAAGTGGAATTGATTATTGGCTGGCATGTGGACCTTGGAGCTATGATTACACATTTTTTTCGCTTCTGGGTATAATATATATACTTAGTGTGCTACTATTACTACATGTATAAGGTTAATTTTATTTTTAATCTTTTTTTTTTTTTGCTACATGAGAATATTATTTGGATAAATTGCACTCATCTCCTGAATTTATCAATTTATACTCTAAACTTTTAATTTTAATAATTTACGTCATAAACTTACAAATATATATAACAATCTACTCTTATTTGATAACAATATTATTATTATTATAAGAAACTTGACACTATACTTATACATAGATCTTTAATTAAGATCATATATGATCTTTTTCAATCAATGTTAATTCAAAATTATACTTAAAACAAAGTCAATTTAAAAATTCTATTTTGATAAATTTTATTAAAGATCTTTAGCTAAATAAATTCAAGCTAATATATATAAAAATGATAATTCATGTCATTGTTTAACGACTCATGTTCTAATCACATATTAATTTGCTTTAAAATATTAATATTATTATCAATGATTGATAAATTACTATTATTTATAAACTTAGGATGTAAATTGACAAAATTTAAAATCCAGGATGTAAATTATAATAGCATAATAAATTTAGAGGGTGTCAGTGTGAAGAGCCAAATTGTTTTTTTTTTTTTTGGGCTGTTAATATTACCATTTTTCCAAATAATATTCTCCATATGATCTTATCTTCATATTCATGCTAACTGTAGCTTCATTTATGACAAGCATACAATCATGGAGATCTTTTAGTAGTTCTTATTAGCGAAATTGTAGCATATATGTAATGTCTTTGTCCGGGTCAGTAATTTAAAAAGAACGTTAACTAACTAAAACCTTAAATTTAATAAAAAGTAAACACTACACGGCAAAAAATTTCTCTTTATTGTTGAGACAAATATTATCCTTCTATTAAATAATCTAAAATCTTAAAGTTTCTAATTTTATCTTGGTATTCCAAAATTATTAGCGTAGTCAAACTCCTATAAGGTTTGTAACCTTGTAAACTACATCACAAGAACTCTATGAATGAAAACTCAGTAAATAAATCATATAACTTTTACATATTAAAATATTTTTTTTAACTTTTCACACACACATATATATAGACAATGGCTAGTGTCCTTCTCCAAGGACATCCTTCACCTATGTAGCATATTTTTTAACTGAAAACTTCAAAATCAATTGATTTTTTTAGAATATATTAATACTTTATTTACTTATTTAAAACATTTTGAAACCAGCTGGTGTGGGTAAAATATAATAGATGACCTGGTATATTAAAGGAGTGTTTGATGGAATAGTTTGAATTAAGATTTTTAAGTTTTAATAGTAAATTTTTTTAAATTTTCAAAAAAGACAAAAAAATTTTTGGGAAAAAGATAAAAACTTTTTAAGAAAAAGATAAAAAAAGTTTGAGTTGGATGGTTTGAGTGGGTGAACCAAACACTACTATTAAGGACAACAGCTGTAAATCAAAAAATATATTTAATTTATTTTTTAAAGTTAATGTTTCATTTCATGTTTTCCTAGAAGACGTCATAGCATATAATACTTAAGAGAATAACATTTAGATAAAACAAGCTTAAAATGAACTAAATTCTTTAAAGCGGCTCTAAGAGTGATGTGGAAAAAAAAAAAAACATTGAAATCGTTGATAAGCTAGTGGTTAACAAGGAGCAAAATGAATGGTTTCTATTTTTGTTGAAAAAATAACATTGAAATAGTTCAAAAAAATAATATTAATCCGAGTAGAGGATAACCATGGATCTATTAAATAGAAATAACTATTCACTTATTTAACTAATAACAAAATGAGTGATTTGTATTTTTGTATTGACATGCTTAATAAATACAACTGTAAATTAATTAAATGTTTTATTTTATCTTTTTAGGTGAATATCATGTCTGAAATATATAGTATATCAGACAATGTCATAATATATAGTTAGATAGAAAATAATACAAAGATAAAATAAACGTAACAAAGAAGGAAAAAGAAACCCTCAGGCCTCAACAATCCCAATCTCCCACACAAAATGATTGTCGTTTGTTAACAGAGATTAACTAGTTGGACAGATTTGCCAATTGCATGCAATTAACTTACCCTTCAACAGATCTCAACCGTCCATTTACATCTCAACGGTCGATATCCATTTTGAAGGATGTCCTCCAAATTTAAGGGTGAAGGTTGGTATACTTCCCTATATATATATATATATATATCCGTTTTTATTAGGGATTCATATGTCATAATGAGATAATTTGTCTACGTGAGATTATCTGAACATGTCACCTTCTATCCTTACCACCTTTATTCTAGCAAAAACAATTAAGAATTTTGTTATCGTTGTGTTATTACATTATTTATAAGACTGCCTATAGAAGGATATTCCTATGGTGGGACACATTTTTCCCTATTAATGCATCTTAGGGCTCTGATATGAGATTAATCTCATTCCTTTACTTTTCTGTATGATCCATTCCTTGAAACTTTTTTTCTCAAATATTTAACATTTTAGTCTTTATCTGATTTGATTCTAATAACCACAAGACTTCATATCATATATAAAAATAATATCTTTAACTTAATCAGAGCATGACAATAATAATAATAACCTTGGAACTGAAGCATGTTTTAAAATATTCTAATATTCAAGCGATGTAATAAAAGATATACTTATCTAAACTTGTTTGAAAATAAATTGACCTTCTCTATCGTCTCTCTCTCTCTCTATTTTTTTTTTCTTATTTTCTTTTCTTTTCCTCACCTTTCTTCCTCTGATCATGTTTTTCAGTATACCTCTACATTTATTATATTTGGCTGCAAAGCCGTATATAGAGTTCGAGAGCTATAAATCTTGACAAGCAAGGCTACGCAGTCGATAGACTTGGTCAACAGGCTCTAACTACTCGGTGGATGTCCTCAAAATATTGCACGATATGAGTCAACCTAATTCCTGCTCGTAAAAGATCTTGCAGTCTGCCATATGTGAAAATGTGTGGAAATGCGTGGTTTGTTAACTGTGTATACCAAAAAAAAAAAAAAAAAAAAAAAAAAAAAAAAAAAAAGAAACAAGCTAAAATGCTTATTCACCTCTGTCAAATTCCTTTATCTCCTAATAAAGCCCTTATTTGTCAAGCTTAATATATGCAGGTGAGAATTTTTCTTCTGACGTTTGAGCACTCATTTCGATCTCAATTTTGCTTCTACTAGTACCTTAAATAGGCTAGTTATTAGAATATAACATATTTTATAAATATTTTTGAATTTTATAGTAGATTTTTTTTAAAAGATGATAAATGACAACATATTTTTATGAGTAAATTCTTGAATAGTCAATTTCTTAGATTTCTAGTAAATAATAGATTGAGTAATAACATATTTTTAATTTTAATAACAGATTTATATACTTAGTTTTAAGTTAAAGAGAGAAAGAAAGAGAATAAGCTAGGAGGAATATTTTTTATATTTGTGAGTGATCAATTATATTATTGATAATTATATTTAAAATTTTGTACTATAAGTTACTATTATTCTTCTAAAAAATATTAGAGTAATTGGCTTAAATGGTCCCTGAATTCTTTTGAATGTTACGATTTGATCCTTGTTTTTTTAATTTTGACTAAAAAGACCATAAACTCTCTAAACATTGATAATTTCAATAATTTCCGTCCAAAATCGATAATTTTTTAACAGAATGCATCACAAGACTCATCACATGATCTCAATTAACCATCCAAAAATAAAAATACCCTTATTAAAATAACACATCACACTAACAGCATTAAAAAAAATGATAAATGCAAACCCAAAATTCAAACCCTAAGAATTACAATACCTGCATCAAAATCCATTTAAATCACAAACTAATCATAAAGCAACAAACCCAAAATTCAACTAAAAATTTGCAAAACCTACATCAAAATCTAATCAAATCACCAACTAATCACAAAACAACCTACCAAAATAATCCCTAATGGCAGCCCCAGACCACTCGAACTACCACGAATGCCTTGCCACCCCAGACCCATCAACTTCGTGCCGCCACAGACCTTGCAAACATCCCTCTTGCTGTCCTAGACCCACGAACCGCAGCACTGCCATAGCCACCCCATACCCATGAACGTCACACCACCCTAGACAATGCGAATGTCCCTCTCACCGCCCCAAATGTCACTAACATCCATCTTGCTGCCCCAGCCCCATGAACGTCGAGCCATCCCAGATGTCGCGAACCATCTATCTCACTGCCCCAGCCCCATGAACGCCTCACAGTTACTAACCTCGCCAAAGTCTGATCTCTCTAGGTTTTTTCGATCTATGTTTTTGCTGCTTAGATCCAAAAGCAACTCACAAAGATTCAAAAGTTGAATATGCTTGTGAGATAAGAATCAAGGGGAGGATATGAAGAGAGAGAGAGAGATAGAGGAGACATTGAAGAATTCTAGTTTTTTTTAATATAATTTTTTAATTAATTATTATTAGATTATTAAAATACCATCTCAAATATGAACACATATATTGCACTTGACTCATTCCATTAAAAACTTAATGATTTTAGACAAAAAGACTGAAATTATCAATATTTTGCGAGTTCAGGGTCTTCTCGATTAAACTTAAAGAAAAAAAAAACCAAATCATTATCTTTAAAAGAATTTAGGAACTATTTAAACCAATTACTCAAAATGTTATTCGGCTTTTACTCCATGCTTATTATTGCACTTAAATATTAAGTAAAAACATATAAGTGAAACTTAAGAAAATAAATCATGGTAACACTGACCAAAAGCGGGTTTTAAAAATTCATTAAAAGCTGGGAGATACAAACTAAAATTATTAACCTCCATATATACATATATATATATATATATATATGTGTGTGTGTGTGTGTGTGTGTAACTCTCCCTATACATATATGTATAATTTTTCAGGGAACCTCCAACATTGTTGATGCAGCGTTATGGCTTGAATTTCTTTCATGCTTCAAAGATTAATTTATATTTTAATTTTAAGACAAATTGTTCGTTTAGTCTCTATCTTTTTTACAAAATTAAGATTTGATACCTAATATTGTTTTTCTTGAAAAATAAAAATAAATAAATAAGATAACAAAATAAAGAAGTAGAAAACAAAGGATTAACGTGGTTTCATCAACGGATTAGGAATAGAGAGAAGATTCACTAGTAAGGAGCACTATGAAATAGGCTCGCATATAAATACAAGTTTACAAGTACAAAAATGAGTAAGTTTCCTAAAAATATCAAATCTTTTATAATCAAGAAATCCTATTTCATAATACGAAAATTAACACAAATATATCTAAATCTCCTATATTACAATTAATCAATCTATAAATTAGAAAGAATTATAAAGAATAATTTCAATTAAAATTTGACAATCATATCAAATCTTAACACTCACCTTCAAGTTGATGCATACTAACTTGCCTTGAATACTTCAAGAATATATGGTTTTGCAATTCACACACTCCGGAAATAATCATCGGATTAACACACCTGCTTAAGTTGGTGTAAATTTTCTAATTCTGAAAATAATCATCGGATTCCAACATTCCTCCTTAAGTCGATGCCAATCTTCTAAAATCGGAAATAATCATTGGATTTTCGTATATCAACTATCAATAGGATCAAGAAATGAAGGACCAAAGGATCAAAATGATCATGTTTTTTCTTATTTGTTTGAGGGACTTTTTTTTTCAACTTCAATTTCTTTTTGTTTTGTTTTTCAACTCTTTTTTTTTTCTTTTTTCTTTTTTTTTTCTCCACCCTTTTTCACGGTTCTATACCAAAGAAAACAAAACGTTTTTTTTTTCCACTCATTTTTTCTCAATTTTTTTTTCATTATATATATATATATTTATTTTTTCCTTCTTTTCGTTTTCGTTTTTCTTTTTTCTTTTTCTTTTTTACTTCTTTACGCATTTATGTTGCTCGCGCATGTGTACTAAGATAATTAGTATTTAGTTAAGAGATCCGACCAAATGCATTTATAGAAACATATGAATCCAAGGTGATCATCCATTTTAGAAGACAATAACATCATTGGTGGTTCTGCAACGGATTCATCAATAAATGTGATAATGGTACCTCCTACACAATGGGAATGAATTATTTATAAGAGCCTTCAAGGATTTTGTTACGTTGACTCTGATACTAACTTAAATAATAAAAATAAATAGATAAGATAATAAAATATAGAAGTAGAAGACAAATGATTAATGTGATTTCATCCATGGACTAGGAATAGAGATAAGATTTATTAGTAAGTAGTATTATGAAATAAGCTCGCATATAAATACAAGTTTATAAGTATGAAAACAAGTAAGTTACTCAAAGATATCAAATCATTTATAATCAAAAAATCATATTTCCTAATATAAAAATTAACACATATAAATCTAAATATCCTATACTACAATCAATCAGTCTATAAATTAAAAAGAATCATAAAGAATAATTTCAATTAATATTTGATAACCACATCAAATCTCAATAGTTTTTTTTTTTGGTGCAATTGGTTCCTAAATTCTTTAAAAAGATGTAATTTGATTATTTTTACTAAGAGTAATTGACCTAAATAGTCATCGAACTCTTTCAAATGTGACAATTTGGTCCTTTTTTTTTATCGAGATGACCCTAAACTCTTATTTTTTACTGTTATGATTCTTTCCATCCAAATCCATTAAGTTTTTAACAGAATCTTACTGAAATGATTAATTTTTATACTAAAATGACTAAAATATCTTCCCCTCTCTCTCTATCCATACCTCCCCCCTCTCTGTCTGTTTTCGTCCTCGCCCCCCCCCCTCTCCTCGGTCTTCCCTCTCTTGTTTTTGCCGCCCTCCTCCCGTCACCATTCGTCCCCCACCCCCACCCCCTGCTGCCACCTTTTACCCCCACCCCGTAACCAGGTCCCCCCTCCTGCCTCCATTCACCCCCACCCCGTGATTGGGTCCCTACCTCCTACCGTCATTCGCCCTCGGTAACTGGGTTCCCCCCTCTCCCGCAACTGTTAGCCCCCACCCCCCGACTGGGTTGCCCCCTCCTCCCTTATTCGCAATATGGGTTTTTAGGCCTCTCCCCCAACCATGATGCCAATACCTACCCCGCCCCACTACGATGCCGTCGCCCCCCCCCCCCCCCCCCCCCTATTCTAATCTAGTTCACACACCCCCCATCCCCTAAGTGAGCCCATGCCCCCTCTCTCCGTCGTAGATCACCCCTCTCCTGAATTAGGTTTTGAGAAAAGAAGAGACAGAAAGGAGATGAAACTTTTTTTTTAATGATTTTTTAAAATTTTTGTTAAATTAATTACTATTAGATTACTAAAATACCCTCATTAGTTAATGGATTTAGACGAAAATGACCATACCGACAAAAAAGAAGAAGAAGAAAGTTTAGGGGTCATTTTGGTAAAAAAAAATAGTACATGGATCAAACCGTCACTTTTAAAAGAATTTATGAACTATTTAGGCCAATTACTCTTTTACTAATAAAGTTTAAAAATTAGGTAGAATAAATCACATGTGTAACGTATGTAAGTTAAATGATGTAAATTTTTTTCTTGATCACCGTAGAATCGTAAAATCATGTGGGATTACTTAACATGATATTTTCTATTAAATTTTTAACGTCGGGGTAAATTTAAAAAAAAAAAAGGACCATTTTGTACCATTTTAAAGAATTAGGGACCTTTTAGCTAAAAAAAGGTTAAGAACTAAATCACAACTTCATAAAAGAATTAGGGACCAAACTAGAAATTTATCATTAATTTTATTGAACTCACGTTATTTCACTAAAAAATCACGCTTATGGTCGTCGTTAAAGTGGGCCATCGACCGATCGACGATGACAAATATAGTTAAACTGATTTCGTTTCTGTGAAAAATTATACATATATGTTTTCGGTGATAATTATGATACTGCTAATAAATAAATGGAAATAGTAGTTTTAGAGTTTTGGAATATATTGGCAGAGTTCACTAATTTGTAAAATGATATGACCATTAATTCCAATTTTTGTTTTTGTTTTTGTTTTTGTTTTTTTTTTGCTTGTTTATGAGAAAGAAGGGATTTTAAACTGCATAAATAAAACCGGATTTTTTATTTCAGTTATCTCGTTTGCCTTTTCTTTAGGGTTCCTTGTTTCTTTCTTGTTTTGTTAGCCCCTGTGACTTGGTTCTTAATACTAAAAGTACTTTACTTATTTATTCATTTATTTTTGGGTTTCAATTATTATAAGTTGATCTTTTATAAGAATACTCATAAACATCACATGTATCATGCTAATTAATGACAATTAAAGTTGTCGAGAAAAGTAGGATTAATCTCATCTATATCTCTTAAATTTTAGGGTTTTTTTTATTTTGTTTCTAAACTTTCAAAGCTCTTACTTTATCTTTTAAATTTGAATTAGTCTTTTTTAATTCCCTCAATTAGAATTTTTGTTTAAAACAAAAAGAAAAAGAGGTGAATTTATCTCACTAAACCCTTTTATTAGGATTTTTATTAAAAGCAAACGGAAAAATCACCAATGACCATACTCAACTTCCTTTTCTCCATCCGTTTTAATAGAAATTTAATCAAATGGAGTTAAATAGGATTCATTCAAAATTCAACAGTAAATTGGGAGTTTTCAAAAGTTAGTGTTTAAAACGAGAATGACCTTCAAATTTAAGAACACAGATGAAAATAATATATAAAAATGTTGCCATACAAGTGTCGTTTGACGATCTACAATCAAATGTAATAGCAATATTTTTGAAAACGTGGTCACTAAAAGTCTATTTAAAAAAAAATGATAAAATCATAATTTATACTAACTTATAGACATAGTGGATCAAAAGAAAGCTTCAACTTGCAAAACCAATACTCTCAACAGATTTGTTATATATATATATATATATATATATTTGTTTTTTCAAAAAGAACGCCAACTTTTTAGTTGGTGTAATAATACATTCAGGTAAAATAGTTGGACGAAGGCACTAATTTTTCTTAGGTTGAGAATTTGCTTTTGGACATCTTAACGTGAAGGCCACTTAATATAATGTTGTTTGCAAAGAAATCAGGTACCTCATTTTCTAGCCAAAAAAAAAAAAAAAACAAAAAACAAAAAAAATTAGTAATGATAAATTAGGTACCTCATAATTGTTGCCAAAAACATGAACAATTAAAAGGGGGATGTTTAACGTATACCGGAAGGCACTCTACACTGCAGGCACAACCAATTAATTTTTGTTCCTCTTTCTCTCTCTATATATATCTAATCTATCTATAACTATATTATAAAAGAGAGCTACCTTTTGACACTATTCAAAAATTTAATCTCACTATTTTATCTTTTTGTGCACTTTTTTTTTTTTTTTTTTCTTTTTTGTTGAGTTGCTTAACTCCTTTGTTTTTATTTTTTTTTTGTTTTTACTTTTTCTCCCCAAATGTTTTACATATTTATAGTTAATTCATTTAAAATACTTTTCATTTTTTTAAGATGTCCTTATATAAAATAACTTTTTTCAAATATGTCTCAACAAATTTTTCTTTGAAACACTGGTTATTAGATTATGTTAAATTATCTAGAAGGCAAGTGTAAATTAAGAAAATATATTAATTTTTTAAAAAATTCAACACTTACTTTATTTTATTGAAAAAATTAATATTTATATATTTATTTTAAAAAAATCAACACATTAAATCCATACATGCCAAATACGTTTCTAATATATATATATATATATATATATATATTTGCTAAGCTATATGTATAATTCTCATTTAATTAATGTGCGTGGTCTACAAGGCCAGTCAACATTAATCACCAGAAGAAATGTCGGTTGTAATTATTTATTTTGAAGAGAAACATATGCTAATATGTACCATATATACTACACTCTTGGTCTTAATATCATGTGGTCAGTGATTAAAACCATAAAATTATGTTGAATAATTGGCCCACCTATAAAATATGTTCATATGATTTTCTACTCTTTTTACTTAAAAAAGGTATGGAAAATAGGCGATCAACAGCATAATTCTCGAAATGTTATAAAATATGTTCATCAGATATTGACATAAATGTTTACTAAAACGTCTACGGATGGGTTCGATCTCTTGACAATGAGTGCATCACTCTAATCTTGTCAAATGTATTAATGGTAAGAAAATGTAAGAGTGTGATTTCAGGCACTCTCCATTGAAAACACTAACTCTTAAGAGTGTGCCTTTTTTTTTTTTTTTTAATCTTCTGATCTTTTCTTTTCTTTTCTTTCAGATGCCAAATTGCCAATACACATAAGATTCTTTTCAACCGTGAGACAAATCATATGTCCAAATATATATATATATATATGTATAAATATTTTTACTAATTGTTCAAATATCTTATTTATTTTATTCACAAAATATTATTCGTGGGGAAAATTTGTTAGGAAACTGATGAGTGTGTCAAACTTCAGATTAATTGCATTTTTTGTTCACATATAATGCATATTTTTGTGGAATTTTTCTTAAATTTATATATATATTTTTTGGTTTTAAGATGATTTTCGGTATATAGGATCTTTTTTTTTTTTTAAACCTTACCACATAATTATAATATATATTATTGTATAACTAGACAAAAATTTTAGCATGAGATAAATACATGACCATCATTAATAATTTTACATTAACTAATTGAAATGTGCAAACATATCCTCACAATACTATACACCTAATTTCATCATAAAATATCAATAACTAAAAAAAGAAAAGAAAACCTGCATCAAGGAAATCACAGTAACGTAAACATATAAGATAGCTAGGGAGCAAGATATGAATAATTAAAAATTTAAATCTAGTGGTATCAGAAAATTTTTGATCATACATGAAATTTTTTAAAAAATATATAAGAAATTCTACCCTAAAAAAAAAAAAAAAAGGTGGTACCAGAAAAGATTGAGCTCCGGTCATCATAGTGGTGAAGAATTCCAAGCAAGCACTTTTAAGAGTAACCATAATTAAAAAAAAAAAAAAAAAAAAAAAAAGGGTCTGAACAGGACAGCACATGCACAAACACAATCATTGAGTTCTTATTTGTTAATTTACTCTCTCTTAAAAAGACCATAATCATCAAGTTTTGTTAGTGCGTTGTCCACCTGAAATTCCTATAAAGCAGATAAGAACATTTACATGGGTGCCACAAGCTTTTTTTTTTTTTTTTTAATATTATAATTTATAATTTATACTCATTTCTTCCTTCTGCAAGATTAATTACATTGATTTTTTTTTTGGTTGGGTGTGTGTGTGTGTGTGTGTGGAATAATTACATAAAATTTAAACTCTTGGCTTTACTTTGCAAGAAAGCCAGAATTTAATCAAAATAATTTTTTTTAATATATTTTTTTAATTTTTGTTATTATTATTATTATTATTGGCTAGAAAAGTGATTTTTGTTATTTTGTTATTGTTGTAGGAGTAGGTGAAACGGAATATATATGCAGACAATCTCTTAAATAGGCCCACTGATTGTTGAGCATAGGAAGAAGTTACGCAAGTTTAGTCACTAGTTTAGTCACTTTTTGATAAGTTAGTTGAAGATGAAATTTTTAAATTAGAATTGATTAATTTTTTAAAAATTAATTATAAATTTTGTTGATTAAAAAAAAGATAAAAATTAAGATAAAAAAAATAAAATTTAATTTGAGATAAGCTCAAATGTCAAATGAAACATAAAAATAGATAACAATGAGAAGTACACGTAACACATGAAGGATAACTCATTTGCCAAATGACTCGGCACAATAAGCCTTCCCTGGATTGGTTGTAGGTGTAGGTGGGGATGGAATACGCAAAACACGGAGACAATCTCTTGAGCAGGCCTAATGATGTCTAAGCCCATTAAGAAATAATGGGGCTCTTTACAAGTAGAGAATGTCATGATTTCATGCCTTTTTATTCACTTCTGCTATCAGGAAATTAGATATGTACATGCATACATATAAATATTTCAAGTACGGCAGATATTTCTATCATCAACATTTTATATAAAATCTTATTATTATTAATTGATTTATATGTTATTTTTTATATAAAATATTGTCGTAATATTATTGAGAACTATTAGTGTACATGACAAATATTGTTAAAAATAATTTAAAATCAACTTGTTGCTGCAATAATAAACAACAAAAGTTACAATATCCTTTTATAAAAATACCAGATATAAGATAATCTTTATATAGGTATAAAGTGTCTATCATGTTAAATTATGAGAGTACTAAACACATCTTCAAGATACTCACCATTATTTGCAACGCAAGTTTTCACCAAAATACCGCATGGCAACGGTTATCATCCGTCAGAAACCGGCATTATTGGCGGCAGCCAACCGTATTACCTACTCACCTTTATGCTTTTTTCTTTTGGCAGCAACACCTTTTTTTTTTTTTTTTGGGGGGGGGGGGGGGGGGGGGGGGGTTGGGGGAGGGGGCGCAAATTCTACTAAAATCTTAACTAAAACACAAAAAAATACAACCAACTAACAAAATCACTAAAATAAACAACAGAAATCAGAAAACATGTCTCCTACCCTTGTTTAAAAGCACGAGTGTGCTTTTTGTCCTGCTTCCAATAGTTGTCACGTAATAGTCATGTCATCGCTACACGTCTGCCTATTTGGTATCCTAATCAACACCGTTTTTTTTTTTAGTTTGTCTATTCTACACGCGCAAAGCGCATGAATATAATTAGTATAAAAAAAATCACAAAATATCAAAATATGGTTCGATAGTGGCATTGGGACAAGTGTGATCACGAATACCACAATGAGTCCTTGCATGGGCTTGTAGAGCCACGACAAGGTTCATTGCATGGGGCAGATGCTGGAATCTAGTGATTATTTCTGAATTTGAAAGACTTATTTTGATTGAAATGGAAATGTATATTCATAGATTTGATTGTCAATTAGCTTCTTAATTTTTTTATTATTAACTTCCTGATTTTCTTGTATATTTAGTTTCTTAAGATTGTTTGTACCTATAAATTGTATCTTTTATTAATGATAAATAAAATGAAAAAATATAGCGATATCTTCATTTTTGTTAAGATAGTTTCAGAGCCACTTTATGAAACCTTAAAAAGAAAGTTTGATTTTTATTCATACCCATCTAACAAATCCCTTTTGAATCCAAGGCCATCTGGAACCCATTTGACTTCACGATCTCCTTTGAAACCAATCTATTGAAACCCAAACGCCATTGAAATTTTGCAGCAGGCCCATGTCTTAGCCGCTTACTTTGGGATGGAGTATGTCTCAATCAATTGCGTCACATCACCTCCGCGAACCAACGCAGTGTCGTTGACAAAGGAAGCCAAAAGGTATCGAACCACGGCGGTAAAAGTCCACCCTCACACCATTGCACCAAACTCCATTGTCGAGCCACCGTGATCCTGCCATTGCCCTGTGAGTGTCGCCTAGTCGCGTCCTGTGAGAGCCGTGGTATTTGTTCATAGAAGGTTTTTTTTTTTTTAAATTAATTTTTTTTAATTATTTGATTGTTCATCTTTGGTTTTCGTTTTTTGCTGTAAATAAAAACAAGGGAGATTCCCTTACAAGATCCTATTGAAGTGTCGTAGGCAGATTAACATTAGCATCCCCCTTAGTGCTGGAATATTTAAAAAAAAAAAAGCCTTCTTTTCTTTGTTTTTCTTTTCTTTTTCTCTTTTTAATTAAAGGAGAGAGAAAAAAAATCATTCAATCCCTCGATCACATGATCCTTTTAGATCCTTTGATATTTGATCCTTAATACCATTGATCCTATTGACCTTATTTGAATCCATAAAGAAAGCCATCGAAGAGCATAATTGAAACTTGACGCCTATGCTATGAAGCTTATCTGAATTTGAGCTTAGCATGTAAAGCTTTTGAAGTTTAAGCATGTGCTGCGAAGCTCATGTGAATTTGAGCTTAGTATGTTAAGCTTCTAAAAATCAATCTATTGTAAAACTCATGTGAACTTGAGTCTGGTTTATTAGATTTTCAAAGTTATTCTTAAAGTTCTCATGTGAACTCATAGTCATCAATTAAAAAGGACAAAATATATAGTTCCATATTATTTGGAAATAGATATATGTGATAGTCTAAAAATAAAGAGACCACCTCCTAATAATATGAGGCATTTTGCGGTTGAGCCTAAGAGCAAAACTGTGATAGCACAAGACTAAAAACAGATAATATCATATCAAAGGAAGTCATGGGTCATTGCAAATGATATCAAAGCTTATACCCAATCGTAAATATGGCCAATAAGGATATTGGGCCTCAAAAAATATGGGTGATTATGATAGTCATCAGTCTCTATAATAAAAAGGGGAAGTTATATAATTACTTGGGAATGAATATATATAATGATTCATAAGTTAAGAGACCACTTCCTAATGGCATGAGACCTTTCGAGGTAAAGCTCAAAAGCAAAACCTATAGACACGAGGTCAAAAGCGAACAATATCATACCAAATGTACGCATGAGTCATTACAAATGATATCAGAATTTATATCTAACCGAAAATATAGTCAACGAAGACGTTGGATCTCAAAAGTAGGGGCTATTGTGACGGTCATCGGTCTCTGTAAGGAAAATGGTAAGCTGTATAGTCTCACATCGCTTGGGAATGAATATATGTAATGATTCATAAGTAAAGAAACCATCTTCTAATAGTATGAAGTCTTCTAGGTTAAGTCCAAGAGAAATTATGTACAGGCACGGGGTCCAAAGCATACAATATCATATCAAATATAGGTATGAGTCGTTATAAATGATATTAGAGTTTATATCCAACTAAAAGTGTGACCAACAAGGATATTGGACCATAAAAGAAAGGGCTTATCATGATAGTTATCAGTCCCTATAAGTAAAATGGTAAGTTATGCAGTCACATATTGCTTGAGAATGGATATTTGTGATAATTCATAAGTAAATAGATCACCTCTTAATGGTATGAGGCCTTTTAAGGTTAATCCAAATAGCAAAATCATGTGCACATGAGGCCCATAGCGGTATCAAACCAAAATGAGGCATATATCGTTACAAATAGTATCAGAGCCTATACTCAATCGGAAATGTGGCCAACGATGACATTGAACCCAAAAAGAGAGGTGATTATGATAGTTATCAGTCCCTATAAGTAAAAGGGTAAATTTTACAGTCTCATGTCGTTTGAGAATAAATATTTGTGATTGTTATAAGTAAAGAGTCTGCCTCTTAACGCTATGAGGTCTTTTAGGGTTAAGCTCAAGAGTAAAACCGTATGTGCATGAGACCTAAACGGATAATATCATATCACAAGGAGGCACGAGCCGTTACAAAAAGTATAAGAGCCTATATCTAACTAAAAAATGAGCAACGAGATCGTTTGGTCTTAAAATGAGAGGTGATTGTGACAGATATCAGTCCCTATAAGAAAAATAATAAGTTGTACAGTTTTATAACACTTGATAATAGATATATGTGATGGTTTATAAGAAAAGAGAGCATCTATTAATGGTCTAAGGTATTTTAGGGTTAAACCCAATAACAAAATCGTGCTGACACGAGACATACAATGGACAATATTATACTCAAGGCAAACACGGGTTGTTACAATAGTATTTCAGATACTATTAATTAGCATGGCACTGGATAGCAGAACTTAGTATCGAGTGTCCTTCTTAATTGTTGTGAAAGAATGAAAAAAGGTGAAGGATAATTGAATAGATTCTTGTAAAGGTTTATGAAGCAAACCATGGGACCAAATTGATCTACACAGCCGAAGTTTCAATAATTAATTTTTATCTTGATCAACTCGTAATCAAATAAATAAAATTATTAGCTTCGGTTCGAGTCACAATCAAGGGCAAAAATTACAATTTATGATTATGCATACATACCTACTACACACACATATATATACACTCATATATATAATGGCATTCATGCATTACAACTATGCGTTTGGATTTTTTATTTAACTATTATATTTAAATGAAATATATATTTGGATTGTATTTTACATGTGAATAAGTTATTCTAATGTGATCTGATTGAGTTTGGGATGTGACTGAGTTGATTTAGCATGCGTTTGATGGGTAAGTTGGAGTTGAAAAAAATTGATTCGAGTTAAGTTGAAATTGAATTGTGCGTTTGACTGATTAGAGTTAAAAAATATTAAAACTTGAAATTATTTTAGAACAAATATAAATATGGATCTTCTTTTGTTCGTCTTAAAGTTTTATATAATTAAGAATAAAATATCATCTCATTTGGACTTATATATGCAAAGTTATGGATGGTAAGGTTTGAATTTTTAAGTTATAACAGATGAAAAGTGAAATTAGTTGACTTTTCCAAAAACAAAAAGCAAAAACAAAAACAAAAACAAAACAAAAATTGAGTTGGATTTTTTCTTGACTTGGATTGGTTTACCAAACATATGCTTACTGTTCAAATAAAGTTTTAATGAAATACACTATATGAGAAAATAAATGCAAATTCTGTTGCAGTAGAATACAATATTTAGTGAGCATGAAATCCAAACATACCGTAAATACTATTATAAAAAAGAAAGATGAAAATAATATATTTTTTTTATAAAAATACATATTTTAAAAATATTTAAATTAATTAGCATATTTACGCTAAATAATTTTGTACGGAGCATATTTTACCGTAAAATCACACTATAAATATTATTTTTAAATATGCTATTTAGTTAAAACATTTTAAAGTATACAATTTATCGTAAAAATTCTTAAGAAATGTCCTATTTGATGTAACTTTTTAAATAATAAATTGTTTGCAAATCTATGAATTATGTGTTGAAAATTTGACAGGAAACACATAATTACGTATAGTCATTCAAAATTTCAATTTTTGCTTTCATACGAGCTCGTGTGATGTGTACAAAGATATTTCGTCCAATTTTAATTACCGTTTTTTTTTAGACACTTTTTAATAGCTAAATTTAATTTAGGATCCATTTGAAACCTCCACCATAGTTGAAGTTCTCTAAACTTTTTGTCTTTTTCTCCATACTCCAAAGTAAATCAATTTCACTGTGCTTATCTTCATATCTCTTTTTTTCTTTTTCAAAAAACTCAAATTTTAAAAGTTCATAATTTTCTAATTTCAAATCAAAATAAGATGATATTTAAAAAAAATATATTACATAGAAGAACAAAAGCAATGAAATAGGATTTATATTGTTATTTAAGTACATAAAATATTTCAAGTTTTTATATTTTTTAACCATCATAGTTCATTTTTAACTTAATACATATTTCTAAACATTCACTTATTTTAAATCAACATTTTCAAAATTCCAATTTCAGTCAGTGTTCTAAATGCTCCTTTAGGAGATAATTACCTAAAGTAGACGTTTAGAAGTCAACTTGTCTAATCCTCAAAAATTTTGAATTAAAAGTATCAAATTCCTTGGTTCTCCAAGTTCAATCTTAACGTATCAAATTCCTGCATTTTCCAATATCAATCTTGTCGTGTTATTGACGAAACAAACAGCAAAACATGCTTCCATATAACAATAATGTTCACGAATCAATTCATGATATTTCCCATTGAAAAATGACAATCATAGGTGAAGAATTGCAATCATGAAGACAACCTACCAAACGAAATAATATCAACGAGTTGTGTTTGTGTTTTTAAAGGATTTTTTTTTTCATTTTTTAATTGTTATTATTGGTTTAAGTGTAAAGCAAGAAATAACTATGAAAATTCAAACAAAATTATAAACTAGACATCTCATATTCTAGCATTTTTATTTGTTTATTATTTGTTGAAAGCAACCTAGCTTCTACTTGCTAGATGGTTTGGTGGGTTTTAAGATATGGAAGAGATTAAGAATGGGGAAAAAAAATTTAAACGGAGAACGACAAGAAATACTATTTTAAATAGTGTCTCTAAAATATCAAGATATTGATTTATTAAATGTTTTTATTTATTGATAATTTAAAAACTACAGCACGGAAAATATGAGTCTGTCAACCACTCATAAATAAGGTCCATTCATAAATTAATAATCTAATAATAGAATAATAGTTTTTTTTTATTTTATTGATAAACGATTTTATAAAGAACATTAGTTTAATGTATTTTCAATATATAGATGTCTTATTTACAAATGACCTAGATAAATTTTGTTCCACTAATTTGAAAATGGAAAACATTACGACCTTAACAGAATTAAATGTTCAGCTTTACTAACCGATTGATGAATAACTGTTTATGCTATATACTTAAGATAATATCTTCTTGTACATTGTTCTCGACCCATATCTTTAATAAAATGGAAGGCTTTTTTGCATTATTATACCCTGAATTTATCATCTTATTACAATTTACACCCTTAACTTTAATTTTGACAATCTATACCTTGAATTTGTAAATTTGCAATAATTTACTGCTCATTGGTTACAATGTTTATTTTTTAAAATAAAAATTAATACTTGATTTACATATAAGTTGTTAATTAAGAGTATAAAAAGGTTATTTTTAATCAATATTAACTCGAATTTATATTTAAAATAAAGTTAGTACAAAATTTTCTACTTTAATAATACATGATTAAAGATTTAATCTGAATAAATTTAGATATAAAATTGATCATTTATATCATTAATTAATAACTTATATATAAATATCAATTTTGTTCACAAGACTAACATTCCTATCAATGAGGGGTAAATTACTATAAAATTATAAGTTTATGGTGCAAATTACCAAAATTATAAGTTCAGAGTACAAATTACAACTGTATGATAAGTTCAGGGTACACTAGTTGTAAAAAATCCTAAAATATAAAAGTATGTTATTATAATGTCTTAATGGCAACATAGATTATATATATATATATATATATATATATATATTAGGATCTTGTGCTGATCTAATCATTTCAGATTTTTCAGCCACATAGACAGGAACACTTCTCTAAGTATGATAGAGTTAGATCATTTATACTAATTTCTCTCAGTCGTCTGTGTGAGACTTACCCTGCCATCAACAACCTAGGCTTCAACAACCGAAACTGGAGTGGGGCCTAAAGGGGAGGCAATATGACCCAAATCTAGATGGATAAATGGGAGATGCTTAACAAATGTATCAAGATCTTTTGTCATTCTATCCACCCATGTAGATGTTTAATGTCAATATAGTTGCATTATAAGCGTCCTATCCTAACTCCCCTTCATGAGACCTCTTGGTGCAACCGTAGCCGTACAGAGTACAAACACCTCCCATACTTGTATGATCATTGCGTGCAATTCATTCCTTCGTCTCGACACTGTTCGCCGTGGTAAGTCCCCACAAGATTTGGTCGTCGTAGTCCCACTACCAAGGTTGTTGTTGCAAGCCCACATTCCTCCCTCAGTTCGGTATCGCGATTGCAAACCAACTTCCAATATCCACCGTAGCCCCCTGCCCTACAAGACACTCCTACTGTTGCAACCTTCCCTTGATGAGATCCTTCATCCTATATCACTTTTATTGAAGATGGATATAATTTATTTTTAAAAAGAAAAAGTCTGCTTTTGTGGAAAAACATTCATTGAGAATAACAAACAAGAACACTAGAAGGCTTCCAAACAAGGAAAAGAAAAAAGATTTCATTCCATCTTTCATCAAGATGATTCATTTCTACACGTTTAAAAAGAAAAGCGGAACAAAGCTAAAGGCTTTTAGAAAATTTTCTTGTCTGTGTCAAAATCTAATTGGATGACAAATAATGAATACAAAGCTTTATTGAGACTTCTAAAATTTAGAACAATAAATGTCTGATTCTCATGATATATGTTTGATTCTCTTTAAATTCTCATATGTCTTTAAACGCATGCAAATTTCATACCCTCACCCCTATTTATATATATATATATATATATATATATATATTAGGGGGTTTAGGTGCTACAATCATTATTTCAGGTGTCATTTCTAATCATTATATTTACTGTTGATGTCAAAAATCTTCGACTTAACACCCGATATGATTACTTTACGTGGTCGGCCTTACACAATCACTTTACACCTAATTGCTTGCAAAAAAGAAGCACCTCAAAATGATGAGAACATCAGTAGAGTGTCTGCTATGAGTACTCCGATGCTAAAGTCAGTAGTTGTACTGATGAGCAAGCAGAGAGGTAGAGCTTTGGTAAGAAAAAATTATTCATACCTAAATAGGTGGGTTAACTCTCTATTTATAGATGTTTCCTGTAGGCTCAGGCATTCGAGTGACCCTAACGGGTTAAATTCCGAGTATTCCCGGCGGGTAGACATGCTTCAGGTGTACAAGCATCGTACATCCAATGGGCTGATGCCATATGTCCCTTTGGTTTGGTGATGGGGGACACGAAGGCAGCCTAGTACTGGTATTGGTAATGAGTACTGTGTCAGTCTGGCCAGGCGGCGGGAGTCAGCGATAAGACGGGCACAGTAGCAGGTAAGGTCAAGTGTCAGGCGGCGAGCGTGGGATGTCGTGCCAAGTACTGTCGTCAGCCAGTACGAGATGACATGACATAGGCAGTGAGAGGCGGACAATACATGCAGAGCTCAGTAGTTGTCCGAGAAGTGCTGCCAAGGAGCCCCAACTGTGATCCGCTTGGTGTCCACAGCGGGGAGCAGCAAAACAGTGGAGATGGTGGTCGGTCAGTTCGGTTCTCGAGGGAGCATCTATGTCCGCTCAGTTTGATCTAGTCGGATGTGCACAGCCACTAGCTATTTTTCCACCGATCTTGGAAATGGGCCTATACGTTTTCACGCAACTCGTTCACCGTGAAAAGTGGGTTTTCATTGTCGGGTAAATTGTACCACAAACATCTGCTAATGTGACCTTCTGATTTATCATCACTAATGTGGTATTTTGCCTTAGTATCTATTTATTCATCGCATTCTACCATCCTTTTTCCTTCTAGTATCTATTCATTCATCGCATTCTGCTATCCTTTTTCCTTCATTATCTGTAAATGGCTGTTTCTGCTATCCTTTTTCCTTCATTCTCTGTAAATGGCACTGTTTCACTTAAATAACTGAAACATTGTGTCATATCCAGACTTTGTCCCCATATTTTATTTATTTATTTATGTTTTGAATTTGGAGCGGGTTGATTCGAACTCTATGCAATGTAGTGGAATCAAGCGAGAAGTTGTCGTTGAATTGTACCTACAATCACATGATTTTTTTTTTCTTTTTTCAATTATTGTTTTCAACATCTATCCAAACACTATTTTGGATTTTATTTGTTTTTAAAAGTGATAGTTTAACAATGGGGTAAACCTCATTTACCTTATCCATAGGGTAAAAATTATCAACCATTAGATTATCTTTAGACGGTTTAGATTAAAAATATGCATCAAAACTACCATAGAATATTTGGACATGATCACGCTTAAAATCATGAAAAAAAAAATATGAAAAACTATCATATAAAAAACTTTAAAAGTTTATAACTTTATTATTTTAAATCATAATAAAATGGTTTTTTTTTTAAATTATGTAAAATTTTGATAGAAATATAATTAGATCCATATTAATATATTTTTCTAAATATATTTAAATTTTTTTATTTTTAATTTTAAATAATTTATTTTTATCAAAACTCACAATTTTAAAATTTAATTTAACTCCAATCATAATGACACTAATTTTTCAACTCCACACCAATCAAATGGCCTCCGTGTATGCACATTATTAACGTATTGGCATTATTTGGAGGATAATTTGAAGCTTCCCAGTATTCCAAAAATTAGACCACACAAAAAAAAAAAAAAAAAAAAAGGATGAACGGCGCGAACGGGAATGCCGAGAAACGTACGCTCTACATAACCCTAGAAAAGTTCTTCTGCGCATCGGAAATCCAACTCCGATTCAAACACAAAAAACACAATAAAAATTCCAACTCCGATTTGAAATTCGTCTCGCATTCTTCGAATTGATCTCTCTCATTCTTCCAATTCGTCACCCATTTTGATCTCTCTCATGCTTGTCGACCCGATTCTGATTCCGGCTTCCGATTCCGATCAAGTTTCAAATTTGTTAGCTTCCCATTGATCGAATTTGATCGATTTATTCTGCGAAATCCGATCGCATTTGCCATCCGAAGCTGAAAATCTCGCCGATTTCGAAATCCGATTCCGATTTCTGACCCAGTTTTGCTTCAATTTCAGTTTTTTTATTTTTTTTATTTTTATTTTTTGAATGAGAGGGACGAGAAGAGGAAGGAAATGAAAGGAGGAGTCTTTGGTTGGAAAATACGATGAGTGGAGGGTCATTGGGTCTCCGCACAGGGAGTTATGGATCATTGCAACTGCAACAACTCCAGCAACAACTCCAGCAACAACAACAGCAACAGCATCAGAATCAGCAACAGCAAAATGGATTCTCGAACATTCAGCCGACGCCGATTCTCCTCCGCAAGCCCTCGAAGCTGCTTCTCTCCAGGGAGAAGGAAAAGCTTCGACCTTTCCTCTGCAGATTCCACAGGAAGTTCGCCGTGCTCCTTCTCGTCGTCCTCGCTCTTTTCGTCTTTGTCTTCGGTTCCTTCACTGTCAGCAGAGGTTTGTTAATTGTTATCTTTTCAGTTTTCACCATTTTCTTCTTTTTGGCAATGAAAGCACACTTGGTTTTGAACTTGATATCTTGTCGAGGAGAACGAGCAGCCTTCTGACCCCACTGAATAACCGGTGGTTATAACACCTAGTAGTTTATCTTCGCGGTATGTGATGAATTAATGTTTGTAGGGTGGTAGTCGTTTGTTTTTGTTACTATGATCGACGATTTATGAGATACCCAGGTGACGGATTTGGTTTCTTTGCACCATTTAATTTGAAAATCTTGGGTTCTTGTTGTTAACATTGTCGTTTACTGTAAGGGAATAGCATAATTCAGTCTCATGGTTTGTTTCATGTCTTATGATGAACCAGAAAATGCTAACTTGAACATTGCGCAACGTATCGAAAACATCATAACTGCTGACGTTGGGACGCCTATTGATTTTGGAGCTACCCTGGGCAGAGATGAGAATTCATCTGCACTGGAGATCATTGCGAAAAGGAATGGCAGTACTACGCAACTGATTATTCCCGAGGATCATGACAACCATCACTTCAACTCAAAGCTTTCTACGACCATGATTCCTGGAAATGCTCTTCCCTTTGTCCACCATTGTGAAAATTTTGCATTTCCTCCTCCTCCAGCTAATCCAAAAAGGATTGGACCACGCCGTGAGTTTTTTTTTTTTTTGGGTGAAATTCATTAGTTTGATTTGATATCGCATAACTGGTTCAGAATTGCAATCTGGATATACATCATATAATGGTTTAGCATCTTCACCGAGTAGTAGAATATCTACTTGCATTGATAATAGCTGGTGATTCTGTTGCCGCTTATTTCTTTCAGCATGTCCAGTATGCTATCTTCCTGTGGAGCAGGCGGTTGCAGTGATGCCAAGCTCTGCATCAAAATCACCTGTAATCAATAATTTGTCATATATACTTGAAGAAAATCCAACTAGAACTGAGCCTTTTGGAGGCTCTGAATTTGGTGGGTATCCTTCACTAAAACAGAGGGATGATTCTTTTGATATAAAGGAGTCTATGAAAGTGCACTGTGGGTAAGTTCTCTTTGTGTTGGTTACTTTGCTTGGGCTCTTTTGTAAGTAATGATGAAGACTTAGTCTTGAATAACTCGGTAACTAATGGATTGAATTGTAATGAACCTCAATGAAAATTAATCTTGTTCTGCCAGATTTGTCAAAGGAAGTAGGCCTGGCCACCGGACTGGATTTGATATTGATGAACCGGACCTTATGGAGTTGGAGCAGTTTCATGATGTCATTGTTGCATCAGCTATATTTGGTACTTCCGGCTTGGGCATGCTATGATTTTTTTGCCTTGCTTTTATGCTTTTATTTGTTTTCTCTGGCTCTTCCTCATGGTCACACCCTTGCTAGGAAATTATGACATAATACAACAGCCCAAGAATATTAGTGAACTGGCAAGAAAAACCGTTCCCTTCTACATGTTTATCGATGAAGAGACAGAAGCTTATTTGAAGAATTCCAGTGTCCTAGACAGCAGTAAGCGGATTGGATTGTGGAGGATTATTGTCGTCCGTAATATTCCATATAAGGATTCAAGACGTAACGGAAAGGTCAGTTGCTTATTCTCGCTGATTTGCTTCTTCTACCACTTACGATTCGGAAGGAATTTTGGTAGAATTGTTAGATGTTGACAATCCAGCAAATACTTGTGCAGATCCCAAAGCTACTACTGCACAGGATCTTTCCCAATATTCGATATTCCCTATGGATAGATGGAAAGCTCCAGCTTGTTGTGGATCCTTATCAAATTCTTGAGAGGTACACTACATCTTCTGCTTTTAGTCTTTTAGCTCTTTTGATGACTCTTTGAGATTTCAAGTGGACCACACGGGGTCTTAAGAAAAGTGCAACAATTATAGAGATTGAAGGCTCCTCAAAAAACCTCTTTTTATTTATTACAGTTAGTGCTATAGTTAAGTAGAATGTTTTTTGAGAAACGTACGGCATTTAGGTTGAACTTGAAGCTTAAATTATCTTTCCAGTGTAATCTGAGCTGTTACATACTAAGCAATTTTTGTTTTGCTCTGCTTTACTTTTCTATTCCGGCTTGTTTTGAGAAATTGGCAAGCATTTCTTGGTGGCTTCTTTCCACTTTCTAGTGCCTTTTAAAGATCAAATGGGCATTTTTATGAGGAATGCCTTTTTAATTTCTAAACTTCTACTGTGCATGACTTGTATTTTAGAAATGTTGCATGTTGGTCTACATCCTCATACTTAGATGTTCTATATAAAGTATGAATCTGTTGTGAAAGAAGTGTTCCCAAAACTTTTTGCTTAACACCAGATTTGTTGGTAACATATTTTGTTTGTAATGACTTAAACCTTCTGCTATTCTTGACTGTAATCTTGGTATGGATAATTGGTTGTCGTCTACTTTTATGCTCCAATTTTTGGTGAGAATATGGTTATGGTCCTCTATCTTTTTCTGGTAGTTCGGAGGTTTCTTTTGTTCTCCCTTTCTTTGATGTTTTGGCACTTTAATATTTTTTGTTCTCTCCCTTTTATCCTCGGGTTCGAAATATAGTGACTTAACTGGAAGGGGTAATCTATGCCTTGTTTGTCTGTTAATTTCAAAAGTTGATACTTGATAGCTTTTCGAAGATGTTTAGTTTTAATAAGAAATAAAGATCTCTGCGCAAATTTTTGTTCATATTCTGCTATGTTACATGTGTGAATGGAGAGCTACTCTATGATTTACTTGTGTCCTTCCCTGCTATGCGAAGCATTTTGGCATTTTGTGCAGTACATTATGGACCAAATTGGATTTGGGCTTTACAAGGTGCTTGATCATTTTCCAATTGCATTTAGGTTCTTGTGGCGTCACAATGCGACTTTTGCAATCTCAAGGCATTACAGACGCTATGATGTTTTTGAGGAGGCTGAAGCTAATAAAGCTGCTGGAAAATACGACAATGACACGATTGATAGGCAGATTGAGTTTTATAGAAAAGAGGGTTTAAAACCATATTCCACTGCTAAGCTTCCCATAACTAGTGGTAGGTTTGTGATTTATGTATGCATGGATTGAAATTGATCATCAGGTGTATATGTGCTTAATGCTTATGTTTGTGTGTGTGTTTACAATTTTTTTTTTGTTTTGTTTTTGTAACACGAGGTTTTTCTTTGACTTTCTGTAGATGTTCCTGAAGGTTGTGTAATCATAAGAGAACACATTCCTATTACCAATCTGTTTACTTGTCTCTGGTTCAACGAGGTTGACCGTTTTACTTCCAGGGATCAGTTAAGCTTTTCCACGGTGAGGGATAAAATAACTGAAAAAGTTGGGTGGAGCATCAATATGTTTATGGATTGTGAAAGGCGTAATTTCGTAATACAGGTGCGAAATTTTTAATGATGCGGTGTTGGGTTGGAAAGCTTATTCAAAACTTTTCATGATATATATTGTCGGTCAATTATTTTAAACAAGGCCATCGTTTTTTGGTCCCTCTCTCTCCGTCTTCGGAGTTTTGACTGAGGTATAGGCCTATGATAAGTATAATTGGATTCTTATGAATAAGTTACATGCTGAACCCAAGTGGACTGCTTTATTTTCCTTTCTGCAAGTCGTTTCTGAAAGTTATAATTCATATATCTCGATGTTTTAATTGGATTTTATTTGCAGACATACCACAGGGACTTACTAGAGCACATGCCACCTCCTGCTGTGAGTAATTTCAGACCAGTTCTTCCAAGTGCTAATACATATGGTAAGACTCCAGTAGGAAAGAAGGCTTCTACTCGACGCGGACGAGAAAGAAAATCCGGTTCAAAGCGCCATCGAAAGGTAAATGCTGGTGGTAGATAGAACAGCTATATCTAGTTGTTTCCTTCATTGATTGATTCCCTTACCTCTGTCCCCTTTTTGACTGAAAGAAAATTGCAATTTTTTCTCCCATTTTTTTTTTTTTTTAAATCTCATTTAATCACCGGGGTAGGAGTGCCTGGTTGGATCTGTGCAGAAAAAGGGAAGCAAAGATACCACTCTAATTTTTGTTTGGGAATTGTTGATATATATTCAATTTTGCTGTAAATATCCGGATCCCAAATAAGTTCAACACGAGCTTCTGCCATTTTTCCTCGTATTCCGATGTGATCTTTGTGTCTGTATTTTTTAGCCCCTGAAAAGGAAGAGTATATTCCAGATCAAGTAAATACAAACAATTCATCATGTGGCCTTGAACTATATGCAAACTATGACCTTGATAGACAATTGGTTCTACTAATAAACTAAAATAAAAATGCTCAAGGGGAGTAGACGGGGTACCGAGTTCTGAAAACGGACCTTAGTAGGTACATTGGCTGTATAGATGAAAAATCTGATTCACCGAAATCTCGAGTCTTAGCACCAGTCACATAACAGTGCTAAATACTAAAGCAAGAAATAAGAATGGGTCCGTTTAGAAGGATATCTGAAGATGTTTTAAAAGTTGAGTTGGAAGTATGTGTTTGGTGGGACAATTTTTGAAAAGTTATATAATATAGAAAATAATGTAAAAATTTAAAATGTGTTCAGAATAAAAAAAATTACAAATTGGATATTCTTTTGTTTGTCTTGTCGATACAAATATTTTAACATAGAAATCATCTTATTTCGATTTGAAATGTGAAAGTTATGAATTTTTAAATTTTGATTTTTTTATAAATGAAAAGGAGAGGTAGTTTGATTTAGAGTTGAGGTTGGTAAGATACATACGAAGATGGTGTCCCAAACGGATCCTGATTTCCTACCCTTAAGTTTATTATTGTTATTTTTATTCTCAAAACCTCAGGACCTGTACAGGATGAGAAAAGGGTCCTAACATTTGATTGTGTTGCGATTCCCCTCTGTAGTTTGTATGATATGATATAAGACCCTGAAGATTAAATAAAAAAAAAGAAATTCGCACTCGGGCAAAATATGGATTTGAAAACGAATTTTATAAGATATCCGGTTGACGATTCCAAGGTGGCAGACTGCCATTTAGATTACTTATTGGAGCACTAGAGAGGGTAATTCCTCAAGTCCAAGATATAAAATTCAGATCTATATATATATGTATAAATATATATGCGCTTAATTATTTTCTTCTTGTTTTGTTTCGTTTTTTGTTTTGTGCTCTTCTTTGTTTTGTTTTGTTTTGTTTTGTTTTGTTTTTTGGGTGGGTGGGTGGCGGAAAGAAACGACATGGCATTGTTTTCGAACAAGACGAAGACAATATGAGTAAGATTAACAAAAGTCAATTGGATAAGAATTTACAGTTGGCGATAAAATGAACTATCAAATAATATATTTGAGTATTTAATGGAGAAAGTTCACTTTTGAGTCGAATAGTCCCACTCTAATGATCGGATTGTCCTAGTAGAACCTGTGAAATCCATCTACTTCATAACAGAACCTTATCTTTTCTACTAAACTTATTTGAGGAGGACTCTGTGGTAATATAAGTTGAAAGGAAAAAACGATGTTCACAGGTTTGATTAATCGTCAAAATTTTATTATATCCTTTTGATTTTGTATACACTTTTATTTTAATGTGATTTTGAATGTTGATATTGTCACGTAAGAACATTTTAATCGATTGGATTATTTACTTTAGAAGTCTGTTTTAAAAAATGTCTACATTTTTCTTTATTTGTAAATATGTCTAAAACAATACCTATAAAACCATTATTACCTTTTAATAATGAATTGAAATAAAATAAATAAATAATGTTGAAAAATCAACAATAGTATAATGTTATCAATTATAAATTTAGAAAAGGTGAACCAACATCAATAATCAATGAATCCTTGAAAATCTAATGAAAATTCACAATATTTAGAAAACTAAAAAAAAAAAAAAATCAAAAAGAGTATTAATGATCCTCGAAGAATTTTGGGTTCCAATGAGCATTAGGATTATCATCAAAAAGTTTAAAAAAAAAAAAACTTAACGAAATACTTATTATCATAAAGAAATAAGCAAATTTATTTAGCATATAAACTTTAGAAACTAGCTATTGAAACAAGACCAATAACAGTAGAAAAACATATTATCATAATGACGGTAGAATTATCATAAAAATCTAAATCGTATTAAAGAAATAGGTTTCTAAAGAACCTAAATTATACTTAACAAATAGGTTTCAAAAAAAAAAAAAAATCATAGTACCAAAAAAAATGATAATTAAGATAAAGATAATAAAAATGACAAAATACAAATAAGGAAAAAAAAGATGAGTTTTAATAAAGGAAAATAATGTTCATATAATAAAAGGGTGAAATGAGTAGTACAAATATTTGTTTATTTAAAAATAGATATTTATGTAATATTATTAAAAAAAAATTGACCTGTTTCAAAATGGATATAAAAATAGATATTTTGTGTAATTTTGTTTTTAAGGAGTTTTGTGGGTGAATGTGCAACGCAATCCATGAATTTAAGGGAGTGACCAACGAAAAGCACAAGATTTTGGCCACTTGCTCTCACAACTCCACTCAAACATACTCTCTTTGTGGCCTCGCAATCATAGATCTCATCTTTGAAAATCTCATCACAACTTTATAATAATAATAATAATAGTAACAATAATAATAATAATAATAATAATAATAATAATAATAATAATAATAAAGGTAAGTTGTCATTGAGTTGGCGTACAGAACAAAGCAATCCAGCTTGTTTTATACTAAAGTATCCCAATTATTGCTTTATCATCATCGCTGTTATTGCATATTGGACCCCATGTTCTAAAAAATTTCAATAAAGAAGTTTGAAATTTTGACAAAAGAAAAAAAGAAAACAAACTAATTTCAATGGGAAGATAATCGTGCGCAAATGTACACACTTTCTTTAAATTTCCTTGATTCTCCTTGCAATTTTTTTCCATTTTGCCAAAACAAATGATGAGATCTTCACAATTTCATGTCGGCTACTTTGCATTTGAATCTGAATCCAATTTGTCACGTCATATATATATATATGTATGTATTTTTTTTTGGTGATATTAAAAATAATATATATAAGATTATTAATATAAATAATATATATATCCAAGATTATATTATTATTGTTATTATATATGTGTAAATAGTGTTTTAGCTAAAATAAAACAAAGAGAGGTTTCCTGTTTCCATGAGCTGTTAATAGAAGCTTGTAAACTTCCACCCAGTATCAACCATAAATTCTCCCAATTTAGACATGAAATGACTTTTTTGGTGGGGGGGAAAAAAAAGTCACTCAAGGAACCAATAACAAGTCTAGTAGAATCAACACTGAACACCTTTAGATGACCCAAAGCTAGTTGGGATTATGAAAAAAGCAGCCCTACATGTTTCCCAAAGAGCATGATTGCAAGAAATAATAAAGATAAAGAATAATAATAATAATAAAATGGAGACCCATTACTGTATTGACCCACAAATATTCAATTGCTTTGCAGAACAAGCAAAGAAGTAACCAGAAAAAAGCATGGCATTTTCTGCATGGTGGGTGCTTCAGTGTGGATCATGTATGTAGAGATGGGTACCAATCTTTTTACATTTTTTTTCCCTTCTTTTTATTTTCTCAAGAATATTTTAAATTTATTAATTAGTAAAATATCAATCCAAATTCACATAAATGAGAAGTCCCTCCATGAGATAGGAATTGACGTGTTTTTGTTGGAATCACACTCCCATCAATATCAATTCCTAAAAAGATCTCTTTTTTGTCCTTCTCTATTCCCCAAAAATTTCTCCACAGTGCCTCATACAAGATTTTTCTTTTGCAATTGAATTGTGAAACTGAGGTTTAGATCCCACATGGGTGGTTTTCTCCTTTTAAGCCCTATTCTTTGATCGGCGTCTCTTTTCGGTTTGACCATTTTTCTTCTTCTGGATTTTTCAGATTCCTTAACCAAAAATCCAGGCTTAGTTTCCAAGGTTGTCCACTACAAAGCAACAAAAGCTGAATTGAATCGGGGATTCGAACACTAAACGTCAAACAGGAAGTCAGGTGTGAATTTACCGCTAGACTAGACTGTATTGCTTGATGGGGCTATGGGGGTTTTTCCTGGTGTGTGTTCTCCACTCTTTTGTGGCCCTCACAAGTGGAGTTCTGATGATGTTCTACTCGTACGAGTTGTGTGTGTTCGGGCATGGATTGGAAACGGCAACAAAGCTTCAAGGGTCAACACCCCATGATCAGCTCTTGATTCGGACATCGGATTCCTTCTCGGGTTTGCTTCTATTCGTAATCGGGTCCCTTCTTTTCATGGTGGCTTTTGTGAAGGACAGAAAGTTTCAGAGCTTTTTTGCCAGATGTTGTGTATTTATTCACATCGCCATGGCCATTTGGAGAGCCTACTTTCAGAGGAAACTTGAAGACCTTTCTCGTGATTGGCCTAGGCAAGTTGTTGGGGATATTGCTTTGGCCTTTCCTTGGGTTTTCCTTCTTGTCTACTCTCGGAGAGAAAAGTCTGATTAATTTTCATGTCAAGAAATCTCTCTCTCTCTCTTTTGTTTTTTTAAGTTAGATTTGTGCACATAAGTTGATTAAAACAGAGAACAACAACAGCAGCAAAGATTGAAGATTCCGGGTTAGTTCATTTTTGCCTTGAAATTTTGTAATTCTTGAAAGATCTGGAATCTGCCAAAAAAAAAAAAAAAAGGGATCTTGAGATGGGCTTCTTGTAAATTTGTTTAGATTATAAATTACAAAATACATTTGAACTGTACTTTCTTTTTTCGGCTTTGGTTCGCACTCTACAATAAAACTGTAACGTTATCTTCCAACATCAATCAAATGGCACATCTGTTTCTGCTTCAGAATCTTTGCAAGTGAAGGTTTTTTTTTTTTTTTTTTTTTTTTTTTCAATCAATAATTTTTTAAAATTATTTCTGGGGTTTTGCCCTTTTCATATCCTGCTTAGTTTTACGAAATTACCACCCAAATATACCTACTAGTTTCAAACATTTATCAAAACATCATTTCAAAAGTTATTCCCTTTTCAAAATAACCATTTAACCGTACATCCAAATGAAATTTTGAAACCAAACAAAAACAATTTTTCAACTCAAAAACAATTTTCAAAATGAAATAAAACGAAAACTATGAAACCAACAAACGAACCTTAAACAAACGAACCCTTATAGTTCATACAATCATATACTAAGCATGTTATCCCAAGAATGATATAACCCCCGTGAATTGAGTTTATAAAAACTTTTTATCCTTTTTTTATAATTATTGGAATATATATATGTGTATATATATATAAGGTTAAGAATACGACAAAGTTGATAAACGATATTTAGCACAAAACACAAAAATAAATTTTGTCATAAGTAAATAGATTAGGAAGAAGAAATGCAGACTCAATTTTTATGTATGTTACACAAAAAAACCCCATCCTCTATCACTAAGCTCATTCGAAGCTAAATCGGTCTACTATCTCAATCATCTTTTCAACACTACCACTTCAATACAAATTGGTAAAGATTTAACTACCTAAGGTGCATCAACCTTTTACAATTGTTGACTTTGATATAGGATGCCGACTATACTTTCTATGTCAAAGTAACAACGGAATTGGAAAACCTTACAAGATGATTTTGAGAGAATTTACTACACACAAGTATCTCCTAGAATACAAAATGAAACCTAAGAGAGATTAGTCCACCCAATAAAGATTTAAACTAGTTAGGCTGAAGTGTGTAGAAGTGTTTATACTCTAAAGAGTAAGAGTATCAAGAAATTTGAGAGCAAGAGAGGTTTTGGATCAATGTATGTTCAATGTAATTTTTGCATTTTTTCTCCTGCCAATGTTGAAAACTTGTAGACCATTATAGCAAAACTATGCCTGTATATATATGTGTGCGTGTGAATATTTTGCCCATTGGAAGGCACCGGTCGACCGTGATAGGGAGCGCAACAAAACAAGTCAACCGGACAAGGATTGATAAGATTTTCTTTGGTAACCTTCCAATTTATCTGAAGTTCTGAACCAACCCCCCATCCCACAAAACAAGTCATCCGGACAAGCTCTGATAAGATTTTCTCTGGTAACCTTCCAATTTACCAGATAGATTCTGTCAGTTTACCAAACAGAAAATTCTCTTCGTCACTTTGTTTGGTCTTTGACACTTTTAAGAGAAATGTATTGACATGCCGAGTGTAAGTGTAAAATTAACCTCTCAATGGTTTAGAAAAAAAAAACATGATTAAATGATTTTTATGCAATTTCGTAAAATCAAGAGATTCCAAAGTGTGCGTGTGCTTAGACTATATATTGAATCAATACTTAAAGGATAATATGGACTACAATACATGACCATACATATATAGAGAAAGCACTTGAATGATATAAAGTTAAACACCATTATATCAATATGACATTAAAAGCTAATATTAGACCAATATGATAAAGAATTTATGTCAGCTGGTTAATAGATTGAAAAATGGTGGTTATTTAGATAATTTTCTCTAAATATTGTATAGTGCTTGTGTTGATTGATGCTTCTTTTCTTGAACAATCTTGAAATCGTCGTCATGCTCTTTTAATGTTCTTGACAATTTCAAATCCAAAAGCTTGATTTGTCTTCAATTTGCTTTTTCCTATTAATCTTGGGATGATAATGATTTGTTCCATATAAACTTAAACAAAAACTCAAGATTATCTAGTAATAATTATACAGTCAATTTGTATGTTTTTGTCGAAACAAATAGTGATTGGCAAGAGTAATTCAGATGAAAAGTATACAAATATACTTGAAGTGATAATGTTTCTCTAATATATCGCCAAAATTTATAATTGCGTGTTGACAAAATAATATTATAGATGGTAACTGTGAAATGATTGCAAAAGAACCAAATATCACTGCTTTGATCATTTCACATTATCAAAAATTATCTCAAAAAATAACCTAATAAGCTTTGACAACAAATCTAAACAATAAAACTCTTATAACATAAACGACATATATGTACTAACTTATTTGTGCGTGTGTGCATTATACATAAAGACGCCTCTTATATTTATGCATATACACATACATACAGTCTAGATACATAATTTCTATAACACTAGCTTATAGTATATAATAAATGTAGTGCGTAATATAGATTTCTATACGTATACATTTATTTTATAATATAAGAAATGATTGTATATGTTTGCTATTCTGTAAAGGATTACTTTTGTTAAGACCCAAAAAAAAGAAAAAAAAACGTTAACTTTAGTTAATATTAGGAGTTCATTCAAGTCATATAGAAAGTTACTTAGACCCTATTTGGGTGTGCTACCGGAGGCTCTTGCAGAAGATTTTGGATTTGCTCAAAACTTAGTTTTGAGCAAGAATTCAAATGATATTTAACGTCTGATCTATAGACAGTAAATATTTTGGATTTACTTAGTTTCCAGACAGTATTTAACGTCTGATTTAAAACTCTCAAATTTACATCTTTTGTCAAAATACTAATAATGATAAAACGAATAAAATAAGATCTGTTTTAATTTTTTTTTTCCAAACACGTTTCAAATATTTGCACTCTTTTCTACATTACAGAATTTTGTCAAAAGTCATCTTCTCAAAGATACACTTCATTTCAATTTCTAAAACTCTGGTATCCCCAAACGTAGTTCTGTCTCCAATTGGCGTTCACTTCAGGATCTTGTAAGAGAGAGAGTTTGTCACGACAGAAATTGATTGTAGCATTGAGAGGAACTGGAGTCACCGCATTTGGCGCCAGAGATGGAAAGAGAGAGGGAGGTATTGGAGGAATGGGAAAGAGAAAAGGGTGAGAGAGTTCCGCAATTCTAGAGAGAGACACACACACATTGGCAGAGTATTTGGAGAGAGAGAGAGAGAGCGTAAAAACAAAAAACAAAACAGAAGAAAAAAGAATAGAACAGAAACGAATACAGCGGCACCAAAATACATGTAGGGGCAAAATGAAAAATTTATCTTGCAATTTAAAATATTTTTTGTTAAAAAAATCTAATATGGCAAAATTATGATTAGTGTACTTAAGGCTGGTAAAAATATAAGAAGGTGTCCAAAAAGTGACATTTCCTCTAATTTCTCTGATAATAGACATTTAAGGATATTGAGTCACTATATTTAACAGGTTGACCTTTTAAAACAAAAACTTAATCCCTCAACAATCTCAAATTCCTTATTCTTCTCTCTAATCTTCACATGATATTAGAGCCCAACAAGCTCAAACGAGGGACTCGATCAATCCAATACAAGATTAGTGACTCTAAAGAGACTACCATTTTGTGGGGACGTGTTAAGGATAAAAAGAAATCCAATTCTCATATAAAAAACATATAATAATAACAAAATATATATAAGGATATTAGACCATTTTACCTAACAAGTTGATTTTTAAGATGAAAGCTAAATTTGTTATCGGTCTAAACTTCTTCTCCCTATCTTTCACATATAAATGTAAACCTTCAACATACAAGGTATATCATATGAATAAAAGCAAAATATAGGGCACGTAAATATAAATGACCATTATTTTTTTAAGCTGTTCTCTCTCTCTCTCCCCTCAAGGAAGCACGTTTGGGCTTCACCACCTAGCTTTTCGACCGAGTAGAAGCCAACTTCTGTAGCGAAACTTTTTGGAGCCAGGAGTGATTTTGAGGTAAAGTTCTCTCCTGAACGACCTTAATCCGAAATTTCCCTTTTGCATTTGGTGTTTCCTTCTTGATTTTAATTCTATATGAAATTTCTTTTGTCCCCAAAAAAAAAAAAAAGTCTTTGTCATGATTTTCTTGTTAAATTCTGAAAACTGATGGAAAATCTCTCTATTATATTGGGTGTTGCATGAGCTATAGAAGCCCTCCATTTTCAGTCCTAAAAGTTTGAATTGGCTTTTGGGGCTAATAATACTGGTTCATGTTTTTATGAGATTTATCTTAAAAAATAGAATAGAGTTCTGCAAAGATTATAGAATCAATTTAAAAACATTACTATGACTATTTTCAACATTTTGAGACATTTATGCATATTTAGTTAAAAGTTTCCTGGTAATGACGTTTATTTTACATTTGAATCCAACACCCACCATCTGTTTGATAAAAAGTCCAAGAGGAGTTCAACCTTGAGTATGATCAAGAATCTGTCTAGCTGAAAAATGAATACCATTATAGTGTAGTTTAATTTTAATTTTAGTTATTTATTTATTTATTTTGGGTTGGTGATTTGTTCTGTTAGTCGAGGCTTGGAAAAGTTTTAATCATTTCTTAACTTCTTTTGAGTGCGATAAGAAAACTTTAATTGAAACGGACAATAAAAATTTTTTGAAGGAAGTAGAAACTAATATGATTGTAGGAAGACCTCTTGTTCGTTAATTCAAGTACTTGGAGTTTCTTCAGATGAGTTTAGCATATGACGTCAAAGAAATAGAAGATCTTCGGTTGTGATATTTTATTTTTTATTTTTTTGCATGACCTGGTGGTTTATGTGGAAGAACATTTAGTTAAAAAATTTTTAGTTTTTCTTCAAATTTATGCAATTTTATTTTTCCCTTTATGCATCTATATATTTGGAAAAAAGATACTGTCTTATGGTGTTGTGTCTATGTCTAAAGACGAATCCTTCAGGTTATTAACAAAATTCTGACATTTTCTTTTCTCTTATACTAAAACAATAGAATTAGACTCCTCAGTGCATGATATGGTACTCTTAATTTCCTTTTTTAAGTTGTCCATTTTATGAACAATTTCATGATACAAGTTTTACCTCCTAATCTTCTGTCCTTTTGTTTTCAGCGATAGTATTTTAGTTCTCCAAGAGCTTGTGAAATGGGTGGACTGCCAACAGAAGATACCTCATCTACCTTGGCTTTGACAGGGTCACAGCAAAACCATGGATCAACTGTCACCAAGCCTAGCCCAGATACTAAGCCGAAGAAGAAGATCTGCTGTGCTTGTCCCGATACTAAGAAACTGAGAGATGAATGCATTGTGGAGCATGGGGAAGACGCTTGTGCAAAATGGATAGAGGCGCATCGCAAGTGTCTCCGGGCTGAAGGCTTCAATGTTTAGTGGTATGAGCACTTGAGCTGCATGATAGAGGATTTGATAATTTTGGAAAACAATCTTTTTTTTTGTTTTAGGATAGCACAGGATGATATCTTAAAATTCAAGAATAAGAATAGGGAGGGTAGATTCTCTTGCCTGTTAGATACTATTCATGTGATTATTTTGTGTATTTTCTTTATGCTGGGTGGCAATTTTTAACTTCTTGAATGAAGTGAACGAAAAGTATGCATTCATAATTTGGAACAGATTGTCTCGGCTTCTCTGTTCTCTTTGCTAGATTATCAATTTCCACATATCTTGTTCTATACATTTTAAACGTGTTGATGAAAATGGACAAGTGCCCGACTGTTCAACTGCAATTTTCATTAGTTCCAGAACTCTAGAAAAGTTTTATGAAGTGTTTTGAGGATTTACGGCAGGGCATGTTATTGTTGAGGGGAAACTTTCAAATCAGAGAGAATCTGCTGAAGAAGGGAAAATAATTGCATAAGCCAATATGAACCAATATAGGATTTTCTGTAATAAGTTGGATAAAAACAATATAGGATTTTGCTAACATTACGCATATGGGCATTTCTATCTGGAGTGGGAACTATAAGGTTTGAGTTAAGGAAGTAGAGCTACTGTAAGGACAGGTTCGCATTCCTTTTCATGTCAGTGGTTCTTAACCGTAGGCATCACGCAAGGAAGTTGGTGGGCTCATCGTGGATTTGGTCAAGGTGGCTGGTGGTTTCGGGATCCCGTAGATGATGCTTCTTTTATTGCCTCGGATATTAGCCACAGCTCGTGTTCATTCAGTTCGGCTCCTCTGCTAGCTCCTCTTTGCTTCTAGAGACGACTATCCAAATTGATCTCAAGCTGTTGAATTAAAGCTATCACTTACATGGTAATAAACGCAACTCAAAGCACACCACACCATTGCCAAAAACTCCAAGCAGCATGAGCAGGATGCAACAAGAGGCACCTGAGAGGCTTAATCCTTTTTTTTTTTTTTTTAATTATGCCAAAAGCAATCTTAATAGATGATTACTCAGCAATATTGTAAGTTGAAGTGAATATTTTAATTGCTATTGGAGTATATTGCCAACGAATTTACACTCTGGGAAGAATCAATCCAGGTTTTCCACGATCAACTTCCTTTCGTAGATCGGTACTCGTCCGGATGCTAGATATCTATTTTAAAAATATTAGAAGGAAAGATTTTAAATCTGTGGAAGAAAATAATGATTAACTAATTGAAAATGAGCAGAGCAAGTATACTAAAATAAAATCCATTAAAACCACACTAGACCACAGAGAAGGCCGTTTACATGAACGAGGAAACTAAAAACAGACACAACAAGGACCAGCAGACACATCTTCACTCATGACTCAAACAGACACAAAAGTACACAAAGTACTTTGACAAGTTCACATAAGATTTAATTTATTTCACCATCAGTATTACAAATATTACAAAGACTCCCAAACAGTTGCATGACTTGTATATGAAACTTCTGTTGGTATCACTGTTATATTGTTGGTGCTTAATGACCGCATGAGCAGTTCACACAAGCGCAGCTAGAGCCGCACTTGCACTTTCCGTCATGCTCGGCTGCCGGGGCATCCATAGCAACAGCGTCCACGTAGCTGTAACAAAGCAAAGCATCCAACGTTAGTCGATATAAGATTAAGAATTGTTCTTCATGTTTAACAGACAATAAAGCGTGATTAAGCATGAGCGAGAAATTTCAGGGTTCATAGTTGATAGGGTTTCACAACAATTTTCTTCTTCCATGGTTGGCGATATCTCGGTCCTTGTCATGCATATTTTATTTTATTTAAAAAACAATAATTGACAGACACACAAACACACACACACACACACACATATATACATATGTATATGCAAATAAATATATGTCCTGGAAAGAAGAAAGTACCTGATCTTCTCAGTCTCAATGACGAGAGTGTAGCTGCTTCCCTTCTTGCTGCAATCACAAAGTAAATATGTTACTTTTATGACTATGCAACAAAACAATAGAAAATATCCACGATATAAAATCCAAGTTTTCTTAAGAATGGATTGGAACCAAGGCTTGACAGTTCCTCTTAAAATTCCTGCCAAATCTAAATTAATAACATCACAAGAAAAGGAAAAAAAAACTTTCAATTCATAAAACTTTAACACATGATCAGCATGCATGTCACACTCGGTACGCAGACCTTGCATCAGAAAATTATTTAGCAACTGCATGGTAAATAACACTTTTCTAGTAGTTTCCACAAACATATATAGCTACACGAAGTTATATATAGAGACATACATATATATATATATATATATAACATAAAAATTATAACGCATAAATGAAAATTATAACATACACTAAAGAATTGAAACACAACACACGTTAGAGTTACAGAATATGAGCTCCATATATTTACGTAAAAACAACAGCATATAAAAACCATGACATGACGAAATCGTTTACATATGATCATATTCATATACATACACATATAAACATATACAGAGATACGTGTTTTAGAAACACTTACACGCACTGGCTCTTGTCAGAGCAGTCGCAGTTGCCGCAGTCCGACATGATCGATTGATAGGTAAGAGGACTAGGAACTTGGAATTATATATAAGAGAAAAGCTTATAGAGGTCTTGTTTTAGGTGCTTTCTGCTTGATATATCTCCAATCTGTTCAACAAGGTGATGAATTTATAGAGGGAGATATGGGCAATCGAGGAGGGAAGATATGAGTGAGGAGTTGAGGTGGGCCCCAACGGGGTAAGGTTAATGTGGGGCCCACATAGGGCATGAGAGGAGCACACGCCTCCCAAGAAGAGTCCGAAAGGAATCTTGATAATGGAGGTGCTTGGCTTGGCTTCCTATCCTCCTCTCGTGTCAACTTCATTTCTCTTTTGGGGAAAGAAGACGACCTTTCGTTACGCCAATGACCAAAAAAAATAAGAAAGTAAATTAAAAAATATATATTTCCTTCCTCATCGAAAAATATTAAGCAATTTTTAATTATACTTTTCAAGTATTTTTCTATATGATATTTTCTGTCACAAAATTTTGAATTTTCGATTTGAAAACTTAAATACAAACAAGTTTAAGCTATTGGACATAAGAAATACTTTCCTTTCACTTATGCACATGTAAAATGACATGAAACCTCTTTTTATATAAATCACTTTGCTTGCATTTTCTTTTTTCCCAATCTGGGGCTTTTGGTTTTTCAACCTTGTTGATATATTATTTTCCCTTGAACTACTTGACATAATAGCGATAACAATAGATGCTCTTTACACCTGCTGAGAGTACTAGTTTCATTAATTTATTTTTCTCATTTGATATGTGGAGGTTTTTTTTTTTTCGTGCATCTGTTACACAGCTCATAGCTCCACAACGTATTGGAATATTTATATTTACTGGTAATGGATAGTTTTGTTTTCGGATAAAAAGGCAATATATTTGGATTCCGTGCGATAACTTGGCGAACTGATATTCGTGGACGATTTAGTGCACATTTTTTGCTTCTTTTTTCCTTTTAATTCTTCTTTGTTTGAAAGGAAAAGTGAAAGAATCTCGACCTGTGGGGTGGACAAATCTTGTGCACGCACCTTTGATATATATATATATATATATGTGTGTGTGTGTGTGTGTGCATTTCACGCTTGGTGTTGGACTTCATCCTCCAATCTTAACTCTCCACATGCGTAGTATTATACAATCAGAAGATCATGACAATATAAAAACTATCCATTACAAAATAGAGGATAAACTTCGACGTATTTGTAAAAAAAAGTGAGCTCAAATCCATTAAGTATTACTGGACTTAACCTCACTAACTCCAGTTATGGGCTCAACTCTATAAATAGGACATCAAGTCAAGGACTGAGAAGATGAGAACACTCTTACCATACCCCCACCCCCCGGTCTATGTTGAAATCTCACTATTGTTCTCATATTTCATACGTAGTGGAAAGCTCTAAACACAAGGATTTACCTCATTTTAGAGCGAACCTATAGATTCCGGCGTTGTTACTTATTTCCTGCACTTTACATGTTTCTGTTGTGATGATTAATGCTTATTGTTAGAAATCTATTAATGATGATCAACGACCCTAAATCGAAATCCATCATTATTTTTTGATTTATAACTTGATTTTTTTTTTTGTGACAGTAGATTCTCATCTACACATTGTGAACTGAAAAAATATTAGATTTTTGGTGATATTTGACTTGTTTTTATTATGATTACTCTGACGGTCATGTTGAGCTGAATGTATTTGTAAATAACACATGCTAGCTCACTTTTATACATTTCTCATAGTACGTTGTCTTTGAAGTTGAATATTATCAATATGAAAGAATTCTACTCATACACCACATCAGTAGGGAATGAAAACTCTAAAAGGCTTATAAGCGTCACAAGTTATTCTCTTTTAATTAGCAATTGTCTTGAAGTTGTAATTCAGTGGAGTTCACTATTTTGTATCTCCCGATAGGCCTTATGGTCAATCTGCCATGTAGGTTTGTCACTTGCTTGTGTGGAAAAAAAAAAAAAAAAAAAGAACAAGAAAAAGAACTAAAGGCACAAATCCCATAAACTCTCACCATCCAATGGGAGAACTCGAACAAAATTCACTGACTTGAATAGGGAATCCGATTCCTATAATTAAAGTTTGAGAGTTAAGACAGACGATTTTGTTTGTTTTGGAACTCAAATTTTTCATCTCAAGTTTTTTTTTTTTTTTTTTTTGAAAAGTCAAAAAAATTATAACTAATTTTTAAAAAATCAACTAACTCTAACTTAAAAATTTCATCTCTAACTAGCGAACCAAACAGAAGTAAAACTCATAGAGTATGATGTTTTCTACAAATGGAGGCAAAAAATTTCATCTCCCGAAAGACCTTATGGTCGATCTTCCACGTAGGTTTGTCACTTGCTTGTGTGGGGAAAAAAAAAAACAAAGAAAAAGAACTAAAGCCACAAATCCCATTAATTCTCACCATCCAACGGGAGAACTCGAACAAAATTCATTGACTGATAGGGAATCCGATTCCCATAATTATCGTTTGAGAGTTAAGAAAGATGCTTTTGTTTGGTGTTCCAATTGGAATTCAAATTTTTCATATCAATTTTTATCTTTTTTTAAAAAGTCAACAAAAATTATAACTAGTTTTTAAAAAAGTCAACTAACTTTAATTTAAAAATTCCATCTCTAACTAACGAACCAAACAAAGGTAAAAACTACGTACTGGAGTATGATGTTTTCTACAGCTTCATCACATAATGCCCATCGAATTGTTAAACATCTCTTCCACTCCATTTTCCTCTATAGGTACGCCAATTGTCTTCTCATTTTCTAGATAATGTAACATCGAATAACATCATGCATTTACGGGTATAGCACCACCCAAGGTCTAAATCCAACTTCATTAAGATCTAGTAAACAGATAAAACAAATTCTTTGGCTACATAATCATTTTACATTATATATGACACATTTGCCGCTTAAATTCCTACCACTTGTGTACAAACAAATTGGATGTACTTATATTGTCAATACGCATTCCAATAAACCATACAAAATTGCAATTTCAAATTGTTTTGAATGTGATAATTTATAAGGCATAAGATTTTCATTACCAATTAATACATATCTTTCAAGTTTAACTTGGGTATATTATGTGAAGAGACCGTCACACTGATAAAAGCATAATTTTGTATCCGCCAGTAGATACAAGGTACATAAAAATAGAAACCTAAAAAATTGAATTATACGTACTCGTTTAATTAGGTATTACCTTAATTTTTAATTTTTCTTCACATAAAAGTCTTTGAACACTTAAAATTGGAACAAGTCAAAAAATGGATGGATATGTAAGTAGACACACACACAAATACGTGTATATATATGTGTGTGTGTGTGTGTAGAAACATAAAGGCGCATCTATTGTCATGATAATATATCTTTTATATATAGAGGTGAGGAAAATTGACTCCTCTATCATGCGCTCAAAGCAAACAAAAATTTATTGGTCTCTCGTTTCTAGCAATTGCTTCTTCAAGTAGCCAACTTCACTTTCAAGGATTTGTCAGAAGAGTATAGCCTTGTATTCATATTTTCAATCTTTTTATCCACAAGTGGGAAAGGAAAGGAAAGGAAATGAAAGAAGATATCATGGATGTCCACCTCAGTCCTCACTTTCTATTCCCAACATGTCCATTTCACAGTTTGTATGACTTAAAAAAATAGTAAAATTATGAAATTTCGAAAGCCGCAGACAATAAAGGAAATTAAAAGAAAGATCTGTATTACATTTGGTCGATTTTTCCCATTTTTTCTGTTACGAGAATTCTTCGGTTTTGATGCTGAATGACTTTTTAGATCATGTAACTATGTATATATCTTTGTAACATTTGTCTCTTGTTTAGTAGCCGAACAAGTCCGATAGTTATAACTTTTTATTTAAAATTATTAGTGAAACGGACATGTAACATTGAAATATGTTATGTTGAAATTAATTGGTCGCTACATTAATGAACAAAAAAAAAAAGGTTCAAGTTTCATATAGTAATAAAGATGCTAATAGGAGACCATATGTATTTTTTATATATTGAAATCAGATCATTGAAAGCTAATTCTTTTATTACCAATGGAGTCAATTTGAGAGGTTCAAAGGACATTTGCCCCATAAAGTAAGGTGTTTTTAGGTTTCCTGTCTAATTTTAGTGTCCCAAATAGTGTCTAATAAATAATATCTTGACACATCATTGAAATAAGTTAGATTTTAAAATATAAAAAATCAGTTATAAAGTATTTCAAACTTTTTAAAATGAGATGACATAATATTAATGGTCAAACACCATTTGAGATACCAAAAATTGGACAAAGGATTTGAAATCCCCCTATTAGCTTCCGTGAGAGCTTACTGGAATTAGAGCTTGGATTGTGGAATCTAATTGATAGTTACATGCGGACAAATATTTTTAGAGTTTTTAAACCCATTTTTGTTGGTATTTATTATCAAAATTAAATTAACTGAGTTTCAAAGATTTATAGTTTTATCTCATGTTCAAATTCGGTTTTTATTAAATTAATTTTGAATTTATGATTTTGATTCGGCTGTGTTTTTATCGTATTGCTGAGAATCAAATATAAAACTTGAAAAAAATTCAATTAGATTGATCTTTATTCAACCAAGAATTCGAATTTCGAGTTCATCTCTTAATCCTTTCAAATTCAAATTTTTGTAAATTTAATCTTGTGTTTAATTTATTTCTATGTTCATTTGACATAAATTTCTAATTATTTTTGCGATTATCTATTTGGATTTTAATAAGATTTTCATATTAGATTGTCACTTGAAAATCTGACATGGTGTTTGACTATCAGATGACGTTTTGCTATTGTTCAAATTTTGATTGGCTAATAAGTAACAACTACGAGAAATATTTACGCAAAATAAATTAGTTATTTAATTCTTAACGAGAAAGAAAAATAAATAGATTTTACTTAATAAATAGTGCATGGTATTAAAGGAAACCATCTTGTTATGTATTTAGGTATATTAGTTGGAATTTGGTTGAATAATATTGTATTTTTCTTTCAACTTTTTAGGGGAAAAATGAAGTTTGTAACTTTTTAGGGGGAGCTTTTATTAAAAAAAATTTTGGAGGGGGTGTTAATATGTGAATTTAAAACAAATACATACCTAAAAGTGCAAATTAGAAAAAGTTGAGCCCCCCTAGAACAAAAAAGCAAGAAATCGGAGTAATTAAAAAGATCAATTATTTACTTTTAGTTTTCATTTTTCATGCAAGATTTCGAGCAAAGCTCGTCCTAGATTTAGCGAATTACTACTAGACACATTGTCACGTCTATATTTTTATTATTTAAGTGATCTCGGGTAAAGAATCACGTTTTTAGAGCTTTTAGAGTGAGTGAAAACCAGAGCAATTTCTAGGATTATTTTTCATTCCTCCAACTTGTTGTCATAGTGCATTTGAAGATCCAGAATAAGTCTGACAAGGAGCTGAAGGCAGGATAACGGTTGGAGTACGTCAGTTAAACTGAAGGCGAGCACTAAAGCTTGAAGTAGGTTTAGTTAGACTGAAGGCCAGCTGAAGACTTGGAGTACATCAGTTGGATCAAAGGCAAGTCGACGAGGAAGGAGATCACATGGTTCTGATTGAGCAGAGTTTCATAGTAGACATATAATTCTAAACGAGTCTGATTGGAATTCGTCATTTTAATAAATCTTGCTATTTGAGTTTGTGTGTTCAGCACCATGATTCTTTTCCCTCCAAGGTTTTTGACCATGTTAAATAACCATATCAATCAGTTTTTTGTTTTCTTGTTTTTTTGTTTTTTTGTTTTTTTGTTTTTTTGTTTTTTGTTTTTTTGAGGGTACAAGACAAGTTTTTTAGGATAAAAGATAATGTTAAAACCTAGCAACGAAAACGAGTGCATGCTCAGTAACTATGATGGCACTTCATATAGATGGACAGTGTGGTCATCACAAAATATCATGCCTCCAAACGCAAGAACACCCTTGAACATACAAAACTGAATGGTTAAACTCCAAATCCAACAGCACCAGTTACACTGAAACACTCTCTAAACAGGTTCGTGCGAGATATACCAGTAGCACATAGAAGAATCACAACAGCTGATTGATAACAAGAGAAAGGTTAATTGTCAATATTGAGAACTACTATACCTGTTTCACCTCGTGTGTATGACACACTTCCAAGCCGCCTTCTTGGGTAGCTCCCCAAGCCTTTATTCTGCATTGCCATCCAATGAACATGACACCAAATAGTAATCCCAGTAAGCAAGAGACAAAACTGAACTAGAATGCTCCTTCGCCGTTGCAAGACATTGTATAGTACCAAGATCCCGTTTCTGGCAAAACAAAGAATGGCAAGTATTAATCAAATACAGGATATTGAAGATTATTAGAAATTAACATAGCAAAACGCAGAGTGTAATACCAAAACTCAGAAATTGGAAAACAAACTTGCCCTTATTGTACCATCACAAGAACCAGAGTTAAGCATGTGACAACCAATGGCTAAACATACTACACCTTGAGTGTGGCCTTCAAAGCGTGTGGGCTGGTTGAAAGGGACTTGTAGTAGCTTCACTTTCGGAAATAACTTTCCATTTCAATATTTGGCCACTCTGCAAAGAGCAAAAGAGACACATTACCTTATTCGCATCGATCTCTTAAAAAATAAAATCTGTGCCCCGCAAATAGAATGTTTTTGTCAAAAATTATGGCATACACTTGACCCACAGGTCCATCTAGACTGAATTCAGCACCACTTTGAATGTTTCAAGTCTTCAAATTTGGAATATCAATGAAAGTGTAAGCATGAGAAATGAAAGACATAATCACAATTATTAACAATATAAAATACGCAATACCTCACGTAGTACGACAAGACTTTACGAAATGAGGAAAAGAACTTTGATCTCCATTACAACATAAATTAAGAAATAAGGGTTGAAATTTAGACCGAAAAGATTATGAAAGAGGTGATCAGAATGGTACTCAAATCCATTTACGATCCCGAGTTTCCAGACACATCGCACTTCTGCTCAGGTCAAGGCCGCCACTTAGCCCTAAGATGGATCAAAGAAGAGCGGGGAACCTCTCACTAGTTTTTGGAATTCGACATCAGGAAGTGTTTTCAAACCATCGACCAACATCGACTCCTCACAATCTTTAACGAAGAGATCAACGATCCCAAGTTCTTTTACTCCATTCAGAAAGTCCTTTCCGCCGGATGACGCGTAGGAGGTGAGAAGGGCCTAACAAGATTTGGCAAGCCAATGAAAATCCAAGGGCCCTCTTGAATCAAAGAACTAACTTCATCGCCAAGGTCGACTGACAAGCTCACATTGACCGGTATGGCAATTCCAAACTCGGAGCGTTCCATCTTTGCTACCCAAGTAAAACTTGTCTCCTCCTGAAGGATATGCAGTCCCTGTGACTGCCTGTTTACACACATTCGGCAAACCACAATTAAACCTAATTAGCAGGTCAAAGAATGTATAAAATATCCAAGTTTTCTCGACAAAATTAAAAAACAGAACAACAAACAAAGAAGCGTGCACAAACAGAAACCATTAAAACAGACAAAACAATGCATACAGAGTTTTGATAGGTAGCTGAGATCCCTTGGCGTGGCTAGATTTGCCAGTAACAACATCGGTGCTCGGGGATCTCGGACACACAGTTTCAGATATTTGAATCTCAAATTATTAGTCAAGATTATCATATCTCTACAATCAGAATCTACTAAGCCTCTTAGGAGGCCATAATGATAAAGTGCATCCGGAAATCCTATTTGCAGTGAACCTCTGTATATCTCTCAGTGCTCTATTTTCTGCCTTTACTTTTACTATTTTGCGTTGTCTTCGCAGGATTTGTAAGGCGAGTTTTAGCATTAAATAACAATACAAAGAAGCAGACTTTAATCTCTCATTAACAAGAAAAAGAAGCTGATAACTAGTCAAAACAAACGAAATCAACGAAAACAAATAGAAGTAAAGAATAATAATAATAAAAGATTAGTTCTATTGAAGAGAACGTCCAAATTATCTAGTCAAATTGGTATCGTTACCTTCAATTGAACAAATTATGGATGAAGAAAGCGAAGACCGTGAGAACATCAATCCCGAAACTTCACCACCACTCTCAGAGACCGGGGACCGGCCTCGTAGCCGGAATCCACCAGAAAGTCCGTGAGGCGGGCCCACCAGAGTCCCTGTTCATGAAAACAGCCACGTGCTTGGCCAGAGACTCTCACCGGAGACCGGCCGAGAAAAGGTATGAGATTCGGCGACGGAGCTCCGAATCCTAAGGGCTTCTTCGAGTTCCCAATCTCACACTCGTCGTCTTCTTCTTTCTTCTTCTGTGAGCGCAGAAGCAAGTTTTGGGGTGGAGGGAAATGTGGTTGGGTCGAGGAAACAGACAATTCGCCATTGTCTAAGGGAAAGTGAGAGTTGAGGAGAACGGAATTGGCAATGAAAAAAAAAAAAAAAATATATATATATATATATATATATCCAATTACCCAGTAAATGAATTATTAACTGTCATCAAAATCTCAACTTTGACATGCTTCGGTCGTGCATTATCTAGTAGTTATATTATATATGATTTTATTTAAAAATAATGTTTGAATTTCTTTCCTCAAAGTCTAATAAAAAAATCTCAATTCACGATAATTACAAGCATAGTGATAATTTTACTTGTTTTACTTACATAACTTAATGATAATATTATATTTTGTTTATAAAAAGTATACAGAGTTTCCAAGTTTATGTTTGGTAACAAGGAAGGAAAACAAGAGAGAAAAAAACATTAGAAGTAAAAGAAAATAAAAGGGAGAGAAAATATTTTATTTTTCTTTTATATTATTTAATATCATAAAAAATAAGATAAAAATGTTATGCAATTATTATTTTATTTATATATATATTATTTTACTTTAAAAACAGGAACAAAAATGTAATTTTATTAATTATTAGATAGATTGTAGTTTTCCTCTTATTTTGGAAGAAAATAAAAAAGGGAACCCCACTATAACATCTTTTCCCTCCTATTTTTCTCCCTTCTATTTTCCTTCTTACCAAATGTTGATGGTGTAATTTCTCCGATGTTGGAGACTACCTTTTCATCAGTGGTCAAGGTGCGCAAGAACAAGTAGACTTATCTTTCCACTCATTGGAGATGATCCGACCACCCAAAGATATTCGACCAGACTAACAAATCTAGGAAGCTGTAGGCCCTTCCCAGGTCAACAAGTTGGTTTACCATCATCTTTGTTGGGCTGCTGATCCTCGAATTAATTCTCCTTTAGTGATCTCGAGCAAGTCACCGTCGAGACCTATGGTACTAACCCGGGCAACACTTCCCAGATCACGACTGGACTCTCATTGGGGTGGTCGGCCCGTGTTGCCGTTACCACGTCGTCCCGTACTGGCTGATAACAATACTATGGCATAGCACTCCATACCCACTACCATGTACCACCTGACACCTGACATCCGATACTAGTCACTGTACCTTATTCCTGTCCTTGTGCCAGATGCCACCACTTGACCGAATTAACATAGTATTTGCCACTGCGCCAATACTGATACATGTGCTTGTGTCCCACCCATCACCTGACTGGAAGGACACATGGTACTCGTCCAGTGGAGGTCCAACATCCGTATACCCGGAGCATGTCTATCCGTTGGGACCACTCGGAATATGACCCACTAGGGTCACTCGAGCACCAGGACTCGCGGGAAACACCTATAAATAAACGAGTGCATCACTCACTGAGGTAAGTACTAGTTTTCTTGTCAAAACTCTGCTCTTGTGCTTGCTCATCAGTACTGCTTACTGACTTAAGTATCGGAGTGTCCTTAGCAGACAAACCATTGGTGTCCCCCTTACTTCGAGGTGCTTCTCTTTTGTAAACGATCAAGTAGACGACGACGGTACAAGACTGACTACGTCAAGTGATATCATCGGGTGTTGTGTCAAGGATTTTTGACATCAACACCAAATAACCAAATCCATCAACTGCTTTCCACTTTTCCCTCATCACACTTCCTTCCTTCCTCATTTACACCCTATCAAACATGGCATAAGTTAAAAAAACAAAAACAAAAACAAAAACAAAAAACAAAAAACAAAAAAAGTCCCCTTAAAAAGAAAAACTCAAAGACAATAGATTTTGGGAACAGTTTTCAAGAAACAAAATTACAAAAAGTAGAAAATTCAGAGACACCATTTTCTGAAAACAACTTTTAGTATGTAGCATTTTCTATGAAAATACATATATGGATGAATCTTGTATATACAAATAGTTGATATGAGACAAAGATAGGGACTGAGATTCAAGGACGTGCTCGGGGTTGGGATCATGATTGAGTTTCGATACTATGGTTGCGATTGGGTTTCAAAATCGGAGGGACTGAGCCAGGTTTTGGACCGGCATTATGGGATTATATATCAACATAGCTATTATAATGTTATATTGTATAAAGAAAAAGAAGACCTTGAAAATATAAGAACGATAAATAAAATAAATAAGAGACGAAGAAAGACATAATTTCATAACGTGTTTCTTTAAATATATATATATATATATATATATATATATATATATATATATATATACTCACACACATAAACGTTATAATGAAGTCCAGTATAACTTAGCCCCATTGGGGGCTAGTTAGGAATGGGCATTTTCATATGGGACAATTTTTTGGTGAAAATAGAAATGAATATTTTGTATTGTTTTAAGATATAAAGTAAATAGCAAGTTTCCTCAAATTCAAAAAACAAAAAAATTAAATAGCAATTTTTAATCTCAGACCATGAAAATATCGGATTTGCCCTCGGATAGTTCTCCCTCTACCCTCCCCGAGCCACCACCATCGATGACGGTCAAATTAATGTGTAGAGATGTCGTCGTTGCTCGACGTGGAGAGAGAACCTCACCACTGCAAGCAAAGCGATCATTTTCGTGGCCATCGTCATGATCTTGGTTCGCATGCAACTTTCTGGCAATGGGCTCGGAGACATACCTGGGTCTTCCTCAGCAACGTTGTCATCGGCTCTAGTAATGGCAGCTCTAGATTGGGGTTTGGTTGGGTTGACTCCGTAGGATGTTCGTAATTGACAGACGGAGCCCCATTCAGATGTTCAATTGCGGTTTTTGTTGACGAAAATGACCTTAATACCTCCATCTTCTCCAATCACACATTTATCTAGACACGATGTCTTCTCCGGCGAGTGCCCCTTGGCATCAACAGTGATTGAGATTTTGGTTTAGGAATATGGTTTCCAAATTGGGAGTAACGGGGTTATGTTTTAAAAAAAAAATTGGGCTTCTTTAATTAAAGTAATAATGTATTTCACGTAATATACATTATGAATAGTAAATCACATATTAATTAGTAAATAAATTATTTACTAAGAATTAATTAATTATTTACTAGTAAACAAATTTATTTATTTTAAATGTAAATTCTGCTAACAGAAATTAGTAAGTATATCCGAATCACATTATAACTTTAGGTTATATGCAGAGTCTTGTGTCTCTAAGCTTATTTCCATCAAAATCAAGAGCAAGTCTTGTAGACACACATTATGTCACAACCAAAGCACAGTGTTATTTTAGGTCACATGTACAGTCTTGTCACTTGAATTTGTTGTGATTGAAATGAAAATACATGTCATTTATGGCACACATTATAATAATTGAACTATATTATCACTTTAGGTCATATGCAAAATCTTGTATCTACAAATCTATTTCGATTTAAATCAGAAAGCATGTTCCTTAATACACACATTCTGTCAAAATCATACCATGGTGTTCTTTGGATGGATTTATTTCAAATTTTTATTTAAAAAAAAAAATTTGCTTGTTGGTTTTTTTAGAAACGACTAGTTTTTTTAGTAGTGCTTTGGAAATTTTTTGGTAATTTGGCAATGGAATGCTATCCAAGGATGAAATTATCCGTTTCCATAGAAATAGCAATGCCTAGATTTTAAAGGAATTTCGACGAGATATCAAAATTTGTGAAAAATAACCTAAAAATTTATAAGAAATAAATAAATGTATCTAAACATATGAATTCTAACAATGAACTTTAGAAAAAACCTCTAAAATAATTATATTCAGGAAAAAAGCTCTAAAATAAATAATAGATTGTTAATTTTACATAATTATCGATAAAATATTATGTATATGGTAAGAAGTGATTATACTGTGGAAAACAAGGATGATATTATCTCACTACAAGAAATTTAATCGAAACCGAACATCATCACAATATATTTACTAATTTTTAAAATATCAAACATATCCTTAAGTTATTAATTGGTAATTGCTATGATACTGATCGGTATACCATTAGCAGACAGCCTTAAGTCCTTTCTCTATGGAACATGACCCTTAGGTATCTACCCCATTTTAATCCATTAATTAAAAATTTTTACAGTATTTTATCTTTTAAAAATTGAATTTACTGTTATAATTTTGGTTTTGAATAAATGAACCTATAATTCAAAAGAGTTTTAAATCCTCAAAATTGTTAATTATAACTATTAAGATAGGTTAACGAAAATCAGTACCAATATATATCTATATATAGATAAAAACCTAATTGGCAAGTTCCTATCAGAAATCCAAGAAACATGGTTTGCAGCGTATGCCATAGGCATGTAAGAAGGAGCCCAAAAGAAAAGAAAAGAAAAGAAAAGGAAAAGAAAAAAAAAAAAAAAAAAAAGGAGGTTACGCCAAAAGTTCTCTTAAAAAAAAAAAATGGCAAAATGAAAGTTAGGAACAAATTGTCAAAGACAAAGATGACCAAAAGTGAAAAAGGACCCATCTTTTATTTTACTCTGAAAAAAAGGGACCTATCTTGATAATGCTGACATAATTTACAACAAAAAAGATTAAGAGGAAAAGAGAATTGTCTTTTCTGGATGAAAGTTGAAAGGGTTAATTTCACTTTTAGCACCTCTGAAAAAAATAATATTAAAAACAGCAACACTTTTTGTTCTATTCAATTTCAGCACTTACCGTGGGGCCCAGTAGCATTTAATGTATATCAAAGTACAGGATTACCCTCATCTCCTACCCACGAAATAATCTCTCTCCCTCGCATGGCCGAAAAAAGTTTTTTTTTTTCAAACCACCATGTACAGTGGTTTAGAGAGAGAAAACTGAAATCTAGAGAGAGAAAACTGAAAACTTATTTCCGCCTAGCCCCCCCCCACCCATTTTGAAACCCGAAGCTTCATATAATATAGATAAACTTCCATGTAAAGAGAGAAACTTCCATTTACAGAGAGAAACTTCCATTTACAGAGATAAACTTCCATGTACAGAGAGAAACTTCCATCGAAAGTTTCTTTTTTTTTTAAATTATAACTTTTTGTCATTTTTAAGTAAAGGTCATAACCATTATGACCACCCGGTCATAACCGTTATGACCATAACCTGGCTTTTTTTTTTCGAATTTTACATTTTTTACTATTTTTTATCAATGGTCATAACCATTATGACCGCCTTGTCATAACCGTAATGACCAGTTCTTTTAATTTTTATTTTTAAAGCATTAAAAAATTTCGTTTGTTTTATTTTAAAAGAACTTTTTTAACTATTATTTAGCTATGGTCATATCCATTATGACCACCCGGTCACAACCATTATGACCACGCTTTTGTTTTATATAATTAAAATTGTTTGTTGTCGAACTTTTTCCCTATTATTTAGCGATGGTCATATCCATAATGACCACCCGGTCACAACCATTATGACCACCCCTTTTTTAAGTCGAACTATTTTCACTATTTTTTAGCGGTGGTCATTTCCATTATGACCACCCGGTCACAACCATTATGACCAGTTTTTTTTTTTATTAAAAATTTAATTTTTTTTATGTCGAACTATTTCACTATTTTTTAGCGGTGGTCATTTCCATTATGACCACCCGGTCACAACCATTATGACCAGTTTTTTTTTTATAATTAAATTTTTTTTTTCGAAAATTTTGTCGAACTATTTTTTAGCGGTGGTCATTTCCATTATGACCACCCGGTCACAACCATTATGACCAGTTTTTTTTTTTCGAGATTTTTGTCGAACTATTTTTTAGCGGTGGTCATTTCCATTATGACCACCCGGTCACAACCATTATGACCAGTTTTTTTTTTTTTTTTTTTAAAATTTTTTCGAAATTTTTGTCGAACTATTTTTTAGCGGTGGTCATTTTCATTATGACCACCCGGTCACAACCATTATGACCAGTTTTTTTTTTATTTTTTTTTTTATTTTTTTTTCGAGATTTTTGTCGAACTATTTTTTAGCGGTGGTCATTTCCATTATGACCACCCGGTCACAACCATTATGACCAGTTTTTTTTTATAATTAATTTTTTTTTTCGAAAATTTTGTCGAACTATTTTTTAGCGGTGGTCATTTCCATTATGACCACCCGGTCACAACCATTATGACCAGTTTTTTTTTTTCGAGATTTTTGTCGAACTATTTTTTAGCGGTGGTCATTTCCATTATGACCACCCGGTCACAACCATTATGACCAGTTTTTTTTTTTATTAAAATAATTTTTTTTTCGAGATTTTTGTCGAACTATTTTTTAGCGGTGGTCATTTCCATTATGACCACCCGGTCACAACCATTATGACCAGTTTTTTTTTTTTTTTGTTAAAAATTTTTTTCGAAATTTTTGTCGAACTATTTTTTAGCGGTGGTCATTTCCATTATGACCACCCGGTCACAACCATTATGACCAGTTTTTTTTTTCGAGATTTTTGTCGAACTATTTTTTAGCGGTGGTCATTTCCATTATGACCACCCGGTCACAACCATTATGACCAGTTTTTTTTTTTATTAAAATAATTTTTTTTTTCGAGATTTTTGTCGAACTATTTTTTAGCGGTGGTCATTTCCATTATGACCACCCGGTCACAACCATTATGACCATTTTTTTTTTTTTTGTTAAAAATTTTTTTCGAAATTTTTGTCGAACTATTTTTTAGCGGTGGTCATTTCCATTATGACCACCCGGTCACAACCATTATGACCAATTTTATTTTTTTTTTTTTGCCACGTCACCATACAATTTTTGGGTATGTATAAAGTCATATATGCCCTCAGCCAACCCTAAGCTGAAAATTTTCGTCCTAGCCCGCCATCCTCACTCCATTCCCTCCACATCCATAGCGACAGTATATAACCAACTGAACATAGAAAATTTTAATTTTTCGTCTCTAGTTTCGTTGATTTTCTCCCACCCAATCCTCGCGAATCATCCGTGGACCATTACCCATTGATCGAAACTGTCTCCCAGTATTAAAAATCCTTCCACATCTTGTTTCACTCTGTTAATCCGGCCGAATCTGCCAGATCTGCGTCAACTCCGTTTCCGTGGACCAGATCTACGACATAAGCCATCCTACCTTGCTTCTTAACTGTTCCTCATTTTTGAAATTTGTATTTAACCCTTTGATAGGAAAATTGTTTGTAGTTTTACAGTAAATGGAGGACGTTTGTGTTTTCATCAAGTATAATGGTCGATGGGATGGCACATTGAGTTACATCGGTGGAGAAATGAAGGGAATATTGGTGCCCGAGACGGCAACATACGGAGGTCTTATTGAGTTGGTCAGACGGGCAATCGGTATGAGGGTCCCAACCAATACTATAGTCATGCGATACGGTGTTCACCCTAGTATGCCTCTTGTCAGGATACAGTGTGATGATGACGTTAAATTCTATATACAATTGAAGAAGAAGGATGTTCATGTGCTTAGTAAATTTCCTATTACCGTCGACGTTTTGGATGATACTGCGGCTGACGTCACGCCACCGGAGCTGGGTGAAAGCAACCACATAGACGGCCAATTCTCCAGAGTGGGTGCACAGAGTGATGAGGCCATGCAAATTGCTGATGAGAGAAATCTGAGAATTTCAACTCCTATTACTCGTTGCCCTCAACTTCCACCTCATGTTGACGAATTGAATGTTGGGGGTGATGCTCGTAAATCAAACGAGAATAGTGTCGACGTCAGCATTGGAGAACATTCTTTTGCCAATAACTTAACATCTCAATCCGATACTGTACCAAGCCCTGACAGGTTATCTGGCTCAGTAGTTGTTGCTGATTATACACCTGTCGCAATTTGCAGAAACTGTATTTTTCTTAACAAAAAGTTGTTGCAATACCATCTTCATCACGATGCCATGAGTAAACACTATCAATTCAGAGTGAAGAGGTCGACCGCTACTCTGTTACACGTTATATGTATAGATATCCAACAATGTCCATGGCAATTGCGTGCGACCAGGATGCGAGGTAGTGAAATGTTTGTCGTGAAGCGGTTCGACGACGTCCATAACTGTTCAATCGAAATTGTTCAAGGGCATCATCGTCAAGCCAAGAGTTGGATGATTGGGGAGTGTGTCAAGGCAAAATACTTGGATCCGACTAATACCTCATATAGACCTCGAGAAATCATGCGAGACATGCAGGCCGAATTTGGAGTCTCTTTCAATTATCTCCGAGCATGGCGAGGCAAGGAAGCAGCACTAACCAGCTTGAGGGGCAATGATTCAGATTCATACAATGGTAATGCACTTCCCTTTACTCTATCTTATAATACGTTTATCACCGACATTATAAGTCTTATAATAGGCTTTAATAACTGTTAAGTAAACTTGATTACATTACAGTTCTTCCCTCGTGGGCTGAAATGGTTAAGAGGAAAAATCCTGGTTCCGACATTGACATCGAGACCGACTCATCAAATTGCTTAGAGTGTCTCTACATGTGCGTAGCTGCTTCGAAGCACGGTTGGCCTTATTGTCGGCCAGTAATTGTGGTTGATGGATCCGCATTAAAGGCCAAATTTGGAGGGGTGCTTCTTGCAGCTTGCGGTCACGACGCAAATGGCTGCATATTTCCACTTGCATTTGGTATCGTTCAGTCCGAAAGCAACGACTCATGGACATGGTTCTTCGAGAAGCTCCGAGATTCAATCGGGCCTAGAGATTCTCTTGTAATTGTGGCTGATAGGCATAAGGGTATCGAGTATGCAGCCAAACTCGTGTATCCGGAGGCTGCCTTCGGGATATGCGTCCAACACTTGGCTGCAAACCTGAAGACCAAGTACAAGGATTTCAAAGGCCCTTTGAAGACATATTTTGATGGTGCATCGAGGTCGTATCTTTTAAGTGAGCACCATCGTCATATGGAATCAATCCGTACTCGTAACCCCGACATGCACCGATACCTCATGCAGGCCGATCTGAAAAAGTGGTCGCGAGCATATTTCAACGGCCGTCGGTATGCAATCATGACAACCAACATCGCGGAGTCATTTAATAATGTTGATCGGAAAGCCAGGTTAATGCCAGTTGGATTCTTAATGGAATGGTTGAGGGAACTACAACAAAGATGGTTTGTCAACAGGCGTGAGGAGGCCCTAAAATTGACTTCGAAACTTGCTCCAAAGGCTGAGAAGATGCTTCACACCAACTTCTCAATAGGCCTAAAAGTAACGGTACGTTATCATGCCAACTGCCACCAGTATATGGTATATGCGGATTTTCCCTTAATCCAACTTAACTAAATTCGTTAAATTTCCACTTCTTACAGCCGCGGCCAGCCGATCAGTTTGAGTACGCTGTCACCAACAATGCTGGCCAAATATGGATCGTTGATATGAGCCAAAAGACATGTACGTGTAGACGATTTCAGGTAGATCAAATTCCCTGCCCGCATGCCATGGCCGTGTGTAACCACCGACGGATAGATCCATACAATTATTGCTCGGCATACTACACGAAAGATTATCTTTATGGTTGTTATTCATCTGTAGTCCATCCTATTGGCAGCTCTGATGGCTGGGATGTGCCTGAATCAATCCGGGCGCAAATCGTCAATCCTCCCAAAACGAAGCGTGGTCCCGGAAGGCCACGAGTTCGAAGGATTTTGTCCCAAGGTGAAGATCCCGACTCCGTTCGTTGTGGTAGATGTAATGGCTATGGACACAACCGACAAACGTGTACGAATTCAGTACCCTTAAGGCCCCGTCGAACAAAGCCAACTCCGTCCTTGTGACGAGGGGACGAAATCTGTGTAATACTATTTTTTCAATGGTCACAATGGTTGTGACCATCCGGTCACAACCATTGTGACCGAACTCAGTGGTTATTGAATGCCCTGCAAAAAAAAAAAAAACAGATTAACCGAAAGATTTCCACGTAATTACATTGTTAATCATTATATTATTATTAATATAATGATTATTAGTTTTAACGGTTCACGCCAACCGAGGCAGTATATTCATATTTGTATATCCCGCCATCAACTTTTGGGGCTGGGCCTTAAAAAGGCGGTCAACTTCGTTGTGACCGCCTGGTCAATATCGTTATGACTATTGTTAGCCCCTATCTAAAGCTTATTTTACCGTGGGCCCAATGGTTGTAACCGGATGGTCAAACCCGTTATGACCGAGGTCCTTTGTCAATGTGGTTTATAAAACATATATAAATTAATGAACATAAAATTTTTGTCAATTTTATTATTATTTCCCCTGGTCACAATGGTTGTGACCGGACGGTCAAAACCATTGTGACCGAAGTCCTGACTCGTTATCTGTTTGTAAAAAAAAATTAAAAGATTATAATAACCTTTTAATGATTCCGATATTACTATTATATTATTATTAGTGTTAACTTTACACGCTAACCGAGGCATTAAATGTGTGCTTAGTAAATAAAGTCAGTAACTTTTGGGAAACGTATCGAAGAAGGCGGTGATGCTTGTTGAGACACGTCAGTAGCTATTGTTATCACTAGAGTAGAAGCTTTGTGGAACAGGAGCCTTTACCCTGGTCACAATAGTTGTGACCGGGCGGTCACAACCATTGTGACCGAAGTCCTGACGCAAGATAATGTTTAAAAAAAAACAATTTAATATTATATTAATTAAAATATAATTTTAAACCTTCGAATATTATTATTATATTATTATTAGTGGTAAAGTTACCCGATAACCGAGGCATTAAATGCCCTGCAGGGGAAACAACATCATTAGATTAACCTAGGGAACCGTAGCGAAGAAGGCGGTCAATTTCGTTGTGACACTCTGGTAACAATGGTTATGACTGGGGTGAATTACCGTGTAACAGGAGCCTTTACCCTGGTCACAATAGTTGTGACCGGGCGGTCACAACCATTGTGACCGAAGTCCTGACGCAAGTTAATGTTTAAAAAAAAACAATTTAATATTATATTAATTAAAATATAATTTTAAACCTTCGAATATTATTATTATATTATTATTAGTGTTAAAGTTACACGATAACCGAGGCATTAAATGCCTGCAGGGAAAATTCAGTAACTTTTGGGAACCGTAGCGAAGAAGGCGGTCAACTTCGTTGTGACACGTCAGTAACTATGGTTATGACTATAGTGAGAAGCTTTGTGTATAACGCTTTTACCATGGTCATAATGGTTGTGACCGGGCGGTCACAACCATTATGACCGATATGATATGGAATACCAACAGTCTTTTGTACGACTCTGAGTGACAAAATACCAAATTTGCCCTCATCTCCTCCACGCGTAATAGTTAGTCACCCTATGCCGCTATTGGGTTAAATTTTTAAAAAAGCTTTTACAGTTGTTAGAGAGGGAAACACCGGTTCTAGAGAGAGAAAGAAGAAATCGTATCGTTTTCGACCAGACGTCTCCTGCATAACCGTCGTCAACCACCTACTATAGCCGTAAACAAAGATACTATAGCCGTAAACCGCCGATTCCATATCCGTAGAATGGTGACAATTACAGATATTGAGAGAAACAAGGGAGAAATGGATGTACACGAAACGAGTATAACTCCATCCAAGATATCAAAAGAGGAAGAGGTAAAATCTTTGATCGATGTTTGATTTAGTCAAAAAATAGTTTGCGGCACGTCCATGGTGCTAAATACCGACTCATCAAAAATTTTGTTTTAATTTTTTTTTTTATCCATTCACACAGGGGCAATATATCCGACTCGTACCAGACTCTGAGATAACACGGGCCAAAATCAATACTTTCATAAACATTAACGAGACATGGAAGAAACTGAGCCTGTGGTTATCTCCACGACAGTTGGCCTCCGTCAAAGACCAGCCATGTGTACAACCTTTCTTACATCTAGAGTCTCTAGGTTGGGCTGGCCAGTTATTCCACAACATTGTTATGCGTCTTACAAACCACACAACGATGGGTGACGCACTGTGGTTCGAGATTGGAGACGAAATGGCCAGATTCTCCATAATGGAGTTCTGCCTAATTACCGGACAAAAATGTGCAGGGTCTACGCATCTACCGGTCGTCGAGAGCAGATTAATGGCAAGATATTTTTCGACGGTTAAGGGCGTATCGAGGGAAAATTTGGAACTACAACTGTCCAATGCTAAGTTTGACAACGACGAAGATGCCGTAAAACTTAGCCTTTTGTACATTATTTTCTCGATCCCTTTGTCAAATGCTATAACGGTGAAAATAGATCCCAAATATTTCGGTTTGGCAGACAACTTGGATGCCTTCAACGATTTTCCTTGGGGTGTGCTATCATGGGAGGCAACCCGTGCTGCAATATGTGCTACAGTGGAGAATAGGATTTCTTCGAAGAGACAACAAAAAAAACAAGTTAGCACAGTTCATTACAGCATTCCTGGGTTCCCACATGTCATACTCGTATGGGCATATGAGACACTTCCAACGATGGCTTCCAAGTTTACAACCAACTACTCACAGGCCGTTCCGCGTATGGCGTCCTGGACCACTGCGGAGACTGTGAAATTTGATGACGTTCAGCGGGCGTTCATGGAGGTTGGCGAATCACAGGTAATTCACATTCCGATACCATAACAAGTGCTAGTCATAGCCATTATGACCGGGTGGTCATAACCATTGTGACCGTGTTGGTCATAAACGTACTGACTAAGACAGGTCACAACCGTTATGACCGTCTGGTCAAAATCGTTATGACCAACACGGTCATACCATAATAAGATTCACTGACTCGTTTTGGGTTATTATAATAAAATAATAATAATACATTCAGTATAAGGATAGTAATTTTACGCCATGTGTGCAGCCAATATCTTTTCAGTTGATGCCAACCGAGGAGGAGTTGAAGAACGGGAATGTTGCTCGCCTTTTCTTGAATAGACCGACTGGCCTGCCACAATTACCAGCTCCCAAGTCGTCAGTCCCCCGGCGGACCCCGGATATCAATACTGCGTGGGTGGAGTTCCAGAATGAGATCCGAGGACATGTTAATAATTTGAATAAGAAGATAGAGGATATACAAAAGGAACAAACCCGCTCGAAAAAACTGTTGAGGAGGGTGCTGAAATTGTTGAAGGCGAAGAATGCTGCCGAGAAGTTCGGTCAGGAACAGCATGTCCCGAAGGTCGAGAGCAGCGATGTTCTTAATGTTAAGCGGAAGGCGTCGGAAGATTTTAAGACTCCTTCCCCTGAGCTCGATGTCTATGCGGATATAGGGCTGCAGGCAGCAATGGAGTTCCTTACTGCCGATAAGGGGATCGATTGGAATGCAGATGCCGAGGAGAAGATAACAAAGGTAGAATTATACATGAATATACCTGATTGGTGTGGTTCCCATACAAATTTGTTTGACATTTTAAGAAAATTCAATGTACAGGAACAGGCAGCCGAGACGAGTGTTGAGGATTCGCGAGTCGTTGGCGCGAGGGAGGGGGCAATGACTGAAGTGTCACGGGTCGGGAAAGAGGGGCCAGAGAGGGAGGACCACAAGCAATCACATGATCTTGTCATGATTGACGAGCTATCCAGAGAGGATATGTTGACGGACGTGGTTGTGACGCATAGCTGAGAATTAAAAGTTTGCCAATAATGGAAGAGTCAATTAGATTAACTCGTTTCAAATTTGTTATTTGTAGATCCCCAAGAAGAAGAGGGCCAGACTATCAAGGCTTGGCCAACGGCCATCGGATCGTAAGACTGACGATGGATCCCCTTCGAATAAACCGGCCGACACGAATTATGCCCTCCCAGCAGGTCTCGCAGATGAACCTCCTGAACAGAGTTAGAAGAGTTCAGGGAGTGGTTAAAACAAGGATTGTTGAAGAAGATACCTCAAGGGTAATGTAGATTAACTTAACATTGTCTGTTTTTAGGATGTTAATTGGAATTGCACTGATGTGTTTGTCGAATATGTATGCTTGATGTTCAGTAAACGGCCTCCACGTTACAGTGCCAAGCATGAGAAACTTGACAAACCCCATGACTTCGGGTGCATGGAGGTAGGAAGAAAAACCTGGTACTATGAATTAGCTACCTCCCCGATTTGGCTATGGGACGAAGTAAGTACATGACATTTTTTAAAATTCGGAAGTCTGCTATCAACCATTAATCGAAATTATTATATGTTTGCGAGCTCGAATATTGTACAGTATCTTTTAACCGACTGGTTATGTTAATGTAGCACGTTGATGTCGCCTTTTATTACTTGAGAAAGAAGATCAGGCAGTTCCCCGAATTGGAGCAACGGAGGGTGACAACGGTTGACACTTATTTTGTACAAAGGTTCGATCGTTGTGGCGTCTACACCAGAGTGCACCCGAGAAGTTCGATTGGGGAAGCTGTGAGCCTTTACTCAAGATAATGCTTGGCGTTAATGTCCAGAGTGGGGCATCATGGTTTGACGTGATGACTGTGCTAATACCGGTGCATTTGGCTGACCTTAAACATTGGGTATTAGCGAAGCTCGATCTGACAAGCTGGACCATTGACGTGTACGACTCTCTGCAGCATGAAGGCGGTCACAATGTCAAGGTCCGAGCAGGCATGGAATGTTTATCAATATTCATTCCATTGCTGGCTGAACGCTTAGATTTGTATCAATTCAAACCAAGAGAACCTGCTGGAACTAACCCATTACCAATCAACATAATGAAAGAATCCCTCAACAATCCAATGGGTGAGTGCAAGAAAAACACCATTTCTCCCTTGTATACTGCCTTCAAAAGTTGAAGTGAAAATTAATTATCTTTGTCATTTGTTCAACAGGGGTGACTGTGGAGTGTTTACCATAAAATTTGCTGAATGCTTAATAGAAGGGAGGGACGTCAATTATTGGGTAATAGGTGGACGGATGAGGCTATTTCGGGAGTGGCTAGCATGTTACTTGTGGATGCATGCCAACCGGAAAATTGAAGGAAATTACAAAAGTGATGACGACGTCGACAAGGAATTCGCCTGATACATATACTATTTTTTCATTTAACACATTCCCATTAATTGTATTTTTCTAAAATTTTTTCTTAATTTTATATGTCATAGTGTAATACCCTGCACAATTTCAAGAGTAAGGGTTAAATTAATCCATGCAAACCGCGTTTTATTATTAATAAGAGTGAAATGTATTGCCCCTATTTCACATTCATGAAAACAGAACGAGTCCAAATGGATTTCATCAAACTGTTTCAAAAAAACACAAAAAAAACTGGTCATAATGGTTGTGACCGGGTGGTCATAATGGAAATGACCACCGCTAAAAAATAGTTCGACAAAAAATTTCGAAAAAAAAAATTTAAAAAAAAAAACTGGTCATAATGGTTGTGACCGGGTGGTCATAATGGATATGACCATCGCTAAAAAATATTGAAATAGTTCGACTTAAAAAAAATAAATTTAATTATAAAAAAAAATGGTCATAATGGTTGTGACCGGGTGGTCATAATGGAAATGACCACCGCTAAAAAATAGTTCGACAAAATTTCGAAATAAAAATTAAAAAAAAAAAAACATTGGTCATAATGGTTGTGACCGGGTGGTCATAATGGATATGACCACCGCTAAAAAATATTGAAATAGTTCGACTTAAAAAAAATTAAATTTAATTATTAAAAAAAATGGTCATAATGGTTGTGACCGGGTGGTCATAATGGAAATGACCACCGCTAAAACATAGTTCGACAAAAATTTCAAAAAAAAAATTTTTTAATAAAAAAAAACTGGTCATAATGGTTGTGACCTGGTGGTCATAATGAATATGACCACCGCTAAAAAATAGTTCGACAAAAATTTCGAAAAAAAAAATTTAAAAAAAAAAAAACTGGTCATAATGGTTGTGACCGGGTGGTCATAATGAATATGACCACCGCTAAAAAATATTGAAATAGTTCGACTTAAAAAAATTAAATTTAATTATAAAAAAAAATGGTCATAATGGTTGTGACCGGGTGGTCATAATGGTATGACCACCCTAAAAAATAGTTCGACAAAAATTTCAAAAAAAAAATTTTTAATAAAAAAAAAACTGGTCATAATGGTTGTGACCGGGTGGTCATAATGAATATGACCAACGCTAAAAAATAGTTCGACAAAAAATTCGGAAAAAAAAATTTAAAAAAAAAAAAAACTGGTCATAATGGTTGTGACCGGGTGGTCATAATGGATATGACCACGCTAAAAAATATTGAAATAGTTCGACTTAAAAAAAATTAAATTTAATTATAAAAAAAAACACTGGTCATAATGGTTGTGACCGGATGGTCATAATGGATATGACCACCGCTAAAAAATAGTGAAATAGTTCGACATAAAAAAAATTAATTTAATTATAAAAAAAAACACTGGTCATAATGGTTGTGACCGGGTGGTCATAATGGATATGACCACCGCTAAAAAATATTGAAATAGTTCGACTTAAAAAAAATTAAATTTAATTATAAAAAAAAAACACTGGTCATAATGGTTGTGACCGGGTGGTCATAATGGATATGACCACCGCTAAAAAATAGTGAAATAGTTCGACATAAAAAAAATTAAATTTAATTATAAAAAAAAACACTGGTCATAATGGTTGTGACCGGATGGTCATAATGGATATGACCACCGCTAAAAAATAGTGAAATAGTTCGACATAAAAAAAATTAAATTTAATTATAAAAAAAAAAACACTGGTCATAATGGTTGTTACCGGATGGTCATAATGGATATGACCACCGCTAAAAAATAGTGAAAATAGTTCGACTTAAAAATTTCGTGGGTAGGAGATGAGGGTAATCCTGTACTTTGATATACATTAAATGCTACTGGGCCCCACGGTAAGTGCTGAAATTGAATAGAACAAAAAGTGCTGCTGTTTTTAATATTATTTTTTTCAGATGTGCTAAAAGTGAAATTAACCCAAGTTGAAATTACATTGGAATAAAGAAGAGGTTTTTATTTTTGTTTTGGTAGAAGTAGATTTTTGTTTTCCAATTAATGAAATACAACACAAATTGTAATTCGAAGAGACCCACCTAAATGCCTGTTCACATGGGAAAAAAAGAGGATATGACAAGGAAATATTATTGTAAATTCATAACTTCTATTTTGGAGATTTATGCAATATCTTACGTTTAAGGTTTTATCTTAAACAGTCATGT
>CM046369.1:12103795-12128997 GCA_025413025.1 Ficus hispida | reverse complement strand
TTTTAAAATAGTAACCCATTTGGAACCCGTCATCAACTTAACAGTCCAACATTTGGATATCAAGATATTTATTTTGAATCATAATTGATTTATTTATTTTAAGGAATCAGAATTGATTTATATTTACTTATCAAATTAAAATAGAATTCCATACTTATTTTAATAGTTAGGATAAATAAATATCGCACAATATTTATCCTAACACTTGAAATGAATATCTTGTATGCAACCAATATATATATTATTACATAAAATATACGTGACACAGATATATAAGCGTTGCAAGAAAACACGCTACCGAATGTCCAATTATCGTGGCGGTTCAAGAAAACTGTAGCAGATGATTTTTATACAATTTCAAATGACTATGAATGCAAACAAGAATATTCTATTGATCCATCTAGATATTTTATAGTAATAACAAGTGAACCATGAACCATAATCAGAAACTCTATCTAATATATATATTTAATTTGCTTAAACTCTTAATTAATTGTTATTATGATTATTATTAACTTTAATTTGACTATCACAAATCAAAACTGTACTCTAAGATTATTTAGATATACTTATGAGAAGCTTTTCATAATAAAAGTTCGATATCATTTCTAATACTAATAGACTGTTTGAATGAACCACTCTAATAGTTACTATTGGACTTCAATATGATATCCATTTGCTTGTCCAACTACTAGAGTAAAATTATTTGAAAGTTTTTTGCTATTTTAACAATTCAACTCAAATCCAATCCATAATTTCACTTTTTAGAGATCCATATCACACTCATTTTACTATCGTACTATTCAAATGTTATCTTTTATAAAATTATCCAAACACGCATTTAATTTAAATACCCAAATCAAATTATACATTTACATGTAAATATTCAACTTAAATAAAATATTCAAATACAATCTATGCTCCAAAAAGGTAATATGTTTCAAAAACAAGCAAATAAGTATAAATTAGAGAGTTTTTCCCTCTCAATGAGAATCCAAATATATATGGTATTCTAATAAAACAAATTAAAAAAATAGAAAAAAAGAGGATAGAAATATTTCTTAAACTCAAGCAACTAACCATTGATCACATAAATAACTTGTTAAAGGACAAAAAAAGAAGAAGAAGGAGGAGGAGGAGAAAAAAAAAAAAAAAAAAGGTTATACAAAGGGGTATCTAGTAAACTAATAGAGTAATGGCCAATATGTGACTTTGAATTTTGTACCAATCAATGCCGTCTGATGGGCGCAGTTCCTTAAATAATTTCACATGATCCTCTTGATAGTGGTTGGACTGACATGTGTTATAACTATTATTTATTATTTCCATCATATGAGAATTTGTCGAATTTTCTCCAATTATTAATTTCTTGAAGAGTAGCTTTTTAGATGTTATCAACATATCGGAATCTACATACCTGTTTCAGAGTACAATAATGGAACTTACAAAGAAGTTTTTTTTTTTTTTAAGTAAAAAAGTACAGAAAGTGGACGATCAGTATTAGCATACTCATATGAGCATTACCAAAGGGTTTCAATGCTGCTATTATGTTTGCTGAAGACTCCACGGACGGGCCCTACCCTGGCCCTCTACAAAGAGTGGATCACTTTAATCCCATCAAATGTGTTAACGATAAAGATAAGTAAGCGCGTAATCTCACACACTCTACACTTAGTAGTGGGCTAGTAGTAATAAACTCTAAGACCTCCAAAAGAACTATCCAATACTCAAATCTTTGTTTACTGACCCATCACAATAATTGATTATTGCTAGATTATACTCTGTGGTACTTAAAAAATTAGGTCGAATTGCTTCAGGTTTCGAAATACGAATCGCTTCCGAATTTGTATTTAGAGATTTTCATCTTCACAATTATAGCCGGGTAGAACTTAGTGAAAATAGGATGGGGTTGTAAAGTGAACTTAGGCATATAATTCCATAAGTTTTTTTTTTTTTTTCAGGAATTTTCTTAAAAATATGGCCTGGCCTAAAGGAGTACATTTTTTTTAATATTAAAATAACCATCCATGAGAAAAAAGAAAACTAAGCATATGTTTGACATGTAGGTTTGAAAAAATAAAAAATAAATAAAAAGATTCTAACTAAACTAAAATCTTCTTGGATTGGTTTTGGAGAGAGAGACAAAAAAATGAGTGAAATATGAATGAATTTAAAAAAAGTGAACATCTTAAGTTGAATTGAAATATTTTTCGAATTATACTTTTTAAATCCATATGTTAAACATATGTTAAGATAAAGGTGCCTTCTTGCTTATAGGGCGGTGTCAGGATTGGAATTTAGGACAGGGTCGGGGGGTTAGGGTCAAGATTCGGGACCATGGTCAGGATCAGGTCCAGATTCAGGAACATATTCGGGTTTCAATACGGACTCACATTCATGGTCCCAGAGACACCGACCAAACTTCCAAACCCTAACCCCTATCCTGAATCTCAACTCCGACTCCCGTCCTAAATCACGATTCCCGTCCCAAAATCTGATACTCACCTAATCCTAAGTTCTAATCCTGACCCCGCTCCAACTCCAGTCCTAAACTTGATCCTGATCCTAAATCTTATCCCCAAACCTGATCCCAAATCCCAATCTGACCTCGGACCCAAATCCCAACCCCGACCTCAATGCTAAATTCTGACCTGAAACTAAATTCAGGTTGAATTTTTTTTAAATAAAAATGCATCATACTAAAAATTATTTTCAGAAAACACTAAAAACTTCAAAATGTTGTTTTCTAGGTTTTATACTTTTTGTAACTTTTTCTTATAAAAACTATTCTAAAGAAACATGTCAATTACATTGTTTTAATTTCAGGGAACAAAAATAATGTTTAAAACAATTTAAAAAAAAAAAAAAACTCTTTTTAAATTACATGGGCAAACTGGCCTAAGATCTTCTTGATTAAATTAAATTTCTATTACAAATTTACATTATATGGAACTGTATATATAAATATGTATATATATATATATATATATATATTTTTCCGTTTGGCTTATTAAACAACCATACACACGCACCCCAACATATTCAAGGTCTGCATAGTCTTGTCCCGTCTCAAACCCTCAGTTTTAGCATACTACACAGTTTTTGATTCTCTAAAAGAATATTAGATTGAATTGAACCGTTTTCCACATATAGATCGAATTGGACAAGATCGTTTTAAAACAACATGATCCGGTTTAAACTATGATCTGGTTTCATTTATTAATAGAAATCATAATAAATGACAAGATTGGAGGAGTGGAGTTGAAATATGGCAAATATTTTTAACAGTATAACAAATATTCTAAACATGCTCTACATGTACAATCAATTTTACCCTCTAGTTGTCCTTTTTTTTTTCTTTAATGATTTCATTAATCATGATCATTGTTATTTTTTATTACTGATTAAATTTATATTTATTGCCTAATTTAAATAATTCTTTTATGGTAATCATAATGACAAGTGTCGTATTATAATGACACGTATAAAACCATAATGACAAATCTCACATTACAATTATGTTATTATATTAATTACAGATCTAGTATTATATATAAATGTTATATGTAGAATTTCATAAACATTTGGTCTACTCAATAAACTTGACACCAATCTAAAACAACAGCCGTTTACTTTTTTAAACCAAACCTACAACAAAATGAGAGAAAATTAAAAGTTTAAAACTTACATTTATATATATATATATATATATATATATATATATAAACAATGAGAAAAATCATAAGGGTTAATTTCACTTTTAGTACCTCTGAAAAAAATAATAGTAAAAACAGCAGTACTTTTTTTTCATTCAATTTCAACATTTAAAGTGGGACCTAGTAGCATTTAATGTATATCAAATTACAGGTTTACCCTCATCTCTTACCCACTAAAGAATCTCTCTCCCTCGCATGACCCAAAAAAGTTTTTCAAACCACCATGTACAGTTGTTTAGAGAGAGAAAACTGAAATCTAGAGAGAGAAAGAATCACCACCCACAGGAAACTTATTTCAATTTTCACTTTTCCGCCTAGCCCCCCCACCCATTTTGAAACCCAAATCTTCATATAATAGAGAGAAATTTTCATCTACAGAGAGAAACTTCCATTTAGAGAGAGAAACTTTCATTTAGAGAGAAAAACTTCCATCGAAATTTTTTTTTTAAATCTAACATTTTTTGTCATTTTTGAGCAAAGGTCATAACTATTACGACCACCCGGTCATAACCGTTATGACCTATGTTTAAAAATGACCAAAAATGTTATCTTTAAAAAAAAAAAAAAAATTGGTCATAACCATTATGACCGGATGGTCATAATGGTTATGACCTTTACTTAAAAATACTCAAAAATGTTATCTTAAAAAAAAAAAAAAAAAACCTTCACTGGATTTATAAAAAAAAAAAAAAAAAAATTGGTCATAACCATTATGACCGGATGGTCAAAATGGTTATGACCTTTACTTAAAAACGGTCAAAAATGTTATCTAAAAAAAAAAAAAAAACCTTCGCTGGATTTATAAAAAAAAAAAATTGGTCATAACCATTATGACCGGATGGTCATAATGGTTATGACCTTTACTTAAAAATGCTCAAAAATGTTATCTTAAAAAAAAAAAAAAACCTTCGCTGGATTTATAAAAAAAAAAAAAAAAAAATGGTCATAACCATTATGACCGGATGGTCATAATGGTTATGACCTTTACTTAAAAATGCTCAAAAATGTTATCTTAAAAAAAAAAAAAACCCCTTCGCTGGATTTATAAAAAAAAAAAAAAAAATTGGCCATAACCATTATGACCGGATGGTCATAATGGTTATGACCTTTACTTAAAAATGGTCAAAATATTATCTTAAAAAAAAATTTTTTTTTTTAAAAATCCATCGAAAGATTTTTTTTTTTTTAAGCTAACTAGTTTAAGTAAAGGTCATAACCATTATGACCACCCGGTCATAATGGTTATGATCAGTTTTTTTTTTTTTTTTTTAAATCCATCGAAAGATTTTTTTTTTTTTAAAGTTAACATTTTTTCTTATTTTTAAGTAAAGGTCATAACCATTATGACCATTCAGTCATAATGGTTATGACCAGTTTTTTTTTTCTAACAATTTTTACTATTTTCTCTCTCTTCCCCTCTCTCTCTTCCCCTTTCTCTCTCTACCCCTCCCTCCCGCCGGCCCCCACCCCCGGCAGCCCCCCACTCCCGGCCGGCAGCCTCCCCCGACCGGCAGCCCCCCCGACGACCCCCTCTCTCTTCCCCTTTCTCTCTCTTCTCTTCTCTCTCTCTATTCCCTTCTCTCTCTTCCCCCTTCTCTCTCTACCCCTCCCTCCCGCCGGCCCCCACCCCCGGCCGGCAGCCCCCCGACGACCCCCCTCTCTCTTCCCCTTTCTCTCTATTCTCTTCTCTCTCTCTCTTCCCCTCTCTCTCTTCCCCTTCTCTCTCTACCCCTCCCTCCCGCCGGCCCCCACCCCCGGCCCCGCCCCCTACCCCCGACGACCCCCCGGCCGCCACCCTCCCCGGCCCCCCCTCTCTCGCGCGATTTCACGAAATCGCTCGAGAGAGGGGGGCGGGGAGGGTGGCGGCCGGGGGAGGGGGTCGTCGGGGGTGGGGGGAGGCCGGGGGAGGGGTGCGGGGCCGGAAGCCTGGCTGGGGGCCGGCGGGAGGGAGGGGTAGAGAGAGAAGGGGGAAGAGAGAGAGGGGAAGAGAGAGAGAGAAGAGAAGAGAGAGAAAGGGGAAGAGAGAGGGGGGTCGTCGGGGGGGCTGCCGGCCGGGGGTGGGGGGCAGCCGGGGGTGGGGGCCGGCGGGAGGGAGGGGTAGAGAGAGAAGGGGGAAGAGAGAGAGGGGAAGAGAGAGAGAGAAGAGAAGAGAGAGAAAGGGGAAGAGAGAGGGGGGTCGTCGGGGGGGCTGCCGGCCGGGGGTGGGGGGCGGCCGGGGGTGGGGGCCAGCGGGAAGGAGGGGTAGAGAGAGAAAGGGGAAGAGAGAGAGGGGAAGAGAGAGAGAGAGGGGAAGAGAGAGAAAATAGTAAAAATTGTTAGAAAAAAAAAACTGGTCATAACCATTATGACTGAATGGTCATAATGGTTATGACCTTTACTTAAAAATAAGAAAAAATGTTAACTTAAAAAAAAAAAAATCTTTCGATGGATTTAAAAAAAAAAAAAAAAACTGGTCATAACCATTATGACCGGGTGGTCATAATGGTTATGACCTTTACTTAAACTAGTTAGCTTAAAAAAAAAAATCTTTCGATGGATTTAAAAAAAAATCTTTCGATGGATTTACTTAAACTAGTTATGACCAATTTTTTTTTTTTTTTTATAAATCCAGCGAAGTTTTTTTTTTTTTTTTTAAGATAACATTTTTGAGCATTTTTAAGTAAAGGTCATAACCATTATAACCATCCGGTCATAATGGTTATGACCAATTTTTTTTTTTTTTTAACAAATCCGGCAAAAGTTTTTTTTTTTTTTTAAAGATAACATTTTTAGTCATTTTTAAACATAGGTCATAACGGTTATGACCGGGTGGTCGTAATAGTTATGACCGGGTGGTCGTAATAGTTATGACCTTTGCTCAAAAATGACAAAAAATGTTAGATTTAAAAAAAAAAATTCGATGGAAGTTTCTCTCTCTAAATGAAAGTTTCTCTCTCTAAATGGAAGTTTCTCTCTGTAGATGAAAATTTCTCTCTATTATATGAAGATTTGGGTTTCAAAATGGGTGGGGGGGCTAGGCGGAAAAGTGAAAAATGAAATAAGTTTCCTGTGGTTGGTGACTCTTTCTCTCTCTAGATTTTAGTTTTCTCTCTCTAAACCACTGTACATGGTGGTTTGAAAAACTTTTTTGGGCCATGCGAGAAAGAGAGATTCTTTAGTGGGTAGGAGATGAGGGTAAACCTGTAATTTGATATACATTAAATGCTACTGGGTCCCACTTTAAGTGCTGAAATTGAATGGAAAAAAAGTATTATTGTTTTTACCATTATTTTTTTCAGAGGTGCTAAAAGTGAAATTAACCCAAATCATAATGACAAGTATAGAAAAATAATAATACGTACAAATTATAATAATAAGCTTATAGCTTGATTGGTGTTAAGGTTCAATTCAGTTTGAATCACAATTTTTTTATATTTTTCTGAAAAATCAATCATAGTTTCACTATTTATTATTACTATTAATTATAATTTTGTAACTCAAATTTTAAAAGTTTATAACTTTGTATATACAAGTTCAAATGAGATAATTTTTTTTATTACATAGAATTTCAAGACAAATAAAACAAGCTTTACATTGATTTTTTTTTTTTTCTGAACACATTTTAAGTTTTTACGTTTTTAATTCCAGCAATTCGAGCACTTCATAAAACGCATAACTTAATTCAATTCAATACCAATATAAAAAATTTAATTCCAACCAGTACATCAATACGTGCTTAATGCTATACAATTACAGTATCCAAAATATAAAGACACGAACAAACCATAAGGACAAAACTTGAACTACAATGACGACTATATAACTACAATGACAAATGATCGTACATTATAAAATGACATCGACAAATAAAAAGGGTGGTCAGTAATATGTAGAGAGATTTCAGAGATATTATCTAAATTAATCAGATCATTATTGTTTCATTTTTCTAGGAAATTTTAGTGGTGTAATTAAAATTTTTAAAAAGAAATATAAGAATAATTATGTTATTATATGGTTCTGTCATTCTTCAAAGTTTCTCAATCTTTTGCCATAATTTAACATCAATAGTTAGATTTTTCTATTTGTAAAAATACCCTTTTATTAAGAGTGACCCGGTAGACTTTTTAGAGTGTTTTTATTTTTATTTTATTTTGGTTATTTTTAAAAACTTTTTATGGTCTTTTTGAGTTATTTAAAATTTAAAGATTGGAAACTTAAAACATATAAATTAGTATATGCCATATTTCAAATTTTTATAACTCAAAGTCTAAATTAAAATAAAAGTACTATCAACACTGTCAATATGTTATTCAAATAAAAAAACATAAGCATAAACATTATTAAGTCATTCCACATAAATGTAATCGTTTCCTTCTAATTATATATATATATATATATATGTATATCTATTTATGCATATTATATAAATCATAGAGTGGTCTCTAGTTTAAATTATTTCTCCAAATTCATAAATTTGATCAGATCATTTTTCAAATGGTCAGATTTGATTTCAGACCGTTGATATGGTGATTTTTATATGAAATCAGATCGATGGCCTAAAAATGATCGATTATTCCAATACAATAAGAGGATTGTTAGGGACACTAATTTTAATCACAACTTTTTGATTACTAACTTACGTGTCATATTTTTATTAATAGATGCAATTAATTGATGTAACAATACTTTAAATAATTATTAATAAAAAATGACAATTCATTTATAACATAGATTAATGTTCAAAAGTCAAAATTATAATTAGTGATCTTAACAATTTTCATATGATAATTGGTGATTTTTCTCACACAAATTGAAGAGATCATGCAACAATATATTTTCAATTTTTTTTTTTTAGTACAACCTCCTCGCAGCAGTCCTTAATATTTATATTTAGCTAAGGTTCGTGGATTTAGAATATCCGAGGACTAAGTTGGGTCCAAAATGGAACTTTCACATAACAACACCAGGTCAAACATAGTGAACTAGCTAGCAAAATGCCCCCACTTCCTTTATTAAATCATAGCATTAAGATTAGTGGGGTTATGCTGGTTTGACAATAATAATATTACAATTAACAAAACAAAATGTGAAAGAGGAACCCTCTTGCCCATTTCCTCTATTTTTTATATTGCCTGTTTCTTTATATATATAAATATATGTGTGTGTGTTCTCCACCATCTTATGAATCTGTAATTTACTAATGATAATTGACTTAGTTAATATAAAAACTAACTCCTCATTATAGTGGGGTTCTTTTTTTTCTTTTTTTTTTTTTTTAATTGCAACTGGAGACACCACGTGGCTTGATGCCCAACAGCCTGTTTTTGAGATTGAAAGAGGATTCTTTTGCTAATAATACAGCGAAAAAGAATGTGATCAAAGAACTTCCAAATCCAATTATTATTTGTGGGATATATAACATGCTTTGCATTTAAACCAAGTTATATTCCTCTGATCAAGTGAGAGAATAATGACAATTTTATTCAAGCAATTGGGATTCTTTAATTTAGTTGTGCAATCATCCTTCATGTGTTGATATGGTCATTAAAAAATATGACAAAATACTAAAAAAAAAAAATTCAACATTATTTCTTATTACTCTATTAAGTTTCACAAAGATCTTGTAATTTTGTTGGTATAGGCTATAGCAATAGATATTAATATATATAAAAAAAACTCTCAAGTACAGTAACTAGATAAATACGATAATTATAATATTTTATTTTGTATCTTGTAACTACAAATTGAAATCTTGAAGCATAGGCTATTTACACTATTCGTGCAAAGAATAATTATAATTAAAAAAATTATGTTAACATCGACTGATTGTTACAATAATGCATAAAACAAATTACAAATATCATTTGTAAAGAAGTCATATAAGAGAAGTATGCGGTGTTTGTGTGTATATATAAAGCTAAAATTTTCATTCCTTAGTATTAAATTTCCATAGATAGATTTGAGAGTAAATTGGTAGCAGTTTTTCTACACAAGTTTAGGCGGCATGTAACTTAAGCTTCTAGATTTTATCTTGTTGGTTCTTGGATGCCTTGCAGGGACAGGTCACTTGTAACGGGCATGAGATGTTTCTGAGAAGCCGACGTGGTGAAATACCATTGGCTAGCAACCAATCCTATTTGGACATATCTAGTTCTCTAGCTATTCTGAAATATCTATATTTATTGAATTGACTTATATGTTCTTTATATAAAAATGTATACACACACACACACACACACATGATAAGAGATGACTATACAAAGTGAAGTTGAGCGTGTGATCAGCACATACAAAGCCATAATATGCAGAATTGTCTATCTAAGAGATAACTATACAAATATTGGAAGAATTGGGCCGGTACATTACAACAATAGACTGACCTTCGTTGGGCCACGGACTGGGTTTTTTTTCGCATGGCACCAATATGTTAGAGCCCATTTAGGGGACGTTTTGAGATTTGTGTTTGGGACGTTGGAGACTAATTGAGTTTTGAAAATATGTATTCTGTAAAAATAAATTATTTAAAGTGAAAAAATATAAAAACTTAAAATGTGTTTGAAAAAAATATTAATATATATGTTGTTTTATTCCTTTCTAAATTCTATGTAATTTAAAAAAAATCATCTCATTTGGACTATTTCAAATTAAAAAGTTTTGGACTTTTTGAGTTTATTGTAAATATTTAAAAATGTGAATAGTGAAAAATAATTTTGAATTGAAGAAAAAAACAAAATAAATAAAAACATTTGGAGATGGTTTTTGCCCCCAACATCCCCTTAGAGAAATTATAGTAAATAATATTTTTATGAAAATAATTAAAATAAATAATATGATTTTATAGTAATTAGAAGAATTAAAAAATTTATTAGGTAAATAAAAATTATTAAATAAACATTAAATTTACTAGATAAATAGCACATTTACTTAATAAATTTATTATTTATTGCTTTTTACTTCAAATACTTTTGTAAACAACTAATTACCTCAATTATTTATGTTCTTTCTCCCTTGATTAGGTCGAGAAGGGCAACTAATTGAAGTAAACAAGTTTTAAAATTTTTAGAGTAAATAGCAGAATTTACTAAGTCAATGATTTATTTACTAAATTACCTAAAATATAATTTATTTACTTCATATATTTTATTTTTTTAGTTACGTAAAAAAGTTATTTACTATAATTTTTATTTATGGGTTTATTCTTTACGTTCTGAGTTTGGGTTTCTAGTACTATTACCCTCAATACTTTATTGCTTTTAGAAAATTTGCGATAATTATACTATATAACATATATAAAATAAACTAATGAAAATTATAGCATATTTTTAAAATGGTGTAAATTATAACATATTTTTATTTTACATTTTAATTTCTTCCGATTTTACCTCCTTTCCTTTCACATACACATATTTCCTCTCTTACTTCTCTCTCCCCCTTCTCTCTCCTCTGCATTTCTCTCTCTCGCTCTCTCCCCTTGTTGACCGGAGAGTACCCGCACAGGCGACAGTGGGAAGATCACTGTAGGGGCGAGAACGGAACCAAATGACGAATCGAAGAACCAGATTGTGACGATGACGAGAATGAAACCAGACAGCAACGCGAAGAATCGGATCACCACAGCGTTAAAAGCTCCCGACAGCGAGATGAGCGTGATCGCGATTGGATGTGAGTTTTTTCCCTCCCCTCTAGGTCTGGCTTTTTGCTTCTAGCTTTTTGTAGGCTAGCAGCGAGAGGAGAACAGTGGCGACGAGGTTTTCTCTCCTCTCTGGGTTAGGTTTTTGCTTCTGTGGGGGGGTTTTTTTTTTTTCTTTTTTTTTTTTTTTGCGCTAGCTAGATGGCGATCTTCCACAACGTCGGCACATGAGCTGTCGTTTTCTCCTGCTGCAGCACTAGGCAATTAGGTTTAGGTTTGAGTTTTGGTTTTTTTGAGGTTGCTTTGTTATGAATGGAAGTTATCATATTTTAGGGCCTGTTTGGTGTACAAGTTCAAGTTGAAATTTATAAGTTTAGTTTAGTTTAAAATGTGAGTGTTTGGTAAAAAGTTTGAGTTGAAAAGTTTAAGTTGAGTTGAGTGTTTGGTGAAAAAGTTTGAGTTAAAAAGTAAAAAAAAAAAACAAGGGCCTTGTTTGGATGTATAAAAATTGATTTAACCAATTTACAGGCATACAATCTCCGGCGTAATCTTCGTATAAAGGATCCCCAACCTGTACCATCCGTATGAAATTATGTAGAACAGCACAAGCCACGGGGATCATAGCCTGTTTGTCAATCGGGTAGCTATTGGTACCTTTTAGTATTTTGAATCTTGCCTTCCAGACACCAAATGTCCGCTCAATACAGTTCCGTAACGATGAATGTGTGTAGTTAAACACCTCTTTTCGGTTGCCGAGCCCGTCGCGCCTTCTTCGGTATTCAGGTAAATGATATGTCTCTCGGCGATATGGGCTCAAGAAACAATCCTTGTTTGGGTAAGAAGCCCAAATTCTTTTTTTTTTTTTTTTGTTTTTGTTTTTGTTTTTTTTTGTGTAAGCCCACCAAGGAGACCGGCCTCTCCTTGGTGTGTCGTTTGTCTGGCAAACACAAAAGCCATAATGCCCTTCATCGGGAAGATGGAATAAAAAAAATTCTTTTATTTGTTGCTACTCCAAAAAAACGACAACATATTATAGCTTTGGTGCCCAATACATAAACGACAGAGGGGGAAAAAGCTTATTGGGCAGCCATTGAATCCGGCAGCCGGAAGGAGCTATCCGCGACTAAAATAGTTTCCGTTTTATGCTCCAAATTTAGTTTCTCTTCAATGTTCAAATCCCACAAAACCCAAACTCCACCGAAGGGAATCTCCATTTTTTTCAAACCGGAATAACATAATATCTCCCTAAACCGTGTGTGTGGGGGGTGGTATAAGCTAGAGAGAGAAAGTAGAGAGAGAAACATAGCCAAAATTTGAAACTCACAAATGGGTGTTGGGGATGATTGCTCACGGTGGAAGAAAGGAGGGAGTGCAGCGTGACTGGGTTCTTGGGGGGCGACCTTCGAACGTTTCGCCGGACGGGGTGTGGGGCGGCAGTGGGCGAAAGGTCTCGGCGAAATGGGTGGGGGACGACGTTCTTCACGGATCGTTTGAGTGGAAAAACGATCAGAGATGAATGAGGTGGAGAGAGAGAGTTAGAGAGAGGAGTTATTGTGAAGTTGAATTTGTGAGTGAATGTTGCAGAGTTAAAGCTTGGAAAGTAGACGGCCTGTTCAGAGGTAGTAGTACATTGCAGCGATGGAGGGGAATCAATTCCCAGCATATCTGAGCTTCAACAGTGATCAAGTCAGTAATCACTGTATAACGGTCCAGTTTTTAGTTCAAAATCAAGTCATCATCCAAACACATTTAGTTCAAGCTGAACTAATATTCATGAGTTCAGACTCATGTCCCAAACAAGCTCTTATAGTAAATAAGTTAGTTTTAATGCAGTAAATATAGATATTTACTAGTAAATACAAATATTTACTAATAAATAATTATCAATATAAATTTAATAAAAATGGTCTTTTTTTTTGAAAAAAAAGTAAATTTTTAGATTGTAGATTTACATTTATTATAAATACCAAGATTTATTAATAAAAATTGATTTTATTGATAAGTTCATAATATTTAAAACAACTTAAATACCGGTAAATATGAGGATTTACTAGTAAATATTAAGATTTATTTAATAAATTGATAAATTTCAATTCAAATAACAACGTAGATATTGATAATATTATATTTACTTGTTTACTCATAAATTTTAATTAGTAAATATATTTATTTACGTTGTGTAAGATTTACTCAAAAAAAGAATTTGTAGATATCAGATTTTCATGTAAATAACAAAATTTGTAAACTAAATCAATTAATATATTCATTGAGTAAATATCAGAATTACCAAGTAAACTTATCAAATTGATAAATTTCAAAATAAATAAGAATATAGATATCGATAAATACTATATTTACTTATTTACTAGTAAATGTATGATTAAAATGATAATTTTTAGACAATGTAAATTAATAGTAAATACTAAAATATTTTAGTAAATATTTTTATTTACTTAATAAATTGATAATTTTTGACACTTTAATTTACTAATAAATATAAATATTTTCATTCTATATGAATATCACATTTCCGTAAATTATATAGTAAATAATTTATTCAGAAATAAATAATTTATTGATTTTTTTTCTTGATAAATAGTAAATTTGTTATTTGGAAATAAATAGATTTATCACTTATTTAAGCCTAGATTTTATTAAAAATTACAAATCCACCCCAAAACTTATAATCCAAAAAGGTTTAGCTGGAGAACACAAGAGCTCGATGACGGTCGTCAGAGAAATCACAGCGAGGAGGATGGAGATTTGATGTCAACAGAAACGAGGACAAATGGTTGTTATTTTCCTGCAAATTTCCTAGTGATTCAAGTGATTTTCCTCGCGAGCTTCAGATCCATGACGAGATCCTCCTCTGATGGCGACTCCACAGCGAGATTGTCCTCTAATCTCGACTCCAAGGCGAGATCCTCCTCTGGATCGTGACTCCACGATGAGCTCTGTAGCACCCTACTCCGGATCTCGACTCCACGATGACCTTCGCACCCTTCTTTAGTTCGCAACTTCACAGCAAAGGTTGCTCCCTCCTCTAGTTCGCGACTCCACGATGACCGTCACACCCTACTCCGGTTCTGACTCCAAAGCGACCAACGCAGGTAGTCTCAACGTGACACTAGGATTTCTGAATTGGGGGAGCTGTTAGGGTTGGGTGTTTGTGAGAGATTGTGGGGGTTTTGTTTGTGAGGGGTATTTTAGAGAATTCCTATTTGAGTTTAATGACAATATCCTATTTAGTACCTCAAATTTTACCACATGTTATATTGTTAAAATTATGAAACTAAATATGTTATTTTGGTCCTTTTTCCAAAAATTTGCCTCTCCAATTTCTTATCTTGTTTAAAATTTATCATGTTTTTGTTAACTTCCTGTTAAATTGAGGATTTGAATTTGAAATATTTGTATTAGAGTTTGAATTGGATCTCAAAATTTTTGGTCTGATATAAGATTGTTCGTTTTGAAAAGGTTGTTCATCGGTCAGTGACCAACGATAATCACCAATTTGATCACGGACCGATACCTGTCGGTTCTGAAACACACAAAACAGAATATTGCCCGATGAAATTGGAAACCGACCGAACACCACCTGAAAATAGTCGGTTTTCTACGGTTGGTGAAGCTCGGTTCCAAGAAAGGAGCAATGGTGATGGTGGTGTGAGGGTTTGCTTCCCGATGGTGACTATTGCTAAGAAAGAAAGAAAGAAGACGACGAAGAAGAAGATGAGAAGCAAAAAAAATTTTTTTTTAATATTAGGTAAATGGAAGTGGAACGGTGTCGTTCCATTTCTTGCTTTAGTGGAACCCCACCGTTCCACTTCCACATAGTTATAGGCTCCCGCCCCAAACCCCCACCCCTAAAGCTGGGCTGGGCTGGTGGGCTGGGCCTTTTGGGCTAGGGTAAACATCAGTTGTTCACTCAATCATAGCCTATAGGAAGATGGGAACGGAGTTAGTTGCAGCGCCGAACTTGCAGCGGCAGAGATGGGAAAGAGGCACCTGAGAAGAAGAAGAAGAAGAGGAGGAGGAGGAGAATTCGGTTTCGGTTAAGGCGAAACAGAAGACCTGCCAAAGTTCTGCACGCGGTTCTGTTAACGCCCACCAAGTGTCAGTGCCGACGTATCGATGATTTCACGGGCGGTTTTGGGCGGTTGTAGTCGGTCCCGTTCGGTTCTTGGTTTCTACATTCAGTCTTACGTTTTGACATGAGGTGGTGTACTTGGATTTTTCGTGACTGATTTAACGAGAAATTAAAAATAAATTGAGACACATTATAATTATTTAAAAAATTTAAGAGGTAAATTTTTAAAATTAAATGAGCAACAGTGTTAGAAAAACCTTTGTTTGTATTTATATACAATTCCATGTTCCAGTATCTTAAAAAGTTCAGGAGGTAATTTAGGGAGGCAAATTACCTAAAGTAAAGAAACTTCAGCAGTGCTAAAAACCCTTTGTGTGATACTATGTACGTATTTTGCATAGTTTAAGATTGTAATTTATACATTTTTAAATTTCAACAACTGATTTTTGACCTATAACTTGTTGAACTTATCAATTACAGCTTATAGATAATACTATATAAAACCAAACATGAATTAGATGTACATTTTTAGAAGTAAAAGTCTTGAAAACTGTACTTTTAAGCTAAGCTATAAAGGGTAAATTCACTAATTAGTTTTTATTATTAGATTATTTATAAGCTATACATACAAAGGTTGGTTAGTCAATATAGGGAGATCTGCTTCACCAAACCAAGTTCGTTTTTGAAACTATTGAATATTTTATCTTGTAAATTTGAACATACAAGTACACACATATATAGTCAGAAAAAATTTCCTTGAATTTGAAAGAACCATCTAGTTACTAAAAGTTGTTTTAAGTTTTATACTACGTTTTTGCTTTTGAAAGCGTACAAAAAATTTTCCAGAAGACTTCCGATTCTCTAAAGAACTTTCGTTAAAGCCATAAAATATAACTAAAAGAACACTAAAAAACCATGTACCAAATTTTTATTAAAACTTTATAAACCTTTTTTTTTTGCCGGAATAAAAAACTTTATAATCTTCACTCATACTTCTTATGGTTTATAAGAATATATGCGTATCAATTTTCCCATGAAACACTAAAAAATATTGTGGTTAAAATTTATAGTTTTTACTTCTCTTTTACCATTATCTCTATATAATATATATATATATATATACACAATGTCAAGTGGCCAGTTAAAGCCACGTAGCATGATTAAACAAAGATACTCATAGATGAGGGCATATTTGATATATAATATTTAAATTTAAGTTTAATTGATTAATAAAAAAAGAAAAGGGGGCATTGCTCTAGAAAGCTGAGAGCATGTGGCAGCTGCGTAATAAATAAAGATACATGAGGGGACATGACAATATAGCATTTCCTAGCTTGTTTAAAGCTTTGCATGTGCACTGTACTATTCGTGATTATAAAAATTAATTAAAGATAATTAATTTCTCAATTTAATTAATTGGAATAGAAAGAAACACCAAGGGAGCAGAAAATATCATGTTGGGTTGGCCCATTTGACATTCATGAATCTCAACATACGGAAAACTATAAATATCCTTTTTGTAAAGTAAATTATAAATTTCCTTAATTTTTGAACATGAAACAAACTATCAATCTGATTAAAACTTTTTAAAAAATAAAAATAAAAATTCCGTAAAGTATGAAGGAAAATTTGGGCCAACTAGGTTTACCGGCCATATTTAAATATATATATATATATATATATATATTTGTTTGCTTATACAATCATTAGACAATTCTACCAAGTGGACTTTTTTTTTTTTTTTTTTGAGTGCAGTGCGGCAGTTTGTCGTTGAGTTTCGTGATCTTATATGAAACAGATATTATTTCAGAATTATTTTCAAAATATTTTTATTAGGAATCGTGAGATTTCTTTTAAAATCACTTTTTAATCAAATGCCAAATGTCATCGCAGTTTCAAATGCCAAATGTATATCTTGCACACAGCTAAATAACCTGCTTGGCTTTTGAGGGGGAAAAAACAGTTGCTTTGAAAATTATCTGTAAAGAAACCTATTTTCTGACAATCGTTTGAACGTAATATTTTGCAAATTCCGTATGCAAGCTTTTGAAAACTCTATATAGATGTTATAATAATAATAATAATAATAATAATAATAATAATAATAATAGATGTTATAATAATAATAATAATAAAAATAAAGAAACTCGTGTAACATAGTTAAAAATTAAAATGTCAAATCAAGTATTCTATAATGTAAAGATTGTAAAGAATTTAAACAAACGGTTTCGCTAGTAATTATAAAGAAACATATTAGCACTAAAATAAGTGAATAACGTTAACCATGCCAACATGCACAAAATGATGCTAACACATGACGTGCTACATAATGCCACTAGTTCCCTATGCATTTTTTTCATCTTTTTTTAATTTTATAAAATATAATTAACGTCACACTGTCTTTTATTACTTTCGCATCTAATAAGAATCTAGGGACTCATTAATGAAACAGAAAGAACTTGATCTGATTCTATCAAAAGGATTAACTCAGTTTTACTCCCACCATGACAAACTAAAAATTGTACAATCCATTAATCGAACTCGGATTTATAATGGGACTCTAAAATAGGTATTTTATCCATATTATAAAATAGGGTATGGTGAAATCATCGTATTCTGATAACTCTATGAAATAGAGTTATTTAACATACTTTTAAGCTTGTTAATTATTGTTATTTCAAGATAATATGCCTTAGTTTAAGTATTTTATATAATATTAGTTAGCTTGTCTTAGTTAAAGAATAGGTTAAAGCAATTAGTTAATTCTAGTTTATTTTGGAATGGTATTGTATTTAATTTTGATTTATTTTTGATCTCTTGTTTTGTTTCAGTGGACTATGGTGTAAATGGAGTGGAGGCCCAGTGGAATAGAAGATTTATCATGGGTTATAGTTGAAAATCGTAACTTTGCTGCAAGCAATGTTGCAGCATGGACACAGCAAAGTGATCTAGTGCAGAATTGGAATAAGAGCATGTGGACTCAACCTTACTTTACAGCTGGCCAAGATTCATTTATTCATTTAATGGTGCACGACAGCTGTGGGGGAAAGTTACCAAACTTAGGACCAAAAGAGACACGTGGGAGCTAGGGCATCTGTGAGAATTGGGAGATAAAAGAGGAAAGTTAACGACAAAGGAGAAGAGGGCCGTTTTCTGAGAAAAAAGGCAGCAGCCAGAGAGAAGGAGAACAGGAGAGCAAGGAGCAACAAGAGAGCGAGAGGAGCTTCCAAACTTGGCGGATTTCTCTTCTCTGTCTTGCTAGATTAATCTTTTTATATTATGCTCATGGATTTGTTCATGTATTATTATTGGATTATGGAACTTGATTTTTCGATCATGAACTAATTTGTTTAGCTAGGACCTTAATGGAACCAAGGTTGTAGGAATGTTATGCTGATGTTGGATTGCTAAATATTATTCTGCTCTTGTTCATTCATGTGTGTGTTATGTTTATTTCTATTTGTTTGACTGGCCATCAACTATAGGAAATCAGATTTAGATTAATACCGGAAGGGTTAATTTAAGTTGGAAAAAACATGAATGATGTAAGTTTAATATGCGTAGCTAGGTGTATTGATTTATGAATGGTATAGGAATATATTGTTCATCTTGCATAACCCATAAGACCCGAGCATTAAAATTGCATTCTAAGAGCTGGATTCACATAGGAATATGTTGAAAAAGGTTTGAGGAATTAGCCATAATAATTCGGAAGATTTTTATGCATTAAAACGGAGGTTTGGTTAACAGGTGCAGAATATGCTATAGCATTCTAGTAGCATTCGTGTAGCAGACCTGGAACAGAGGTGAAATTAGGTGTCCTAGCTTATTTAATCAATTGGTTTCCCAAACTCAATTGCATTCCCGTTCTTTTCAATTAATTTTGTTTGCTTTTGCTTTGTTTTGAATTGTTCCATAATTGTTAGTAAATTTCCAATTCAGCTTTATTTTATTTCATACCTTGTTTGGTGTTAAAATAGCTTTTACTTGGTATTTGTGGTGATTTAATCCTCGAGAGACGATATCCGTACGATTGTGTACACTTTATTACTTGTACGACTCGGATACTTGCGAGTGTTCAAATTGAACAACACATTCGCACCCCATTAAGAGATATGGAAATGCCCGAAGAACTTTCACTTAGCAAAACCATACATCCCGTATGTGACGAACGTGCAATTACTAAGCTCTGCGAGCTATTGCTCTACAATTTGAACGAAAGCTGTACAGCTTATAGTAGCCATTAATTTCGTACACTTATAAAGGCTGCGCTAATCAAGGCACTTGCATGACTCCTTAAATGGTTGCATTAAAGTGAGAGATGAGATTGGTGAGATCATGATCATGGATATTGGATGAGATATTAAAAGCTCGATTCTCGATGCGATCATGGACATAGTTACTCTTAATATTTTCAAAATTCCGCTAAATCCGTTGAATTTACTTATATACCCTTAATAAATTCTTGTTTATGAGACAAATTTTTTTTTTTTTTAGTTATGTAAAGGAGATTTTAGTATGAAACATTAGAAAGAAATTAGATTATTCCAAATCTAATGAACAAGTAAACTTTAGAAAGGGAATTATTATCTTTATTATTATTCCTTGGCTTCCCTTTTCAATCTCAATATCTTTTCACATTCATTCCTTTACAATATAGTAAACATCTCATGTTTATGAAATTGCTTATGGATTTAATGTTAGATCATACCTCTCAACGATGGATGTGCTTGGGGGCTCGGAGCATGTGAACGCCCTCAATTTATCATTTTTAAATTAAGCCCCACAGTTTTTAAAATATTCGTAGTTTCCCCTCAAGCAAAATGTTTTTTCTTAAATATGCCCAACGTAAAATTTAGATTAATCTTATGTTTTAATATCAAAATCAACATTAATTAGATCTCTTTTTTTTCTCCCAATTTCTTTATTTACTTTTCTTTCTAGTCAACTTTAGTTTGCTTTTAAAAAATGTATTGACTTTAAATTATCAATAATCAAAATATTACTGCAGTGTAAGTTTTTATTAATTAGTAAAAAGATTCACCTTTAAAAAGAAACAATGATGGTACTGTAGAATAAATAAATTGAAACTTAATTTTTCAATTAAAAAATTACAAACTACTTACAACAAATCATGAGTTAAAAACTTTAATGTTGAGTTACAAGATTAACATTTGAGATATGAAAGTTCTAAGAACAGTTTTATAATGTATTTAAAATATGAATACAACGTGTAATAGCAATTATATGGTAATAATCACGAAAAAATTAAATATTTATTAAAACAATTATTAGAATTTTTATTTACTTAATAATTACAGATATAATCTAACGGTAGTTCTACCCCAATTCCGTTACAAGATGTAGAGTTCAATTCTTTCCATTCTAAATTCACATATATATATCCGCAGGAAGTTATTATTATACTTTAAAAATCTTATCCTCACGTGTGTGCAGCCACTAAGATAAAATTCTGGACCGCATGTGGCGCCGGTGGGGGTCGCAACGGTGGCATGGAGATCATGGCAGTCTCTGCAGATCAGGCGACGATCACAAGATGGAGAGGCTGGAGAAGGCTGCACAGGGGCATCGACCTTTTGTTTTCCCTGGTTTCATTCTTGCCGTTGTCGTCTTTTTTGTTCTTTGGTTCTTGACTGTGGCTTCACTTGGGGCGCCTGCATTAGTGAGGATATAATATGATTTTCTATTTTGGCATAAGGAATTCATTGTTTGTTGTATTGGATTTACTTGAAATAGTTTCTGATAATTATTATTAGAAACATTAGATTTACGTGAAATATTATTTTTGTAATTACGTGTCTACCAAATTATGATGGAAGGAAAATATGTAAATATATACCAATATTAATCCAATATTATTATTATTATTATTATTATTAGTACGGTGAAGGTTTCGGACAAGAGCAAAGGATCGACGAGCGGGTCAATTCAGGAGTTTTAAAAATTTAGATCCAAAATATGCTATTTGTTTTCTTTCTCCTAAAAATGTGATATTTACTTCAATTCCCACCCCCAACTATGTTATTTCTCTCTTTCTCCCGTAACAGGGATAGATAATATTATCTAGGAACAAAGGGGTATTATGAAAACATTTCTGATGACAAATTACATAATTAAAAAAAAAACATTTAAAGTAAATACTTAATTAATTGCGCTCAATAATTTTATTTGCAAAGTATATTCTATAAATATTCTTATATATAAATAATTTATCATAAATAAACTATTCAATTCAAATATTTTAAAATACCATTTACTGTAAATATTTAAAAAAAAAAAACTATTCTGTTTCTTACAATTTCTGTATCATCTATTTAATTAGAATATGAAAAATGAACTAATAGAGAGACATGGAAAACTGCCTGAGACAAAACGTTATGTGATTGTGGCTAAAGACTTGACCATTGAATTTTTGACATCTATTTAATTAGAATAAGTTTGTTTGTTTCAACCACTCAACCCATTCAACTCAAACTTTTTTTTGTCTTTTTCCCAAAAAATTTTTGTCTTTTTCCCAAAATTTTTTTGTCTTATCTGAAAATTCAAAAAAATTTACTATTCAAACTTAAAAATTTCAACTCAAATCACTACACCAAACATCCTAAAAGTGAAAGTCCAAATCAGACAGTATGGGCCTGACTGTTTACTGGACTTGGGAGTCCAAGGTTGTGTAACCTGGACCTATGAATGGGCTCCAGGAGACAGGTGCAAATTGATAACTTAAGAGAAATGCCACAATAGATTGTTTTTTGCCACTACGAAATGTCATATTTTTATTTATTTATTTTAAAATACCACTAGTTGTTATCCATGATTTAGCCACCTCCATCAGCGGCTTACCAATTAGTTACTTTTGCTAGCAGGTTACCGATCGATAATCACCTCCACCAGCAGATTACCAGCTGGTTGCCACCAATTCGTTACTTTGGGAGGTGGGTTACCTACCAGTAACCACTTCCACCTTGGTTGTCGCTGGTTAACCGCCTTCGCCTTGGTTACCAACTGGTTACTAATTGGTTACTGACTAGTAACCATAGGTCGATGGTCAATGGTTGGTAACTAAGATACCGAATGGCTACCGACCAGTAACCCATCTCCTTCAGCAAGATACCGACGGTCGATAGGTTACAATCCCACCAGCAGGATACCGGCTGGTTGACAGCCGGTAATTGTCAAACCCACCGGATGTCATCATCTGATCAATGGAAAAGTCACAAAAATTCATAACCAAATAAGCCCTCAATCTTCAAAAATCTCTCCAATTTCCTTTCCTTCTCACATTTTTCAACTCTATCGACTCTATTTTTTTTTTTTAGGTGACTCCTTATTTGCCACCCTATTAACATAGTGGACAGACGGATCAAGAAGCACGAGAAATGAAGTTGGACCAAACGCTTTAGCCCCAAAAAAAAAAAAAAAAAAAAAGTTAGACCAACTGGAATGGAAAGCATGAAGTTGGTTGGGAAAGTGACAAAATTATTGTTTTGGTCGGTAGATTAACTTTTCAACTCAAATACAACCGGATTAGTTCTACGCTACACGCTCAAATTTTTAACAATCACTCCAAATCCAAAAACATTAATGGATGCAACGACTGAAGTAAATAGTAAAAACTTAGAAAAGCCCATAATTTCTGCTTTTTTCTTGACCGATCTTGAGCTCCATAATTAATTTCCATACGAACTATAAAATAACAAGAACACAATCATAAACGGGTAGCAAAACAGACACGGTTTACCATTAAGCTTCTACTACAAACAGGTGTATAACGAGGACAAAAGAAATTTGTACGGCAACTTCAAAGGAAGAAATTATAGACCACTTATAGTACAGACTATTACAGACAAACCAAACCCTTCATACATGAAATAAACTGAACTATGAAGCGATGAAGTGGAAAAATCGATGCAGATGAGTTTGACAGTCACATCTATAACAAAGTGAATGAATGAATGATTCGCTAGGATTGCGTCGAAGAAGCTGCTCATTTGTATGTTCCCATACCAACACCAGTTTCTCCACCACCGTACGGCTGGATCTGTCTCTAGCACTGGAATAGCAAACGTAGTAGAACTGGGAGACTATCGAGGTGAGGAAGATGAAGGCTGCACCAGCCGCAAAAACTCCTTTTCTCACATTCTCGCAGGATGGAGGGTTATCACTATCGAAAAAGGTTCTGTATTGGTATGGTAGCATTCCTCACTGAACCCGCCAACAAGCACACCTCCGCAATGAAGAAAATACCCTGAAAGAAACTCATGATAGGGTACAATTAGAGAAATTATATAAATCCTTTGCTGATAAGTGTGTGGTCAGCTCGAAATTCAGATAGTCTGTCAGATCTCCTTGTTTCTTCCAATTCAACCGAAGTACCTTGTCTAGAATTGGAAAATTTTAACAGAGAGATGAAGGTTTTTATCATGCCATTCCTTGAATTTAAGCTTAATATTGATAAGGTATCTTGTTGTTTGGATATCAAGAAAATATAATCAAAGTAGCTTGCGCTTGTTTTTCAGGTCCATTTCTTTCCCTTTTAATCCTTTTTAACGAGTTTATTTTTAAGAAAAAACAGTAGTCATCGACCTTGAAAGATTGTCATCAACCCCAAAAGATTACCACGTTTTCTGATATAGTACGAATGAATTGAATAAAGGGATTAAAAGGGCAAGAAGACATTTTGTGTCCCAAAAATGGGCAAGGACTTGGATTCTTAAACAAGGAGATACCGTTTTAGTATTATCCAATTAACGAGGTCCATTTTCAGTACCATTACGTTAATATCAGGTTACAAAATGATTTCAAAAATCGTACTCATCTAAGTTGATCTAACATGACATGACATGAATACACGGTTGAACAAATCAAATGGGGATTAAGCTTAGTTTAAAGCAGTAAACTAGAGTAAGATATTTGAGAGAAAAAAATGGTCTCTCTTTAGTTGTGGCTGACATACCAGCAAACTATGAAAAGGACAACTGCCCAGGCCCTTGAACCTCCAGGACTCAATGGTTTTCCGCAGCAGAAGCATCGGCTTGCGACATTATGATGACCTGACTTAGCATGAGGAACAAAAATGCACCACCCCAAACCCAGTTGCAATGTCCGAGCCGTATTGGCAGTACTCGTAGTTCTTCTCATTGTCTGGAAAACCCACCCTGTAATAGGAAAAAGCGATTGGATCAATTGTTTAGAAAGACAACTATAGCAAACATGTTTATTCTTCAATTATTAAACCTTGCTCGGTTATTCTTGAACTCGTCACGAGTTATGCTGATATGCTGAGAAATCACCTTTGGGTATGTTTAGTAGGAGGAGAGGAAATAAGGAGTGGTAGATCAGTTAAGCAGAAGAAACGGAGAACGAGAGAGCGGTCCTTTCTCTTATGTTGTTTGGAATGAAATCCTCCAATATTCTCTCAAGTTTAGGAGAGATCAAAATTGGGGGTGTTTGGAAGGATTCATCCTCTAATCCCTTTCCACCTTTTTCTCTTACTTAACAAACAGAAAGTCAAATCTTTCACTAATTCCTCTACCCCTCTCCTTCCTTCCACTTTCTCTCCTACCAAACACATATTAATGCTAAAGGAAGACAGGACAGCACACCAGAACTAATCCCGATATCAAAGAGAATATACAAGCATACAAGTTATAACTCCCGCAGAATCTGTAAGACTGAAATTACTACCCCCTTTTTACCCCCTTTTTCCCCTGGTGTCAGAAAGCAATATTTAGTTTCATGATGTCTCATGAAACTCTTTTGTATCTCA
>CM046369.1:11704857-12103695 GCA_025413025.1 Ficus hispida | reverse complement strand
GGCGTTCATGGAGGTTGGCGAATCACAGGTAATTCACATTCCGATACCATAACAAGTGCTAGTCATAGCCATTATGACCGGGGGTCATAACCATTGTGACCGTGTTGGTCATAAACGTACTGACTAAGACAGGTCACAACCGTTATGACCGTCTGGTCAAAATCGTTATGACCAACACGGTCATACCATAATAAGATTCACTGACTCGTTTGGGTTATTATAATAAAATAATAATAATACATTCAGTATAAGGATAGTAATTTTACGCCATGTGTGCAGCCAATATCTTTTCAGTTGATGCCAACCGAGGAGGAGTTGAAGAACGGGAATGTTGCTCGCCTTTTCTTGAATAGACCGACTGGCCTGCCACAATTACCAGCTCCCAAGTCGTCAGTCCCCCGGCGGACCCCGGATATCAATACGCGTGGGTGGAGTTCCAGAATGAGATCCGAGGACATGTTAATAATTTGAATAAGAAGATAGAGGATATACAAAAGGAACAAACCCGCTCGAAAAAACTGTTGAGGAGGGTGCTGAAATTGTTGAAGGCGAAGAATGCTGCCGAGAAGTTCGGTCAGGAACAGCATGTCCCGAAGGTCGAGAGCAGCGATGTTCTTAATGTTAAGCGGAAGGCGTCGGAAGATTTTAAGACTCCTTCCCCTGAGCTCGATGTCTATGCGGATATAGGGCTGCAGGCAGCAATGGAGTTCCTTACTGCCGATAAGGGGATCGATTGGAATGCAGATGCCGAGGAGAAGATAACAAAGGTAGAATTATACATGAATATACCTGATTGGTGTGGTTCCCATACAAATTTGTTTGACATTTTAAGAAAATTCAATGTACAGGAACAGGCAGCCGAGACGAGTGTTGAGGATTCGCGAGTCGTTGGCGCGAGGGAGGGGGCAATGACTGAAGTGTCACGGGTCGGGAAAGAGGGCCAGAGAGGGAGGACCACAAGCAATCACATGATCTTGTCATGATTGACGAGCTATCCAGAGAGGATATGTTGACGGACGTGGTTGTGACGCATAGCTGAGAATTAAAAGTTTGCCAATAATGGAAGAGTCAATTAGATTAACTCGTTTCAAATTTGTTATTTGTAGATCCCCAAGAAGAAGAGGGCCAGACTATCAAGGCTTGGCCAACGGCCATCGGATCGTAAGACTGACGATGGATCCCCTTCGAATAAACCGGCCGACACGAATTATGCCCTCCCAGCAGGTCTCGCAGATGAACCTCCTGAACAGAGGTTAGAAGAGTTCAGGGAGTGGTTAAAACAAGGATTGTTGAAGAAGATACCTCAAGGGTAATGTAGATTAACTTAACATTGTCTGTTTTTAGGATGTTAATTGGAATTGCACTGATGTGTTTGTCGAATATGTATGCTTGATGTTCAGTAAACGGCCTCCACGTTACAGTGCCAAGCATGAGAAACTTGACAAACCCCATGACTTCGGGTGCATGGAGGTAGGAAGAAAAACCTGGTACTATGAATTAGCTACCTCCCCGATTTGGCTATGGGACGAAGTAAGTACATGACATTTTTTAAAATTCGGAAGTCTGCTATCAACCATTAATCGAAATTATTATATGTTTGCGAGCTCGAATATTGTACAGTATCTTTTAACCGACTGGTTATGTTAATGTAGCACGTTGATGTCGCCTTTTATTACTTGAGAAAGAAGATCAGGCAGTTCCCCGAATTGGAGCAACGGAGGGTGACAACGGTTGACACTTATTTTTGTACAAAGGTTCGATCGTTGTGGCGTCTACACCAGAGTGCACCCGAGAAGTTCGATTGGGGAACCTGTGAGCCTTTACTCAAGATAATGCTTGGCGTTAATGTCCAGAGTGGGGCATCATGGTTTGACGTGATGACTGTGCTAATACCGGTGCATTTGGCTGACCTTAAACATTGGGTATTAGCGAAGCTCGATCTGACAAGCTGGACCATTGACGTGTACGACTCTCTGCAGCATGAAGGCGGTCACAATGTCAAGGTCCGAGCAGGCATGGAATGTTTATCAATATTCATTCCATTGCTGGCTGAACGCTTAGATTTGTATCAATTCAAACCAAGAGAACCTGCTGGAACTAACCCATTACCAATCAACATAATGAAAGATATCCCTCAACAATCCAATGGGTGAGTGCAAGAAAAACACCATTTCTCCCTTGTATACTGCCTTCAAAAGTTGAAGTGAAAATTAATTATCTTTGTCATTTGTTCAACAGGGGTGACTGTGGAGTGTTTACCATAAAATTTGCTGAATGCTTAATAGAAGGGAGGGACGTCAATTATTGGGTAATAGGTGGACGGATGAGGCTATTTCGGGAGTGGCTAGCATGTTACTTGTGGATGCATGCCAACCGGAAAATTGAAGGAAATTACAAAAGTGATGACGACGTCGACAAGGAATTCGCCTGATACATATACTATTTTTTCATTTAACACATTCCCATTAATTGTATTTTTCTAAAATTTTTTCTTAATTTTATATGTCATAGTGTAATACCCTGCACAATTTCAAGAGTAAGGGTTAAATTAATCCATGCAAACCGCGTTTTATTATTAATAAGAGTGAAATGTATTGCCCCTATTTCACATTCATGAAAACAGAACGAGTCCAAATGGATTTCATCAAACTGTTTCAAAAAAACACAAAAAAAACTGGTCATAATGGTTGTGACCGGGTGGTCATAATGGAAATGACCACCGCTAAAAAATAGTTCGACAAAAAATTTCGAAAAAAAAAATTTAAAAAAAAAAAACTGGTCATAATGGTTGTGACCGGGTGGTCATAATGGATATGACCATCGCTAAAAAATATTGAAATAGTTCGACTTAAAAAAAAATAAATTTAATTATAAAAAAAAATGGTCATAATGGTTGTGACCGGGTGGTCATAATGGAAATGACCACCGCTAAAAAATAGTTCGACAAAAATTTCGAAATAAAAATTAAAAAAAAAAAAAACATTGGTCATAATGGTTGTGACCGGGTGGTCATAATGGATATGACCACCGCTAAAAAATATTGAAATAGTTCGACTTAAAAAAAATTAAATTTAATTATTAAAAAAAATGGTCATAATGGTTGTGACCGGGTGGTCATAATGGAAATGACCACCGCTAAAACATAGTTCGACAAAAATTTCAAAAAAAAAAATTTTTTAATAAAAAAAAAACTGGTCATAATGGTTGTGACCTGGTGGTCATAATGAATATGACCACCGCTAAAAAATAGTTCGACAAAAAATTTCGAAAAAAAAAATTTAAAAAAAAAAAAAACTGGTCATAATGGTTGTGACCGGGTGGTCATAATGATATGACCACCGCTAAAAAATATTGAAATAGTTCGACTTAAAAAAATTAAATTTAATTATAAAAAAAAATGGTCATAATGGTTGTGACCGGGTGGTCATAATGGTTATGACCACCCTAAAAAATAGTTCGACAAAAATTTCGAAAAAAAAAATTTTTAATAAAAAAAAAACTGGTCATAATGGTTGTGACCGGGTGGTCATAATGAATATGACCAACGCTAAAAAATAGTTCGACAAAAAATTCGAAAAAAAAAATTTAAAAAAAAAAAAAACTGGTCATAATGGTTGTGACCGGGTGGTCATAATGATATGACCACCGCTAAAAAATATTGAAATAGTTCGACTTAAAAAAAATTAAATTTAATTATAAAAAAAAACATTGGTCATAATGGTTGTGACCGGATGGTCATAATGGATATGACCACCGCTAAAAAATAGTGAAATAGTTCGACATAAAAAAAATTAAATTTAATTATAAAAAAAAACACTGATCATAATGGTTGTGACCGGGTGGTCATAATGGATATGACCACCGCTAAAAAATATTGAAATAGTTCGACTTAAAAAAAATTAAATTTAATTATAAAAAAAAAACACTGGTCATAATGGTTGTGACCGGATGGTCATAATGGATATGACCACCGCTAAAAAATAGTGAAATAGTTCGACATAAAAAAAATTAAATTTAATTATAAAAAAAAACACTGGTCATAATGGTTGTGACCGGATGGTCATAATGGATATGACCACCGCTAAAAAATAGTGAAATAGTTCGACATAAAAAAAATTAAATTTATTATAAAAAAAAAACACTGGTCATAATGGTTGTTACCGGATGGTCATAATGGATATGACCACCGCTAAAAAATAGTGAAAATAGTTCGACTTAAAAATTTCGTGGGTAGGAGATGAGGGTAATCCTGTACTTTGATATACATTAAATGCTACTGGGCCCCACGGTAAGTGCTGAAATTGAATAGAACAAAAAGTGCTGCTGTTTTTAATATTATTTTTTTCAGAGTGCTAAAAGTGAAATTAACCAAGTTGAAATTACATTGGAATAAAGAAGAGGTTTTTATTTTTGTTTTGGTAGAAGTAGATTTTTGTTTTCCAATTAATGAAATACAACACAAATTGTAATTCGAAGAGACCCACCTAAATGCCTGTTCACATGGGAAAAAAAGAGGATATGACAAGGAAATATTATTGTAAATTCATAACTTCTATTTTGGAGATTTATGCAATATCTTACGTTTAAGGTTTTATCTTAAACAGTCATGTCTATAGTCCGTTGAGCACTTTTATTTATCTTAAAAGAGTTACCATCTGCTCACGTAAATACTATATTTATTACAAAAGAGTATAAAAAAATCATCCCATTTTATGTTCATATATGTGATGTCAATCTAATGATTATCAACTTTTTGTTATTACTATTATTCTTTGAAACTTATAAAAGTGAATTTTTTGTATTTAAAATTTTTTTAAAAATGACAATATTATGATGATTATATGAAAAAGTCAAAACACCAATCAATCAATAAGAAGTAAATGTTAAATTTGATATTAATTATACTTTATGATAAATTTGTCATGGAATTTGACATATGATAAATTTGACATGAAATATAACACTCCTTTTGAATGATTTTTTTAATCTAAATATCAAAATTTATCATTAAGATATCAATTTATGACCCTACTTTATTATGTCAAAATCTTAGCGGTTAAAAACACTTCTTTCAACTTTTTATAAATAAAACTAAGACTAACAGACAAATGTCAATAACAAAGTAGATTTTAAATAATAATAGGGTTACATAACATTTTTTTTAAATAATGATAATTGAAAAAATAAATTATATGATTCAATCAACAAGTATCATACATATGATCTATTTTATTTAATTTTTAACATTTGTTAGTAAAAAAAAAAAGGACCAAATTATATTTTTTAAAAAAATTTGAGGACGTTTTAACAAAATAAAAGAGATCAAATTATAAATTTGTTAAAAGATCAGAAATCAAATAAATAATTTATCAATTTTAATATGATTTTTCATATATTTGACGTTAAAAAAAAAAAAAAAACACACACACACACATCATAAATGGAGTGCGTACCGTGAAAAGACTAATTTTTTTATTTTTTTATTTTTATTTTTATTTTTGGGGTAAGGTTACGGTAGAGACTCTCTGAGAGTCTCTACCGGTAGATACCTTTTTTTGACCGTTAAGATTTAATCGAACGGTTCAAATATTGATGGTGTACGATATTTATCATACACCTAACCTCACACAATCATTCCCACCTAAACTCTTCTTCGTCGCCGGCGACGGACGCCGGCGACTCTTCTCCGACGCCGGCGACCAACTCCGGCCACCTCCGGCCACAGCCCCGGCCGCCGCCGTCGCCGCCGGCGACCCTATTCTCTCTCTCTTCCCCTCTCTCTCTTCCCCTCCCTCCCGCCGGCCCCCACCCCCGGCCTCCCCCCACCCCCGGCCGCCTCCCTCCCCCGGCGCCACCCTCCCCCGGCACCCCCCCGACGACCCCCCTCTCTCTTCTCCTTTCTCTCTCTTCTCTTCTCTCTCTCTTCCCCTCCCTCCCGCCGGCCCCCACCCCCGGCCCCCGGCCCCGCCCCCCTCCCCCGGCCTCCCCCACCCCCGACGACCCCCCTCCCCCCGGCCGCCACCCTCCCCGGCCCCCCCCTCTCTCGCGCATTTCGCGATTTCGCGCGAGAGAGGGGGGGCCGGGTAGGGTGGCCGCCGGGGGGAGGGGTCGTCGGGGGTGGGGGAGGCCGGGGAGGGGGCGGGGTCGGGGGCCGGGGTGGGGGCCGGCGGGAGGGAGGGGAAGAGAGAGGGGAAGAGAGAGAGAGAAGAGAAGAGAGAGAAAGGGGAAGAGAGAGGGGGGTCGTCGGGGGGTGCCGGGGGAGGGTGGCTGCCGGGGGAGGGAGGCGGCCGGGGTGGGGGGGGGGGGGGGCCGGGGGTGGGGGCCGGCGGGAGGGAGGGGAAGAGAGAGAGGGGAAGAGAGAAGAGAAGAGGGGAAAGGGGAAGAGAGAGAAAATAGGGTCGCCGGCGGCGACGGCGGCGGCCGGGACTGTGGCCGGAGGTGGCCGGAGTTGGTCGCCGGCATCGGAGAAGAGTGCCGGCGTCCGTCGCCGGCGACGGAGAAGAGTTTAGGTGGGAATGATTGTGTGAGATTAGGTGTATGATAAATATCGTACACCATCAATATTTGAACCGTTCGATTAAATCTTAACGGTCAAAAAAAGGTATCTACCGGTAGAGACTCTCAGAGAGTCTCTACCGTAACCTTACCCTTTATTTTTATAAGGAAAGGCCTTAAATATTAAAAGAATCATTGGAATTATCATTTTTGAATGGGGAGTTCTATAATGGGGTAAGTAGCTCTTTCTCATCTATGGGTCAGATCCTACGGTTGGTGTTGGTTGGATTTGCGATGGGTCCTACTTTTGGACTGTTAAAAAAGAAAGGGTTTCGACCCACTAGATTTTGAGACATTAGATACACCTGATGAGCGACGACGTCGATTTTAAGCAACGAACAGCCTCTTCTTTTTTAAGCAACGACCCAATTTCTCAGATTAGGATAAAATGCTGATGAGCAGAGAAGAATATGCCCAAAAAAAAAAAAGGGAAGATTATTTAATTGGAAAACTGAAAAAGATTATTCTAAAAAAATTGAAAAGAAGAGAGTGATCAAATGTGCTAGTCTCTATTTTAGTTTACATAGACAACATAATTTATTCTATTTCCCATAAGGAGCAAATTCATCTGATGTGGCCACTCTGCATGCCTGGGCCCACTGCCCGTGACTCCCCCTATCAAACGTGGAGATTCTCTTATTGCTCCTGATGACTCATCCAGAGATAAAGCAGAGCCAACTGGACCCACCATTTTGTCAACCAAACTGAAAACTGTGGGCCCCAATATGATCCTAGCGGTTGATCAAACCACTCCTCATGCTTCCCAAAAATAAAAAAAGAAAAAAAGAAAAAAGGAAAATCGCATTGGTCAGTCAGTCTACTCTTTAGTATCTTGGTCGCCAAGATTGATTGGGCGGTGCTCTTCTACGGCAGTGTTACCCAATTAGCAACCAACAAGTCTCAACATCCCACGGTCCAGATTCTCTGATCAAAGATGAAGATTACTGAACTGGGACCCACAACTGAAGCCCAGCTCTCAAGTGGTAGTGGCATAAACGGTAATTATGTTGAAAAACGTGGGCACTTTCTGAGAAAGACACTTCCCTTCTCGCTTGTCGTCCCGATCAAGGTTGATCTGTTCATCACAGAGGGCGCGAAGCCACCAAGCCAAAATTCTCTAATCTTTCTCTCTCTATGTGTGTATTAATATAATATTATCAATTTTCTCTCTCTCTCTCTCTTTCTCTCTCTAAAAAGGAAAATCTAACGCCCATTTTTGGTTATTTAAGCCGAGCCGCCGCCCAATTAGCCGAGCCAAGATTCTCTCTGCTCATTTCTCGTTTCCTCTTTGAATATAATAGATCGACTCAAGCTGATTGACGGAGCCGCCGCCGATTCCCGATTGCGTCCTTCAGAATTCCGAGTCCTGCTCTCTCTCTCTCTCTATATTTCTTTCTTTCTCTTTCTTTCTCTTTCTTTCTACACTCTCCGTCTCAAAAAAAAAAAAAAAAAAAACAATAATAATAATAATAAATAACTCTTTTGCTCTCTCTCTATTTCTTTCTCTTTCGAATCGTCTAGACTTTCCCTCACTTTCTCGCTCTCCAAACAGGACGCGATTGTTCCCAGGAAACGGCAATTCCTCGTCTATGGATCCCGACGTCGTCGAAATCCCGCCTCCAGTGCATCGGCCGCCGAGAATGCTCAAACACAAAGAGGTTAACTCAGCGATCCTTTTTTTTTTCCTCTTAATTTCTTGATCAATTTGTTCAATCGAAATTCTTTGATTTTTTTTTTATCGGGCTTGATTTCTGAAATGAACTGAAATTCGTCTTTTGATCGATTTTTTTTTTAACTCGGTTAAAGTTTGTTGTTTTGATTGATTTTTTTTTTTTTTTAAATCTGGGTTAAAATTCATGTCTTTTATAGGTTGGAAATGAATAAAAATTTATCTGATTTTGGTAAACCATGTGTCAGCTGATTGGCACATTGTTATGTGATCGCTTTACAAAAGCTGAGACTTGAAATTGAATTCCTTACTTTTGCTACAAACGCACACATTTCTGGTGGTATTTATAATTTTATTTTGTCTACTGCTAGGTTTCTGGTTTGATGTCGTTTATCGGAAGTTTCGTGTTTGTGATATGGATGCTGTTGTGCTAAGTAAGTGTTAAGGATTTTAGAGGGTATTGTAAAAGAAAATGTTTTGAGACTTTCCTCTACATTTTGTACTACGGAATTTGGGTTTGGTGTTACACGGTTTTTGTGAATGGCTATGTTTATGTCGTGTTTATTCTATCTCCTTTTTGTTAATTATTTGGGGGTTCAAACTTTAGACCTCTGCAATGGAAGTTGGTTGTCATTTCTCTCTCAATTTCCTTTCAAAAAGTTAAATTTTGTTGACAATATGTTGTGCTTGATACATTTTCCAATCAATCAACGTGGTAGAATAAAGGGTGAAAGGATTGGAATGCTTGCTATCCTGTTTTGCACTATTGGCTATTACCATTTAGTCTTATTGTCGCCGGTGATGTAATTTTCATATTGGGCTATAATTGGCTACTTTTAGACATATTATCACCGTTGACATAATTTTCATATTGTGGAGTTGGTGAATTAGGCATCGAGCATTGCGTTCAAAGGGATGAGATCATGTGACTTTGTTTTCATACACAACGGATTGGTTTCTTTTTCTTTAGGAAACATAAAATCGTGTGACCACTAGTGCTTTTCTACTAATTTACTGTCATCTGCAACGACATATTCTTTTCTTTGAAAATATCCAGCTGGTCAAGTGGGTTGTATCTGCTAGAGCATCTCTTTTTCATTGGGGGAATGTGCGAGTGCTTAGCTAGTGATAACCTGATAGAGGCTATATTGATTCCATTCTTTAAGCAATACACCAAGAAAATTAAGAATGTTAGGAGAAACGTCATTAGAAGATGCATTATGATAATTATAGTTCCAAAATAGGTATTTCTGGAAAAGAACTCATGATTTTATCATTATTCCATCTCTTATATCACTCGTGCTGTTAAGTTGCATCTATCAATCTTTTCTTAATGCTGGATTTTCTTCTCAAATTTCTTAAGATCTGGTTAGAAGATTCAACGTGTTGTCTACTATTGTAAGCTTAATTTCTCTATATTTTTCCTAGGTTATGCTGCATGATGTGATTGAACTTGACGAAGAGGAAGAGGAAGATAATGTTGATCTCATGTTATATGGTGAGGTAGATGAGAAAAATCTTAAGGGGAAGGCAATAGATTTTGTTTCTGATGGATACAGCGATCATCCAGTTGAGGTTTGTAATTAACTTTAAAACAATATTTGTCCGTTTGTATCAATGGATTTCAACAATATATATCCAGTTTAAGCTGAAACTAGGTTCACTATGTTTAATTTATGTTGTTTTTATCATTCAAGGAAGCTATGGTCGATCCTTTTGGACTTGCTGGTGTGGAGCCATTTGGATCATTTAATGGGGTTGAGGCTTCTAAGACTTTTGACCCAGCAGCGGATAACGTAATCAACCTTGATGGTCAGAGTTCTGATGCATCTTGTGATGATGACAATGATGACATCGATCTGTATTCTGAAGATTTTATGGATATTGATGAGTATGCTATGTTACAAGCTCACTTTGATAATGTGGATATTCCTCCTGGCATAGAAGCACCAATCCCTTTTATGTTCGGTCCTCCAAAAAGTAAGAAGAAAACTATTTCAGGAACTGGAAGTAGTTCTGTTCAAACTCCATTTCCAATTCAATCGAGTACCATCGATCCCCTTGGGATAAATTCATCTTCACCTGCTTGGTTATCAGGATCAGAACATTTCATCATGGATCCAATCTCTGGTGGTAGTTCAAACTTGCCAATTCAAATGGACTCCACAAAGCATCCTATGGAAGTGGATCTATCAGCACCTTGGTTTCTATCGCAAAATTCCCAAAGTAAAAAGAAGGCAACTGCTTTGCAACATAAAGGGTCTGCTCCTAATCTCCCACTTGGGGTAGCATCTAAATCTCGGTGGCGGAGACCTTTCCAGTATAAAAAGAAGCAACATAATTTGAGTAGTTCAACTAATTATGATCCTGTAACTCCGATTGGAGTAAAGAAGCTTCCTTCTGGAGTTGAGCCATCTTTTTGGGAACCTCATATTCCTGACAACATAAAGAAACAAGTCGGTACAAATACTTTTCACAGTTCAAGCTATGTAGACATCTCAAAACTTCCTCCCGTGGTAGGACCATCTCTCCCTTGGGCACAGGCGCCTTTCAAAGCTAGTTTTAAGTCATCTATGTTTAACCATTTTGCTCATCCAAGTTTTAATCCTCCAATGGGTCCGGCATATCATCCTCAAGACCCGGCAGATATGCACCTATGGTTTGGACCTTTTCACCGTAATCTAAAGAATGATGCTGTAGTAGGTAGTTCAACAAATGATGTTGAAGCAAAACCAATCATGGATAAAGATGAAATTCTGAGGAAATTCCAGCTTTTCAAACAATTTGATACTGTTGAGGATCATTCGGACCATCACTATACTGGCAATGGTTCTTCGAAGCATGTAAGCTTAGATGATGTATTGCACAGTCTTATTTTTTGTTTTGCCAAATTTTTTTATTTTAAAAATGGCCAATCTAAACCTTGTACAATTTTGTTTACTCTTTTTCTGTCAGTCGTCGAAGAATTGGGCAAAGCGAATTCAGGAGGAGTGGAAAATTCTGGAGAAGGATTTGCCTGGTCAGTCCTTGTGCCATATGTTTCTGTCTTTTGTGGTGCAAGGGAATTTTCTTGTTGAATGATGTATCCTTCTTATTTGGTATTGCAGTTTGAGAATAACTATTTAATTATAAGGGAAATTGGTAGTCGATATATGAGTTTCTGGAGAATGGTTATCATGAAGCTTTAGCTTATTGTTCTGTACCGCTTGTTTCAATGTCTCTTCTTTTCTATCCAGATTTTGAAAGATATTAATTTGCTTTTGTTTGTTCCTGTCCACTTTTTTTGTATCCACAGAAACTATATTTGTCAGGGTTTATGAGTCAAGAATGGATCTTTTGAGAGCTGTCATAGTTGGAGCAGAGGGTACTCCGTACCATGACGGTTTGTTCTTCTTTGATGTCTTCTTCCCCAGCAGCTATCCCAATGTACCACCGGTATGTATCAGTCCTTGAGATTGAGGCATTCTTTTTTTAATCTCTGTACGTCATAAGACTTACAGGAATTTGCTTACTCCAGCATGTCCATTATCACTCTGGTGGCCTTCGACTAAATCCAAATTTGTATAATTGTGGAAAAGTATGCCTCAGTCTACTTAATACCTGGTCCGGTGATAGGAATGAGAAGTGGCTCCCTGGTACATCAACCATGTTGCAAGTTTTGGTTTCTATACAAGGGCTGATTTTGAATACCAAACCGTATTTTAATGAACCTGGATTTGCATCAATGAGTGGGTCGGTAGCTGGTGAAAAGCGGTCCCTGCAGTACAATGAGAGCACATTTATCCTATCGCTGCAGACAATGATGTACTCGATTAAAAGACCTCCAAAGGTAAACTTTGTGACTTGTAACCCGTTGTCACTCAATTTCACATTTTTCTATGGAAAGATTTACAATTGTTTTCTGTTGGCTCATTTTAAAAAAAAAATTGTGACCATGCCTCTCGAAACAGTATTTTCTGTGCAGGTTACATTTCCAAACATTCATGTTACTCATGTTACTTAAAATCTAACTTTTGAGAATTGAATTCTGTCTCGTTTCAGCATTTCGAGGATTTCGTAATGGGACATTTCTTCAACCATGCTCATGATATTCTGGTTGCATGTAAAGCGTACATGGATGGTGCTCAAGTTGGATGTTTGGTCAAAGGTGGGGTTCAGGATGTCGACGAGGGTGACAAGAGCTGCTCAAGGCAGTTCCAAGACTCTCTAGCCGGGTACATGAATACGCTTGTCAAGGAATTTTCTCAAATCGGAGTTGAGGACTGTCAGAAATTTCTTTCTCCAACCGCAAATGTGAACAAGAAAATGGGTCGCAAACCGCAGGTTGCTCCGTGAATGCTTCCAGTTTCATGATGAGGTTGATTAGTTGACTTAAAAACATTTTAAAAATTTAGGCTTCTTTCTTCAATTCAAATAACCTAGACGTAATTTATAGAGCATATTTTGCGTATACCCCTCTGTTTCCAGACATGCATTTTCCGATATTGTACATAAAATGAAAATATGGATGGGCTTACAGGGTATAAGGTACCTGCTGTTCATGAAATTGGAATTGAGGTAAATTTATAGAGTATCTGCTCATGAAATTGTTGGTAATGGAGGTATATTTAAATAGTTATGAAGTGTAGGTGAAAATTTTTTGCCTACTTAATTCTAGTTTAATTTAAACTATGACAAAAAAAAAAAGTTTCACTGTTCCCTCGACATGCATTATTTTCAATGTTATAGCTATCTTTTGTTATTGTCAGTAAATTTTAGCATGTGTTTGATGCTAAGGTTTGGATCATAATATATGACTTTGAATTGAGTTTTATATTTGGTGAGGCGTTTGAATTGTTGGAGTTAAAAAGTGAAAAAACTTGAAATGCATTGGAGAAAAAAAATATCAATATAGAATTTGTTTCGTTTATTTTGAAATTCTATGCAATTCAAAAAAAATTATCTCATTTGGACTTGTATATATAAAGTTATAGACTTTTAAAGTTTGAGTTATAAAATTATGTGAAAAGTGAAACTGAGGTTGTCTTTTCAAAAAAAGACAAATTAAATTGTAATTTATGAGTCAAGTGTTAGGGTATTTAGTACTGATGCAGTTTAAGTTTGTCACATTTTGATAACTTACCCAAGTTTCTAAGTTTACCAATGTGCCTCTAAACTTGTTAAATTATTACAGTGTACTCTCTACGAATTAATTTTCTGTTAAATTAGTTTTGAAAAACCTATATACGCCTCATTTGAAAACGGAAAAACCTATTTTCAACAAAAAAATTTCAAATCTAATATAAACCTTAATGCAAATCTTTCAATCTCAAATCTTTTATTTAGTGTAAAATTAATTAAATTGGGTACATTGTAACAGTTTAGAAAATTTATGTGGTAAATTGTCAAAATTAAACTCTAGGAGACAAATTTTCATAGCGTAACAAGTTTAGAGAACATTAATGCTAAATATTTGTTAAATTAAAGTTTTCTTTTAGGGAATTAAATTTTTTTTAAGGGAAAGTAAAATTGTAGTTTAGTATTTAAATAATTTAGAAATTGCCATTTATAATTAAATATTAAATTTATAATTAAATATTAAATTTAACATTTGTTATATTTGAAGGAAAATTTGTCACTAAATTTCGCATTTGTCAAATTTGCAACAAAAATAACACTTTAGAGTAAATTTTCACTCAATTGCCAAAAGTTTGCATTGGTATATTTGTTTGATACTCTATTACAAATGCTCTTAGAGCATCTCCAATGTAGTGTTAAAATGTTGCATCAATAGTAGATTTTGGCATTTAAATAAAAAAAAATGCTATATAATTGAATGCTATATTTGATGTCAAATTTACCATATGTTAAATATTGTGATAAATTTACCACAAAGTATAGTCAATGTCAAAATTTACATTTGATTCTTATCGATTGATTTTTTTCATGTAAATATTACAATATTTTAATTTTTAATTCTATTTTAAATACTAAATGTTCTCTATTATAAATTTGAAAGTACAAGAATAATGATAAAATATAGAAATAATATTATACATTAAAGCATATAAAATAATAAGATAATATTATTTTTTACATTTTCTTGCCATAAAAATAATATTAATATAGGCCAATGCACTGGAGATGATCTTATAAAATACTGACGTCTTAATCTGCCATTGGAGGATTTTATCCTGTTGAATGTTTGATATATTAGTGGTACTTAAAATGTTAAAATGTTAAAACTTATACGACGGTTTAAAAAACAGCAATTTTTAAAATTGTTGTACTTTTCGGTGACAAAACCAACGAAATTTCTTATGTTTTAACTCCAATGTCCAAAAGAAAGAAATTTAAAAACCGGAAAATATTCCTGTATTGACTTTTCTTTCAGCATCCTATGTGGAAATTTTTTATGTGAACAAATTTCTCTGTGGACAAGAATAGCAGAGGGAATGACCCAATACCGGCTCACATTGTTGCAGTGCTTGGGCCAATCAGTGACTTTGCTTTGTTCTCTCGTTTTAATAATAATAGTAATTTAATTTAATATAGAAAAAATATTAAAAATTCTTCCTAAACTTTATCATTAGTGTTAACATATCCTTTAAATTTTGAAAAGTGTCTATTGTGCTTCATAAAATTTAACAAGTGTATCGTAACGGATTCTGTTAAAAATTTGAACGGATTTACACGTGTGATGCACATAAAAAAGGTAAAATTGACAATTTATTAATTTCTTAACTAAGCTAATTGATTCATCTTTTCTTTACCCAAAAGAAAAAGAAAAAAAAAAAAAACCCCCCCAATTGATTTGTGTAATAAGATCACGAGATGAATAGCCCTTTAGTGGGAAGACTCTTTTGATGAAGCCGAAGAATATAAATCAACCCGGAAGACCGAATAAGCCGTGGATCCTCGATTTTTTACGGAATCCGTTACTGGAGATAATACGACACACTTGTCAAAGTTTATGGGACACAACATGTATTTTTCAAAGTTCAGGGATCTCTTAACCCTAGTGACAAAATTCATGAGAAATTTTTGACATTTTTCCTTTAATGTATGATGAACTATCATTATTTGTGTAACATCTTGACTATCGGAGTAAACAAAGCAAGTTTGAAGACAATTTATAGTCACAAAATTTGTTTAACTTACTGGAAAATAACTTTTTTTCTTTATGTTTGTGACGGATTTGACCAATGTGTCTTTTCATGGTTGCGAAAACATTAAAAAAAAAAAAACATTTTAAAAAATAATAATAGAGAGTTCAACATAGTTTTTCCCTTAAAGTTTCTCTCACAGTTTAGATTTTTTTTTTTCTCCAAGTCTTATTGTTGACGTTGTTCTATTGTCTTATCTTTTATTGTTTTCCCTAATAAGAAGGCATCTTTCTCTTAATTACATACTTTTCAAACGGTGTCATTGCCTTGCTTTTCTTGTCCATCGTGTTCATGACGGGATTGGCGAGGAACCCCCATTTTTCCAAGTCAACCATTTATACTTAAATGAAAAGAAAATTTTATTCGTTATAATATAAACTTTGAGTTAGAAAAATATACAAATTTTGAGAACAACCAAAAAAAAAAACTCTATTTTATATTTTAACAAGAAAAAGGGCTTTGTTTTAAGAATAATTAACCCAAATAGTCTTTGAGCTTTTTAAAAGATGATGATTTTGTATTTATTTTATTTAATTATTTTTCGGTCGAGAAGATCCTAAACTCTTAAAATATTGACAATTATGATCGTTAAATTTCTAATAAAATCTCTCATATATAATGCATGTAATTTAATTGGTGAGGATATTTTAGTAATTCAATAATACGTGGGGGAGGGGGGATTGAGAGAGGGAGGGGAGGGGGAGACAGAGAGGCCTCTCCTCTTTATTTTTATTATTTTTTTAAATCTTATTATATGAATAAGAGCATTTTCATCTTTTTAGGAGTGTTTTTTTTCAAAAAATACAAAATGAACTTTTCATATGATCATTCCATGAGTTTTCTAACGGAACCAGACGGAAAAAACTGAAATAGAAAAATATAGGAGTTTAGGGTTACTTCAACAAAAAACAAAAAAACAAAAAACAAACAAATTATCACATTTGAATGAGTTCAAGAACTATTTAGGTCAATTACTCTTGTTTTAATTACAATATAGGTTGCACCCCATGCTATTATCCTTTGCCGGCCAGCCAACGGTGTTATGACAAAAAGAAGAGGTATGTATATTACTGCAAACTACTAAGCTCTTGAGCCTAAAGGAAAAAATTATATATATATATATATATATATATATATATATAGTAAATATCAAAAAGACTTGCCCAAAAACAACACCCATTTGACTCAAAATATATGTTCTCTTTTTCTTGTCCAATACAATGAAGGCATTTCAGTAACAATAGTCTTTTAATTGGGATGATATGATTATTTAATGGATAAAACATGTTTTTTAAATTAATACAACATTTTAATTGGTGTAGAATTGGATATCGTTGCCTATCACCAGTTGTGATGATCACTGCAAAACACGTATGTAGACATGTATTTGTTCATAGAAATTAACTATGCACGCTACTAGACTAGACATCTGGACATGGTTTGTGGAAATATTGCACCCTTTTAAAACAAACATTTGACATTTATGACCAAGTCTTCTTCTTGCACTATATTTCCAAGTTTTCTCTTCTTCTCATCACAGAAAGAATTATAGAAACCAGATTGATGGCTATCTTCAAGAACCACATCAATTTTCATCCATGGATTCTTCTCACTTTCAGTTTCTCTGTGTTCCTTTTCTTTTCCTCAAACTTTGTTTCAAGTTTTTCCACTTCTACTCCATCTGAAATTCCATATTCCGATCATTGTGCTTCGTTTCTTCCCGGAGCAACCAAGTCCTATGATGCCGCCTCTCTGATTTATTTGCCATCACACAACGGCTACTACACCGCCATTGAACCCCCCAACATGTCATACACAAGGTCGGTATTTGATGCCTCAAACTCTCTTGTGTTACGCTTTTGGGGGATCTATGAAACCGATGTCCCGGGCATGATCGGTGTTGAAGGAACTTTGATACTTCGAAGAGGCGGTACTTATTACTACGGGAGGAACGCCACGCTTAGTCGGTCTTACTATTCGAATCCCGTGTATGATGAGCGTCTGAATTCTTATAGAAGAGGTTCTATGAGGTTTAAACTACACGGGTTCTGGTCACAATCTTCAGGAAAGCTCTGCATGGTTGGGGGGCAGGAGCGTCGTAATTATCCAAGAGGTGAGTCACAGAACTTCCTTGCTTTGCTTAAGCTCAATAACATCAAGAACTCTTCCACTCTCACCGACTTGGTTACTGGAACTCTAGAAAGCTTGTTAAGTTCTGATCAAGGTGATTCGAAATATTTTGATCCCGTCTCTATCATGTTGTTTCCTCGTTTCAATTACGAGTACGCTTTGGTTTCACATGAATTGAATGATACAACTTCTAGCTCTAGTACTGAAGGTGATGTTTTGACCGCCGGTTTTTCGTTAAGTTCTTTGCCAAGTTCATTGTGTTCGCTGTTATTCCCGAGGACTTTTAGTATGACATATGCAAGCCATTGCAGAACTAGTTCCGAAAAGAAGTGCAATCCATTGGGACAGTCTCTGAGCCAGCTTCCCGGTGTTGTTTTGCTCAATAAAATTGATTGTTCAGGACCAAGATCGAGGCTGCGACTCCTGATAAAGCTTCCAATCAGTGTTTCTGGTATCTGGTACTACAGAACCTTAGATCCCAACACAACATTGGTTGGTGAAGGGACTTGGGATGAAAAGAAGAATCAGTTGTTCGTTGTTGCATGCCGATTTCTGAATGCGACGGATTCTTGGGCTGAGGCTCGTGTGGGAGATTGTTCAACAAGATTAAGCCTTCAATTCCCCGCAATTTGGACAATTGGCAACACTAGTAGCATAGTGGGACATGTTTGGAGCAACAAAACCGAGACGGATTCGGCTTACTTTGACAAGATCAGGTTCGAAAATTCTGATAACCTTCTGGTAGGGGCACGGGGCTTGCAGTACAAGTACACGAAGATCGACAAGGTAAGAAAGTGGTGCCCCGGAAAGCAGCCTGCTAAGAACAAGGGAGAAATATACCCGAGTGCAGCTTCATATGATCTGAGGTTTGACATCTTTGCCGAGAGGGCTAATAGAAAAGTCGCAAGAGGGTACGCTGAACCCCTCACTGTTGGAAAGCAGTTCTATGGAAGGCGTTGGTATCAGAACCTCTACTCGAACTCAACTTCTGCAAATGACGATACTTCCGAAGACTTCACCTACGTTAACCCAACCAATATTAGCTATGTAATAGGCCTATTCAACGGATCATGGGGATTGAATGAGACCTGGGATATCTCTGCTGAAGGGGTCTATGATTCTGCAACCGGAAGCTTGTGCATGGTGGGCTGTAGACATGTTGGCTTAAACCATCTGTTACCAACAGATAGCAATGTGGACTGCGAGATTCTTGTCAAATTTCAATTCCCTACAACGAATTCGGAGGACGGTCCAGGCTATATCAAGGGAACCATAGAAAGCAAGCGGAAAAATTCCGATCCTCTTCACTTCGAACTTTTGGACTTGTCCTCGGCTGCTTATGTCATTGTTGAAGCACAGGAGTCCATTTTGAAGACAGATGTGGAGATTATCATGGCTCTGGTCTCCAACTCGCTCGCTTGTGTTTTTACGGTATCCCAGCTCTTTCATCTCAGAAGGCATCCTGATGTGCGTCCCTTTCTTTCTCGTACCATGATGGTAACTCTTACTTCGGGCTACGCAATACCTCTTTTGATGGACTTGAAATCGATGATCATGACAAGTTTCGAGATCCAAAATGCGTTGCTTGAAAGTGGTGGATGGCTCGAAGCCAAAGGATTAACTGAAGGGGTGACTGCAGTGATCCTGTTCTTGTTCCAATGCTACCTCCTACATATCACATGGTCGGCGAGGTCATCCAACGAAAACCGAAGGGGGCTTCAAATTGCTGAGAACGAGGCTGTTTTAGTGTCTTCACCGTTGTATGCAGGATGCGCCTTTTTAAGTATTTTCTTCACCTGGAGAAAGAGAAAGCATGATCTTGTCATGCCTTCCTCTGCCTTCATTACAAGTTACAACGAGAACGTCTTTTGGGACGCCTTGAAATCATATGCGGATCTTCTCTTGGATGGCTTTCTTTTTCCCCAAATCCTTCTCAACATGTTCAGGGATTCTAGAGAGAAGCTTCTGTCCTCTTTGTTCTATGTCGGAACAACTCTTGTCCGATTGTTGCCTCATGCATATGGTCTTTACCGGGCTCAAAACTCTGGTTTCAAGTTGGTCTCGATTGCTTGGGATGTGATAATCCCTCTAGAATGTCTTCTTTTCGCCGCAATCGTTTACTTGCAGCAGCGGTTCGGAGGTCGTTGCATCCTTCCTTCGAAGTTTAGAGGGTCCAGTGTCTATGAGAAGGTGCCTAATGCTGGTGATGGTGAGATGTGATTTGCCAAATTAGTCTAGCTCTTCATGTTTTTTAGTAATATCAACTTAAGGTTATGTTCTTGTGGAATAATTTACCATCTGCTATTGCTTAATTTCCAAAGTCATCTTTGTAACTTTGATGTATGGATTCAATATCTTCAGTTTTATAATGGCTCTAAGTTATAAAATTAACTACACTTGAGAAATTAATGTTGAAAAAAAAAAAAAAACCCTCTTTCAATTGAGTTGCCGACACCGATCTAACACTTGAATTTTATTTTGTTTTTGACATTTCAAGGTTTTTTCCATCAAACGTTTCTACAGCCATGCTCATGATATATTCTGGTTCGGGATTTTTATTTTTTTATTTTTACTCTCAAAGTTTCGAACTTCGAAACTCCTACCCAAATCCCCCTTCCCCACGTAGACTTTAGCATAGTTTTGAAAGTGATTATGCGTTCTTCGAGTTCAGATGTACAAATTGGAAAGGTGATTATAAATAATTTGGTTGACTGTTTGATAAAGTGTAATCAAAGTTGAAAAAAAAAATATTGTAGTTGTAAATTTACTATATTTTTTTCGCCTTAAAAAAGAAAGAAGAGTTACCATATTTTTCAAAACCGAATAAATTGGTACCTTTTTTTGGGATAAGCAAAAACATATATGTTTATTGCTTGTCTTCCCATATTAATTATTCGTCAAAATTTTTATTGAATAGAACAGAACATAGGATCTGAATCCAGCTTTTTTACAATGTATTTTTTACCTAGGCAAATTTCCGTGTGGATGGGAATGATCAAGCTCGGAATGACTAATAATTAATACTACGGACTCACACTTGAATATAGGGAAAGGGGAAAAGTATTTTCTCAGTTACACTTTCAAATGATACAATCCAGACTAATATACGCATATGAATATTACCAAAAAAAAAAAAAAAAAAAAAACTAGCCTAAATTAGTTTAAAAGAAATCAGTGATTGTCACAAAATCTGCTAAGACATAAAATATTTACAGCTATTACTTTTGATTTTCTACTTTTGAAAATACGTGTTTTTCACGATCTCAACACTCACATTTGGACAAGTTCTTAAACTAAAGTTTCTCATACCCCAAAAACAGAAAAGAAAGGGAGGATTCAAAAAAACAAAAAACAAAAAAAAAAAAAACAAAAAAAACAAAAGCTCGTAACAAGTGATCAGATGTCCAGTGAAGAGTGAAAGGAGATTCGAATTGCTGAGAATGATGGTCTTTTATGCAACATTTCGTAAGCGATATGTGAAATGATAGGTAAAATATTGAGGCAAGAAAAATAACAAGGAAAGAGAGAGATTTCCTTTTATTTTGTTTAGTAAGAAAAAGAAAATTAAAAAAAATATATAATTTAGTACATTTTCTAATTATACCCTTGTACAAATAAGATGATGATTGTGAATTTAGGGTCAAAATAGTTATTTTACTTTAATGTCTAATTTTTCTTTTCAAAATGTTTCATGGATTTACTATGTTCTTTCTTAAGGATAAATTTCATTTTCATTTCTTGAACTTCAGTGTTCTTGTAACTTTATTTTCTGAATTTTGAAAATCAATAGAAATGTTTTCTGAATTATAAAATATTATCATCTTTATTCATTCTATCAGTTAAATGAATGAAATTACTAACATATTAACAAATGAAGTGTAGTAAAGACAAACTTTATTTTTTTTGTCGGTGAACTTTTTAATATTCTTGTAATTTTACCCTCCATATTTTCAAATTGGTGCCTATATTTCTTGAACTATAAACAGTTAGCAACAATATTCTTTAAACTTTAAACTATTTGACAAAATTATCCCTTGTCTCATATTTTGGTCAAATAAGACTTGTAAAAACTTTCTTTTTGTCCCCTAAATTTTAGTACATTCATAAATTTATTTCTTAACATTAAAAAATTAGTACTTGTATCTCTCTATTTTTTAACCGTTAGCAAAATTACTTATATTTTGTTTAATTAAAACTAACGTGACACTAATATAATAAAAATATTAGTTTAAATTAAAACCTTTGTAATTAAAAAAATACCCTAAAAATATACAAAAATTCCTTTGATTTAAATAATTTAAGCTTAGTTTAACATTTTAATTTAATTATAATTAAGCTAAACGGTTTTATTTCATCTCAATTTTTATCTTTTCTAAAAAATTAATAAAAATTATAATTAATATTTAAAAAATCAATCTATAAAAATTTAAAAATTACATGGCAAATGGTAATATAATTTCCGTTTTTTAAAAGGCAAGGTTAAAACGCAATCCATCCATTTTCCTGTCGGTACAAACAGAACCAACCACTGCAATCCACTATTCTCTCTCAAGCCAAAATCTCTCTCTTTCTCTCGTACCAAACACTCGCGAACAAAAATAACACCTCGCAAACCCCCCCCCCCCAAAAAAAAAAAGGAAAAAAAAATGTGGAGCTCAACTTCGCTCCAACACGCACTTCTCCATCTTCCTGTTGCGCCGAGAATACCCACGCCCAAACCATGTCTTCACATAATCCCATCGCCAACGAACCAAGAATCTCAGCTTTTCCACAGAGCCTTATCTTTCTCGGCAGCCAAACAGAACCGCAGCGCTTTCGCGGCGTCGGCGAAAGCGCCTGGCTCTAAGGACAGCATGGAGCAGCAGAAGTGGAGCCAGGAAGGCCTCGTGACGGAGTCGCTTCCCAATGGTATGTTCCGAATCCGATTGGATAACGCCGACATGATTATCGGCTATATTTCTGGGAAAATCCGAAAGAGCTTCATCAGGATTTTGCCCGGAGATAGAGTTAAAGTTGAGGTCAGTCGCTACGATTCCACCAGAGGCCGTATTGTTTATAGACTTCGTAGCAACAAAGATCCCCCATGAGAATTTAGCTGTTTTTTTTTTTTTTTTGTAATTTTTTTTTTGTTCCATTGAGTTGGTTGTAATCTGACTTTGTTTGCTGTTTAATCGAGTTCAAGAAAGGCGTTAAAAGAAGAAACTTCGTTGATTTTTGAATTTCTGATAACGTTAAAGTCCTACCTACTCAATTGACTATGTGAAGTTAGGTCTGTGGCGGTGGAAGCGAAATAAGTAGAATTGAGTCGGATCATTTCCGGTCTAGTGAGTCTCAAGAAACGAAGGAGTCGGGACGGGATAACAGCAACGAAAAAGCTAAAAGATTTGAGTGTGAAGTTGAGAAATAGGAAAACAGAAAATACATTGGATGTAGTTGTCGGAATTTGGAGATCTATTTTAATTAAACTTACAAAATTCAATGCCATGAAACAATTTCCCCGCTGGGATTAGCTCAGCGGGTGGGAGGGGAGGGGTTTGAGTATGAGCTTTCAAGCTCAAATCCTGTCATTGGTTTCATTTCTCTTTAGTAAGTGGGAGATAGAAACAATTGAAATCCGTAAATCCTCTGTACTTGATTGTGAGAACGTAACCATTAAGCTTTGAATGGTATAATTTGCTAATTTTGATCAACACAAGGTGAGAGTAGTAAGAGTCGAAGAGCTCAGCTTGCTACTCTGTATTATTTTGTTTATCTTCTCATACATTTTGGCTATATTTCCAAGTTCTCAACATGTTTGGTTTCCCTTATCTTCTTTCTATACCAATTTCAGCAAAGTTGCTTGATTTGTAATGTTGTGAACCATATGTGGATGGACTAAAATGTTGTGTGTCTTTGGTCTTATAGCCCCATTTAGTTTGTGTGATTCCTGTAACGTGTACTTCTTTGGTCGAAAATTTTGTGGATTCTTTTTTCAATACTTTTTGCACATTGCAGTTCGATACACAGGTACCTTTGCATACTTTGTACCCTTGAATATGCAAGCAGCTTTGTAAAAGCTTTGTTCTCCTTAAGTAGTTCAACATCCAGTAAACTTCCAGTATTTTTCTTGAGCTCTTTCTTATAGCTCTCTACAGAACATTTGATTCTGTCTCGACAAGTAAACAAGCAACCTTACAATTTTGATTCGGTTAAAGGGATATGTGTCTGATGTAGGCATTACATGATTCAGATGTTTATGTGAACTCGGTTTCATGAGTTTCAGATGTTTGTTAAAATGCCTAGAAAAATCATTTTCTCTTTTGGTTTGGGTAAGTAGATCATTGGAGGCATAGTTAGTAAGTTAACTCAGTTGATGCTTAAAATCAACTATTTTGTTGGGATACGTTGGAGAATATCTGCTTGCGAGACAGATGTTGTTAGGCTTCCTTCCAACGCCACGGTGACCTTACTGTGAAGGTCGATTCTGTGCATTGTCTCTGCAATGGGCGTTTCTTCACAAGGTATTAATTAGGCTCCACAGCTTAACAACGAGAAAAAGGTAACAAATGGATTAGGAAAGGGATTCCAAATCCTTCAAAAGTCTCTCATGTTGGAAAGATCCATGGCGCCGGATATTCCGCTGATAGACCACCCTTTAATCACTGACAATGTTCATACCCAAACATTCCCTTTTGGCTTTCCTAGTGCTTTTCCAGGTTGCTTGATGTGGCTTTCGAGTGAGCTTGGGGGATTCGATCAAGGTAGGATTGGTCTTTGCAAATGGTAGTTGCTCATTTTTCTCCACCCATTTTATCGCAACGACCTTCCAATTTATAAGGGGATCTTTCAAAGATTAAAAATCTACTGGAAAAGAGATAAGTGTCTTTTAGAGAATATACATATATCGGAAAAGAGACGAGGAAGGAAGGGACTCTTGAGAAGAGAAATATAACTGCTAGTTTCGTCCATTTTTCCTACTGAATGTATTGTATGATCTATCCTTGAACCCAAAGTTATGGCAGATATAAAGCTTGGAGTTGTCCCTGGATGCCGGTTTTGAGAGAGAGAGAGAGAGATGAAGAAGACTATTATATCCCCATGATTCTCTCGTAGATTCTACACTTAGATCCTAGGTTGATAGGGCGGGCATGAGATAAAGTAATCATCTTACAAACATAGATTCTCTTTCAGTGCTCTGGAATCTTTATATCAAACAAGAGAAATGATTTTTGTTTTCTTTTCTAGTCATTTACAATCAAAATCTTCTCTCCTTTCCTCCCTATTTTATGCTCCCCCGGTGCGGGCACAAGGCTACCGCTTCGTCTAGAATAAATAAAACTTTTCTCAGCCCAGCAAGACAGAGCTTCTCGGGTAAACACAATTGGTACATTAATTATTTGATTTGGAGAAAGGAGATCATTGACTGACCAATCCATGGGTCATTATATTTCACGGATTAATGCCAAAGAAGCGGGGAATTTTTTTGACTCTAACCTGTCCTTGCTGGTATATGGATGCGCTTAATTAGTTTTCTGAATTCACTCCTCCCCGGAGGCTTCAAGTCCCATAAGAGAAGGAAGAAAAACTAGAAGCTAGAGAGTAGCTGCCTATCTGCAAACTCAAAAGAGTAGCTTCCGCCCACAAAGTCCCCTCCCTTCACAATATTGAATTGGTCCCCGTAGGTGAAGTTTAACTTATTATTGATTGAGCATGATGACAAGCGGCATTATTTTCTTCGCATCCTTCGTTTCAGGATAGAAACCACCAACAATCACAATGCAACCCACGGACCTGAATGATTAAAAGATACCAAAAAAAAAAAAAAAAAAAAACACCCAAAAATATTTTATGTTATTTTAGTTTATAAATAATCAACAAATTATACATTATGTTATTTATTGATCTCATAACTTTTGGTTTTACACATCGCTAATTGAGTTTTTCTATGATTATGCAAACTATCATTATGATGAATATGATCACTGGACCACATGGCATCATCCTATGAACTCTCTAGAACCATTCTGTCCCCGAAAGGACACGTGTCCCTTTCTTTCAGCCCAAAACCCTCTGCTAAAACCCAAAACCCTCCCCTATTTGAGCCAACAAAACCCTCGCACACCCCCCATTTTCCAACCGCCGCTCAGAGCTTTCAACTCAAAAAATGGCAGCCAAAATGATTCTCAAGGACGCCAAAGCCCCGCTCCACGTTCTCCGGAGCTCAGTCCTCTCCTCTGTCCGCCCAAGATCCGCTCCCTCCAATGGCGTATTCGTTCACGCCGCTCTTCGGATCGCGAGTCCGAAAACGATCTCCGACTCCGAAGCCACGGTTCTCTGCCGACACCTCTTCGCCGACTGTTCTCTGAACTCTTGGGGAGTCGCCGGCGTCGGACCAATTTGGGCCGCCGGGAAGTTCGGGAAGTCCCGGGACGATGACTTATATGGCAAGGATGATTCCGACGACAGCGATAGTGATTACGATAACGACAACTTTGATCTCCATGACGACGACTACGACGACGACTAGAAAGGGTATAGGAGAAAGTAGAGAGAATATGGGAAATGTCGTTTAGTCTTAAGAAATCGGTATTCGAAGTTTGTAATGTCTTGTCTACTCTTTGTTCTTGATTGCAGTCAAAGAATTATTAGTGTTTTTTTTTTTTGCATTTGGTTCTTACTTTGTGCACTGTTAGATTGGATCCTTTCTTTTCTTTGCAATCCCAAATGTTTTTTTCTATTTCCAAATGGTAATTTGAAATCATTTTAGAGAGGTTTCTATGCTAGTGTGAAATGCTAATTAAATCTTGTTTGTTTCTTAACATGTTTTTCGAAATCAACTGCCTGAATCTCTTGGTATTCCTGGTGAAACGCTGGAATACAGCTATGAGAAACTGCGGAGTCTCAAAATAGAACAACTTGGATGTGTAGACTCTGTAGCTTACACGAGTTCAGATCTGTTTTTGCTGTCCACCTAATATTGTTTTGATAAATAACAATTTAGTCAAGCATTTTCATTATTTAGTATTCAGTATTTTCTTGTGGATAAATTCATTAAATTTAGACGATATCATATGATATACAACATTACTGAGGGACAATCAATGAAATTTGGTAACAAAGAGGGCATTAGAAACGCAAACCAAACGAGAAGGGAAATTTCTAAGGGGAAAAACAAATTCATATTAATCCTGAGAATTCTGCGGTAGGATGTGTAGAACATAGTACAAGAGTATTTCTATTGAGTATATGTATAGGTGTATAGATTTGTCTGTTTGCCTCTGCAGAATTGTAGAAGATAAGACCGATTAGCTTAGTTCTAGCAGGGTAACCCTGCTCTCAAGGTTTTTTCACTGCAATTTTTCACTCTTTAAATATCAATATTAACGAATAAACATTGTTTTTGTATTTATACTACATTTGTCTAATATAAAATTTGTCTGAGAATCCGATCCTAATTCCTAGCTAAATTCATATAAGCAAAGATCTGTAATCTTAAACCTCATTCGAATTCCACTATATGAGTTGGACAAAGCGAGCAAGTCAGATTTTTTATCAACCAATTTGCAATGCAATACAAATGAAAAATGTGATCACAAACTGGAAAAACCTGACATGAATCCCCAATCATGAAATCCTCCAAGCAAATGACACATTCATGACTAGAACTCGTTTTCAATACATCTGTTCCATAGCAAACCCCGTGGGGGCAACCTCTCCAACACTTTCTGCATTATCTTATTTTGCCTCGACCCTCTTCCTTCGCCGAGGTCTCTAATGATCTTGTCCAGCATCTCCAGAATATGCAGATTGTTCTTTGCTGAGGAAGCAGGAAGTGCATCATTGTTGTGACGATCACGTCGAATGTCCTCACAGAGAGGAGGAAAGGCATCTCCTATTTCGAGATCATTTTGGTGGATCTCGTGGAACGGGCAGTGGAAAATTTCGCAGAAGATGTGGACTAGGGAAACGATGATGAGGGAGACCACGACCGGGAAGGCGATGATGATGAGGAGGATGAAAAGAAGTATGCAAAATCCGGCGAGGAAATACAAAATGGTTGAAGAAAGTGTTGGGGAAACAACAAAGAATTTGAGAACCATAGTTTTCATTAGAGAAAATGTGATCGTTTTTGCTTCGTCTGATGTTTGGCTAATTGTGTTGTGTTATTTGTCTGTGAAGTTGGTTGTTTAAAAACTTCGAGGAGTTTAATTTGTTTTAAACAAATTAACTGTTGTGTGTGCATATTGTGTATCCATTTATATATATATATATATATATATACATACATATTTATATATATGTTGGTTGTGCAAATATGTGAATATCCATATTACAGACGCTCGGTTTATTGGTTTATTTGTCCGAAGACAAAACCGCGTTTGCTTTTGGGATATCAACATAACAACATCTCTAGAAAGCTCCCGGGAATATCTTTATAGTAACAAAATGCCTGATAATTACAGTTATATGACAGACTCTAACATGTATAGTTACATTTATACACTCAAACATCTAAGAGACAATTACGACAAACAGGGCAAGTTGGCTTGTTCCTCAACCAATGATCAATACAATTTGTATGGAAAATGTGTTTGCAATGAGGCCAAACTTGGCACGATTCGCCATCTTCAAAATCCTCTAAGCAAATGACACACTCATCACCACCCCCATAACTCGTCCTACTTTCATGGCTGCCATAACTGATTAATGGTGGCAGCTTATTCAATTCCCTTAGCCTCTGGCCTCTTCTCTCGTACATGTCGTGCACGAATCTCTCCAACATGTCGATCACCAGCACGTTGTGTTGAACAAGAGATCCGTAGAAGTGAACTCGATGAAACATGTTAGAGTCATTATTGATCCTTGTTGATGTGTTGTACATAATGCTTTGTGATTGTTGAAGAATATCGTGGTTTGGCCTCATGTCTCGAAGCCATGAAAAGAGGCTAAAGAGAATGTAGTACATAAGGACGAAGCAGATGCCGATCGTGACGCAGAGGATTAGCGTTGCGAGGAGGTCGAGAGTTATGGTGTATTGGAAAGAAGGGAAAGAGGAAAGAGAGGTTTTAGAGTACATGATGATGTTTAGAGGAGATGATTGATAAATTTTGAACAAATGTCGCCCATATTTATGTTGATATAATTGGAGATAAGATCTAATGTTTAGATTTATAGTAAGATTTAAGTGAATTGTAAAAGAGATAGGAATTACAGAAACTTGGACTTGAAGAGAACAGCCTACACTTTGTGAAAGATGATTTGTTTGGCGCTGGCATATTTTGTTGGAAGTTTCCACAGGATTTTTAATCGTTCTAATTAAGTAATCTTTTTCTTTTCTTCCTTTTTTTTTCTTTTTTAAGATGAATTGGTCCACGTCTGCATTTGGTGTCATCCTCATCTTCAAATTTAGACAAACGTTGACAGACACAACAAAAGTGTGCCTTTTTTTATTATTATTTTTATTTTTATTTTTTATTTTTGGGTTATTAGACAAATGATAAAATGTAATTATTAGAGATGAAATATATCAAAATAATAAGAATATTTTGATAATGCAAAATCCTAACTTATAATAACATTATTATCCTTATATTTCATAATTATTTATATTTTAATAGAAAATTTAAGTTAATTGCAGTTTTAAAAACTTACTTATACAAACAATTGAAATTTTTTGTATAAAAAAATTAATCGTTAATCAGTAATTAATTATAATTAATCAATCAATCATTAATTGATCACAGTCAATCAATGAAAAATACTTATTAACATTGAATAAACACTGATTAATCATGATTAATAACTAATTAATTATATTAATTAATCAATCACTAATTAACATTTCTTATACATAATTATTTTCGTAATTTTACAAAACTTAAACCATTTATTAAAACTTATTTTAAAAAAAAGGACATTTTCCCACAGATACTTATTTTAATTTATACCACCATAATGTTAGTCCTATCATGTCGGTTTATAGATAACAGTTCTCTATATGATGCTGTAGACCTGAATTATATATATATATATATACATGCATTATATATATATATAATAGCATTGTATAATATTAAACTTGTCATGATCTTCCTCGTTATATTCATGACATTGTCTTTCTAATATATCATTATATAATGATAATCCTATCATTACTATTATATACATATCGTTATAATTATGTATTATATTATTATTTCACACCGAAACGCTGTGGAAAGGCCCTCAAAGTATAAAAAGAAGAATATATTATTATATCACACAGAAAGGCCGTGGAAAGGCCCTCAATGCATAAAAAGAACAAATAAAGTGAAAAGGGAGAGCCTTATTTAAGTCCTCTACTCGGTTTCATGTCTCCTTTTAACTCCCCCATTAGTAATGAATGAGAACCTCGAGATGGTGACGCAATCCATAATCAAACGGATCCATTTGTACCTAAAACCCAACCCCATCATCACATTTTTCAAGAAAGACGATTCTACCCCTTCCTAAGCATTGCTCATATCCAAAACTTGAGCCCCATTAGGCCTTCTTTGATTATGTAAATGGACAACCTCAAAAGTAACATGTACATTATTTGTGATAAAACCGACCAGGAGCAAAAGCACTTTGTTAAGAGATATGTTCAGGAACACTACCATCAATCTATTATCTAAATATCCAAAACGCCCCACGTATTTAGCTGAAATATCACTTCTGTTACTTTCATCATCTAAATGTCCAAATACCCCTTGTATTTGTAAAATCAATCACAAAATACGTCTTTAAGCAATTTTTTTTTTTAATACATTACCCTTCCCAACCTATAATAAATACAATTTAAAACATTATTCTTCTAAACCATTAATTAAAACCAATCTTAAAACTTAAAAAATTCTCAAAATAATTGAAACATTTGTCTCATCTATTTTAACTTTATATCTATTGTTTTAGTAAAGTCATATTTAAAATAATATCTAAGATAGATTTTTAAATATAAATCTTGACATTATAAAAATTTCATTCCTTCAGGGCATATTTTGGGACAAATTTTGCAAACACAAGGGTATTTTGGATATATTATGAATAATAAGAGGGTAAAATGGTATTCAAACTAAACACATAAATGTTTCTCTTTATTTTTATTTGTTGAAATTATATATTTTGAAAATAAAATTATTCTTTTGTTTTTAATTTAAATAAAATTATTCTCATTGTCAGTTTTTTTTGAAAGTTTATCAATTTTTTTAAAGTATCTTCAATTAATCATTAACAATTATGTGAAACGTGTTTGTTTTATTTTATTTTATTTTTTTTTTTTAACTTGCCTTCTGAAAATACTAGTTCTGTTCTAGCTAATTCTTGGCGCCACAAAAATGAAACCATGTATGATTGCTTTGAATGAAACTTATAGTTATCTGCTTTTTTTTTTATTTATTTTTTTCCTTAACGGAAATTAATATAAACCTGAGTAAAATTATCCTCTTCAACCTCTAAACTAAACTACACTTTAAAAATAATAATAATAATAATAATCTAATCACACTTTCCCGTTTCTCCGGTTCTCCAATGGAGACCTCCGAAGGCTTCCTCTACGAAACCCTAAGTCCACTCGCTTTCTCCGCCGCCGAGCAATCTCCACCGTCCGATGACCTCGAGCCCTACTCCGTCTTCCGCAGCGAAATTTGCCTCTCCACTCTCCCCTCCGGGTCGCCGGCCACCGCAGCACAGGACTTTTTCTCCCTCGACGTCGGCGCCGACGACTCGGACCCCGTAACGGCGTCTCCGTCTCCGGCTCCGACACGCGAGGCCGAGCCGCCGACGCCGGCTCGGGAAGCCCAGCCGAGGCTCGAGAGCGGCTGGTTCCGCGGCAACAGCAAGTTCAAGAGCCCTATGCTTCAGCTTCACAAAGGTAGGCATTTAATGTGGTTCAATTTTTGAAGCAATTCGATTAGGTTTAGAGTTGTTCATGAAAATTGAGTGTGTTGCAGAGATTGTTGATTTTTGCGAGTTTCTATCTCCGACTCCGGAAGAGCAAGATGCGCGTAATGCAGCTATTGAACGTGTTTTTGATGTTGTTAAATATATATGGCCCAATTGCAAGGTATAATTAGTTCCTGTTGCTCTCTCTCTCTCTCTCTATATATATATATATATATATATATATTGTATATATGTATATATAATCTGTGTGTGTTTTCTTGCTGCGGAGTTTCAATTCCTATAATGATTTTGTAGGTAGAAGTTTTCGGATCATTCAAGACAGGGCTTTATCTTCCGAGTAGTGATATTGATGTGAGTATGTTGATCCTTTTCTCTTACAAAATTATGAATATGTACTCTTTGGTTTTTACTCAATTCGTTAAAGTGTAAACCTTTTCTATGTTTTATGGATGCAACAATATAAATATTCCCAGAATTATTCTTCATTCTGTGAAGTTATTATGGTTTCTCTTAAATATGCCTAATATGTAATGGAAATTTTAAATCTGTAGTAGGGTAGGACACGGTATCTTATTAGACTAAGAAAGAGTTTAACAATTTAACGGAAGTTGATAAAGATTTAACAGTTAGAAACTGTGTTCTAAAAAGAGAGGGTTTTTTTTTTTTTTTTCCAAATATGAAAGCTAAGTATTATTTGTGTTGAATCCCCACCTCCCAAATTAGGCACTTGGCTGATTGACATTGATTGTAGGTTGTGATTTTGGAAGCAGGGATCCAAAATCCGCGGCAAGGTTTACAGGCTCTTTCTCGGGCATTGTCACAGAGGAGCATGGCGAAAAAGATGCAGGTGCATCTCTGTTTATTATGATATTCTGTTAGAAATAAAACTTGTTTTCTCACTTCTGGCTGCCAATTCTTCAGGTCATTGCAAAGGCTCGTGTGCCGATTATTAAATTTGTAGAAAAGAGAAGTGGTGTTGCATTTGATATAAGGTTTGCCTATCTATCTTCTCTGCAATGGTCTGAGATATTCAAAGTTTGACTTGGAATTATTGATAACTTCATGCCGGTTCATCCTTGTATTGGTTACTGCTATGCTGCTTGAGGTTATGCATTCTCTAATTTTTTTAGTGCAATTCCCCTTTTTGTAATAGATGTTTTCTCTCCCTTTTTTTTTTTTTGCCCCTCAGTTTTGATGTGCAAAATGGACCAATGGCCGCTGAGTTCATAAAGGTTTGCTGCACCACCTCTTACTTGATAATTATCTTAAGCTTTAAATCTGCAATTTCAGGACTTTGGTTTTTGGTATTTGAGATTATCTTATTTGATTGGTTCGAGTGATGAGGTGGCATTGCTCTATATATATAAGATCTGAAATCCAATAGTTTTTCCATCAAGTGTATGTAGGATAATTTATCCTGTTTGTTCGTTATTTGCTCCCCTTTTCAGGATGTGGTTTCCCAAATGCCTCCGTTACGGCCTCTATGTTTGATTTTAAAAGTTTTTTTACAGCAGAGGGAACTGAATGAGGTATGTTCATTTTGTATAAAACTTAGTACATCGAAACTTCAATTATTTTAGTTTGAAAAATCTTCCATTCCAGTCTTCCTAATTGAATATTTGATTTAAATATTAAGGTATACTCTGGCGGATTAGGCTCTTATGCCCTCCTGACTATGCTCATGGCAATGTTGCAGGCAAGTGACTTTATTCAATGCGGTTTTTAAGTTGTCACATGCGTATATATGTGTGTAGGTGGCATATATACATTTGAGTTTTGATGAAGGTTAGTTTTTGCTTACATTTTAATTTTCATACTACAGAGCCTAAGGGAACCAGAAGACAACTTGGGAGTTCTTCTGGTAAGCGTTTCTGAAGCAAAGTTCTATTCCATCATTCATTGTTCTCGAGGCCAAGTTGGTTTAGATTTTATCCCAACTACCAGGCATGAGCTATTGCGAAATCAAAAGTGTATGCAATATATTAAATATTGATGCTTGCGTGGCCTATGTATAATAATAATTACCAGGCAAGAGATTTTTTTTTTTTTTTTTAAATTAGAAAAAACCTTTCATTGATTGAGAATCAATTACAAGAAAAATAGGACAAGGCATCTAATTACCAGGCAAGAGATATTTTTTTATGAGAAAAAACTTTCATTGATTGAGATCAATTACAAGAAAAATAGGACAAGGAATCCTCTTAAAATGAAAACTACAAATCGGGAAAATCAACTAAAAAGCAATACATAAATCTTCTCAAACGATCAAAATAAAAAAGCATTAGTAACACTAGACTCTCTAAGTTTTAATTTCCCAGTAACGTCCCTCCAGTTCAGAATGATTAAGGAGAAGGAAAATCCCTTAAACATCTTATCCGTTGAAGCCCATAATGATGCCGAGAACTTAGCCTTTTCAAAAATATCTAGAGTACGCATCCCTTTACTTTAAAAAATTCTGGAATTCCTTTCCATCCACAAAGTTCATAATAATGAAAGCACCATGCATCTCCATAAGACTTCGCTTTTATATTAGATCTGAAACCATCCAAATTTTCCACCATCAAATCAAACCCAAGTTAAGACCACATCCTGAAATAACTTCTGCCATAATTGCATTGAAAATGTTCATGGGCTCATGGTCTTCTCTCTTCTTGTTTATATCTTGCTTTCGGAAAACAGGTAAACTTCTTTGATTTTTATGGGCGCAAATTGAACACCTCTGATGTTGGTGTATCTTGCAATGGGGAAGGTATCTTTTTCTCGAAGGGTAGCAAAGGGTATGTGGAGAAAGCTTTTTTGTTCCTGCACACTGCTGCTTGTTATACACTTTAGTTTCAGTAACAATTGGCCAACAAATGCTGTCATGTGTCGTTTGTCTCCTCCCGTTTTTAATATTTCTTTTAATGAAGTTATATTTTACTGAAGTTATTTGGTTGTCTTTTTTATTCAGTTTCATAAACAAGGCACGTCCGTTTCTCATCTCCATTCAGGACCCACAGGTTTGTTGACTATTTTGTGATATTGCATGTTATGAAAAATTTGGAGTGAATATTTTTTTTCTTTTCATTTCCAGTTCGTTGATGTAATCATTCATGTTTAATTTTTCATATGATGACTTAGGCACCAGAGAATGACATTGGGAAGAACTCCTTTAACTATTTTCAGGTTTGTTGTTTCTTTGCTTACCTTTTCCCTATACGACTACCAGAAAGGGCAGGAATCAATATGTAGGCGAAATAGTTCTATTACTGCGTTTGACTTTGTCCATACTCCATACAAAGGATTGTGTGTCCCCTGCATTATTTACCGCCTTTTATAATTAGGAAATTTACTACTTTTGCTTTATCTCTTCACTTCGGTGTTTGTTTTTGATGGCTTGTCTGTCATCAGAGATTGAGATTGCAGTATGATCAATACTGCTATCCGTTTTTACCTGTGCAGTTACGATTTAGGTTCTTTTGTTCATTTAATGTTTATGTTTTGCTGGAAAGCTGGATAGGGACTGGATTAAGAATGATTGTCACTACAATCAGAATGCCAAATATTTGTTGAATTAAACTAGTTAAGAACCATCGTCAACACTAGTTCCATTTAGCAATCGAGCTTTGTAGTTGTTTGATTTGTCCCAATTTCGACGATTCAACACTTGGAACTTTTTTGTGAATGGCAACGTTAATTAATTCCCGTTAGGCATCCAGACTAATAGTTTAGGCAAAATTCGAGACTATTAATTTAGGATGAATTCTTCCGTCTTTTCCCACCTCGTATTAAGAAGTGAAAGGATGTCTTATTTAGATTTATCTCATTTCCTGTGTCTGCTGCAGATTAGATCAGCTTTTTCAATGGCCTTCACAACCTTGACAAATCCTACGACCATCATGGACCTAGGCCCGAACAGAAGCATTCTGGGTACCATAATTAGACCCGATGCGGTGTTGCTCGAACGCAAGGGAGGGTCTAACAGGCAAGTGACTTTTAATAGCTTGCTTCCTGGAGCAGGGGAGCCATTGCATACCCAGTATGGTCAGCAAGAGATGCTGTGCAACTGGCAGTTGGATGACGAAGAGCCCCTGCCACGAGGAGGTGGTATCGTTGGAGATGCTAGTGAACATTCCTCTGGAAAGAAGAGGAAGAAAGCTTCTGCAAAAGAGAAGACTGGTAAGAAAAAGATAAAAGACAGTAGTGATGTGGGTAGCTCAAGGCACCAAGAAAATGGCTCTAGAAAAGAGAAGTCTGTGAAGAAAAAACGTTCGAGACAAAGCCAAGGCGATACTAATGGTTTTGGTCGTTACGTGTCTCCATGGAGTCACTAGAAAATCATTTATATGCTCTTGATTTTTGGCTGCTCCACAGGCATTGCCACCATGATCAACGGACTCTAGAAAATCATTTATATGCTCTTGATTTTTGGCTGCTCCACAGGCATTGCCACCATGATCAAGGGGGCTGCACGAAGGCAGACGTGATTTAGTGTCGTTTATCACTCTCTACCTGAATTGCTTCTCAGTAATGTGGTCAAGTCCCACATGTGCCCGACCCCCTTGGAACTTTAGAACTGGAGGTGAAGTTCGAGCACTTTTGAAATTTTGTAACGTATTCTGCAGAGTATTTATTCACCAGTTTTGACCTGGCAAGTTCAGAGTGTAACATATAGATCGATCTTAGCTTCCGATTGACTCTCCATTTCAAACCTAAAATTCTTATTTCACTTTTTGTCCTGTCTTTTTTTTTTTTTTTTTTTTCTTTTCTTCTGAAAAGTCAATAGAAATTATAATTAATTTTTAAAAAAATCAATCAATTTTAACTAAAAAATTCCGTTCCAAACACGTACACCAAGCACAAGCTTAATGTCTTTTAGGGCATTTATGATATGCCGTATTCACAAATTATGTTATTTAAAATTATATCAAATCTTGACAATATTTAGACATATTATAACTTTATAGGAAATTAAAAATTAATAAAACACGAATTGTGATTGGTAATGCGATAAAAAAATCTCTGTATTAAACGGTAATATATATTTTAACCAAAAGGAAAATAAAAAATAAAAAGAAGGAAAGGTCCGTATGTTCTAGAACTTCCAGTTCCAGTCTCTGTAAATATATTTGTATGTACAACCTCTTTAGTCGTGCTAGTCATTTCTCGAAGTATCTTTTTTCTCGATCCACTAACTAGGTAACTTCTTTTCCGATGAAGTAGCAAACCCTTCAAGCCTACCGATAGGCTCTCTTGTCATTCCCTCCCATTTCTTTTAGATAGTTTCAAAGTTTCAAACAGTCAAGATGCCAACGCCTATTCTCTTGCCCTTCTATTTGTGCCGGGCATGTGATCGATTGGAAAGCTCCTTCTCTTCTGTTTGCCTGGAAGAAAGAGGGTCAGTCTCAAAGCAAATCAAAGTGCTTGATTTGATACTCTCCTGAATGAGCCGCAGATGCAGAGTTAGCACCACCGTGCTTCCGTCCGCTCATCTCGCCTTCCTTTTCTCTGTTGACATTGTCATAGGGGTCACTCGCAGTCTAATTAGTCATGGTTTCCTTCTTCGGAGGGTTGCTTTACCTTCTAATCCAACATGAGATCGGCCAGATGAGATGGTCGCTTTGTTTACTTGGTTATGGGAACTAGGGCTATGCACAAAACTTGCGAACCTACCCAAACCATCTGTTCCCACCCCATCTGTTTGAACGGGTCCACATCATCACCCCTTTGTTTTGGGCGGGTTTTCTACTCACCCACCATCACTTATGGGCAAGAGTGCGACTTTCACTCTTTATTATGCGGGTTCAACCCACCATTTTTTTTAATAATAAAAAATATATTTTCCTTTCAAAAGAGTATACGATTCTTTGACCAAGTTACTATAAGTTTAATTGTTTTTTGGATTTTATTATTATTGTTGTTGTTGTTGTTGTTGTTGTCGTTGTTGGTGTCATCGTTGTTATTTAGATATTGTGTTTGCAATTAGAATCAATCTTACTCTTTTTTTTTTGGGTCGGTCTCTCCAAACTTAACATTATAAGAGGTTCAACAATTGAATTGAAATCCCAAACTTGTTTCGGTTATTAAAAAAAAAAGTTGTAAAAAAAATAAAAGGAGAATAAAAAAATATTACAAACTTGTTTTCAAAATTCTCTACCTACCCGCCATACCACACGTCCCCACCCACCACCAGCACCCCCCACCCGCCTTCAAGGTGGGCGGGACTAGTTTGAGACTTTGAAAAAATCATTATCTTCCAACCCACCCGCCACACACTTGTCACTCTCTGAAACCACCCATGCATAGCCCTAATGGGAACTGAGTTGGATTTCGAGACTGGGATTGGTCTCGGGTTTTGAAACCGGGATCATTGTAATGTCCATAATACTCACATACTTATTGGTTAATGCATTGCATTCACACATGCTAATAGTATGGCATCTAAAAGTATATTTTCCATAATTAGGTGTGGAAGACATTAAATGTTTTTATTTTACTTCATACCTTTAAAAACATTTTTAAAGTTATTAACTAAGAATGCATTTTTCTTCCTTCAAAAAAAAAAAAAAGAATGCATTTTTCTAATAATTTAATACCTTTTTTTTTTTTTCCCTTTTAAACTTAGGGATGGGGATTCGATTTGCAAATATTATGAAGTTAAATGTGAAGTTACCGTACCTATTTAATCGTATCATAACCTTAAAAATGGCATAAATGACAAATGATTAAAAAAGATTAATAAATTAAATCAAATACGACTTACAAATACAAATAAATGAAACTCCAACGACAAATTACAGGGTTTCTTTGGAAAATGGGCAGCTACTTTTCGTCATGTAGCTATTCTTCACAAAGACTGGCAAGAATTTTTCACGTTGTAGTTTTCTTTCTTAGTTCTTAAAACAGCATTTTTTACCTGCGACCCTCTTTAACAAATGCCATATCCCCACTTCCAGCAAGTGGAGACAGCAGACGCTTCTCTTGTTCATCATCGATTTCTGCTGAAGCGCGAGAAGGGGTGCTTGACAGAGACTCATTACCATCTTCAGAAAATAACAAACCAGAGCTTATTCTAACGTCAATGCCACAAATAATAGCTAATTCTCGGAAAAGAAATGGCAAATACTTACCAGAAACTTCGAGGTATTCTGGCAGCTGTTTAACCGGCGTTACCTGAAGGCTTTCCGGCAGCAGACAACTGCATAGAGCCCCTGCGATTTCAAGAAAAGGGAAGACCGAGTAAAAAAAAAAAAGGCAGACTAAGTACTACTCCAAGAGAATCTGATTTATTGTCTACTTCTTAGTCCATGCATGAGAAAGATTACAAGAGTAGACCATAAAACAGAAAATACAACCAACAACGCCTGAACAAAAAGTTTGGGGTGTGCAAGAATTCACCACAAACAGGAAACAGTACACATCCTTTTTCTGCTGAATTTGAAGATTTAAGTTGAACTACGAGAAATTAAGGTCAATGCTCCATGATTAAAAGATGAGAAAATCGTTTCTAAACATGATTCGGAAGAGAATCCCATATATAAGCTAACTGGATGCATCCTAGTTCCGTTTTGATTTAGAATGAAACATAAGAAGACTGTACATTTGTCAAGCATTTTAGTCCATCAAAAAACAAGTTAGACAGGGATGAAAATATGAAGTAACGAACTAGTTCTTTGTTACCTAGCCGTGCAAGCCGATTCACCCACCCAGGAATCCTTTTTCCCGTCAATCTCCACAAAATGTCATCTGTAAAATGGTTGCAATTCTTGGAAATGAGGTGATAGGTATCCCCATTATACTCCGACGCAACAGTCTCGATAAATGTTCGGGTTTCATTGGATGGCATATTTATCCGACCAAGGGAGACGGAGCATCTGTAAACGAAACCTGGGCAGTTTCTTGGTTCCACTTCAAAAACTCCACTCGCTGGGAACTCGTGAGCTCCAAAACCATACTCCTTACCATGGACTGTTCGTACACAAAGAGAAAGATGCACTGTAAGAGACCAACTTTCTAGAGAAAAGGATGCAAGGTGCTTTGTAATCAATAACTCTCTCGCGAGTCTGATTAAGGATAGAGTCTAGCGAATGTTTAAATTGTAAAAAGTTATTTCCTATTCTAAATTTTCAAGAATCAAAGTCTTCCTTAACCAAAATCTTTAACAACCATCATCTTTAACGTCAATCAAATCCTACAACACGAATTAATTTACTTTTTCCTCTTCTGTTTAAACCTTACAACACTAAAAATTCATCCGCAACTCGTTAGTTTATCAGGTGCATTACCTCTTCCACAACTAAGGGCTTAGAACATCAGTTCCAACATGAATTTTTCCTATTCAACTCCAAAACTCCCAAACCTACATCTCACTTCTCTCTCTTAAATTTTCAAGAAATTCAAACTTCAAGACTTCAAAACTTTCTTATTTTAAGTCAAAATGAGATAATTAATGTGTCTAAAATGCTCACAACAACGAGGAGCAAAACAAGATCCATACTACATATTGTTTTCCGAACACATTTCAAAATTTTGCACTATTCCTGTAACAACGCATGCCTCCCTTTGGTATGATATGAGGCCTTTTGGGATGATCCCAAGAGCAAAACCGTGCGGACACGAGGTCCAAAGTGGACAATGTCATACCAAAAGGGAAGCACTGGTCGATACAATTCCAATATCACAATTCATTTTCAATTCACACTTCAACCAAACACAAATTTCAATTTCAACCTACAAAACACCAACTCCAACCATTGTTCTAAACTGGTCCTAAATTAGTAACTATAACTTGTGCTGAAATAAACTCAAATATTCACCAAGGAAGCCATAGTTAACATATACTTAGTTTGATGGAAATAATACAATTATGGATTAAATACTAAAAGTATCCTCACCAACATCAACTGATCAAATTAAATAATAGGTAAGCAACAAAAAATCTATCCAAAACCATTCAAACAAATAAGTAAACAAAAAGAAACAAACATCCAAGTAACTATCATTTGCCTCTTAAGAAAAAGCTACCAAACAAGTTAAAGCAGAGTAACCCAAATTTAGATATGCATATATAATTTTCATAACCAAACACAGGAAAATCACCATGGAAAATATACACAGAACTCATCGCAGAGTTTCTCCCACCAAAAAGAACAACAACAACAACAAAATTAAGCAAAACAGGACGGTACAAAAAGAGGAGATGGTAAAATGAAAAAGCGTTTCAGAAACCTTCAATGCCGGAGTGAAAGATTCCGAATCCGAACCAGTAGGTGTAATTGTTAAAGGGAGTGAGATCGTATACATTCAAGACAACCTCGGAACTATCAAACCCCCCACGGCTTTCGGAGGAGCTCTCCGCCCCCATTCCTCCAGAGTTGTTGAGAGTTTCCGAGGAAACTGAAAATCTCGGAGACTTGTTTGCTTCTCAGACAGTCTCAGAGAATTCTGAATGCCAGGTTCGCAGATCCATTTCCGGTCAGAGAATTAATTTAAAAGGCAAAAATTATTACTCTTATTATTATTTTCTTTTTTTGGCGAAGCAAAAGCTAAGAGACTTTTGAGGAAATAGGAAACAGGAAATTGGAGAGAATTGGCTGTATATAACTAATTTTTAATTTCATATAGACTCAAAAATTATTGTTTTTAGCAAAGGAATCGAAAAGTGCCAATTATGGCCAGTGACCAGGTAGCTTACTCCAAAAAGGGAATAAAATAAATAAATAAATAAATATCATTCAAGGTGTCTAGCTTAACTCTCATAGTGTGAATGACGAGAAAGATGTAAACACTAGTGGGGGTGGCATGGTCACCTGTTAGTCATTGAAGTTTCTGGGACATAATCCTTTATCATCTTATTAGGATATGATCTTTTGTCATCCTATCAGTGATTTTAATTATTATTTATTTTTTACATCTTGGACTGAGAGACATGAATGAAGAGACCACTAATCTTTATTTTTCTATTAACGAGAAAAAAAAATCAACAACACCAACAGCAACACCACATTGATTAACAAAAATAGCAGTATTCTACATGTAGAAAAACAATAGGAATATTCTTCTAAAAAAAACACTAGGAATATTCTTCCTCTCCAAAAAAAAATTTAATAACAATATTATCCGCTAAAAAGGTTGCTTCTTTGCTCATTTAAATTTTGCCTTAGTACCCTCTTATTTTCATCAAATTAGGGTTTTGAGTTTTGTTTAAAAAGGTGTTTGGACTGTATTTCGGCAAGTATTTACCGCCAACTCATTGGCAAGTATTTTTTTGCTAATGATCATTGGTAAGTATTTACTGTCAACTCATCATTTTCAGCCATTTTATTGACACGTCCATGGTAAGACCAATTTTGCAATGTGTCGAAAAAGTCAGGAAATTTGAATGTCACATTTTTAAATTTGGGAGACAACGTAAAACGTAGCCAAAGTTGGAGTAAAAATTTTGAGATACGTCCTTAACTAAAAGAGCAAGCATTAAAGTTTGAGCTTAGCAAGCTTGTTGGGGGGAAAAAAAAAAAAAGATGGAGGAAGAAGAAGTTAATAAAAGGGTAATTAATTAATCAGTTGGTCTTTAAACTGTTAGGTTTATGATATTTTGATCCTAGTTTTAAAAAAATCAAAAATAACATTAAACTCTTAAAAATGATACAAAAATTCTTTTTAATGAATCTATTAATGACAATTATAAATGGAATGCTTAATTACTCCTTTGAAACCTAAGCTGTTTCATTTATAACTTTTTAGTCCTCATTCTTTCTCTTTTTTTAGTTGAAAATTTAATTTCTATTAAAAATAGTAAATAACCTTAACAAAATTTTATTAAAAAAAAAAAAAAAAACCTTGAAAAAGGATAAATAATTCGGAGATTTGAAAAAAGAAGAAGAAGAAGAAGAAGAAGAAGAAGAAGAAGAAGAAGAAGAAGAAGGAGAAGAAAAAACCCTCTCTCTCTCTCTGCTACTTTCTATCTGTCTCTCTTTTTTAAGGTTTGTTTATTTTGTTTTATTTTATTTATGTTAGTTTAGTAAATTAAATGAAAATTGAGGTTTTAGCTAAAAAGAATGTGAATCAAAATGTCACAAATGGACCAATTGAGAATTTAGTCAATCTATTAACCATAATTAACGGATTTCATAAAAAAAATAAATAAATAAATAAATAAAAATAAAAATAAAAACTTTTTTTGTATAATTTTTAAAAGATCAGGTTCATTTTAACTAAAAGGAAAAAAAAAAAAAAAGAAATGGGGACAAAAACAATATATATATATATATATATATATAATAGTTTACAACCAACTAATAAGCAATTAGTCCTAAATATTCTAAAAAATATATATATTGGGAGACAAAATAAAATGGTGTGTTTACGAAAACTTAAAGAAGTTGATGGTAGAATTTTAAACTGCTTTGTAAATAGCATACTTACTAATGTAGAGTGTTATTTACTAGTAAAACATTTATTTACTCTAATAAATAAATGTGAGAAAGAGAAAATTAGTATTTTTAAATAAAGTAATAGTAAATTATACCATAAAATCTTAAACATAGTAATAAATAATATAATCAAACTTATAACCACACAAAATAAAAATAAAACTCATCCTTCTTTCACACACTCTCTCTAATATGAAACTATGCACATAAATGTACTATTAAAAATTTACTGTAAATCTGTTATTCTCTAGAATATCCAAGAAAATTAGAAGATTTTCCTAAAAATCCAAGAAATTAGCAGAAAATATATCCTATAATTTATCATCTTTTAAAAACCTGCTATAAACTTTCAAAATAACTATCAAATATGTTATTTATTACAATTTCTCTAGATAAATTTGTAAAACTTGAGTATTCACTTTTTCAGGTCAAAAAATATTATTTACTATGATCTCTGGAAAAGATTTGTTTGCATCTATTTTATATTTGATGTAAAAAAGTGTAAAAATAACGTAGTGTAGTTTTATTATAGGGATTTAAAGGTCAATAGTCAGTTTTAATAAATTTTAAAACAAATAGTCAAAATTTTTTAAATTAATTAAAGGGCTTTTTTTTCTTAAAATGATCAATTAATTTTGGCAAATGGTCAATAACTGATGACCGCATGATATAGTTAATTTGATTAATCAATAATTAATCATAATCAATCATTATTGACCATAGTCGTTAATCATTGATTAATCGTAATATAAATAAATTATTCTCATAATTAATTTTTGATTGACTATCGTGTATCTAAACCCAAACCCACCGACCTAAACCCACCTACCCTCTCTCTCATCCACCGGAGAAGATGAGGAGCTTGGGGGCTGATGACCACAATTTCACCATAGAAGTCGATGATGAGCCATTATCGGAGGTCACGAAAGCGAACCAAGTTTCCGATGCTGGAGACTAATTAAATCATTCCCACATAACTTTCTTTTTGTATTAAAATATGTGAGATTATATATATATATTTATATAAAAGTTGTGTATTTATATATCATTTTAACATTTGCATCATAAAATGTTTGAAATATATTTTAAACCAAATTTTCGTAACTTCCATCAAATAAATACATTTTCAAGATGTCCAACTGAATCCACTATTAAGGCTTACCTATATCAATAATATCTTCAAAATTTTTATAAAATCGGACTACCGATGTGTCATTCGATATCAATATTTTCATCATTGGTTTCAGAAACCACCCTCGTTTCAATGAGTTGGTTTTTTGGAGACTGGTAGATGAACAAGCTTCTGTAAATACCAACCTTGTCAGCTATTTCAGGGTAGAAAACACACAACTAGACCAGCCTAGTCATTCTCTGATTTCTGTCACAACCCACTTAGCCCTTTGTCTTCATTTTCTTCTCTAAACGGTAACCCAAACTTTCTTATTCCAAATTCCACTTCGATCATTGTAACTTCTCTCCCCTTTCTTATCTAAACAGTATCCCAAACTTTCTTGTTCCAAATTCCACTTCATGCACTCCAAACCTCTCCCTCCCTCCCTCCTTTCGCAATTGAAAATTCCAAAATTCCCCAAATTTTTAATTTCAAATTTTCAAAATTATATTTAGCTACAAATCCCAAATTCCCAAATTTCACAATTTCCAAAGTCCACAAATTTCAAAAATTTAAAATTATATGATTGCAGACATAATTTAAAGATAATTCCACACGTTACTCCATCAGAAGATGAAGAATTCAAATCCTCCTATCCCTAATTTCAAAAAAAAAAATTTCCAAATTTCCTGAATTGCAAATTTTCAAATTTCTGCAAATTTCAAACAAAGTTTCAAAATTCCCCAAATTTCATAATTTCAACATTATGTTTAGCTACAAGTCTCAAATTTGAAAATTATGTTTATGGTGCATATGCAAAATACAAAATCACCGAATAAAATTCTCTTGATTTTAATTTTCAATTATTTATTTCCTTTTATTACTTCATATTTCCGGGTATTTCTTTTTCTGTTATCTCCAATTAATTGATCCATACTTTAATTTTGGCTACTTAGTTTCAGTTCAATTAATTTATCCAATTAGCTGGTTTCATTATTTATTTTCTAATTTCTAATTGACTGATCTGTTTATTTACATTCTAATCCCCTTACTTTATTTTTATGCATTTAGCATACATTTGGTGTTAATTTTTGGATTATAATATTTGGGTTTGAATTGAATTGTGCGTTTGATGAGGCATTTGAATTATTAAAGTTAAAAAGTGAAAAAACTTGAACTGTATTCAGAAAAATGCATCAATATGAAGCTTGTTTTATCCGTATTGAAATTCTAAATAATAATAAAAAAAATCATCTTATTTGGACTTCATATACAAAGTTATGAACTCATAAAGTTTGAGTACAAAACTATGTAAATATTAAAATTGACATTAATTTTTTTGAAAAAAATATAAATTAAATTGTAAATTATGATCCAAATTGAAGAACCAAACGAGGACAACTCTACTGTAATAACATATTTTATGCTTATTTATGTTAGCCTGACGCAATAAAACATACCTTAAAAATTACCACAAGCACACACCATCAACGAGTTCAGTCTTGGCAGTTCGTAGAGTGAAAAGGTAAACTTTATTTAGCCAAACACTAGAAACAGAATTAGTCTGCAAAGAGTCGAGGAAATACAAGCACATGTAAGTTTATAGCATCTTAGAAAGGATGATTTAATATATATATATATAAATATATACATTTTTTTTTCTTTTCCGGCTGAAGACAAGATATTTATTTGACTTTTGGGATCATTAGGTTGTACATTAAGAATTCAGTTACCCAGGATCTAATCTCCGGCATTAAGGATTTCAGATTGGATGGCTCAAACCAAGACGAGGACGAGCATGAGATCCGTTTTAGGCATAAAAACATAATCCAAAAAACGTTCTACATCCCTAATCAAAATACAGGCTCACATTAAACTTCATGAAAATTCATTGAAATGAGATGCCTATAGCGATGTTATCTTCCAGTCATAAGGCAGAAAATACAGCTTAAATACCAGGAGCCTTCTGCTATAGACCCAGAAAAAGTGGACAAAATGGCCGTTGCGTCGTGTGTTTGTGAAGCTCAAGCATTAAGGGGTCAGTAAAACAGATAATAGCTCGTGCAAAGGCAACGAGGGCGATCCTAAAATATCTGCAAAAGTGATTTGAGAGGAAAATACAACCAAATATGATCTAGTACCAAGGACTGGATAGCTAAAATGCAGCGACTACAATGCCAAAAGGCCCTCTAGAAGTTCAGTTGTATCAGTATGAGTTCCATAGGCACCAGAAGCAACGCTAATAAGATGACATGCGATTCAATTCATCACACGAGTCAGACAACTAACCATCTTCACATTGCGACATCGGGATCCAGTCTCCGCTGAATAGCAGCTGCGGCCTACAACAAGTAATGAAGATGTGATGCATAAATTCAAAAACAAGAAAATAATTGAAACTTAGTTAATACCAGGGAGACAATTCAAGAGTCCGTCATTGTTACCTCAAAATTTCCAAGCTTGAACTGATAAGCCATCTCCTCCCTGAGTTGAGCCTGCTCCTTCATCGCTTGTGCCTGGCAATCAAACAGATTTGGAAAGCGAGAACCCATGAAAATGATGATTTTGGTGGGTCGAAAATGCAAAATCGAAGGTAGAATTAAAGAATTGCAGCAGAAATCAAAGGTCAGAAATGCAAAACCAACCATTCCTCCCTGCATGGAGCGCTTCAAAGATTCCACCTCTGCTTCCTTTTGCTTTTCACGTTCTCTCAGCAGTTCTTGGCTGCACCAAAAAAAAAAAAGGGGGTTACTCGTCGAGTGTCATAGCTGAATCCTCTTGGGACATCAAAGGCATCTTAAAACAAAATTCTAGAGATTCATCTTGCTGAATAAAGCTTCATTTTAATTTGACCATCAGAAGTTTAGAATCATTCAAGCAAATGATATTGAGCATATTTCCCATAACAAAAGCAGTGAGTATTAGGAGTGGGAGTATTAGCTATGACTACCTGACTACCTGTTTTAAAATTTGTATCTCCTTTGTTTCGGAATGTAGAACAGACTGAAAAGTCATATCGGATAGAAAAAGGACCCAAGCATACATAAAAAGTAAGGAAATTATCATCCAAATACCTTGTAGTTATTCGTTCACTTTATTAAATCAATATCTCCACGTTTTGAATCTGATAATCCTAAATATTACAAGTACCCCTTGAGGGCTTTTTTGAGAGAAGAAATGTCCTTAATGTCCTTAGTCTTTAAACATTTTAAAGGGAAAAAAAGGGCACAAATTCTAAAACAAAAGGCAAAATACCAAATCTGAGAACCAAAACCGAATAGCAAGGACTGATCATGACCATGTCAAACGTGCTAGAGCAGGAATGGACTTGATGAAGTTGTTCTTGCATTAGTACCCAATGATCACCAGTATTGTGGGAATTCCATCCCAAAAACGGATCGCGTCAATAGGTAAGTTGGGATTCAGCCATGACTTCTGATTTGAGATTGACACATGCAACCACTAATGATTGAGTAGGACGAGGGGGTGAGAGAAGAAGAAACAAAGAAAGTGTGAAGCGTCTTGAGATTAGATCCTCGATGATAGATCCATGACCCCTATTTAGCAAGTAAAGATTGGGTCTCGATGGATAGATCCGAGTCTTGGAGGCATGACACTTGCAATTTTGCATGACGGGACAGCACGGGGCTGGATGCTTTTCGAAGAGGACAACATGGGGAGGAGACCAAGAGTGAAGAAGAAGAAGCCTCCAAGTAATTGAAAACCAGAAAAGAAGACAACGAACAAAGACATCTTGCACCTTGAAGAATGACGTCCTGTCCCATTTCATCAAACAAACATCCAGAAGAGATAGAAGCAAGGATCACAGCTGTACTTTTATCTTTTTTTGGTACCGCTATTTTAAATTTGCTTTCATCTTTGTTTTCAGAATTTGATGTTTTTCTCTTTGAAAGGTTTTTAGGCCAGAAAGCACATCTCCCAGCTCAAAAGTCAGCTTCACAGTACTCAAATATTATATTTTTTTCACTACATGGTACCTTATTAGAATTATTAGAACACAGAGGTACAAACAAAATGAAAAATGACTGGGAAGGATGATAATTCCCATGAAGAGAACTTCAGCCTAGGAAAATACAACGCAAAGCTTTAATCCTTTTTCATAGAAATGCTTACAAAAAGTCCCCTGTATTTTGACTAGGTGAAACAATTATTGCGGCACGGGATTGGATTCATATTCCTCCAATCAAGTATTATCTTTCACAACCCGTTAACCTTTATATGCCCACTTAACCAATTCTCAACTCCAACTATCCTGATGGCAGGCACTTCCAAACCCACAGATATAGTGCTTGAGATAACTAATCGAAGTTTCTTCTGCTCCTTAGTTGCATAAATGCAAAGTGCTAAAAAGGACATAGGATTTAGAACAGATAAGTTTCTGTTAACAAGCTAAAAGGGCCTGACCACGCTCACTTTAAAGACTCACGGGAACCTTGTGTTTCACACACACTATGATTTTTGCTCACCCAGGAGGTGAAAGTATGCCCTCTCCCAAAAGCAGTTAAACTTAGGAAAGGAGAACCACTGTAAACTTTCACCCAAAGAATTTGGAAACCATAGTAGGCAGCAGCTTCATTTAAGAAGAACAGGACAAAATTCTTGTTCTAATCAAGCTACTAAACAGAGATATTAATTACCTAATGTAATTAATCAAAAGAGAAAATCTAGGATGTCTGATCAGGTTGTAAGTTTGAAGAACAAAAATAAAATAAAATGTTATATAGTATTAGAAACTTACCGACGCTGTTCTTCATCATTGAATACTGTGCGTTCTGATTTCTGTAACTTCTTATGTCCTCTTTCCATTTCTTTTTCCATTTTGTGCTTGAAATAAGCATCGAGATTATAATACCTGTAACCAAATTAATTTTAGTAGACACTTGTCAATCCATAATGTTCCATTATGTCCTATAATTTGATATTTTCTACAGTGTAGCAAAACATGTGCAATGCGCCAATGTAACCAAACCAGTGTAATGCCAACAAGAGTTTAAACACAAACGAATCATAACATGAACAAGCAACTATATGTGTGAAACTTAAACCTGTTAACATGTCTTCATTTCATCTGTCAATGCACGTATGGTTGCTAGTTGGTATATCCCATTTACAAGTTCTAAGATAAATTGATTTTTTCCTAAGTTAAATTCACTTGTCTTAGAAGGAGTGTGTCCATAAGAATCCTTTAGGAGAAGGGCCAAAAAAAAAAATGCCAAGCATAGGCATTTTGGGGGTGAATGGGCTCAAATATCATGTGATAAGCAGCCAAACGAAACACATGCCAACTTCAGCTCTCTGATGCAGTAATCACTGATAACATTAGCCCTGTCTTTTATTTATTATCAATAGTGAAATGATACTAATCAACTGTATTAACACTGACGTCAAACGTTCATAACTTTTACTATAACCTATTCAAGAAGCGAGAAGAGTCTGAACAGAAAACTTTACTTTAGTGTATAGCTAGAGTAACAAAACCTACTTTTTGGAAGGAAAGGTCGCTGTGTTGTGGTCCTCCATGAATCTGTGCAACAAAACACAGAAGAAATTTAGAACAGGTGCAAAATGAGTCTATCGAAAAAAAAAAAAAAAAAAAAAAATGAAACATACACTTACTCTTTAAACATCTGCTTTTCTTCCCAATTAGGCAGACTTTCCAGGTTAACCTAAATCGAGATGGAAACATATATATATATATATATATATATATATATAGTTAGTTAGAATTAATATCTGAATAATACAATTTTAATTAATTTTCACAAGGCATAGAACACAGGGAAACAAGTTACCTGTTTTACCTCCGCTAACCATGCCGTGAACTCTGGTCGTTTGTTCCTACAAAATACAGGTGATCACATACAGAAGGATAAATGAAAAAAAGAGGGCAGTCATTTACCCATGTTTAAAATATGATCAAAATAATTATTTTTAGTTAGCAAAACCAACATTGCTCATCCTAAAAAGTAAATTAGGTCCTACATATAAATATTCATCTACCAAATGGATTTGAAGATCCAAGGTACAGCGATCCACACGGCTGTAAACCACGAAGGTTGCACATACACCCGAACAAGCTCCATTTTATTCCAAATTGGTAGCAATAAAGAATTAAACAATACCAAGTCCTAAAGGTTTTTGAACAAAAGAACCTTTGATACAAAATGACCTAATGTCTATTTGCATAATGACTTTTAAGAGTTTATTCAGCAAAATGACTTTTGCCGCGCCATGATTTGGCACTGAGCACCTTAACTTTAAAAAAATCTGTACTTCATCTCGCTCATTCCTAATTACTCTCGTTAATGATTCAGGATCTGATTACCCAGAAAAGCTTAGTGCCTGTTTATATCATATGTTGCATTTCAATGTTCATTCAACTTGAATGTTTGAATTGTTGTGAAATAGCGAAAATATTTAAATGCAATTGAATATTTAACAACCAACCAAACATGTAGTCTTAGAGTTAAATAATAGCTAAATAACACGAAGTTCTGAGCAATTTTCTTCTCATTTCCTGCGGTTTCTCAGCAAGGAATTCTAATTTTTGAAAAAAAACAAAAAAAAATAATTTTAAAGCAAATGTGAAATGAAAAAATAGCTTACCACATATCAGTTTCTCTGATAATCCCGTACTTTCCCCACAAATTCGTGACGGCTCCGGTCTTTCCTCTGTCTCTCTTCTCCTTCTCCTTCTTCTTCTTCTTCCTCTTCTCCTTCTTCTTTCTCTCTTCCTCTCTCTCTCTCCTCCTCCTCTTCCTCTCCTTCTCTCTCCTCCTCCTTTTCCTGTCTCTCGCCTCCTCCTTCTCTCTCCTCCTCTTTGTTTCCTTCCTCTTCTTCCTCCTCCTCTCGCTCTCGCTCTCGCTCTCCTCCGACCCCGAACTTTCCGACTCCGAATTGGAACCGCTGTGCTGGGAATCCGAGTATTCGGACTCAGAGTCTGAGCTGGAATCCTCTTCGCTGCTGTATCGTCTCCTCGATTTCCCCTTTCTTCTCTCGCCATCCGAATCGGAACTTTCCCGCGCTTTCCTTCTCGATTTTCCGTCTTTTCTTCTATTCTTTTCGGAATCGGAACCCGAGTTTTCTCGCGATTTCCTGGATTTTCTTTCGTTTTCTTCTTCTCTCTCTTCTTCTTTATCTGAATATCTTTCGGCTTTCTCCGGCGTCACACCGTTTCGATCTCTGGCCATTTTTGCTGCTTCAGTGATTGAGAGAGAGAGAGAGAGAGAGAGAATTTTGTTCTGTTTTGTTGTGGATGGTTGTCCCACGGGTACTTGGGCTTTTTCACAGGCTAATCCAAAGCTTAGGCCCAGTCAAATAGGTTAAAAGAAAAAGAAGCTTCCGTTTTTAACTAATGAAAATTTTTCATTAAAATCTATCCATTTTTCAAAAATTAATTATAATTTTTTTTAATTTTTTTATTAAAAAAATAAAAATTAATATGAAAAGGGGTAAGGTTACGGTAGAGACCCTCTGAGGGTCTCTACCGGTAAATACCTTTTTTGAACCGTTAAGATTTAATCAAACGGTTCAAATGTTGATGGTGTACGATATTTATCATACACCTAACCTCACACAATCATTCACACCTAAACTCTCTCCGTCGCCGGTGATCTTCCCGCCGCCAGTGACGGATGCCGGCGACCCAACTCCGGCCACCTCCGGCCCCAGCCCCGGCCGCCGACCGTCCCCGCCGGCAACCCTATTTTCTCTCTCTTCCCCTTTCTCTCTCTTCTCTCTCTCTCTTCCCCTCTCTCTCTTCCCCTCCCTCCCGCCGGCCCCCACCCCCGGCCTCCCCTCACCCCCGGCCCCCTCCCTCCCCCGGCCGCCACCCTCCCCCGGCACCCCCCGACGACCCCCCTCTCTCTGCCCCTTTCTTCTCTTCTCTTCTCTCTCTCTCTTCCCCTCTCTCTCTCTCTTCCCCTCCCTCCCGCCGGCCCCCACCCCCGGCCCCGCCCCGCCCCTCCCCCTGCCTCCCTCCACCCCCGACGACCCCCTCCCCCCGGCCGCCACCCTCCCCGGCCCCCCCTCTCTCGTGCGATTTCACGAAATCGCGAAATCGTGATTTCGCGAAATCGCGCGAGAGAGGGGGGTGGCCGGGGAGGGTGGCGGCCGGGGGGAGGGGGTCGTCGGGGGTGGGGGAGGCAGGGGGAGGGGGGCGGGGCCGGGGGCCTGGCTGGGGGCCGGCGGGAGGGAGGAGAAGAGAGAGAATGGGGAAGAGAGAGAGAGAAGAGAAGAGAGAGAAAGGGAAAGAGAGAGGGGATTCGTCGGGGGGGTGCCGGGGGAGGGTGGCGGCCGGGGGAGGGAGGCGGCCGGGGGTGGGGGCCGGCGGGGGTGGGGGCCGGCGGGAGGGAGGGGAAGAGAGAGAGGGGAAGAGAGAGAGAGAGAAGAGGAGAAAGGGGAAGAGAGAAAATAGGGTCGCCGGCGGTGACGGCCGGCGGCCGGGGCTGGGGGCCGGAGATGGCCGGAGTTGGGTCGCTGGCGTTAGGGATAGGTCGCCTGCGTTAGGGATGAGTCACCGGCGTCCGTCGCCGGCGGCGGGAAGATCGCCGGTGACGGAGAAGGTTTAGGTGGGAATGATTGTGTGAGGTCAGATGCATGATAAATATCGTACACCATCAACATTTGAATCGTTCGATTAAATCTTAACGGTCCAAAAAAGGTATTTACCGGTAGAGAGGGTCTCTACCGTAACCTTACCCTATGAAAAAGTTTAAGTTTGGATTCAAAAAAGCAAAGTACTTAAAAAAGGATGAATGAACAAAATAATATTTTTTTAAAAAATAATAATAAATTATAATATAAAATTGTAAGCATAGTGATATTTATTATGGTATAAAATTTTAAAAATAATTATAAATAACATAATCAAATTTATGATTACATAATCTCCAAAAAAACCTCTTCTTCTTTTTCTTGTCTCTCTCTCAAATATAACAATACACATAAATTTGTTGTTAAAAATTGATCGTAAATCTGAAATTTTTTAGAAAATCTAAGGAAATCTAAGAATTTATTCGAAATAAATGCTATAATTTATCATCTTAAAAAAAAAAAAAACTTGCTATAAACTTCAAATATACCTTTAAATATGATGACAATTTCCCACAAAAAATACCAAGGATATCAATTCTAATATTAACTTTTAAGTGCCAATCCATGTGGTATATGAGTTGTCTTTTTTTTTTTTCTTAATTAGTAAGTATTTAAAGTATAGACACATCAATTTATTGTATTTACCAACGAAAATACGACGTATGAGTTTGTACTCAAAAAGTTAATATTAGAATTAGTGTTAAGCACTACTCTTGACACAAAATGATCATTTTTGAACACCCTTTTTAAAAGATGAATACTTTTAAACTTATTTATAAATTTGAATAAAATATGATTTATCTTACATTCTTATTCATTGTTTACCATTTTATTTGTTCGAAATTTTTTTTTTCAGTTTTATTTTTATGAAAACAAAAATGTTTGTTATACACTACTACAGAATATAGATTCGACGATGGTTTTTAACCGTCATCGTAACCATTACATGACGGTTTCCTAATCGTCGTGGAAGCCATAGTCGTGGTATCTTTTAAGATACGACGACGGTTTTTTAACCGTCGTGTAATGGAGAAAATGGGCTAAACAGTAACAGTAATGAACATATCACGATGGGTTTTTTTGAAAAAAACCGTTGTGGTAATTCAACTTACAACGACGGTTTACCAGAAACCATCGTGGTATCCCGGCAGGCTACCACGACGGCTTACCAGAAACTGTCGTGGTAGCCCGGCGGGATACCACGACGGTTTCAAATATAAACCGTCGTTGTTTCGGATACCAAGAAAAAAAGAATTCGCGATAAACACAATCCGTAATCTGTAATCCATTATTAATATATTATAAAATTGATTTAGACATATAAATTTCAGTCAATATTGAATAAACCGCATTACAAATGTAGCCCACTCTTGCCTAACCAAGCTCATGTCAGCATCAGTATAAAAATCCTTCATTTGAAGGGCAGCTAGTCCATCAACAGTGCTGGTTATTTCTCGCATGAATGCTAACACAAAATAACAGCACTCTACATAACCTTTCTGTAGTGGACATCGAACAGTATCAATCAATGTCTCCCAGTTCCGTCTTTGTCTTATTCCTCTTCCCACCAACGTCTTCCAATCATTAAGTGCCCTAACAATTTGACAATTACCGAAACAATTACAACAACAATTATTATATGCATAGCCTAAAAAATTATTAACATAAAAAAATACTTACGTCGTAATAAGGGCTTTAAAATCATCACCCGGTTCGTTTCCGAGAGGATTAAAATACAAGACCAAGTCATCCCACGGATCAATAACTGCCAAGATCCAATGTTGACCGCTGTTATATGGCATGAGAAACAGCTTTCCCTTTGTAGCATTTCTCAAGATCCGTAGAATATAATTGGCCCTCTCTCGAACGTAGGCGGCGCGGTCTACATTTTGTTGAACTGGTGAGACAAGGACTGGAGAAATAAACTCAACCCGTTGAGCCATACCTGATCTTGCACAACAATCCGCTAAGTATCTGCAAAATTTTTTGGCACATTTGTTACGCAAAACTGAAGTGCATAAAGATAAATATTTAAGGATAAATAATTGAATTGTTTAAAGATAAATGTATTACCTGATGTAAACCATTATGCTGTTTGCACTGATTTCTTTAAATGTTATGAAATGGTAGACATCTTCAAACCCAATATATATGGGCATGTCATCGCCAATGACGAATTGTTGTAGTGGGCACATTATTTGTGTACCGTCACGCATGGAATTTTGTGCGTAATAAGCCAAAGGTCTCAAATCCATGGGGATTTCACTAAAGTTAAACGAAGGCATTTCTTGTTGCGCCGGTTGTTGTACCTCCAGTTGTGACTGTATTTTCTTCCGCCCTGCTCTCTTTTTTATTCGTTTGCTTCCCCCGGCTTCTCGGTCATGAGCATGACTGGGACATTTACTTGACTGACTCAAACTTGGTTGAACGACGACTAATCTTTTTGGCCAAGCAACAAACCCACCGACAGCTTCCTCAATACATGTGGCTTCGTGCGTCGGAATAGGTAGGAGTGCACCTTTTAACTTTGGGACTGTAATTGTCACCCGTACATTCTCGTCACCTACAAGAATCCCATGGACTGTGTCCGTTGGAACACAGTCCATGTATGCTCTGCCGTTTGCAACAAGCACATCTCCTCCGTTAATTAAGTCAGGAATAAATAGATGACATTCCTTACTTGCGTTCGGCATGGTCTTCAGATCCGACACCTGATCTGCTTTTTCATTCAGAGTGCAACTAGCCTTGAAACTGTTGTGTTGATCAACAGTCGGTGCGGTCGGCTCCTCTGCCATAGTCTCTCGGTTGATACCGTGCTTCGCACAAAGTTCCTGAACGGTTATTTTTAATGCGGCAAGCTGTCGTTTCATCTCTAAGACTTCAGCATTATCCCTTGAACTTCCCACACTTCCGAAGAATTGCGCCTGCTTGACAAACTTAGATTGACCCCGAATCCGGCCCGAATGCTCGACATTGCCTAATGTCTTGGTCAATATGTCCTCTGACCCCACAGATTCGAAACTTCCTTGTGTCTGTTGTTCACTAAAGTCATCCTGTAACAATTATAGAATATGATATAATTGCGTAAACGTATATGAGTATACGAGATTCATATATTTTAATTGGATTCGAAAACTTACTATTGAATCGATAATATTTTTGAAACTGTTGTGTTGATCAACAGTCGGTGCGGTCAGCTCCTCTGCCATAGTCTCTCGGTTGATACCGTGGTTCGCACAAAGTTCCTGAACGGTTATTTTTAATGCGGTAAGCTGTCGTTTCATCTCCAAGACTTCAGCATTATCCCTTGAACTTCCCACACTTCCGAAGAATTGCGCCTGCTTGACAAACTTAGATTGACCCCGAATCCGGCCCGAATGCTCGACATTGCCTAATGCCTTGGTCAATATGTCCTCTGTCCCCACAGATTCGAAACTTCCTTGTGTCTGTTGTTCACTAAAGTCATCCTGTAACAATTATAGAATATGATATAATTGCGTAAACGTATATAAGTATACGAGATTCATATATTTTAATTGGATTCAAAAACTTACTATTGAATCGACAATATTTTTGAATGCTTCATTCTTCAAAGATCCATCGGGTTTTAACCAATTTTCATGTCTCTCTGCCCATTTTCCCGTCTTTTCAAACTGCAATTTAATAATTACCCGTTAGTAAACATGTAAGAAGAAATTGAAAGTACAACATATCATTTTCATACGGTGTCTAAGTAATTTACTTACATGTGCTTGGTCACGTTTCTTATATTCGTCTCGGCCCCCGGTTGATCCGTATTTACTCTTCTTCTTTATCTCACTTCCTTGTTCGGATAGTCTTTTGAATTCCGGGATCCGACGATACTCAATGAATTTTTCCCAATCATCCGGGCTGATTGTGGGGTAATTGTGAACCACCTTTGGCGGTCGTTGCCACACATTTTCTTCTTCAATATGATCCCTTACAAAAGTTTGGTAAAGATCATATCTAAAATTTTTCGCTGACTCTGCACATGACTTTAAAGCTTGTTTTCTAAACGAAGCATCGACAGTGAAAGCAGTAACTATTTCCATCCACACTCTTTCTTTCCTTTGGGCTAAATCGGCAATTCTAAAATCAGAAATCCAAATCGGTATGTGCTCGCGAGCAAGCACACTAATCCAACTCTGTAATACATCTCCTTCCTTTCCTATTGGTTGCCCTTTCGAGTCGAACGAAACTTCAAGTCGTTCTCCCTTTGTCTTAACTTGGTGAACTCTTCTCATGAGAGTTGCTCTTCGTCTACCATCCTCGTCGGGATTGAATCTAGGTGAAATCGTTCGTCGTGGTCTTCTAATTTCAGTTTGAGTTGAGTGTTTCGCCTCGCTATCTTGCGACATTTTGAAATACAATCTAAAGCAACTCCGCAACGAAGCACGTTTACAAAACAAAAAACCAAAGTCATTAAAGAATTGTAAATTCATGGCACATACACACATTTAATACAATCGAGAGCATACATTAAATCATTGTAAAGCCGTGCAAGTAAAAATAGTTTAATTCACAATTAATGACGGAATCGTCTAAAGTCCAACTTGATCAAAGAAGCATTTTATCAACCATGTCATATGCTAACATAAGTCACAAAATCGTATCCATTTTGTGCTTGAAATAAGCATCGAGATTATAATACCTGTAACCAAATTAATTTTAGTAGACACTTGTCAATCCATAATGTTCCATTATGTCCTATAATTTGATATTTTCTACAGTGTAGCAAAACATGTGCAATGCGCCAATGTAACCAAACCAGTGTAAGGCCAACAAGAGTTTAAACACAAACGAATTATAACATGAACAAGCAACTATATGTGTGAAACTTAAACCTGTTAACATGTCTTCATTTCATCTGTCAATGCACGCATGGTTGCTAGTTGGTATATCCCATTTACAAGTTCTAAGATAAATTGATTTTTTCCTACGTTAAATTCACTTGTCTTAGAAGGTGTGTGTCCATAAGAATCCTTTAGGAGAAGGGCCAAAAAAAAAAAATGCCAAGCATAGGCATTTTGGGGGTGAATGGGCTCAAATATCATGTGATAAGCAGCCAAACGAAATACATGCCAACTTCAGCTCTCTGATGCAGTAATCACTGATAACATTAGCCCTGTCTTTTATTTATTATCAATAGTGAAATGATACTAATCAACTGTATTAACACTGACGTCAAACGTTCATAACTTTTACTATAACCTATTCAAGAAGCGAGAAGAGTCTGAACAGAAAACTTTACTTTAGTGTATAGCTAGAGTAACAAAACCTACTTTTTGGAAGGAAAGGTCGCTGTGTTGTGGTCCTCCATGAATCTGTGCAACAAAACACAGAAGAAATTTAGAACAGGTGCAAAATGAGTCTATCGAAAAAAAAAAAAAAAAAAATGAAACATACACTTACTCTTTAAACATCTGCTTTTCTTCCCAATTAGGCAGACTTTCCAGGTTAACCTAAATCGAGATGGAAACATATATATATATATATATATAGTTAGTTAGAATTAATATCTGAATAATACAATTTTAATTAATTTTCACAAGGCATAGAACACAGGGAAACAAGTTACCTGTTTTACCTCTGCTAACCATGCCGTGAACTCTGGTCGTTTGTTCCTACAAAATACAGGTGATCACATACAGAAGGATAAATGAAAAAAAGAGGGCAGTCATTTACCCATGTTTAAAATATGATCAAAATAATTATTTTTAGTTAGCAAAACCAACATTGCTCATCCTAAAAAGTAAATTAGGTCTTACATATAAATATTCATCTACCAAATGGATTTGAAGATCCAAGGTACAGCGATCCACACGGCTGTAAACCACGAAGGTTGCACATACACCCGAACAAGCTCCATTTTATTCCAAATTGGTAGCAATAAAGAATTAAACAATACCAAGTCCTAAAGGTTTTTGAACAAAAGAACCTTTGATACAAAATGACCTAATGTCTATTTGCATAATGACTTTTAAGAGTTTATTCAGCAAAATGACTTTTGCCGCGCCATGATTTGGCACTGAGCACCTTAACTTTAAAAAAATCTGTACTTCATCTCGCTCATTCCTAATTACTCTCGTTAATGATTCAGGATCTGATTACCCAGAAAAGCTTAGTGCCTGTTTATATCATATGTTGCATTTCAATGTTCATTCAACTTGAATGTTTGAATTGTTGTGAAATAGCGAAAATATTTAAATGCAATTGAATATTTAACAACCAACCAAACATGTAGTCTTAGAGTTAAATAATAGCTAAATAACACGAAGTTCTGAGCAATTTTCTTCTCATTTCCTGCGGTTTCTCAGCAAGGAATTCTAATTTTTGAAAAAAAACAAAAAAAAATAATTTTAAAGCAAATGTGAAATGAAAAAATAGCTTACCACATATCAGTTTCTCTGATAATCCCGTACTTTCCCCACAAATTCGTGACGGCTCCGGTCTTTCCTCTGTCTCTCTTCTCCTTCTCCTTCTTCTTCTTCTTCCTCTTCTCCTTCTTCTTTCTCTCTTCCTCTCTCTCTCTCCTCCTCCTCTTCCTCTCCTTCTCTCTCCTCCTCCTTTTCCTGTCTCTCGCCTCCTCCTTCTCTCTCCTCCTCTTTGTTTCCTTCCTCTTCTTCCTCCTCCTCTCGCTCTCGCTCTCGCTCTCCTCCGACCCCGAACTTTCCGACTCCGAATTGGAACCGCTGTGCTGGGAATCCGAGTATTCGGACTCAGAGTCTGAGCTGGAATCCTCTTCGCTGCTGTATCGTCTCCTCGATTTCCCCTTTCTTCTCTCGCCATCCGAATCGGAACTTTCCCGCGCTTTCCTTCTCGATTTTCCGTCTTTTCTTCTATTCTTTTCGGAATCGGAACCCGAGTTTTCTCGCGATTTCCTGGATTTTCTTTCGTTTTCTTCTTCTCTCTCTTCTTCTTTATCTGAATATCTTTCGGCTTTCTCCGGCGTCACACCGTTTCGATCTCTGGCCATTTTTGCTGCTTCAGTGATTGAGAGAGAGAGAGAGAGAGAGAGAGAGAGAGAGAATTTTGTTCTGTTTTGTTGTGGATGGTTGTCCCACGGGTACTTGGGCTTTTTCACAGGCTAATCCAAAGCTTAGGCCCAGTCAAATAGGTTAAAGAAAAAGAAGCTTTCGGTTTTTAAGGAATGAAAATTTTTCATTAAAATTTATCAATTTTTTAAAAATTAATTATAATTTTTTTTAATTTTTTTATTTAAAAAAAATAAAAATTAATATGAAAAACTTAAGTTTGGATTCAAAAGAGCAAAGTATTTAAAAAAAGGTGAATGAACAAAATAATATTTTTGAAAAAAGTAATAATAAATTATAATATAAAATTGTAAACATAAATGATATTTACTATAGTATAAAATTTTAAAAATAATTATAAATAATATAATCAAATTTATTATTACATAATCTCAAAAAAAATCTCTTCTCCTTTTTCTTGTCTCTCTCTCAAACATAACAATACACATAAATTTGTTGTTAAAAATTGATCGTAAATCTGAAATTTTTTAGAAAATCTAAGGAAATCTAAGGATTTACTAGAAATAAAATGCTAATTTATCATCTTAAAAAAAAACTTGCTATAAACTTCAAATATACCTTTAAAATATGATGACAATTTCCCACAAAAAAATACCAAGGATATCAATTCTAATATTAATTTTTAAGTGCTAATCTATGTAGTGTATGAGTTGTCTTTTTTTTTTCTTAATTAGTAAGTATTTAAAGTATAGACACATCAATTTATTGTATTTACCAACGAAAATATGATGCATGAGTTTGTACTCAAAAAGTTAATATTAGAATTAGTGTTCAAGCACTACTCTTGACACAAAATGATCATTTTTGAACACCCTTTTTAAAAGATGAATACTTTTAAACTTATTTATAAATTTGAATAAAATATGATTTATCTTACATTCTTATTCATTGTTTACCATTTTATCTGTTCGAAAATTTTTGTTTTTTTTTTTTTCAGTTCTATTTTTATGAAAACAAAAATGTTTGTTATAGGTTATTGTATCCTCATTTTATGCGATCGTGTTTTCAATTTTTGTTTATTGGTAAATGACATTTTATTTTTAACATTATATGTCATGCCGACAGTTAATGTGAGATTTTAATTTAAGAAATTCGATTTTTTTTTCTTCTTTTATTTCTTTTATACTTTGTCTTAAACTACAAATATTAAGGAAGTTCGGTGATATTTTTTCTCCTTAATTATTTTCATTTATAAACGTATTTGTGTTTCCTGTTTTCATGAATTTTGATTTTCAGGCACAACCCATCCAACAATTTCTGTTTTGAAAATTTTTTTTCCTATTCATTTCTTGAAAAATTCTTCCATGCATTCTTTTGCTGATAATATTTCACATTGAGGTCATTACAATAATGACCAAGTCTTTAAAAGTATAATGCTTAAAAAACAACAACGGACACCGAGGCTATTATGTTGAGGTTTTATGTAATAGTGCGTCTCTTTAAATTTGTTTGTTCTCTTTTGTAGATTTCTTTTGTATTCAGAATGTATGAAAATTCCTTTCCGTTAAATTTTGTTGACGAGAGTACAGTGACATTGTACAATCATATGCTTAAGTAAATAAAAGAGCAATTTACACATTTCGAATAAAAACAAAAAACAAAACAAAATGGAGTTACGGATGTCTATGATTGTTCTTATATAACTCTGATTCATTTCTTGTTCATGGGAAGATCTGGATCTTGGGATCATTGTCTAGGCTTCAAACCAAAACCAGACAAACAATTTGTTCTAGAATCTATATACAATAATGATCATATCATAATGTTAATTTGAAGAATAGCACGCGTGGGAAAAATATTGTTATATACAGACTCTTAATTACACTACTACAGAATGTGGATTCCACGACGGTTTTTAACCGTCGTGGAAGAAATCCACGACGGTTCTCCAACCGTCGTGGAATCCAGAGTTGTGGAATCTTTTAATATTCCACGACGGTCTTTTTCCCGTCGTGGAATAGGTAAAAGAGGGCCAAAAAATGGATAATTTAGAACCATACCACGACGGTTTTTGATGAAAAAAACCGTCGTGGAATTAATATACCACGACGGTTCTTACGAGCCACCGTCGTGGTTGATTCGTCTACGACGACGGGTTTTATAAAGTCACCGTCGTGGTATAAAGTATACCACGACGGTTATTTCATGTCACCGTCGTGGTATATTACATACCAAACGGTGATTAGTTAGAAACCGTCTTGGTTAGACCAATCTACCACGACGGTTTATGTGATCCACCGTCGTGGTAGCTCTCCTTACAACGACGGTGGCTTTATTGTATAACAAAACCGTCGTGGTATATTGATCTACCACGACGGTTTATATATTTAACCGTCGTGGTAGGTTATGTACCACGACGGTGCTTTTCTAAACCGTCGTGTTATTTATAATTCCAGAGTCGTGGTATGTTGTCAAGTGAACAAAACAAATTACAAATCGTTCATTTTGAATACCAGTTCATTCATTCATCCCACGGATTAATTACACAGCCAAGAAAAAAAAATAACAAAACTGATATCTTAAATAAAATGTCACAATGTACAAAAAAATTAAATATAGCGCCTATACAAAATTCAACAGCATGCTAATGTGGAATCTATTGTATGAAGCGCATGACATATTTAGTCCACTCCTGCCTAACCAAATTCAAATCAGTTTCGGTATAAGACGTCTTCTTTTGAAGTAGGGCAAGGCCATCGACGGTCAAGCATATTTCTCGCATGAACCCCAATACAAAGTAGCCGCATTGCACATTTCCTTGTTGTATTGGACAGCGAGCAGTCTGAATCAACGTCTGTAAGTTGCGTCGCTTTGTTATTCCTCGTCCCACCAGCAACTTCCAATCGTTTAGTGCCCTAACAATTTAACAAATATCAATACATCCAGAACTACAACAACAAGAATATCAATCTAATCATTAATACCAACATCAAAGAATACTTACAACATAATTAGCTGTTGAAAATCTTCACCCGGATCGTTTCCAAGAGGATTAAAATAGAGGACCGAGTCATCCCACGGATTAATAACAGCCAATATCTAATGTTGGCTGATGTTATATGGCATGAGAACAAGCCTTCCCCTTGGTGTGTTTGTTATGATCCGGATGATATTGTCGGCTCTCTCTCTAATGTACGCTACGCGATCTACATTCTGTTGCACTGGCGAGACAAGGAATGGAGAAACAAAGTCGTAACGCTGCTCCATTCTGGCTTTTGCACAACAATCAGCTAGATAGCTGAAAAATAATTAAGTCAAACTTGCAGCCCGAAAATAATTGTAATACAGTATCACGGTATTAATTGGAACAAGAAAAATGACATTACCTGATGTAAACCATTATACTGCTTGCACTAATTTCTTGAAAAGAAATGAAATGGTATACATCTTCATACCCAATATATATGGGCATGTTATCAGCATTGACAGACTGTTGTTGTGGGCACGCGATCTGAGTACCGTCAGTCAAGCACCGTTGTGCGTAGTTCGCCAACCGTCTCATATCAACCGGAATGGTATCAAAGTCAAACCTCAGTTCTTCTTCACCGGTTTGCTGTTGTACCTCCGGTTCTGAGTGTGGTTTCTTCCTCCCGGCTCTCTTCTTTATAAATTTGGTTCGCTTGGCACTTGGCTCGGGAGCTTGACTGGGACCTCGGCTGGTCTGGCTTAAACTGCTTTGCAGGACGATGTTTTTTTTTGGGCCACGCAACAAACCCCCCGATGGCCTCTTCAATATAGGTGGCTTCATCCGTCGGAATCGGAAGGAGTGCACGTTTAATTTTTTGGACGCTGATTATCACACGCACATTCCCCTCGCCTAATGGAATCCCATGGACTGTGTCGGTTGGAACACAGTCCATGTATGCCCTGCCAATTGCAACCAGAACTTCTCCACCATTAATGACATCAGTCAAGAAAAGCTGACATTCCTTACTTTCATTAGGCATGGGCTGCTGATCCGACGGGCCGGCTTCATTCTCATTGACGGTGCAACTAGCCTTGACACTGTTGTGTTGATCAACAGCAGGTTCGGATGCTTCCTCAGCCATCGTCTCACGGTTGATACCGTGCTTTGCATAAAGTTCCTGCACCGTTCTTTCCAAGGCAGCCAACTGTCGTTTCATGTAGGAGACTTCAGGATTCTCCCTCGATATATTCATGACATTGTAGTATTGCGTCTGCGTGACAAATTTTGACTGCCCACGAATATGACCGGAATGCTCGGCATTGCCCAAAGACTTGGTCAAAATGTCCTCCGTACCCACGGATTCGAAGCTGCCTTGCGTCTGTTGTTGTGTTAAATCGTCCTATAACAAATACACAATATGTTATTGAGCCCGTAAACATAATGGAGACAATCGTAGCCGAATATCAAAAACATTTCGTATACTTACTATTGTTTCGCCAATAATTTTAACCGACGGATTCTTGTACTGTCCATCGGGTTTGAGACGTGTGTCCCGCCAAATAAAATGTCGGGCAGCCTATTCCCCCGTCTTCTCGAACTGCAGTTTAGCAATTAAACATAAGAAACATACATAAAACACGTAATGTGAATTAACCAATTATTGAGTTGAAGTTGTTTGGCAAAGTAATTAACGTACGATTTCTTGATCGCGTTTCCTATATCCGTCACGGCCTGTCGTAGATCCGTATTTGCTCTTTTTCCTGATCTCAGTTCCTTGTTGGGAAAGCCGCTTGAAATCAGCCGTCTGCCGATACGTAATAAACCTTTCCCAATCGTCCTGGCTGATGGTTGGGTAATTTCGAACCACTTTGGCCGGTCGTTGCCAAACCGTTTCTTCGTGGATATGATCCCTAACAAAGGCTTGGTACAGATCATATCTGAAACCCTTCGCCGACTCCCCACATGACTTCAAAACCTGTTTTTTGTGCGATTCATCAACAGTGAATGAAGTGACTACTTCCAACCACACTCGTTCTTTCCTCGTTTCCAAATCAGCACTTCTGAAGTCAGCAATCCAAATGGGAATGTGCTCCCGAGCAAGCACTCCAACCCAACTCTGTAATTCATCACCTCCCTTGCCTACTGGTTGCCCTTTCGCGTCAAAGGAAACCGGAATTCGTTCTCCCCTCGTCCTAACCACGTGTACTCTTTTAAGGAGAGTTGCTCGTCTTTTTCCATCTTCATCAGCATTGAATCTTGGTGCGTTCGTTCGTCGTGGTTTCGCAGCTTGAGTTTGGGTTGAGCAATCCTCCTCGTGAGAGTTTGACATTGTTAATCAATCTGAAAAAAAACTGCAACACGAACCGTTATAAACAAAGCATCATTGACATTAAATCATTACAAAGGCCGTGGTTCTGAAACACATTACTATCCAAACATATAACGAACAAAATCATGATCTTTTAACCTTAAAATGCCCAAAGCTGACCCAAACACATCCAATTTAAGGAACTCTAAAACTAAATATCAAACAAATTAAGAGGCATTTAATCAAACGTGTTATCAACATAAGCCTTACCCAACTATTTAAAATAAACCTAAATGACTGAGACAATCAACAGTAAGAAATGAATATTTTCGCAAACCACATTCATATGCTTTATGCTGTAACAAACAGAAATTTCATTCCCCGAACTTGAAATTTAGACAAGCAATATAGAGTTCAACTTACCGGCGTGTAGAGCGTGGGCACGGGCAGATTGGTTTCTAGTCTGGGCCAACACGGGTTGTGGGCGGTGAGAGAAACTTGGAAATTACCGAAAAACCTTGGCGTTGGTGGAGGATTGAGCGAGGAATGGAGTGTCAGATGATTGTAAAAGACAGTCGATGGAGTCGGAGGAGAGAATTTTTTGGGCAAACTTGCGATTTGAGCAGTGAGTGAAAAGATGAGCAGAGGTTTCGAATGAAATGGGTTGGGGAAAAATGGTGTCTGTTTGGGTTTTATTAAATGCGGGAAAAATTTAACCTATTCCCAAAAATTTTAAAAGAGCCGCCTTAAGTCTACCACGACGGTCTTTAAAAAACCATCGTAGAAAGAATTCAAATTTCGAGGCCTACCACGACGGTCTTTTGGTTCGACCGTCGTGGTAGACTTCATGGACGGATTCCGCGACGGTTTTCTAATTGAACGTCGTGGTATAGAATTAAGTTGCCGGTTAAATCGTAAAGGGCTTTGCATATACCACGATGGTCTTTTAATAAAACCGTCGTGGTATATCAATATATCACGACGGTCCTAATAAAGACCGTCGTGGTATGTTAGATACCACGACGGTCTTTGAGTAGAACCGTCGTGGTATCTTTTGAACATGCATAATTTGTATTCAAATTTATACCGTAATCCAGATAAGCGGCCAATCCTGATAGTTGTGCAAGTATTCACCACTGTTGCTATATGCTTCCATACACTTTTGCATGTATAAATAATCAATGATACATATTTCTCGCGTAAATAAAAACCCGTATCGAAATGTTTACAACGTAAGAAACGTGAAATTGTATGTTAAGCAATTTTTCCCTTCTTTTTTTTGGGCTTCTCGACACATGTCCACTCGACGTCCAATCGAAGTAAGTGTGAAACGTCGTCGTCAAAATCATCAATCTCATCCACCAGTGGCAAACCCTTTGTAAAAGGTGGAATCTCGGTGCAATCTTCAATATCTTCTTGACCATCCCGGATTGATCTTGGCTTCATTGGCACAACCAAAGATAACTCTAAATTTGCAGGATCCGTTGTATAAAATACTTGTACCGCTTGTGACGCCATGATGAAATGATCATTTTTGTAGCCCAATCGCCTAAAGTCCACTACTGTCACGCCGTTACTATCAACCTTAACATAATTATTGTCAGCCCACTTGCATTTAAATAGGGCTATTCGCAAGCCACAATAATCAAGTTCCCAAATATCTTCAATGAATCCAAAGTAATTCATGGAACTATATACCGGATTCTTGTCCTTTGCGGATGAAATATGCATAGACTCGGCCCGAAGTGTGACACCACTATTCTGTACGGGATGCTTCTCATCTCTTGCCCGAGTGTAGAAGGAGTGGTCATTCACCAAATACGATGTATATCTTGTGACTATCGATGATGGACCTCTGGATAGCTTCATTACGTCCTGTGAAACGCCTTGCTTCATATGCAAGTATTTTCTTATCCACTCCCGAAATGATCGATTCTGCTCTTCTTGAAACCACTTCTCACTTCTTCCTTTTCTTGAATTCGCAACTCTTAATTCCGCCATATGGACTTGAAAGAAAGACTCCATTTCCTTAGCATTGTGCAGAACATACAAACATGCTTTTTCCCATTCATCTTGATTTACCGGTGAATGAACGGCCGCAGAGAGTCCTTTCGATATAAATGGCCCGCTCGTTGGCAACCCTATTGGGTCCGCGTTGGACAAATACTCAGAACAAAATTCAACAGCTTCCTCGGATATGTAGTTTTCCACTATACAACCCTCCGGCCTATTTCGGTTCTTCACATATCCTTTCAAAACCTTCATGTACATTTCAAAAGGATACATCCACCTCAAATACACCGGGCCACATAACTTAACTTCCCGAACTAAGTGCACACAAAGATGGATCATTATATCAAAAAAGGATGGTGGAAAATACTTCTCAAGCAGGCACAAGGTCATAACCAATTCCGATTGTAGCGAATCTAACATCATTGGATCAATTACCTTGGAGCATATCGAATTGAAGAATGAGCATAACTTTGTAATTGCATATCTCACATCTTTTGTTAGAACTCCCCGCAAAGCAAGTGGTAATAATTGTTGCATCAAGATATGAGAATCATGTGATTTCATTCCAACGAGCCGCAAATCTTTCATCGAAACCAACCTTTTGAAGTTAGAAGAGTACCCACTTGGCACTTTCACGGAAGCAAGCCACTCACAAAGCTTTCTCTTTTCGTGCCTAGATAATGTGTGCTTCGCCGGTGGTAAGTAAGTGCCGTTCGATCTTTTATCGGGGAGCAAATTCGGTATAATCTTCATCTCTTTAAGGTCCAACCGTGCCTTTTCACCATCTTTAGTCTTATTTGGAATGTCAAGCAACGTACCCACTATCGACTCACTGACGTTTTTCTCAATATGCATAACGTCTAAGCAATGCCGAACGTAAAGTGACTTCCAATATGGAAGTTCATAAAAAATTGACTTCTTCTTCCAAGGGCCATCAACAGCTGGATCCTTATGTTTTCTCTTTCCCAAAACTACCTTGACATCTTTAACCATCTCAAAAACATCTTCGCCGGTCAAAATCCGAGGAGCGATTCTTTCTTCGGTATTACCATCAAAAGCCTTCTTCTGTTTGCGATAGCGATGATTTTTCGGCAAGAACCTCCGATGACCAAGGTAAACGGTTTTCCTACCGTATTTCAACCTGATGGAAGATGTTTCCTTCATACAAACGGGACAACCTATAGAACTCTTCACAGGATAACCAGAGAGGTTGCCAAGTGCAGGAAAGTCATTAATTGACCAAATCAACATTGCGCGAAGATTGAACGTATCTTGACAGTAAGAATCTCTTACTTGTAAACCATCATCCCACAACCTGTTTAGGTCATCGATTAATGGTGCCAAGTACACATCAATATCATTCCCTGGTTGTTGAGGGCCTGATATCAATAATGTCAACATCAAGAACTTCCGCTTCATGCAAACGTCTGGAGGGAGATTGTAGTTGACCAGTATGACTGGCCAGGTACTATGCCGACTACTCATGTTACTGTGCGGGTTTATTCCATCCGTCGACAAACCGAGACGTAAATTCCTTGGTTCTGCACTAAAGTCTGGATGATTGTCATCGAAGGTCTTCCATTGCGGTGCATTGGCCGGATGCCTAAGCTTGCCATCGTATGCACGTGTATCGTGATGCCATGTCAAACTTTAGCATGTTTTGCATTACGGAATAAACGGCGGAAACGTGGAGCTGGTGGAATGTACCATAACACCTTCACCGGCACTCCTTTACTACCATTCAATGGAATCTTGCCCTTCTTCCATCTTGACTCATTACAAACCGGACATTCATCTAAATCTTCATTTTCTTTCCGATAAAGTACGCAATCGTTTGGACAAGCATGTATCTTTTCGTATTCCATTCCCAACGTGCTCAAAGTCTTTTTCGCCTCGTACATACTAGGTGGCACTTTGTTATCCGCCGGTAGAACATCTTTTAGAAAAGCTAAAAGAGTCGTGAAACTAGAATTCGTCCACCCTCCCGACGCTTTCATATTCCATAATTTAACCAATGCCCCTAATTTTGTATATTTTGTACACCCGACGTACAAGGGCGTTTCGGCATCATTAATCATTTCCTCAAATAACTCCGGCCGGTGCACAAAGTTTTCTTCCAAATCATTTATCATATTGTACATAGATTCACCACCGTCTTCCTCCACAATCGGCTCCTTATCTTTAGTACTAGTCTGACTATACTTAAAACCGACGAAATCTTCACCATGTAAATACCATGTTTGGTAAGAACAAATAATCCCATAAGCAAGCAAATGCCCTCTAACATCATCAATTGAATGTGATCTATGATTACCACAAACTTGACACGGACACCGAATCTTATCGTCTTGCGTATGAGCTTTGGCAAATGACAAAAATTCTTCGACACCATCTTCATATGCTTTAGACAATCTATCAAACCACATCCATTTCCTATCCATGATTAGCGCGCAAATCCTAAATCAATCAATAAAAGTTCTCGATAAGTCAATATAAGGTGTGCATCTTTTTTAATTGTTGGCATGAATATCATTAATTGCATGCACTTAATTCATAGCTAGTTATATATAAAGACCCATGCTCATGCATTAATTAAATCAACAATATATTTACTAAATTAAAACTCCAAAAAACATAACAAAACTAAAAGTACCATTATAAATTAAAAACCGGCCCGGGTTATTTAGCTTAAAAAAACAAATTATAAATACATCGTAATATATATGATTTATATATAAATAATTTTTTTAATTATTTAACTAAAAAATCCAAACTAATTTAAATAAAACCAAATTAAAAATACATTGATCGTATGAGATCACTTAATTAATTAAACACTTTGCAGTATATAACGTATCAAAAGCAATCCAACAAATTTCAAATTAAAATTTACATAATATGGCCGGGTTCGTAAATAAAAATATAATACAGAGGAAAACAACTTCCTTGTTTAGTTAATTTGTGTCATCATCATCACTTACAAAAACGACGGGAGAGCAGTAGAGGCGGTGGTTAGAATCCTTTGCGGTGTATGAAACTGTTGAAGGAGCGATCTGATATGATTTTGGCTCACGGCAGCAGCTCTACCAATGTGAAAAAAACAGGGCAACACCTTTTATATATGACTGAAAAAAAGTACGATGTTTCCACCACGGTTTTATGAAAACCGTCGTGTAAGAACGGAATTACACGACGGTTTTTAGACAACCGTCGTGTAATACACGGCAATACCACGACGGTTGTATAGAACCGTCGTGTAATAATCCAGATATTCCACGACGGTTCCCATAAACCGTCGTGGAATATATACTTCCATGACGGTTTTACACAACCGTCGTGGAAATACAATATTCCACGACGGTTTTAAACAACTGTGGTGGAAATATAAAATTTCACGACGGTTTTCGGATGTCACTTTTCTGTTCCGTGTTTTTGCCATTGTTTCAACGACGGTTTTTAAAAAACGGTCGTCCAATCTCAGTCGTGGAAGCGACATTCTGTAGTAGTATTAGGAGTTGCTAGTTTTCTGGTTGTTTATTGCCCTTTGCAGCTAACTTTTAATTTTCGTTAACTCTTTTATTATTATTTTCATTTTTAAATATTCGAGTGAGGGATTTTATATACCAAAAATCGGTTAGATAAGTTGCCAACATCTAGTTGGGATGTTGTTGCTGACTTTGACATTAATTGTTTTTTTCTCACCATTTAAGAAATGCACCATTTTTGAAGTTCTATGTTCAAAACCCCGACTTCAAATAAATTAAAAGATCAAAATTAGAAACGACTGTACGTGAGATTAATTACTAGGGACGTCTCACTTGCAAAAGTCTACTGTGTGTATATGTACAAAATTCAGTTCGGTCCTATCAACTTAAAAAAAAAAAAAAACAAACAAAACAAAACAAAACAAAACAAATTAAAAGGAAAGAAAGAAATAAACATACATGTGCAAAGAATCATTCTTAGTAACTTCATGAAATTATTATCATTAATCATGTGACACAATAATTAATAACACAACTATTAATTATATGAAATTAAACATATATAGAAATGTTCTTCTATTTAAACCATTTAAAAAAAAAAAAAAAAAAAAAAGAGGTCTTCCTTGCTGTTGGACAATTAGTAAGTAGTTTAATATAATTAATTGCAGCCCCTCTAGAAGAACTGATTTCTGGAAGAGAAAGTTTGTCCAAACCTCCAATTAGAAGGAACAACATTGAAAAATACAAGTGTTTTTGCATCAACCAAAGTGAGCTTAAAGGAGAGTGTTTGCCATCGAAGGTCAACGCTGCTTTGCCAATTGGCACCCCAATTCCGGTGCATGGGCATCCACGTATTTCTCATATTTCTCGAGCCCTTTATCCATGCAGATTTCACGTCTCCACTCCCTCCCACGTTCGATATCATCACCATGTTGAAATTCCCTTGTCCCCTCAACGTGAAACGCACCCCTCCTCTTCTTTTGCATGTTACCCTTTACCATGTTTATTGATTAAAAATTAAAAAACAACTAGTTAAAATAATATACATGTATATATATATATATATATATATTATATATGAATTGGGACATACCAAAACATCCTTAAATGCTTATAAATTGCCAGATAAATTTCATGTACAATTATAGGTCGAAATTTGTTTTAGTCCCAAAACTTAAAATCGTATAAGAACCGTTGTTGAACTATTCCAAATCATTAGCTAATAATGAACTAAACTGTAATTATCTTAGTCTAGATTAATTTAACCATTTTCATTCCATATTTAAATTTTGGACATCGTAAATTCTCAGAATACGTGTGCTCTATTATACAATGACAAAATTAATCTTAATTAAAATACACTAGATCTTTATGTGATATTTATAATATATTTTTTAACAGTTTTGGATGAGAATAACTATAATTAACAGTTTTGATGGTTGATTCTGGAACATTTTAAAGTTGGGGACTAAAACGATATTAGACCTATAATTTAGGGATCCAAAATTGAAATTAAACCGAAACTGTAATCATACGAAAGGAAACGAAATCTTATTGCTAGATTCCTTGTTTAATATTTCTCAATTTCCTAATATCAGTTTAAAAATAAATCGATATCTTCTTATATTATTGCTCAATGTATAACACACCTATACCTGAATTTAAAAAGTTCACTACTTATAATAGCACAATATTAGGCTATTATAGTTTTTTAAAAAGTTTAAGTTATTAAATATGAGTTTGAGATGAAATGACTATATTCTATATATATATATATATATATATATATATATATAGCAGAATTATTATTTTGATTACTACCTTCTATACATCACGGGAACTATGCCTTCATTGCCTTGTCTTGCAATGCGAAGAAAAGCTGGCACGGACATGTCAAAATGGTGACGAGGAGGATCACACCAGCCTCCATTGTTGTTCTGAGGGCAAAAGTTGGTGGCGGTTACGGTCACCAGACGACCCCTGAGGCACCACTTGGGATCCATCTTGTAGTCACACATCACCTGATAGCAACCGCCGCATGCCTCGCCACCGCGGAACATTGCACCGCTTAAAGCCGCCGTGTGAACTCCGAATCCCGCATGGAATGTGTTGTCATATCCACAAGCTCCTCCTACAATAATATCCATGAGATCAATATTAATTAGTAAATCAAAACCTAGCATGTCTTTTGTGTACCGGTTGGAATTGTAAATTTTGGGTTACGTCGAAGTTGTTTGATTTTTTAAAAATTAATTAAGATTTTTATTCTCTTTTCAGCCAATAATAATAACTATAATAATAATAATAATACATAAATAAAAATGAGTTGACTTTTTTTTGTTGGAGTTATTGTTGCTCCAAACACTTCATAACAAATATAAAATATTTTTTCAGAAGTAGCAAAATAAAAAGCGATCTTCTATGCATGATCTGCTTGAGAAGCAAGAAAAGGGGATGCTCACTACCCTTTTACACACACACATAGAAATGTGAGTGTGTGTATACATTTCTGGATGCTCATTAACTTATAGTATTTACCTAATTTTTTGTGACTGAAAATCTAATTTGTTTTCAAAATATTGTAGCAGCTTACCAAGTGTGGTGGGGTTTTGGTTGGACCCGTAGAAAGTTGCATGCGCACTAAGCCAGCGATTTCCTTGACCTTGGACGCCCTGGAAAATCATACTAGCAAAGAAGAAAATATGACAGGGTAAAGCCAAGAAAATCCCAAAAAGACCCATTTTTTTCTTCTCAAGATTCGAAATGCACAAAGTACAGTAGTACTTTTTTTTTTTTTTTTCCCTTTGATTTCTAATTTGCTTTGCGCAACTCTTAAATCTTATAATCCTTGGAGAAAATAGATGCATCTATTTTATAGACTTCAAAGTTCAAAACACGGTTACGTCGGTGACTAAAATAGAACCCAACCATATTATTAATAGAGTAAATTGCATAGCGACGCCCTAAACTTCTTGTTTTTTGCATAATATACTCAGAACTTTTAGTTTTAATAAATTGCACCCTAAATTTTAAAATCAATACTAATTAATTGAGGTCGATGGTTGACCGGTATTATCAGATTGAAGGTTTAGGACATGAGATTTGAACAATGATGAGTTTTATTCTTCATGTGTGATTTTTGTCTTCTAAACAATCGATTTTATATCGACCATTTGGTGAAATTAAAAATTTTGGATCTATTATACAAAAAAAAAAAATTTAGGATGTAAGTTTGCAATTTGTTATAATATTAAATTTTCTTGGGCTAACATACATATTATTTTTCACGGGAAATACGAAATTAAAATATTGGAAATATTAGAAAACGCGTTAATTGCACGTCATAAAGAGTATGAAGAATGTGTACGGACAGTAGTGTCCGAGAGACAGTGAAGAGCAAGTCCATGTGGTTCCTTGCGCGATCTACTTTAAAGTCACTTGTCGGTGATGCGTCGGAAAGTGAGGCCAATTGAAATTAATGAAACTGCCAAAGAATTTTTCTTTTTCTTTTTCTTTTTATCTCTTTTTTCTTTTCTTTACTTTTCATTTAGTACTAGTTTAAGATCTTATTTGGTGAACAAATTTAAACTGTATTTTTTTATCTCAGTTTTTTTTTTTTTTGAAAGAGTTTTTGCCTTTTCTGAAAAGTCAACAAAAATTTTCAATTCAAACTGTACTTTTTCAACTCAAACTCATTCAGCAAACGGATCCTAAAACTCTAAAGTATTTACTATGCATATGTTAGATGCATTTGAAAAATCTTATCTATATATAAATGTTGTTAGTATACCATACTTATCATATGGTTGGAGAGAGCCGGCGGTGGGACACCAACGTCGGCGCTGTCACTGACGACGAAGAAGACTTGGGGTGAGAATAGTAATATGAGGTAAAGTATATAATAAGTATGGTATACTAACAACATTTCAACCGTTCGATTAAATCTCAACGGTTCAAAAAAAAACTCTATCGGTAGTCTTTGAGAGAGATTCTACCACAACCTCTCCCTTATTTTTTTCTCAAAAAAAAAAAAACATCTATTTATTTAGTTATTTATTTATCGTTACAGTGTTTTGTAGTTTTGTTTTCGTTAATGGTGATTTCAGGTGCATATCAGAGTACTTTTGGGCACTGGACAGGTTGATGATTCCATTGGGCATAAATATCTGAAGCAGTCCATATGCTTTGTTTTGTAAGAGAGATGAAAAATAGTGAGGGAGAAAGAGTAAAATATTTTAGTGAGGAAAATAAAAAAGAAAGAGAGATTTTCTTTATCTATTTGGTGGAAGAGAAAGAAAATATGAAATAGAATGATAAATTTAATCCATTTTATAATTATATCTTCATATAAGTAAGAAGATTATAAATAATTAGAGTCAAAAGAGTTATTTAATTTACATCACTTTTGCTGTTAAAATTTTTCCCTCCTAATTTCTTTTCAAAGTTGGAAAGGATTAAATTATAATTGGTCTCATGGATGGAATTACAATTTCATTTTCTTCTCATTTTCTCATATTCTATCAAACAATTAAGATTCTATTTGTTTTTTAATCTAAAATTCCTCCTCGAACTTCTTTGATCTCCCTTTTTCCACCCTACCAAACATAATATAAAATTTTAGAAGTTAGATCATTTCTTTTCTTCTTTTCTTTTTTTATAATAAGTTTTGCAAATTATTGGCCTTAGAAAAATTAATAACACTCCAGAGCAAGTGTGCTGGAGCTGTACTTGAATCATGGGTACATATCATCATATAGATTCGTCAAACTTATGGCTGATTTTCATCCTACTTAAAAAAAATAATAATAACAAAATTAAAGGTTAGATTCAAATTCTCTTTACGTTTTATGATAAAATTATGAAATTATTATTAAGTAAAAATTAAAAAATTTAGAGTTTGGTAAATTCTTGCTTCTAATGATCATGGTCTTACGGATATATAACCTTTCAAATATCATTTTCATTACGGGATATCATAAAACAAATATACCCTATATATCAATATATGAATAAATATGAGTAATCTAGCTACCTAAAATTTTAGAGGATTATCTGGCAATATTATCTTCAATTCCCAATTGTATGTTGGTTTTCACTTAAAAAAAAAAAAAAAAAAAAAAAAGGAAGAAGAAGAAGAAGGTGAATACATATTTTTACGGCATAGGAGAAATGAAAACATTGATCTCAAGTTTTGAACTTATAAGTTCCTACTCTCTACTTATACTTTTCTTTGATATAACGGAAGAGTGTGTGACTCAAGGATTAAATAAACGCATACTGACGTGTCTGATTGATCGATAGTGCTACTTTCGTCTAGTCAATCGGTACATACTGTTCAACATTCTTACAGACGCGGATAATTTTCATGTTATATTTTGTGTGGAGTTAATTATCTGAAAAGATGGAAATTAATTTTGAAAATATAGTTGAATAAATGCTGAGTATTTTAAATAGATAATCTCCTTTGTAATGTTATTTGTTTAAAATTGGAAATTTGATGATAATTTTATTTAAAATAGGAAACAAGAGATAATTATTACTTATCTCTTAGGACTTAACATCACTATTTTAATATCGATTATCTATTATCTATTATATATATAATAAAAAGTGCCATATAAGTTTCTTAGTGAAGTTTATATGCTTCTCTTCTTTCGTTGAAAGCAGTTTAGTCATGTGTGTGTGTGTGTATGTGTGTGTGTGTGTTTTTTTTTTTTTTTTTTTTTTTCACACTTCTTGTGCACTGATGATGTTAGACAACAAGGCATTGATTGCTCACAGCGTCATAGATGCTTGATGCTTCATCACATATTTTGTATCTACTCCCAAAAAAAATAAAAATTAAAAATTAAAAACCGCTCAGATGATTTCTTTCCCCCCTTTTCTTTTATCATTTATTTTTTTACTTGATAGGTTTTACTTTTATAATTTATTTTAAAACATTACACATGCATTAATAAATTAATCAAATTTATTTCTATTAAAATATTTAATTTTATCTTAGAATGAATGCTTTATTCTTCTTTTTATTTTTCAGAGGTAGTGGCTTCGATATAGGTTTCTATCTATTATTTTTAAATATATATATATATATAGATATTCTCCTTTTTTTTTTGTAATTAAAAATATATTAATAAGATAAACATATCAATATTTTCTTTTCTTTCAAATCTTATACCATTTATTTTAAATATGTGTCGTTAAAGACTTTTTTCTTTTATGTGTTCTTATTATGTAATTTTCTTCAACAATATTCAAAAAAAAAAAAAAAAACGAATGCTGCTTTTTTATGTGTATATTTTAATTATTACTATATAATTTCATTTTTGTAGAAAGCTTTGATTACTTTTAGAGAATTGTTATCTTCAATAACTGAAAATTTATTATAAGAGCACGTTTGTACTATTTGTTATATGTGAACACTACTTCTTTTTCTTGGGATTAATTATGATCTTTATTTTGATATTTATTAATATGTATGATACATCACTAAAGCTTAAAATAAGACATGTTATAGTAACATATACCATTAGTATTGAACTAAATTAAATATATATATATATATGTTAAATTTACTATGTAATTAATGATCATAATTTGATAGAACCTAAACAAAAATGTAACAATACTGAGAAATAAAAAAGTTCTTAATAGTGCCCCATTAAAATCCTGACTCCGTCCTTATATGCATGGCACATGGTCAATGAATAAGGGGAAGAAACCATTCAAAAAATGAAGGAAGGAAAGAAAAAAAAAACTGGAATCACCTGTCAATAACAGTCAGTAATGTAAGATGTGATCAAAAGGATCACTAATACAATGAATTTTGAAATTTGTAAGATCATGAAGATTTTAGATTTAAGGACTGATTTACGAAACGCGAAAAGTTTAGAAGGCATGCATGCAATATATTTCATATATATATATATATATATATATATATATATAAAGAATAGTGATGCTATGGGTGCCTTACCAAGCTGAAAACGGTACGGTACTTGGAAACTTTCTCCCTGTTACTTTCCTGTGTTGTTCAAATCTACGTTGCTTAATTCAAAGCTTTTGGTCCACATCCATATTTTTGGAACACATATTTGTTTTGTATATATCTATTTTGGTCCACATTTGTTTTGTATAGATAATCCTACTTGCCCCGAACTTTGTGATCCAAATCCATTTTCAACGATGAGTCGAGTTTTACAGCTTTTGTGTTTATTTTTCTGTTCGTATATATTCTATTTTGTTCGGAATTAAGATAAACAACAAACGAAAAAATGTTAAAAAATATTGAAGGTTGTAAAATATTCGGGGTAAACAACATATTTGCATATAAAAAACTTATGGATAATTTGATTAACACGCTCTTTTTGACTCACCAGACCCCCTTTTAAACATACATCCCCGCATAAATTCAAAAAAAATTAATAGTTTGTTTGGACGTACAATTCAAATATTCGAATTACAATTCAATTTTTGTCTTTTTTCTTCAGCTTTACTATTCACACAGTTTTGTAACTCAAATTTTAAAGTCCGTAACTTTACATAGACAAGTCTGAATAAGATATATATTTTTTTTAATTATATAGAATTTAAAAAAGAATGAAACAAGCTACATATTGATTTTTTTTTCTGAACATATTTCAAGTTTTTGTACTTTTTAACTCTAGCAATTCAAACATTTAGATAAACACATGATCAATTCAAACTCAAATTATACAATTCAAACTTAACACCAAACACATATTATTTAATGCAATCACTTTTATTTACAAAATCACCCTTAATTACTATAAAATAACAAGTACTCTAGCACTTCAAATTTCTTTTCACGCCCACTTTTTTTTTAATTCTATTTTGATGATCTATTGTAGTTTAAATTAAAAATTTTACATTAAAAAAAAGAAAAAAAGAAAAAGAAAAACAACATGACAGACTCATATATATATATATATATATATATATATGTAATAGATCAAAATAACAATTCAGCAAGAAAAAAATTAAAAGAAAAACAACACATACAAATTCATATATCTATTTATATATGTATATCTATATACATACTGAATGAATGAACAACAACATATAGAACTGGAAAAAGAAAAAAAAAAAGCCGATGTACAAGATATGAACCGAAAAAAGATAAAAGATAAAAGATAAAAGGGGGAAAAAAAAAAAAAAAAAGCCAACGAAGAATACATAAAAAAGAAATATACGTACAGAGAAAACAAAAATTAACGGCAGCATAAAAAATAATGAAAAAAAAAAAACCAACTGCAACATTTAACATAGCTCAAAATTTTTTGGACTACTTATTGAATAATAAAAATTAGGATGAAAATTAGGGCTTTTGTTATAGGTTTCAACGTAGAAATATTTATAAGTTATTTTATTTAGGAATTTGATATATAGGTGTGTGTAAAAAAAATTGTTATGTTAGAATTTTATTTATGTAATTAAGTGCATTATTGTAAATTAAAAAAAAAAGTGTATTACTGTTGTCCTTTTATGTCATTTTATTTGAGGATTATTTTGTAATTAAAGAAAGAGATTTATAACTAAATAGTTTTTTTTCTTAAGAAGCTTTTTAATAAATGACTAAAGTTTTTAAAAATTAATTTAAAGACTATTTTTTTAAAATAGTTAATCAATTGTCTTAAATAATCAATCAGTGATTGACTTACTATCAATAATTGATTAATCATAACGTAAATCACTAAATTTTATAGTCAATAATTGATTAATCAAATCTGAAAAATGACAAACGTTCATATTCCTAATTAAAAAAAAAAATATGCCATCTATTAGATTAGATGACTAAAAAATGACACCAAGCTTAACTTTCCTTCGGGAATTTAATTAACAAAGAGATGTGGAGAGTCAAGAGGAGTATATTAATAAAACCACCGTTTAATTAATAGGGAATGTGTAGAGTCAACAGTAATGTGTTAATAGTCCAAAACTTATTTAGGAAAATATTTTAAAAGGTAAATCATTTATTTGATATCATAAACATATATATTATTTATCCAAAACATTTTAGATCTATTATTTGTAGGTTTTTTAATAAAAAAAAAAAGTAATTTACCTTATTTTCCCTTTATTTAACCATGAATTGTGCTATTCAAACACGCAATTATAGACTGAGAATCTTTTAGGAGGCTTTTCCGTATTCAAAAACGACGACTAGACAGAATGCCGGTAGGCTATACCAATTGGCAGATTGCTTAATTCAAATGACTTTGTTCCCATAGGTTGCCTTGTAAACTTATCGTTAACACGTGTTCGCTAGCTTTATTCCCTACATTATTGTCCAATATTCCTCACTAGGAGAAAAGAGTTTTGGTTCAGAAAAGCTTATATGAATAGAGACGTTTACAAAATGAAAGAGCAAGATGATAAAAATGTAGGTAAATTTTCTTCTTTTTTTTTTTTTTTCGATTCATCTCGGGCTTTTTTTTTTTTTTTTTTAAATTAAAAAGCTCTAAACTCTTTAAAATGATGCATAATAGCCTTTTTTACTAAAGAAAAATATTAAAATTTTTATTTTAAAAAAAATCATGTGAACCATATATAATTTACTATTTAAGAGTAATTAACAAAAAAAAAATTATATAATTTAACTTACATATTTCATACACGTGATCAATTACATCCAATTTTTAACTATTTTCAGTAAAAAGGACCATTTTGTAAAGTTTACAGTCCTAGCCAAATAAAAATTTTTTGAAAAAAAAAAAATTTAAGAATCAAATCACAACTTCATAAAAAAGGTGCCAAATCAACAATAAATTTATCCTAATAATAATAATAATAATAATAATGGATAATGTTATATGCATTTGATTTGCACTTTTTCCACAGCCGATCGACTAGACAAGATATACATTAAATCACTGTCGACAACATTTGGTTTACTAGAACGGAGAAGTCTAGAACAATCGTCATTGAACATACAACAATATTTACAGATCAAATGATATCTCACAGGACTCTTTTTGGCAAAAATCTCTAACTTTGGATTATATTCTTCTATACGTGCACATCATAGGTTTGAGAACTACACAGGTACAGCTAACAAAGTGAGTGGTGGAATCAAAACAAGAGAAGACACAATATAAAGCAACAGAAAAGAAAGATGGACACCCGATTAAGGGATCTGTCGAACCGCATTTCATGCCTTCTCATCCTTGGACCGCTACTTCCTGTTGGAGGGTAAGGGAACAAACTCGTACCCAAGTTCCCGAACATTCTTGCAAAAACCATCTCTCCAAAAATTGCAATTGTTGGAGTGATTAAGCTTGTTATCACCGCAGCCCCGAGACGGGATGATGGTAGACTGCCCGCAACATTAGCTCCATAAGGATAAGGGAAATATTGCTGGTGTCGTGACTGCAAATTGGACTGGAAATTGTTTGGATAAAGATGATGATTGTGCTGCGATGTAGATGTGGTAGTAGAAGTGCTTATATCATTCAACCCAGACGGTAGTGGCCTGCGTGGTATGACCAGGTCCAACTGAGGTTTCTTGGTTTCAGAATCCCAATGGGATGTGCCACGGCCATAGAGGGGAACCAACGAAGCATGTGAGATGTTAGCCTTGCAGACAGGGCAGTTTTGTTGATCTGGTTCGTTCATGTTGCCCTGTACCTGAAGCCACATGTAAATGCAAGGCCAGCAGTAAAGGTGACCACAAAGAGTGACCACGGGCTCATTTGCCGAGTCTAAACATATGTTGCATTCAAAGCAGCCACTTCCATTTTCAGGTACCGTTGAGGTAGCTGACATAGATCTCCACTTCTCCTTGACAAAAACATCCCCGTTGGATTCGAAATGTGCTTCAGGCTCAAAGAAGTTTTGGTCCATCTCTTTGCACGCTGTTAACCAAATAAGGCTTCAGTACACATAGAGACACACAACAATATGAAGGGGAAAGAGAGGATACGACAGCATATTTCAACGATATGTAAAATGTCAAAGGAGAAAAAAAAAAATATATATATATATATATACATATATTTAAATCAAATCCGCCAATGCAGCAAATCTAACACTAGAGCTCTAGACAAGCAATCGACATGAAAATAAGCAAAGGGGCTAACGTGCCAAACACCGTATCATTAAATTCTTAATGCAAACAAACAAACAAGGAACTTTCTTTTGTCATCAAAATCAAATGCGACTAATCATTATCTTAAAGCACTAACTTATTAAGCATCTAGGAAATTACAAATACATTTTAACAAAGAGGCCACTGTATCAACACTGTGTGGCTCAAATGACCCCAAGCATGGATATGAAAAACACGGTTATGCATGTCAATACAAGAAATTCAAGTATGAGGGACTCCGTCTATCTCAATCTTAAATTACAAAAAAAAAAAAAAAAAAAGAAAAAAAAAAACCTGGAAACTAAGAATTGGGGCTGATCTCCTCAAGCTATTCCTTTCTGCTACCACGACAAATGACATGAGGACCACCACCTTAAGATTTTAAGCTAAAATACTTGTGATCTACTTTTACGTCATAACAATATCTAGATTGTTTGTTAATTGCTTATAATCTGGAACGAAACAAATTGTTTGTTAGACAATCGAGTGCGAATGCCGCAAAGTTTCAATTCGGAAAATTGCAAAATTGTCAACTTCGCCAAATATTAGTTCTGATTATCAATGGTCCAGATCCCAAAAAACAATTTTTTCCAGACATAAACCAAACTGCCCATAACATACATATATATATATATTATATACATATATATGTATACATATTATATACATATATATGTATACATATTATATACATATATATGTATGAACTCCATAAGGTCATTAATCTCTCCAATACTCTCTGAAGCTAATATTTCAATTGTTTGGGGGAAAGGAAAAGGGAAAGAAAATACGGCAACAGGACACCCTGGACTTGGGTAAATGGGCAGATCGTGGAAATTATAAGGTCCAGAAAACTAAAAGGAAAAGCTGACGGAGTAAATAGAACACGAATAACAGAACCACAAAACAGATTTAATAACCCTTCACCTTATACACAAAAATTGCTATTCAGAAAATTTTTTGGGTCACACAAAAAAAAAAAAAAAAAAAAATCTTTAGTTACTAGAGAGAAGGAAAGAAAAGAAATTTCCAAACTAATAAAATTTATAATCGAAACCTACAAGTTTCCAATCAAATCTAAAGAAATTTCAAATTAAAATGATTAAAACCTAACAAAAGAATCAGAATTAACAAGAATCAGGAAGAGAATAAGAAAAAGAAAAGAAAAACAAAAACCGAAATACCTTTTGAAAGGAAGAAAATCCGAAGCAGATCAAATACTTGAATGGCGAAGATTAACCAATAGAAAATCCTGAGAAACAAAACTGGAATGGATTGTAGGGATTACACCGAGGGAAAGGTTAAAAGAAAAAAGCCAAAAGGCAAAACAAAGGGAAGAAGACGGTCTGAATAATCCTTGTGAAGTTTGTCGTGTGCTCAAAACCTATATATATGGGATTTAATAACCGCGATTTGATTAAACTTCTCTTTCTTTATTTTTTCCTTTATTATTATTTTTTTTTTAGAACTTTCTTGTTTTTTTCTTCTTCCTTCCTTCCTTTTAAAGATCTTTAAAAAAAAAAAAAAAAAAAAAAAAAAAAAAAAAAAAAAAAACTTTCTTACTAATTTCTAGAAGAAAAAATAAAATAAAATAAAATAAAAGTCCGGAGGGGTAAACTTAGGTAATTATTGATCGTTTGGACGAGCTATTAGGATAATTATGATTGTTTTTATAAAAACAAAAAAAAAAAAACAAAACAAAAAGAAAAAGAATAATTATGATTTCCTTCAAAAAAAAAAAAATATTATTATGATTATATTCAAATGCAATAAACTGTTTGGTCGGGTCACTCTTAAAGTGAAACTATTTGAAGATTTTACTATTTTATAATTATTTAACTTAAATTTAAATATGAATTTTCACTTTTAAAAAATCTTATCACATATTTTTCTACCTTTACACAATTCAAAATATTACACATATGTTTAATGCTAAGGTTTGTATTATAAAATTTAGATTTGAATTGATTGTGCGTTTATCGATGTATTTGAATTGCTAAAGTTAAAAAGTGTAAAAACTTGAAATGTGTTTTTAAAAAATCAATATAAAACTTGTTTCGTTCGTCTCGAAATTCCATGTAATTTAAAAAAAAAATCATTTCATTTGGATTTGTCTATACAAAGTTATAGACTTTTAAAGTTTGAGTTAGAAAATTGTATGAATAGTAAAATTGAGGGAAAAAGATAAAAATTAAATTATAATTTTAAAGTTTGAACTTTAATGCCAAACACATGCATAATATTTAACAAAAACTATCCAAACACGCATTTCATTTGATCATACAATTCAAATTCTATATTTAAATATGCGATTCAATTTGAATGAACATTCAATGCAATTCATGATTCAAACAAGTTAATTTTTCCAAAAATATATACATAGCAAAGTTCGTTTATGTTGTCTAATTTTTGACTCAATGGTTGTCTTCCAATCTTATTTTATCAACTAATTTTGTTCAAGTATTTTAATATTTAGTATTTTTTTAATGTGATAAACTTCAAATGATATAATATAACATTAACGAGGAACAACTAACGGGACACTAAATTCAAGATAGAAATCTCATCTTTATAAAATATATGTTTGGCATATAGGTTTAAAAAGAAAAATTAAAAAAAATTATAATTTAACTTTAACTTTCGCACTTTTTAAAAGAAAATATGCAACGGTAATTTTTTTTTTTAAACATTATTGGGGTTAGACTTTGTCTTCTCATAATACTGTTAGCTTTTCGATTACTGTTCAAACGAACAACGAATTTCAGATTCCAATGTATTTGATATTTTTATATACTTGGGTCAGACCCAATGAATGATCTCAATTCCTTTAAAGGTGAATAATGATTGTACGCATTCAATCGGTATTGTCTACTATACACCCGTCAGTTCAAACATAGATCCAGGGAATATTCGTGCCAACAAAGTTAGCCACGAACAATGCATAACCCTTGACCTTCTTGACTGATTGTTTTATCGTTCGACATTCATACTTGACGAAGGTTACAAATAAAGGCTAATATCAATAACCGCCAAGCCCACGATCGATTATAATGTCATATCAAATCCACTTCAATAATTGCAAAATCCATAAACAATTGTGGCATCATGACATATAATTTTTCCTCTATAAATAAAGGAAGACCCCTCATCTGAAAAGGATTCGGTTTTTCCTTCATTTTCACTTATTGTTATATTGTTAAATTATGCATGAAACTGAAAACCATTGTATTCCAAAAACTCATATATAGTGAAAAACTAGCATACTCAAGAGGACATAACACATTTCCGGCAAACCTCTACAAATATCTGTGTTGTTATTCTCATTTCTTTCATTTTTCTGATTTAGTTTATTTCATAATCATGATTGCTTATTGATCTTCATAAACGATGTCCAAGGACCCTAATTAATATTTTATCATCATTTATTAATTACGGTTAAAATTTGACAGTAGATTCGCAGAATCAACAAATATCAGTCCAAAAAAAATTTTCGGTTTAAATTGAAATCTTTTAAAATTTTTCTTGTCAAACCAGGTAGAACATACCCAAAATCATTTTACAATAGAGTCTTATATTATTTGTGTGTTGTTTTAACTATTAAATTTAGTCAAAACCATATAAGAATAAAAAGAAGGGGTTTATAGCTCAATAGCCTTTTTTAAAGAAGTTTTTTAATAACTGACCGAAATTTTTAAAAATTAGTTAAAAGATTATTTTTTCTAAAATAGTTAATTAATTGTCTTAAATGGTCTATCAGTGATTGACTGCATAATAGTCAACAAGTGATTAACTCACTGATTAACTTTAACGTAAATCACTAATTATTATAGTCAATTATTGATTGACTATTAGTCAATCATCAAATTCATGGTCAATTACTGATTAACCAAATCTGAAAAATGACAAACGATCATTTTCTTAAATAAAAAAAAAAGTTGGACTATCTATTAGATTAGGTGACTAAAAAAGGACATCCAACCTAAGTTTCGTAAAAATAATATATCAGTTAACAAACATAAGTCAAACGATAATATTTTTAACATTGTACAATTTTATATCTATAAAAGAGAGAGAGAGAGAGAGAGAGAGAGAGAGAGAGGGAGAATATGGGTGATTTAGCATATTTGAATGTAAGATATTAAAACAATAGCAGGTTTGAAACTAATATAACAAAATAGCATAATTAGGTTAAAATGATAATGTAAAAAATAAAAAATGCCGTTGAACGGGAACAACCGTGAAATCAGACCATCGTCGGCCGAAGCTCGACCAACATCAGTGCCGGCGACCTGGGGAGCATTAGCAGATCAGATGATTGGAAACCAGGGCTAGCCGGCACCAGTGATGTCACGAATTTTGCAACCCGTCGCTATTGCCGTTGTGAACTTCGTCACCAGAAGCCCGCTATCTTCATCGAAACACTTCTCATTGTCGTCGTGAACCGCAAGCGAGCGTCCATTGTCGTTGTCAGCCTCAAGTAAGTGTGGACAGATCTCCAGCAGCGATTTCTCCGGATGTACTCACGATTTCGCGAAACGGATGGACTTGCGATTTCTCTGGCAAAGTTGTCATAGCAACACGATCGACGAGCAGCAACAACCGAGGAGCAACTACCTCCCTGCAATGATGTCCTCGTCTCCAACAATGGTAACGGCGACGGTGCCTGCGTAGGATTAGTTTACGGTTTATTCAATTTGGGGTAGTTTAAAATTTTTAATTAATTGGGGCTTTAACAAAATAAATTTAAAATATGAAAATAAAATCCAAAAAATATAAGAAGATCAATACAATTTATCTAAGTAAATATATTTATTTACAATTTTGATTTATCATGTAATTATTAACATTAGTGGGCAAATATTTATATTAACCTATTAATTTGTAAACAAAATAAATAAATAATGATATTTACCTAATTAATTTATCGGTAAATATGTTATTTACTTGTTATATAAAAAACAATAAATAAATATATTTACTTATAAATAATGATATTACCTGATTTATTTATCAGTAAAAAAGATATTTATTGGATCGTTAAATTTATAATTTACAAATTTGATTTATTTTCTAGATATTTTGTTTCTCTATCTAACAAGTTATGTGGTAAATCCGGTACGTACTAATAAATTTGATATTTACAAATATATCTCACAGTGATATCAAGTTACTTATCTGTAGGAATGTCAACAATTTTATACATTTGCTAATGCAAATAAATATATTTTCCAAGTAACATATATATTTACGAAGTGTAAATACATTTATTTACTTTCTAAAAAAACATTATAAATATTTATGGTGTTATTATTTATATATATGTTGAAATCGTATTATTATATTATTAAGAAACATAATTATAATAGTTACTGGTAAACTGAATAAAAAAGTAAAAATCCATGTATTTACTAAATTATTTGTGTAAGAATATTATTTCCAAATAAATCCGTCGTTAATCTCCCTTTATTTCCAAGTAAATATGTTTATTTACTAATTTAATTTAAACTATAAAAATTTATTTACAATTTAAATTTTATTTTTATTAAGTAAATACGGATATTTACAAATAATTACCAAATATAATTTTTATTTACTATATTTGATTTATATTTATCTAAATCATAAATCAGCCCCAAATTTCAAAAAATCCCCAAATCCCCCAGATTCCTAACCCCCGATCCTCAAAACAGGTCTGGATCGCCGGAGTTAACAGGGCTCGGCATCGGAAATTGCGACACTATCGCGTCATCGTCAGAACCCCAGACCTCACCGGAGTCAACAGAACTCGGCGCCAAAGACCGTCACAATCCGACCAAACCTACAACAAAAACCAACAAACCTAGAGAACAAATCTGTCACGCTGTCATTAGTCTCTCCACTATCTCGTCGCCGTCGCCGTCCGTTGCGAAGAAAGAGAGATGAGCCGTTGGGTCGCAGAGAGCTTGGAGCCGGAGATCGCGATACCGTCGCGTGGGAGACCATCAGACCTGCCGTCGATCGGCATTTCTCGCGAACCTTTCGTTGCCGTCACAAAGAAAGAGATGACCATTCGGTCGTGCCGCGATCTCATCGTCGTCGGGATCCCTCACCGTCACTGGCGCACGAGTCCTATACAGTTGATGAGGAGAGAGAGAGCGAGGAAAACAATGAGCTAGTGAGACAGAGATGAGAGAGAATCATATCAGAAATAAAATATATACAAAATAACTAGTGAGGGTAAAAAAGTAATTCAACATATTCAAAAATATAAAATATGCTATAATTTAACAAGAATAGTCAAACATGTTACATTTTAGGGTCCGTTTGGTAAAATGGTTTAAGTTAAAATTTTTAAATTTGAGTTAGTTGATTTTTTAAAAATTATTATAATTTTTGTTAATTTTTCAAGAAAAAAAAAACTGAGATGAAAAATATAAGTTTAAGATGTAATACTAAACGGATCAAAGTTTTAAAATACGCTATTTAGTATGAATATAGGGAAAAAAAAATTTCTATCCAAATAACATAATTATCATAAAAGTTTTTTTTTTTTTGTTTTTGTTTTTGTTTTTTTTTGTTTTTTGTTTTAAGGAAACATCACAAGAGTAATTGATTGTGCGTGAGAAACAACAAGGCTGAATATTTATCCAAAAATCAAATTTATTTATTTATTTTTGGAAAGAACAATATTCAAATTCAACAAAACAAATCCTTTTCATTAAAAATAAAATAAAAAGTCTTTTAAAAAGGCAATTTCTCCGGTCCCCCACTATTCCGGTTTCACAATGTTTTGGATCAGGTTGGCATGTATGAATGGATAAGGAAACCGGATACAATAAACTTACAACAGTTACAGTTTTTTCTAAGGGAACGAACATATTTAGAAATCCAATATATTTATCTATTAATTTGGTGTAAAAGTAATGCGGAAGCTGGGGCAGAGAAATGCTATCGAAGCCTAAAGTAATGAAAAGTAGATGTGTAATGAAAAGTAGACGTCGTTTGTTGGGAGTGAAACTGTGTTAAGGGTTGTCATCTGAACAAGACATACCAACATAAATATCAATATGACCCATAATGGTGAGATAAAACTATTAATTGAAACCAGTTTTATCAGTAAAATCTAAATAAGTTAGGAAGAATGACACACACTAGATCCAACAATGAGAAAGTACCTTGGTATACCAATAATGTTTTTTTTTTTTTTTTTTGAGAAATCCTTTACTATGGATGAGGTCTTCTAATTGATCAAGATTAATGTCTTGTAGCACCACCACCTATTCCGCATAGTCACAAGTTAGAGGAACCAAAAGCCTAATAAAATACAGAATTTGGCTAATCACAAACAAACTTGGGAGGTTGATAAACCACCTCTGATTTTAGAGATCTAAGAGTCAAACACCACAATAAAATTTAGAGTTTATTCAATGATAATATTGTTGTTATTAAACACAAACAATAACTAAAGAACAAAATTAAAGTTCTATCGGCGATGTTTGTTGGGATTGGTCTTCTTTGTCTGGGATTTTTTTTTTTTTTTTTTTTGTGCAGGTTGAACCCCCTCCTTTTTTAGCCAGAGGATGTCGCGACAATTCGAGGAGATTGCTACTTCTATCATGTTTCTTATTTGACGATGACTTTAGGAAGACCGGTCTCCCTCTCCGATGACGTGGAGTGGCAATGGCAACGCTGTCTGTTGTAGGAATTGACTTGGGTATTTAGGTTAGGGTTTGGTAATTTAGGGCTGATTTGAACTATTATGGGATTTTGATTATTTTACAATAACAATTAATTGTATGGAATTTTTAAAATATAAAATGTTTTGTTTTTTATTTACTTGTAAATACATTTATTTACACTTAGTAAATATACATATTACTTAGTAAATCCATGACACATACCTTGTAAATACACGTAAATAATCATATTAACTGTGTTAATAGTTTTACCTTGTAAGTATAAAACTTTGCAAAGAAACTAAAAGAAATAGAAAAATACCAATGTTTAAAATATTTACAAGAAAATATTAAGGTTTACTAGTTTTTTTCTATCTCACTTAGTAAATCCATTTTATTTTATTAATTAAATTTAATTATTTACATGTAAATATTTAGATTTACCGCGTAAAATAAAATGGATTATCAAGTAAATCCATTTATTTATTTCTAAATATGTTTAATTTCTTTCCTATCTTTCAAATCTTGTAAATGTCACGATGTACTTATGATATTAATCAATAAATAGAGTTTTTTTTATTATAATATTATAGCTGTTTTCTTTTATTTTCCACATCATGATAATACATGTATTTACTGTGTTAATAATCACATTTATTGTGTTAATAGTTGTATTTACATTCTTAATATTAGTTTTACGTTGTAAGTATAAAACTTGACAAAGAAACTAAAAGAAATAAAAAAATGCCAATGTATAAAAGATTTACAAGAAAATATTAAGATTTACTAGTTTTTATCTATCTCACTTTGTAAATCCATTTTATTTTACTAATTAAATTGAATTATCTACCTGTAAATGTTTGAATTTACCGAGTAAAATTAAATGGATTATCAAGTAAATCTATTTATTTATTTCTATATATATATTTTAATTTCTTTCCTATTTTTCAAATCTCTTAAATATCACAATGTACGTATCATATTTATCAATAAATATAGTTTTTTATTTTTTTTTTGAAGAAAAATATAGTTTTTTTTAATTATAATATCATAAGTATTTTCTTTTATTTTCTGGATCATGTAAATATCATGGTTTACTTGTAAATATCAATATTAACACCTTTTAAGAAGATCTAGCATATTCCGATGATAAGCCTCCAATTGGGGTGACTTATGTGAGGAAAGGGGAAAAGAAGCAAGAAGGCCTCAATGCTCCAAGTTGACTTAAGAAGGCGCACGGTAGTTCTAGTGTGGAGAGTAGGAGAGAATTATGTGGAGTGTGATAGTTGAGTGGGAGATTAGGATATAAGCAGTTTGTAAGTGTGAGTTAGTTAGATAGTTAGCAATTCTGTTAGTTGGTTAGTGTCATTTCTGTTGAGAATTGTAAAATAAGAAGGGATTGTTAGGACAGAAGGGAAATCAGGAGATTTTGGGGAAAATTGTTGAGCTTATGCTCTAGGTAGAGTTGGCGAATCTCTCGAACATCTGCTAGTGTCTTGTAAAAGTTTCTTGATTGTAATACCAGATTTACCAATTTCTTTCAATTCCAGTTATTCTCCTCGTCCAAATCTCTCAGCCAAGTAGATAAACAACAAGAAGTACGAGATTATTTGTCAAAAAAGTCCTACAAAAATCCCTTAAAATTGCACTTCTTTGAAGGACTTGAAATCCATCACCCTACCCATTCCCCCTTTCTCTTCTCTCCTACCAAACAACTCCAGGTTCAAAAATCCTTCTACTAATCCCTTCACCCCTCTCCCTCCTTCCGCTTTTCCGTCCTGCTACACAAGCTCTAAGCGAATATTCTGCAAGGTTAAAACCAAGGTTGGAAATCTGGAAGAGCTAACTAGTGTAACTCAATCCTTTCATCCAGGGTTATATCTAAAAGCAAAAATGCAACGTCCATGGAGGGAAGTCTGAAGTTGTGAAGTTCACTTTATCGAGCATTTAAGAGTGTATCCAGTGGCAGTAACAGATTTATAAAGAACATGTACTAAATGCTTATATACATCCACAAGAACTGGAATCAGAAAATAAACCGCATTTACAGAATGTATATGAACAAATTTGTTACCAAGGTTAGGAAACTTTTCATTTTCTAAGCAAATTCCAAATCGACGCCCTAATCCTTTGCGAATAAGGAAAGCGCCCGTCTTTATATTTCATCGTTGTTGAGCAAAAATTAAACTTTGTTGAGGCTATTTTTTTTTTCCGCTCACTCTATTAACTCTGCACCCCGCAGACAGCTTTTTAGTTTCTTCCCAACAGTATCTTCACATTAACAGCTGTATACAATGATCCGAATAACCTTCTCGATCAGAGCTTCAACAAAACAACTATATAATTCTCTATAAATACTGCCGAGAGCTTTCAACATCCTTACGGATTTCCCATCTGTCTTCCCGTGACTCTGATTAAAACATATAATTGCTGCTATCTTACTAGGATCATTGACTTTAAATCCCAGAAAAGAATCACTCCGCACTCGCCAGTAATGGAAACATCGGGAGAATTTGAACCTGAGAACTCTCAGAATGCAAGTTCCCTTATAATTTATACAAGGATTTCCAGAATTGAGTTTATATATAACACCTAAACCGTCGTTGAAGTAATTCTACATTCACAAGATCCATGAATTCTGAGTAACTAGTATGACAATCAATGAGCATATAGAGTACCAGAAGCAGTCACCAACGTAATTCATTAACACAATAACCTTTGGGAGCAAGATTTTTGGTTGACAAATTATAAAGGAAACTAGCATTTTAAGAGAACAGAAAATACAACTGGATTAAATCACTGTACAGGAGCGGATATGGGCTTATTAAGGAAGCAAAGTAGCTAAAGTTGAATCCGAGATTAAAAAAAAAAAAGATTTAAAAAGATAATACAAGTACAGCTTAATTTAACAAAAGGCATTCTTGCCACCTCTACAAGAATTTCTCTATGCCTGTGGTTAAAGTGGACTTCGGAACAGCACCAATAATTGCATCTTTCTTCTCACCACCCCTAAACATTATCACAGTTGGGATGCTTCGAATACCATATTGGGTAGCAATTGTGGGGCTATCATCTGTATTCACTTTGTAGAATTTGACCTTTCCAACATATTGCCTCGCCAATTCATCAACTATTGGGTGAATCATACGGCAGGGACCGCACCATGGTGCCCAGAATTCCACAACAACAGGTAATTCAGAATCAAGGACAAATGACTTCCATGTTGCTTCGGTAACAGCAGCCACTGAGATTTTCAATGTACAAAGCTAAATCACTTAGATATGTTTCTTAGACCATCAAGGAATAAAACATTATTACTTAAAACAAAAGTCGAGAAAATTTGAATGTTAAGGAATCTACATGACAATGGACATTGGACTTCAATGCATATACTACATCATTATAACGACTCTACTTTCTATTGGTAGGTGCAAATTTCAGGCATTGCCTTCACGATTAATTACAAATTTTCACCTTAAGTTGTTAAAAACCCCTTGCAAATAACCTATCTCAATAGTTTTACACTGCAAGTCAGCGCTAGGTGATAAGCAACAACATTTGTATAATTAGGAATTTAAAATGTGTGTTAATCCATTAGGATTATTTAGGATTTATTTAAGCTATTTGATTGTTACGTTCTGTTTAAATATTACTTATTACATTATATTTAACCTTTTTTTATGGTGTTATGTTTAACTTATTACTAGGGTTTAGTAGCTTTAAATAGACATATGACACGTTTGGCAGAGTCTTTGCTTTTGGTTTCAGCTAGTAGAAGAAGCTAAGCAAAAGCTATGGCTTCTCAATAAGTATTTGGGACCAAAGAACTTATGAGATCATCCTTTACCCTTAATGAACTGTAAATATCTAACGGACTCCGAGCTATTCAGTTGACGTACAAGCCATTTCTAGCTGTACCTTCCGTTTATTTGGAGCTGGGTATAGATTTCTTGGTAGATTAGCCTCAAACAAACTACAATCTAGAGGCTGAGAGTACTTTTACTCTCCCCACTGCGATTGTCTACCACAGACTTTGAATTCTGGTTAGTAGGAGGCATCCTGCTTAACCCGTATAAGAAAGGTCAGATGTGGTGGTGGTTTTAATATTTAATGTTCTAATAAGTAATTAAAGCAAAATTTATAATTTCTAACTTAAATTATAAGAGCTTTAAAGCCTACTCATAAGAGCTTTAACAGGAAGCTACACTTTTTGACTTTTACAGAAAATATTTCTGGAGACTAAAAGCTATTCTTATAAGTCATATAAATACTTCCAGAGGCTACTATTGGATCTAAGAAGCCAAAAACAGCTTCTAGAAAGCTCTGCCAAACACGGCTGTAGTGATTGTATTTTTTTTTTTAATCCACTTTGGCTGATGATTATTCATGAAGATACTGTTTTCTTTTCTTTTTCTCTCTCTTCTTCTTCCCTCAATTCTTCTTTTATTTCCTCACTCATTCTCTATCTTTCTTTAAACTATCATGTTCAACAATAATCCCTTAGGTGGCAGCAAAAGGACATTAAGGGTATGTCTAGTGGGAAGGAGGGAATGTAGATCACCTAGGTGAGAGAAATAGAAAAGGAGGGAGAGATCATTTCTCTATATGTTTGATATGAAATCCCCTAAAAAATCTTTCCAACTTAGATAGATCAAAATTGAGGTGCTTAGAAGGATTTGGAATCCCTCCACTGACCCCTTTCCTCCTCCTCATCTCTCTTTCCTACCAAATGACCATAAAATACCTAAAATTAAAAATTAAAAAAATCGACAGTGAACTAAAAGTCGTGAAATATAGAGTTTCCGATACTGACCTACAACGGCAGTTTCCTGAGCCTCACACACGATAGCTCCACGACGACGAGCGACTCTCGAACTCGAACCGGAACTCACCGATCCCGCTGAACGGGTCGGCACGACCTTGAGGCCTCTGAACTGTGGCAATCCCAGGCGGGCGGCGGGCGAAGAAGCCAAAGAGCTGACCATCGGAGAAAGGGCACGGGAACGCAGAGCCGAGCAGCGAGGGAGAGTGAAAGTCTCAAGCACGGTCGCCATTGTCGTAGAGTATCCGAGCTCCGAAGAAGCCGAACTGAGAGCAGAACTTCCAAGAGAGAGAGAAGGAGAGAGACAAATATGAATGGTGGGAAGTTTGTTTTGGATGATGACCTGAGGAGCTGTGCACGGGGTGAGTCCAGAGGAGTTCCCTATTTATCTCCTGTCAATTTTGTACAGTTCGTCCAGTTACCTATGGATGAGAACCACGTCAGCATTAAGAAAAAAAATCTCTCCCCCCATTGCGTTAGTGTGCGAGTTTTTTTAAATTAAAATTAATTAACTTTTTAAAAATTAATTATTTTTTTAATTAAATTTTAAAAAAATGATAAAAAAATAAAAATCTTAATTCTGTTTGAATTGTATGTCCAAAAAGGAAATTTTTCTTGTTTTAAATAAGAAAGTTTTTCATTTTGAAATTAAGATGATATTTTGAATGTGTAAAAAATTTTCACTGTTTAGATTGTATATTCATTTTCAAGGAATTTTTTTCTTATTTTAAATAAAAAAAATTTCATTTTGAAATTAAGAAGATATTTTGAATGTGTAAAAAAATTTCTTCTAAAAAAAATGATTTGTAATGAAAAAAATAGTTGGGAATTGTGTATTGTAAAAAAATTTTAAAAAGATTTATTTTTTTCCTCCAAAATATACCGTTTAAATAAGTTTAAAAATGATATAATTTTCTTTTTCAAAATAAGATAATGATAAAAAAATTGGGAAAAACATTCTTTTACAAAAAAAAAATTCAATTTCTAAAATTGAATATACTATTCAATAAAAAGTTAGGCTTGTATTTAGAGCTAAACGAACCATAAGTATAAAAGTAATCCATTTTAATTTTTTCAAAAAAAAAAATCATATTAATTTCTTGAAATAAAAAATTGGAACTAGGAGGATACCATTTGGGGAAAAAAATCTCAAACATCGTTGCTTAATGACTAAAACTAGTAGTATTGATACAGATATATAAATATAATTTATAAATAACCGACTCCCCTTTATGATTTTTTTCACCTTCTTCCATATGATTAGTTGACGTTTGGTTTCTTCTCCTTCACTCGTGTGGTTGTTCCCTTTCAAGAAAAAAAATTTTTTTTATAGAAAATATTTTATACATAATGTCCACAAAATGCTGTGGACTGTGTCAATTTGTTCCATTTGTGTGCAATTTGGATTCTCACCAATTCAAATCAGCGATATAAAATATCTCAAGCACAGAACAAATAGAACCTTTAAATCTTGAACCACGTGTTGGTTTGTAAGGGTTGATTCATCAATTAAAAAATAGTTGATTTTCTATTTCAATCCGACCCTATCAGTTTTTATGCTTTGTTTGATAAACCATCTTATCTCAAATTAAAATATATTTTTATCTCAATTTTTATTTTTTTTCTGAAAAATTTTTGTCCTTTTTTTAAAAAGTTGTTGTCCTACCTGAAAAATAATACATGTTAATCATGAAAAAGACATAACAGTCATTGTCATACCTGAAAAATAAAAGCTAATTAGTATGAGAATATGTAATTAAAACCAGTTAGATAAAAGTAAATCCAAGTTGATGAGTTATTCAATTGATTTCATGGAAGGATAATCAAGGAATAACCAAAAAAAATACAGACGATAACCAGACAGGTTTTTTTTCCAATATTTTTTGTGCAATGAAATTGTGTTCCACAACATCTAACATATTTGCTATTGCTAATCAATAAAATCACACACATTTCACATCTCACAATGAAATAAGGGGTGAGTCTGTGGTAGAGACCTTTCTATAGTCTCTACCGGTAAAGTCTTTTTTTATACCATTGAGATTCAATCAAACAGTTAAAATGTTGATGGTGTACGATACTTATCATACACCTTATCTCACATAATCCTTCCTATCTAAAGTCTTCTCCGTCGCCGGTGATCTTCTCGCCGCCGTTGACGGACGTCGGCGATTCACCCCCGACACCACCTCCGCCCCCCAGCCCCGGCCGCCGGCCGTCGCCGTCGGTGACCCATTTTCTCTCTCTTCCCCTTTCTCTCTCTTCTCCTCTCCCCCGACGCCGGCGACCCACCTCCGGCCCCCCACCACCGGTCCCAGCCCCGGCCGGCCGGCCGCCGGTGACCTCCCTCTCTCTCTTCCACTTTCTCTCTCTTCTCTTCTCTCTCTCTTCCCCTCTTTCCTGTAGCCCCCACCCTCGACCCCCACCCCCAGCCCCCCGGCCCCCCCGTGCGCCCCCCCTCCCCAGGGCCTCCCCCCTCCCCCCCCCCCCCAACGACCCCTCCTTTTTCTCTTCCCCTTTCTCTCTCTTTTCCTATCTTTTCTCTCTTTCTTCCTTCTTCTCTCTCTTCGCGTGGCCGACATGAGGGGGTGCCGAGGGGGCAAGGGGGTGGGGGAGGGGGGCGCACGAGGGGCCAGAGGGCCGGGGGTGGGGGTGGGGGGCGGTGGGAGAGAGGGGAAGAGAGAAAAGGGGAAGGGAGAGGGGAAGAATGAGAGAAGAGAAGAGGGAGAAAAGGGAAGAGAGAGAGGGAGGTCGCCGACGGCCAGCCGACCGGGGTCGGGACCTGTGGTGGGGGGGCCGGAGGTGGGTCACCGGCATAGGGGGAGAGGAGAAGAGAGAGAAATGGGAAGAAAGAGGGGAAGAGAGAGAAAGGGGAAGAGAGAGAAATGGGTCATCGGCGACCGGCGTCCGGGGCTGTGGGGGCCGGAGGTGGGTCGTCGGCGTCGGGGGTGAGTCGCTGGCATCCGTCGCCGGCGGCAAGAAGATCACTGGTGATGGAGAAGACATTATGTGGGAAGGATTATGTAAGGTAAGGTGTATGATAAGTATCGTATACCATTAACATTTTAACCGTTCGATTGAATCTCAACGGTCTAAAAAAGGGTTTTACTGGTAGAGATCATAGAAATGTCTCTATCACAGACTCCCCCTGAAATAAGAAGACACAAATAACCTAATTCAACAAAATAACAAACAGAGAACCTAATCAATACATAATCAAACAAGAAGTTACAAATTTTTCATTTTCATACCCAATATCAAATAACAAAATCATAATCTAGTCTAAATAATTTCAAAAATAATAAATAATAATAATAATCTGGTCCAAATAACAAATAATTATTAGAGTGGGCCAGTGGGGTGTGTGCATAGTGTCTTTAGAAATAATTTTGTCCTTAATATATATATATATATATATTAATGTAAAATTTATTCAACTAAAAAGTCTTATAGACATCAAGCATAATGCAGATGACCATGTAGTATACAATACAAAGCACTCGATAAAATCAATTCTATCAGTAAAATCTGATGAAGCACATTGAAAACAATGCAACACGAGACCTGATATGAGGAAAATTTCTCAACTTATTAATTTCAGCACGCATAAAGCTCTTTTTGAACCACTATAATCGATAGAATTTCGATCTATTGAGAGCATGTAATATGTAGTACTAAGGCCATAAACATCACCACTAAGACTCATAACTAGCGGAACTTTTAACATGCAAAGATCTAAATCTGGTGGACTAAAAACAAACTCAAACGGTGGGAGAACTACCAACATTATTATAATGAAAATATTAAAATTATATGGCAGAAATATCAACATTTTATTAGCTAAAACATAATAAACAAAAGACTAAAATATGATCGTTGCAAGGTCTTTAATGAAAGTACAGCCGACAAGAGAACTGTCAGAGTAAGAGGAACACTTTGGGAGACAAGCGGCGAAGTTAATGAGATGCCTTCAAATAACATAACATGAAATACACATACTACAACCATCAGCATCTGGAGCTAGAACTACTACCTTCATAAGAAGCTCATCACCGTTTGAAACAAAACCCCGAAAGAATACAACTACCAGATGAGAAAAGTGTCACAAAATGCCTCCAAACTATTTGGAAACCATCCTTTAAATGACATCAAATTCACTCCAATAAAGCCACCGCACCAAACACAGCCACCACCATAAAAAAAACTCACAACGATACAAGCCCTATGATCAATTTTTAAGGCCGGATGTCCAATAACGCTCCTGGAACCTGAGTCAACTCACTCTCTACTTTTCTCCCTTTCTCATTTCCTAGGGCCGGCTACTTTCCACTCCTCATAATGAGGCACTATCATCATTTCTCTTGTCCTTAATAATTTTATTTATAGACAATTAGTAATAATAAAATTACTCATATGCCAATAGATTCACTCTTAAAAATGTATTAAAATAGACAAAACAATAAACAAAGTGTAACTAAAAATGAAAATAAGATGGGACATGAATGTTTTCATATCCCCATCCCACCCCTCAAAACTATTCTTATCCCTGCCCCTATCCCCATTTAAGGTAGGACGTGAACAAGGTCAAGAATTCCCAATTGGAATCACCTATTTCTTACTCATTGCCGAATAATCTATATTTCAATGAATTTGTGTGTTTACGAGTATAATTAAATTAGTATTTGACACCGTATTAGAAATTGTATTAGGAATTAATTTAGTCTTGTTAATTTTTATTTTTGAAATTTCGGTGTACTCTATTTTTTGATATTTTATTTTAAGTGTCATGAAATCCCTTTTGTTTTGCTATACTTAAAAATTAATATGCTTTCATGTGATATAGAAAGACAAATTTGTTACTGATCTTCACCTCCAAAAAGCTCCTTTGGGTATAGATTTTTTTTTTCTTTTCTTGCAATCGTTGATGTAACGTGTCTGTATTAGATTTAATGGACCAAATTAGTATCAACATTGATTTAAAATGCTTCAAACATCCCACATGAACTTTTTTGTTTTTAAATTTAAATATGTGGAAGTCATGTGTGAAGATACTATTAAACTATTCCTGTAACTACACCAATATACGTCTTTTTATATCAGGCTCTTTTATAATTATGAATATAATTATTTTTTTCATTGTTTACTTGATATTTAAATTTAGGATTGTAATTTATTATGCTATAATAACTTCTTATCATGCATATTTATCATATAATTAATATTGTAATTGATAATTTCTTCCAATTTGTGTCCTGCTAGTTATTTTAGGGTTTTTAAAAGTTTCATATAAAAATTCGCTTTAAAGATAGATTTACATAGTATACACTAATTTACATCAGCATAAACATGGATATTAGATTGGTATCTTTGTTTTCATTATTACAAACAATCTTACTTTTGATTATCACCCGAGAGAAGGGGAAAAAACACACGTCTCTGACTGTTAGGAAAAAGAGGGGGCAAAACAAGGGACTTCCCTCTATCATTTTATCCAAAATAATAATAATAATAATAATAATAATAACAAAATTAAACCACATTTATTCACCTTGTTGTGATCCACATAGCCCACAATAAGTTGATATCTGATGTTTCATTTTCCTACTTTAATAGTTATTCTCTCAATAGTATTTCGTTAACTTATTAATTTATTTAAAAAAATGTTAGTATTGAGTTTTTTTATTTGATTAAAATTTTAAATTATAATGATATAATACAATATTATTAGAGAAACAATTAATAAAACAGAAAATTCGGAATAACAAATATTGATTCTAATATGGTTGAACCAGTAGCCCCTACTAAATATTTTGTGCCCTTTTCATGCCCTTCTCGCCCTCAAGGGAAAGCTAGTTGTTGGATGTCCTTTCATATCTCTTTTGACGGCCAGAATTAATTGGGGACCAGTCCCTCATAATTCCTCTGAGGGACTGCCGCAGGGCCCAATAAAACAAAGAAGAAAAGTGAACATACAGAATAAAAAATATTTAGATAAATTTGTGTTTGGTATACTAATTACATTCAAATACAATTTTTTTTTTCCAATTTTAACTATTCACAATTTGTTATTATAACTTTACAATTTTAACTTTAAAGTCAATATTTTTATATATAAATTTAAATGAAATGATATATATTTTTTAATTATATAAAATTTAAAGACAAACTAAACAAATTCTATGATGATATATATATTTTTAAATATATTTCAAATTTTTATATTTTTAACTCCAAGTCATTCAAATTTCTGCACCAAATGCATAACAATTTAACTCAAAAACTCAACTCAAACCTGTCAACCAAATGCATGTAAAATGCAAAGCCATTTTTTTTTTTTTAACAGTAGCTCTAATGTTCAATGAAAAACTCAAAACGTTGTATCAAACTTGAATATATAAATAGCTGGAATCGAAAGTTGTGGCATAAAAGACATAACAATCCCCTTCTTTCGAAACTTATTAGAGAAATAATTCGTCACGCAATCGATATTTCTATAAAGCCTAGAAAGAAGATTACTACGAAAAAGAATCACATGTAGGATACAGACTCCAAGACCATGAATAAACATATAGGCAGTCAGCAGTGTGGATACATGTCATCTACAAAGAATAAATTACAAGTAGAAAATTAAAATAAAAAAAAAGGTAATAATTAAAAATATAACGACAGTGGTACATAATTTTGAAATCGTAATATTGTATTCCCTTGCCCAAAGAACCAGATAAATTTACACGAGTTGGAATCCTATTGTTGTCATGAACTGAGTTTGCAGTCTACGAACTAAGACAAGTTCTTCTCGCGCATGAGAGATTCAATCTTCTCAACATCTTCCGGAATGTCGACACCATGAGCCTCGTGTTCAACCTTAATAACCTGAAATAAGAACTAATAAAATCTCATTCTTCGTTCTCTTACATCCAATATCGTCAGGTTATGCTAGTATTCACAAATCGTAATTGAAATGATGAAAAATCATCAACAAATGATCATGCCTATGATTTAAAAATAAAAAATAAAAAATAAAAAAATTTCAGTATGGAAAGTTTTGACATCACGTGAATGTATGTCCGCATTAGCATGTGATTTGAATATTTTTCAAATTGACATACTGGTTCTTAATTCTGATTCAGTTCAACATATTTCGCACCTAACTAAACTTCATATGTTCCAAGTTTCTTGCAAACTCCGATGTTAATTAAGAAAACAAGAACTTCATAAGAAACAGGATTTTGAGCAATTAAATTGTAGAAAGTCTTCACTTTACCTTCATCTTGTACCCATTTTCAAGGACTTTAAGTTGCTCCAGATCCTCTTCGAGTTGCAGTGGAGTAGGTTCGAGCTCTGGATATGTCTTGAGAAACTTCGAATCGTAACTCTGGTAGACATACGGAGAAAAGCATATAATCGCTGTAGATATCGTCCTACCTGATGCCTTACAAATTATTATGTCTAACTATGACGGGAAAAATTATTTGGTACCTGAATTCCAAGATGAAGCAAATAGGGAAACTGTGGATTGACCTTCCCTGACCTGTTTTGAAGCCGGGAAAATTTAGCAACAGTGTAGTTCAACAACATACTATAATTTCCAGGAACAACTTAGTGAATTAATAATTAAAATTAGAAATCAAAAGTTCCTGAAAGCATGATCTCACTTGTTAAATGGAATCAGCCCTCTCGAAAAGTAGATTGCATAACCATGGTTGTCCACCACGCATTTCACTCGATTTGGATCAAACGCATCTTCGGGTTTCAAAGACGTAACTGCAGTACTGAACACTGCATCTGGTGTTTCCTGGTAAAAAGTAGTCCCAACATGAACGAGGTAATTAACTGAAGACAGAGGCCACAGTACAATTAACCAATGTTTAAAATTGCACAATCGGGCATTAAGGCGTTTTCCTTTTGTGAGTTGAGGCGTAAGCCTTTAACGTGTTTTGAGGCGTAGGCCTCAACACTACACCATAAAATAAATCAAAAAATATAAAAAATTTAGTAGTAGTTATAAATCAATACTTAACATCATAAATAGTCTAAAATAAACAAATTTCGTAAGTAATAAGCCTAAAAGAAATTAGTCCAACAAGAAGTCTGAAAGAAACACACCCTAAAATTAACTAGTTGTAACTCCTGATTCAAAAGTCAGCCCCATCCTCGTATATATTGCTTGAGCAGCCATGAAAAATGTCTTTGTTTCAAGCTTTTGAAGCAGCATAGATGGGCCCATGAACTTAAAAGGACAAAACCAGGCCTGGTTTTTTTGTTTTTCTGAAACCTTAAGCTTCAGCCTTAGGCCTTTAGAAAAAAGCCTCAGCTATGGTGCAATATCACATGCAAATTCCTGCTCCTCAAGTGGGAGAGGCGTAAGCAATTTTTTCCCCCGTGAGGCGTAGGCCTCAAGGCCATTTTTATAGCCTTTCAGTGAGGCGGGCCTCAAAGCGGGCAATTGATTGTGCAATTTTAAACAATGAAATTAACAGGAAAATAAATGGAAATAACTTCAACAATATGCAACTAGCATCCCACACCGTACTCATAAATTCCAATCACAGTAGTAACTTGTGCATCGTGACTAATGCAGGAAAACTCAACTTAAACATGGAACTGAAATCTTAACGATGACACGGCACTCACATATCAAGAAGCACAATGCTGCAAAAGAAAGAAAATCTATTTCACCTGCAAAGCTTTTACAATGCCGTCTATTATCTCAGGTTCAAGAAGAGGCTCATCCCCTTGTATGTTGACAACTATATCATACTTCTTTTCTAGCTTCTGAAGCACTTCATTGCAACGTTCAGTACCTATACGTTGGTAGAAGTGAACATTATAAACTGTGAACTGCATCCAATTAAATACTACATGTATAAAAACAACAACCTACCGTTTCGGCAAGATACTGAGGTCATAATTACATCAGCACCAAAGCCACGACAGCATTCTGCAATATTTTCGTCATCCGTAGCCACAACTGCACAAAGAAAGAATATCGAGATGAAGGTGATACTCAGAGACACAGGGTGAATATGAGTGAGGGAGATGAAAGGTAATGTAAAGAAGAAATACGTCAAAACATCGTTTGTTGCCAACACGGAAACTTTTATTTTTATTTTTTCCTGTCTCAATCAGGCGATAGAAGTACTTACAACCTTATGAAAATTCACAGAAGACATCAATCACATAGAGAAGAGCCCTTTTTTTTTTTGGTAGAAAGCAGAACCGATTAATAAAAGTGTTCATTCTACTATAGTAAGTGAAAAGCAAAACTTAAAAGGGTCATCCAAAGAACATCATCTAAGCATTAACATCTCCAACAGTAACCCTTGAATCAAAACAAACTGTGTCAACACCTTATAATAAAGATCATAAACCTTGAAGGCCAGGCTTCCATATTAGCATTTAGACACACTCCAAGACAACTAAATATTACCAACCAAAAACTGTATTTTTAATCGATTCCGATATTTTATCCAAAATATATACAATAATCTCCTCACAAAAATGCAAGAAGCCCAGTGATTTGACATACCAACATGATCCAACGTAGTAGCGAGCTTTGCTCTTTCCCATGTTCTCTGCAGGAACAAACTATTAAACATATCAAAACTCTCCAAGACGTCAAAGAACAATACTACACGATCTAACTTCTAAGGACAATAAACTACGTTCCTCAAACTTCAAATGACACGACAGAATGGCCGGCCACTGTTTGAACATAAGAGCTTAACAAAGACTTCTTAGATCCGTACTACTGAACACATAAATTCCAAAATGGACACTTATTTAAGAACGAACAAGTCATAATTCCACATGAAAAATCCTCGCATTCTTCTCAATTCATCATTCTAATATATATATATATATATATATATATAGTTGTTATCAAAAGGAACCCATTTCAAATTTGACACCAAAAAATTATTAAATACTTGAAAAAGATGAAAAGAGTATAAATGAGTGCGAAAACAAGTTAAATTCGCGAAATGGAAGCGAATTGGGACCTGGATCATAGGCTTGCCGAGGATCTGAACCAAGGGCTTGCCCTCAAACCGGGACGAAGCAAACCTAGCGGGAATTATCCCAATGACTCGGCTTCGGAAGGTTCTGGACTGACCCAGATAGAATCGAGCTCCGATTGCCGCTGCAACGGCGGCTCCGGCGACGATGCCGTGGATAAGCCACGCCTTGGTAGTTCCACTCCAAGATCCGGACGACGAACACATCGACATGGTTGTGCTTACTTTCTGTCCGTGTTAATCTCCGACAGGGTTTTGTGAAATGTCCGTGTGAGCTGTTTTGGTTCTTCTGCGAACCCAAATCCCAAATCCCAACCTCAACCTTCTTTCGTTTTAATATTGGAATTACAGTTTAAAAAACCGGTTATTCATGATCGTCCTACATCTTTCAAAGTTATTTTGTTAATAAAATTTTTTAAAAAGTTAATTAACAAAAAATAAATAAAGATAAATATTTAATTGATCTCTAAATTTTTAAATTAGAGGGTGTTTATGAATGAATTTGAATTAAGATTTTTAAATTTAAATTAGTTAATTTTTTAAAAATTAATTATAATTTTTATTAATTTAAAAAAAAATTAAGATAAAAAATATGAGTTTAGATTTGAGGGTCAAACTCTCCATCGGGGATGATTTAATTCTGACTATTTTTTTTCTTGATCAAATTACTCCGACACTCTTAAAAAGGATGAATTTTAATCCTTCCGTTCACTTTTTACCCAAAAGCTAACCTGACATCACTTTCTAAGTAAAATTACTATACTAACCCTCACAGTAAAAAAAAAAAAAAAAAGTATTTTCTTCCCCTCTATCGCTTGCAGACTCAAAATCGATGTCAAAGGCCCAAAAATTTAGCCATATGCAACTAATACCCAAATACTTTGTTGGCTTTGCGAATTGATATGCAGACATAATTCTTTGGCTTATAAATGCAAAGATTCAAGAAGTTATACTGACTATCAAGCCATTTTATGTTTTCTTGTGGTTGTTGTGTGTAATATAGCAAGGCCAAAAGATTAACCCTATAATCATTTTTTCATATTTGTGTGAAAGACCATTGCTGAAATCGACCAATTGCTAAGAGGATTTGATGATGAGTGGAATTATTAATATAGCCCTCGAAAAATTTGTAGAGAACCCTCTTTGACGTTGTTGTTGGCTTGCCATTTTCGCAACCCCACAATTCCAGATCTGAGTGAAGGCAACCTCTTCTTCGTGCGTTGCAGCTTTATCCGTGCTCAACAACCACCGCTATTGATTTTTGTTGCGAACTCAACCTGGCCCCCCGCTACCGTGACCAAAACCACAATGGCATCATCGAAGGAAGAGAAGAGAGAGGCATTGTCACCATTCCACCACAAGTGCAATACTCAACCGCTGTCCTGACCTCCATCTGCCTTCTGTTTCTATGTGAGCCTCTTCCATAGAGTTTTTGCAGATTTGTAAACTTCCTTTTCAGAATATATTTTCTCTGTTTTTTAGTTTAGATATAAATAATTTGTTGTTTTACTAAATTACCCTATACATAAGATTTATTTGCTCACGAATTTAACGGTCGTTAACATTAATAACTAAAATATGTTATTTTTAAGAGTTTAGGGATATTTTGACCAAAAACAAAAGCTCAGAGACTAAACCATCACTAGCTTAAGAATTCAAGGACCAATTGAATAATTTACCCAAAAGAAAAAAAAAAAGTAATTGACTCGTGGGAAAGAGAGGGAAGTGAGGCTCCAGTTGGTATAGCCATTTCAATTTTAACATTTGGGATATAAATATTTTAAAAAAGATTTAAATATAGGTTTGGATGGTAAAAATAATTATTTAAAGAGAATTTTTATCATCTCGTTATTTATTTATTATTTCTTTTGTGGATATGTTTGTGAAAAATTTACTCAAACGTGTCAATAAATTTGTTGAAAAAGTTGTGAATTTTTTGTTTTGTAATAAGTATACTAGTTTGATCACGCGCGAAGCATGTGTGAAATCCTTCATCAAATTGTATAATGTGTAGATTATATAACAATAATTTAAAACAAAACATAAAAAGTAAATTTAAATTTTTTTATAGAAGTTGTGAAATTGGATAGAAAATTAACTGGGAGATAGAAAAATAATAATTAAGAGCATCACAATAAAAAAAAAATTAAATCGGCATACATTTTAGAAAGAAAAAAAAACTATTATTAATTAATAAGTTAATTAGAAGAAACTGAAAAATATGATAATTAAGAGGGTTGTAAGGTATAAAAATATATGACTGTGGATACATTATAAATAATTTATATAGGGTTAAAAGTAAAATAAAAAAATCAAAGAAAGCAAAATAAAAAATAAAAAATAAAAAATAAAAAGGAAGTAACAAAGAATGGCAATTTAAGCAGAAAAAAAGTATCGTCTCATTAATGATGTCTATCTGAAAATTTTTACAAATGAAGGTATAGATAAATTATAGATTATAAAAAAACTTGCAATTGTGAACTGAACATAATAAAATTATAAAATTATAAATTTTTTTAATCTATATTATAAAAGATACCTGTTGATTTTGAAAGAATTGAATATTAAGGCATCTTGAGCCAAGCAAAAATAAAAACCAACATTGTGGTTAAAAAAAAAAACAAAAACAAAAACAAAAATCCAAAATTGTGGTTTAAAAAGAAAATAAAAAATATGAATGGCAACTTCTTAAGAAAAAATAGAGCTAGCATTCCATTTACCTCAAATTCCACAAGCCGCATCACATAAAGGGCCATAAAATAATAATAATCACAACTGATATTTGATGTTTAAATATTGCATGAGATCTGATTAAAAAAAAAAAAAAAAAGAAGGCAAAAGAAATTGCTTCTTCTCGTCAACATGTGGCAATTTTTTTTCTTCAAGGGAAAAAAAAGTAGGTAAAAGTAACTAAGTAAAGTAAGAAATAGTTAAAAACTAACAAACTTTTTCTAAAGTGATGAGACATGTCAGTCAGAGAAGGGGTAAAAAGAATTTCTAGTTAGATTGTGCCTTTTATAGATGTATGGATTAACCGGTTGTGTTAGTATAATTGTTGTTGATTGAGACAGGATAGTTAATTTAAATGTGTGTACTGAACAGTAGATTAGGTAATTAAAATTTCTTTATCCAAAAAGTAAAAGGAGAGATGGTAAATTCAACTAGCAAAATATAAAATAGTCTATAACCACAACGTGAACAGAATAAACACAAAATGTATTATTTACATCGGCGTCATAAAGCTATTGTTTTCTCACAAGTAAAAAATCTAAAAAGGAAACGTAGTGCGGATGCAAGGATCACGAGCGACCTACCCACCACCGCAAGGAGGCAAGACTCCTTTCTCCTCATGCACCGTGAGGTCAGTGAGGCGCCCTTGACACAGCCGCATTTCTCAGTTTTGTCCGTAAAATCCTAAGCGGAGATGGTGAAAAGAGTAGGAGGAGGAACGCATAGAGTGAACGAAAAAAAGCCTTGAAATTTTCTTAGGAGAGATGGATCTGAGTCTAGATTTGGAGATCCAAAATGAGCTTCCTTTTACACCAATTGAACGAGAAAATAGAAATATATATATATATATCATGAGATCTTACAGAATGAGAGTTTCACAATTTCTTTGCTTCTTTGTTTTTTTTTTTTTTTGGATTGAAATTTTTGCTCTTTTCCATAAATCTAAATAGTAGACATCAACTGTTGTTCAAACTATAAACTAATGTAAAATCTTTAAACGTAAAACTCCAAAACCCAATTTCCTAACAACATCAGAGAAGGTGCCACTTCCCAAACAAAAATTTTTATGGGATTCTTAGATCCGTGTAATGACTAGAGAAAAATAGCCATGGAGCTCAAAAGGTAAGTTGTTCAATCCTACGTCACTTGAGAATTGATATATGTGATGATTTATAAGTAATAGAGGACTTTTAGGTTTAACACTAAGAGCAAAATTACGGACACGGGATCTAAAACAGACAATATCATATAAAGGGAGATAATATCATTTCAAATAGCAGCAGACTTATACCCAATTGGAAGTGTGGCTAACGAAGTCGTTGTGTCCCAAAAGGATAAGTGATTGTATAGTCCTGAAATCCGATATGGCCACTTCGGTGGTGATATTAATTTGGCTTTAGCAGTGTGAGTATATAATTTTATTTCTTTTACATTGAGTCATTTCATATCACATTATTTAATTTATATTGTGTTACCCCTAAATTTCCCCTATTTGATAACTTATTTTAAATGAGTGTTGTGTCGTATTGAGCTTGTAGCTCATGTTTTATTATTTTCAGCCCCACCGAAGGGGTGCTAGGAATAGTGCCAAATAGAAGGATTGCTTCAAGACTACTACAGTTTAATGGTGATCTATCTATATTGATTTATTTTCGTTTTTTTTTCAAGCATGAATAACTAAACTCTTTGGACTGAGTTTGGTGTCTATAGCTTTATTTTTCTATTTTCCTTTTATTTTGTACGTTCGTGGTCTTAGTAAACCCCAATGATACCGGTGGATGATTTTCTAAAACTCTTTGTCAACTAAAGTTGATATTTTTTGAGGTTTTGCCATTGACTTAAATTAAAAAGCTACTTGGAAATTTTCAAAAGTTAAATGGAATTGACTTATGTAAATTTGATACAAAATTTCAAAATGACATATTTTATTAAAAATGGCGAAATTAGCAATTTTCGAAATTGTGGGCAAATTTCACAATATTATGCCTTTCCTTTTATTTCACCTGAATAATCTTGTGATTTATGACTAATCCTAAGATAATTCTAATTAAATCCCTTCACATCACCATACTCGATTTCGGGGTCGTGAAACCTTGAAATTGTCGGGATAATCTGCTGCATGTTGCCTTTTTGGCACCATTTTAAATCATTCCATAACGATTAGGACCGTCGTGAATTATTAACTACGATGACGGTTAATCCCCAAACTTTGTGTGATGGTAGATTAAATGACGGTTTGCCAATCGTCATGGCATCTTTTGAGGACCTTAAAAATTATTGTGACATCTACAATTTTTACTAGTGTCCTTCTTTACACACTTGGTGGAAAAAAAAAAAAAAAAGCATGGCATAAGGACTATCTCCATATTTGAAGCAAAAACACCAATTTAAAAGATCCAAAATCCAATCTTGATTAAACCCCATACAAATATACCATATTGGCCCATCCCATATTTTGAAAAAAGAAAAAAACACCTTAGCCTTTTAAATTTCTTTCACTTCTTCTCAAAATCAATGTTTGTCAAATTTAAAAATGCATACCTATCAAATTCCTAATTAATATCTTGCAAAACCAATATGTCAAAATCAAATCGTCAAAATGACCTAATCCATATTAAGAGTAAATCTGTTATGGTCAAAAAATCAATATGATAATGACCAAATTTGTATACCTAATACACTATGTTGACCTAGTTATTAACTAACCAGATATATTCTAAAATACCTGATATCATACTATACAATACTAAAAATAACGAATATTGAACTACATTTACAAATTTGGAGCAAAATGATCCATATCTTACTGACCTAGTCATTAATAGAGTATAAACTTAATTAACCAAGACAATAAATCAACTCCCTCACATATTCCCAAAATCATCAAAAGATTAATGGATTAACAAAAACCAAATATTAACAAAAATTCACAAAAACAAATAGAATCGTCCAACATTTATTGAACCCCTAACAAACAAAAAACTATATTGACCGAATCATTGAAAATGATTCTATAATTAAATTACAAAAGAAAAAGAAGAATGAAAGAGTAGTGTTCACAAATAAATACCAAAATTTTAAAATTAAGGAGAAGCCGATGCCCATTCAAGTGGGTTTGGGGTTTTTCAGATGTTCTATTGCTGGTTTTTTTAGCACCATCATCAAAATCATGGACGACGTCTTCCGATGGTGGTGGTGCAGTTGCGTCGGAGCGGAGAAAATGGGGAGAAATCACGTCAGAGAGAAGAAGAGCGGGACAAAAATCATTTTTTTATTTTGAGTTTTTTGTTTTGTTTTTTTTTTTTCCTTTCTGATTTCAAACACACAAATAAGGGGAGTGAGTTGTGTCTTTTTTTGAATTCGGGATTTTAATGACTAATTTTTAGGAGGGAATATAAACTTCCTTTTTTTTTTTTTTTTCTTACTAAAATTATGTATATAAGTGTCATAGTTTTGTTTAAAACTATGACCCTAATTTGGGCTGTAAATGTACAAAAATAATAGCATATTCCAACTAAAAAACACTAAATTTCAGAAACACACGTACAATAAAACATAATCTTCCATAGGGCACCGTACTATCACCATGGATGTCGAGCATGGACCCGTCGTTGCCACAGTGGCCATCACAATGGAAGTTTAGCGGTCGCAGTTGCCCTGGACGTCCTGCAGTCACCATCGCAAGCTGACAGCAGTACCGAGCTCCATCAACGGAGCTCCATTTGGAGGCGTGTTCACGATCACGATCACTGTCATGATCTCGCACAGCGACAATAACATCCGTTGACTTTTCAAAAAAATACAAAAATTAAGATTAAAAAGTATATTTTAATTGAAGTTAAATTAAAATACCAAATGAAATCTCAGTCTTTTATGAATTTTTAGTTCAATACTGTAAAGTTACGCTGAATGACCGGGTCTTTCTCATTATATAATATAGTTCAGTCAGCATTTATAAAAATATAAAATTTTCAATAAAGAAATGGTTAGTGTGTTGATATATGGCCAAACACTGGATTAATTTTCTCCAAAGATATGAACAGATTGATAGTCTGTGCTGACCTATTATTTAATGCATGCCAGAGGGAGCGAGTCCATCATGTCGATACTTGAATTCGGTTGGTGGCCTGTCATTGTTTATAGTAAATGACTGTATAGTAAGTTTCGTTTGAATTACAAATTGGATTTGATATTTTATATTTGATATTTATATTTAAAATATATATGTATATGATATTGATGCAACTGCTAGAAGGATATATTTACCCAAAAAACTGCTAGAAGGATAAACAAATAGCACAAATTATTGCGGCAAAAGTATCTACTGAATAACTTCTCATGTAGGAGCTATAATTTTAACTTTTATCAATTTCATGAAGCAGAAACAATTGTTGAAATACAAAACGTGAAAAAAAATTATTGGCATTGTGTATGTATATATAAATATATATATATTTTTTTGAATTTGGAGTGTGGGGATTCAAATTTTACATATTTAAATATAGTCAGTTATAATATATTATATCTATAGACATATATATTTAAAATATAGCATCTAATAACTGAAATCCGTAGTCAACCTTAAAAAGGGGTCATCCTATTTAAAAGTTTGTCACTTTTGTGATTTTTTTTTCCTGGATACACTTTTAATTAGACTTAATATTAGAAAATATATATTATCAATAGGGATATCCTATTGTAAAAAAACTTCGAAAAAAAAAACTGTGATAAAACCAATATTGTTGAAAGGTAAATTTAGATGAAGTGTTTCATCAAAATCATTGACTAAATAAAGTCCATAGGTACAAAAAAGGAAAAAAAATTTCCATAGGTACAAGAGACATGATAAATATTAAAATGTTAAAACGTACAAAGATAGTGAGGTGCACTGTGAAGCTTACTGTTTTTGGTTAGAGATAGATTGTAAATACCTGTTGAGCAAAATATTTTATCCGGGGAAATAATAAACTGCTCAGCTCTGGTGACTGGAAGTTGGTGATTTTAAAAGGTAGAGGCTTGAATAAGTATTTGTTTGGTGAAACAGTTAACTCAAACTAAATTGTATTTTTTATCTTATTTTTATTTTTTTCTAAAATTAATAAAAATTATAATTAATTTTTAAAAAGTCAATCAATTCAAATTAAAAATTTCAACTCAAACCGTTTCACTAAACGGATCCTAAGTTCTTTTTTTTTTGTTTTTCCACTAGAATAAGTTTAAATGTGATCGTAAGGTTGGGGTGGAATGGTACAAACTATCTCATGATCAAATTAAAAAATTTAAAAACTATATATTAAAACAATATCAATAATAATATAAAAAATAAATTATTATTATTATTATGTTATAATTATCATAAAAAACCTAAATCATATTAAAAAATTATTTATAAAAATCTAAATCATACTTAAGAAATATATTTATAAAAAAAAACCTCAATCATATAATAAGTAATTACCATAATAACTAATCATTAAAATAAATATAAAAAATAAATAAATAAGGGAAAAAATAATAAATTTAATGAGAAAATAATATTAAATAAGATAAAAAGACAAAATAAATAATGTAAGTAGTTATTTAAAAATAAATAAATATTTACGTAAAATTATCAAAAATTAGATATTCCTATATTTAAAGGGAGAGACTGTGGTAGAGTCTCTCCCAAATTAATGACTATACCTGTAGAGTCTCTTTTTAAACCGTTGAGATTTAATCGAACGGTTGAAATGTTATTGGTGTACCATACTTAATATAGATTACCTCATATAATCTTTCTTACCTCAAGTCTTTCCGTCGCTAGCGACGACCCACTCCGGCGACCACCCCGACGCAAGCAACTCACCCCCGGCCACCCCCACCCAGCCCCCTACTCTCCCCCTCCTGAACCCGGCACCCCCAGGCTCACCGGCCCCCCTGCCGGCACACCCCCCACCCCTTGGCCGGCCCCCATCTCTCTTCTATTCTCTCTCACTCCCCCATTCTCTTCTCCTCTATCACTCTTCCCCAGACCCCACCCTGGCGCCCCCCCCCGATGGGACCCCCATCTCCCTCTCTCTCTTCTCCCGTCGGGGATGTGGGGGGGGGGGGGGGGGGGCGGGCGGGAAGAGAGATAAAAGAGAAGAGAGAGAGAGGGGTGGGGGGTCGGGGGGGGGGGGGCTGCCGAGGGTGTGGGGTTTGGGGGAAGAGAGAGGGGGAGAGAGAGAGAGAAGAGAAGAGAGGGGGGGCTGGGGGGGGGGGGTTTGCCGGCTGTCAGGCTGAAGAGAGAGGGGGGATGGGGGTCCCGTCGGGGGGGGGGGGGGCGGGGTGGGGGTCTGGGGGAAGAGTGAGAAAGGATAAGAGAGGGGAAGAGAGAGAAGATAAGAGAGATGGGGGGCCGGCTGGGGGGGGGGGGTGGAGGGGTGTGCAGCAGGGGCGAGGGGGCCGGCGAGCCTGGGGGGTGCAGGGTCCAGGCGGGGAGGGCAGGGGGTGGCCGGGGGTGAGTTGCAGGCGTCGGGGTGGTCGCCGGAGTGGGTCATTGGTGGCGGTAAGGTCGCCGGCACCAGTGAAGACTTAGAGTGAGAAAGATTATATGAGATAAGGTTTATAATAAGTATGGTACAACAATAATATTTCAACCGTTCGATTAAATCTCAAAGGTTTAAAAATAGACTTTATCAGTATAATCATTTGAAAGAGACTCTACCAATATATCTCTTTATTTTAAAATGAGATTTTATAAATAGATAAATAATTATTTTAATGTTAAAATAATAAAAGGAAAAGTTGACCGCATAAAATCGGTCAGTTTTCCGAAGTTTCTTTTTTTACTTTTCATAAATACGGATGTTTCCTTTGGGGTATATTTAAGTAATTATCAAACACTGCTGTGCATTTTTCCACTCTTGGCTGATCTGGGGATTGAATATTCTCAATTTTGCTTCAAAAGTCAAATTGTTTTGCGCATATGACTTTCCACGCGTTCTGAGAAAATTACAAAAACAGATACAAATATTGAAAATATAGGTTTAATTGGTCTTCACTCGAGGTGGGGGGGGGGGGCAAAAAAAAAAAAGAAAGAAAAAGAAAAAAGGAAAAGACGACACAAAGGAGAGATGTTCAATCTTGAAGCTCTCTCCAACTCGAAACGGGAGTGACTTTTTTCAATGGAGAACAAGAAAGCAAGCATCATAGCTGGATCCACAATCATTACTCTTGTCATCTTGATCGTCGTCGCTCGCATCGTTCTCCGACTCTCCAAAGCCTTCTTCCTCATCTGCGGCGCAGGCGTCGCGGTGATCCTCGCCGTCTTCGCCTGGCTAATAATCCGATCCCATTACGACCGCCGCCGAAAGCTCCTGGAATCAAAACTTGTATCCGAAGGCCGAGAACTCCGAATCGAGTATAGTTTCCTCCGAAAAGTCGCCGGGGTCCCCACAAAGTTCCGGTACAAGGAGATAGAAGAAGCAACAGACAATTTTCAAGCACTCTTAGGTCAAGGAGCCTCCGCTTCTGTGTTCAAAGGAATCCTCAGCGACGGCACTTCGGTCGCAGTGAAGCGCATCAATGGGGAGGAGCATGGAGAGAAGGAGTTCCGATCCGAGGTCGCAGCAATCGCCAGCGTTCAGCACGTTAACCTTGTTCACCTTTTAGGGTACTGTTCTGTTCCGAATGGACCTAGGTTTCTGGTTTATGAATATGTCTTGAATGGATCGTTGGACTGTTGGATTTTCCCTAAAAAGGAACCTCTGAATCGCCATGGTCGCCTGCATGCGGGTGGGTGCTTGTCTTGGGACTTAAGGTATGCTATTATTATTATTATTATTATTATTATTATTATTTAATTTGAGGTACGGGGTTCAAATTCTTTATCTTACGATGGAGTTAGATATATTATTACCATTAGCTTATGTCAATAGCTGCTAAATTTTGTTGATGAAATGATATTCTGCCTGAAATATGTGATTATTGAAGATGGAATTACAGGGTAGCTAGGCTAAACGAGAAGAGGGGAAAAAGCCTTACAAATTTTTGTGTTCTTTCTTCAAAAAAAAAAAAAAAAAATACAAAATACAAAATACAAAATACAAAACAAAACAAAAAATACAACAACGAATGATCTGTGACCTTATAAACCCAATCCCGGTTCTACCTTATTCGATATGGATTGATCTAGTAGTCATTGAGGGCATACCATTTTTTGAATTGTTTGATTTAAATTAGATTGGTGAAAAATAGGATAAATTACAAACACATCCTTTTTCATTTCCAGACTGTCGTCCTTTTTTTTTTTTTCTTTTTTTCTTTTAAACAATATAAATAGATAAGTTAACTCTGTTTTTTTTAATGTTATTTTTAAATCAAATCCCTTCCTTGTAGAGAGTTTTTGTCAAAAACAAATGTCCACTTATTCATGGTCTTAGTTGAGATTGGGTATCCCAATAGCCAAAACAAATATGTATTGGTCAATTCGAGTGCAGGTCGGGAATGGGTGAAAGTCAAGTGTGGCATGTCCTGGTCAACGTGATATGTTGTTGGCCACTGTCCGGTCCCTTGGGCTGCGTCTCCGGGTAGGATCCTGGTCGGCTGGTCAGATAAGCGCTATTCAGCCTGCCAGCTTTGACTCCCACTCCCAAGCTGGCGTCTCTTCTTGGCTTCCGGTGGTCGGTCACGTTTTGGTACTTGGTAGGCAGGGCACACTAATCACTCTTACGGAGTGTGCTGACTACTTTCAAAGAGTGCGCCGACCACCCTCCGGAAGTGCGCGAGAGCACAAGCAATAATAACCTTGTGTCGATTAACGTGACGGTAAGTTGTTATCTTCTTTTGAAGAAGATAGCACCGAAAGCCGTTCGAGAGTATTGGTATTGAGTACAGAGGGGTGGCTGCAGGGCTTCTTCTTCCCCTGTTTTGAAGCTTCCATTGGTCCTTTAGGAGAGAGAGAGAGGCGTAATTGTTAGTGCTAGTGAAGATATATTGAAGCCTATAACAGCAGTTTTTTACGCCCCCTTTAAATAAACCGATACTGGTTTGTTTTTTGGATTTATGTGTGTACCTGATGCGTATAGTCATGCAGTTTGGAATAACTGTTTGGTGGAGTAGTTTGAGTTAGGATTTTTAAGTTTAAATAGTAAATTTTTTTTGAATTTTTTTGAATTTTCAGAAAAGACAAAAAACTTTTTAGGGAAAAAAACAAAAATTTTTTGAGAAAAAGACAAAAACTTTTTGGGAAAAAGATAAAAAAAAGTTTGAGTTGGGGAGTTTGGATGGTTATGCCAAACTCCCCCTAAATCTGATTATTATCCTACTTTTTATCACTGAAAGGAAGGCCGAGTTTACAAAAGAAAAAAAATGAAAAGGTTATATCCATGAAAACATTTCGAAATAAAGGAAGTTATGAAATGATTGATTCAACTTATGTTTGTAATATTTTGCTGTGGAAAAGGTTGGGAAACTCACCAAAATAACTCCCAACTATAAATAAATAGTAGTAATTTTCATCCTTTAAGCAATTAAAAATTTGTTGGATATAATACTACTGAATCAAAATTGGTAGATGAATATATCCATTTGTTTCGATAACAGGTACGGAGTTGCTCTAGACGTGGCCAAGGCACTTGCTTACCTTCATCATGACTGCCGGTCAAGAATTTTACACCTCGACGTAAAGCCGGAGAATATCCTTCTCAACGAGAACTACAGGGCAATTGTGGCGGATTTTGGCCTCTCAAAACTAATGGGAAAGGACGAGAGTAGAGTCTTAACAACCATTCGAGGCACTCGAGGTTACCTCGCTCCGGAGTGGCTTCTGGAGCATGGAATTTCGGAGAAATCCGACATATACAGCTACGGAATGGTACTCTTGGAGATGATTGGAGGCCGTAGAAATGTTAGCTTTATAGAAAACGGCAAGGACAAGTCGCGACGGAAGTGGCAGTACTTTCCCAAGATTGTGAATGAGAAGATGAGAGAAGGGAAAATAATGGAAGTGGTGGATAGGAGGTTAGTTGAGAGTGGGGGTGTGGAGGAGAAAGAGGTCAAGAGATTGGCTTATGTGGCTTTGTGGTGTATTCAAGAGAAGACCAGGATTAGGCCGAGCATGGCGCAAGTGGTGGAGATGTTAGAGGGACGTGTGCCGGTGGAGGAACCGCCCGATACGCAGATGGTCGTTGTTGACGTGCTGTCAATTGATGATGATCCTGCAGCAGAAGGGGGATGTGATCATCGCAGGCCACAGCTTGCTGCTTTTTCTACTCATCAAGGCGAGAATCCCGTCGCCACGACGTCTTCTACATACTCGTATGCCACCATGTCCATGGTGTCTGGCCGGTAGCTAATCTGTTCATCCTGGAAAAAAGTATTGTTGGATTCCGCTCTAACTTTCATTTTTAATACTATTAAAAATCTTAAATTTGAATTTAACCAAAAAAAAAAAATTGGAAATTCATTCATTCAGAAAATCATTTATAAAAAAAAATTTATCGGAATGGAGATAGACGTTAGGCTACAAAAATGAGAATAATGTCTGGGATATGGCTTGTTAAATTGAGTATAATACTATCTGTAAGAGAACTCATACTAACTCAGTTTAGACTAATAACTTAAGAAGCCTAAAAAAAATAAAAATAATAATATAATAGTCGCATCATTTTAAGTTTTAGACTTAATAACCCAAATGCTTCACCAAGATTGTTGTGCATGGTAATATACATACAATGAAAACAAATCTCTTCCACAATGGTTAAGAGTAGAAGAGCAAAATGAATAAACGAAAGGAAAATAATGAATCAATTGCAACCTCATATACGTGGGCAGAATTGGAATGCTTACTCCTCTTTCATAAGATGAATTAACTAATGAAACAAATGAAGTTGTTTGTGGACATGGCAAAACTAACATACTTTCCAATATATAGAATTTAACAAAGAACTAAATGTAAAGCAAGTTTCATTATTTAAATCATGAAAATTGCCTTCCAACACTCTTATAAATAGAGCTCAACTTCATTCATGTGAAAGACAAGAATAACAACAACACAAGGAACAATAACAAAAAATAGAAGAAAACAATAATAAGGAGAGAGAAAGATCAAGAAAAGCAATCAAAGGCAACCGTAGGTAATTTACAGCTAAAATTATGTACAATAGAGCTAACAAGGTAATGAATATCGTGTCAAGAATCCACTGCAAAATAAAAAAATAAACCTTCTAAATCCTATCTATAGATTAAACTTATTATTAACCATAAGTAGTTTTAATATATAGTAATAAAATGGACAATCCATCTCCGATTAATTAGTCTAAACTTTTAAAAAGTGGAAATCAAACTCTTTCTAGTTATTCATGTGATATCATTCTTATTCTCTCAATTGATCTTATCAGTTGATTTAGTTATTATATTTATTATTGATCTTTCAATTTTCTGTTAATTAAATATGATAACGTCCGATTATATTTTTTCTCCATTGTTGGTTTTGGTATACTTATGAAACAACAGATTTATACTAAAAAATATGTATATTTATTTGTGTGTGTATATAAATACACACTAGTTAGTTTCATTCATACACGTCTACGCTCAAAGACATTAAACTAATATTCTATTTATTATTCTTGGGGATTAACATACCTACTTAAGTATTATTTATTTAAGCATTGGACTGATAATAAATTAGAGTTTTACCATTAATCTTATTATTTTATTGTTGAGAACTCATACATGTTTGAATATTGTTTTATAAAAATAATGAAAGTAATAAGTCAAATCTCATGTATGTTTGCTATGTACTTGCCAAACGTGTTTATATATATCCATGAATCAACTCAATAAAATTAACGATTGGATTATCTAGAATGATCATACAATTCTATTAAAGCTATTCTTTGGAGGAGATAAATTAATTAAATAAAAAAATCTGGTAGATTCACTAATAATATTCAATCAATTCCAAACATGAAAGTGAATTAATATTGAATTAATTGATATAAATAACATTCCTGATCTTGAATTTGATTAGAAAGACTCATTATGATTTGGATGTTCATTATTGGACACGTCACTTCATTCTGGGGCTTTCTTGACGCTCATACTACGTCGGTCAGGCCATTGACCTACGAGATATTCCCTGTGAAGCCTTTTCACATCCGTTACTTAGCACCCGACGAGAAAGGTCCCAAAAAAAAAAAAAAAAATGCGGAGTTGTTTGAAATTTAAATTTTAAACAAGATCTTTATTTCACATAAATTTTTTTGAATTTATATTTTTCAACAAATTTTAAAAGATTTAAGAGTTTTAGCCTCCGTTTGGTATTGCGGTTGGAGTTGAAATTTTTAAGTTGGAGTTAGTTGACTGTTTTTAACTTTTTAAAAACTAGTTATAATTTTTATTAACTTTTCAGAAAAAGATAAAACTGAGATGAAAAATTTAAGTTTAAGTTGGTTTACGAAACGTAACCTTTTGATAAGAATATAGTCCAAAAGTGATTCACCAAAAAAAAAAAAAAAAGTCCAAAAGTTACATCTTTAGCCAAAAAAAAAAAAAATAATAAAAAGGTCAAAAGTTACATTTCAATTTCATCATAAAACCGTGTCAAAATATATAAGAAAATATAGGAAACTTTGTAATATCTTAAAATAACAAAATACAGCTCACATTGTTATTTTGTAAAGGCAATAAGAAAATTTATAGACACTCATACAATATGTGAAAAATATGAATGCATTCCTCTCTTTCTTTTTAAATTTTTACCACCTAAAAAACTGATTTCTTGCACTTCAATATGGTAAAATCAAACATGAGAAATTGGCTCTTTAACGAAAATTCAATCTTTTTCGCTGAATCGAGGAAATTCAAATTAGCAAAAGAAAACTCAATTTTGTTTAATTCATTAATTAAGACACATTATCATCTCTAATCTCATGAAAGATAATTCTAACTAAGAGTAAGTCCATTAAAATGTGAAAAAAAAAAGAAAGAATCAATGAATTATGAAATTTTCTTCTCTATTGATTATGATAAATGAACTCAAAACCAAACATGACAAAAAAAAAAAATCGAATTTATTATTCAAATGTCACAGTAATGGGAAAAAAAAAGTTTCAAAATTCTATAATCACTAAATGTGTTAGCTTTATCATATGATTCAAACACAAATGAAACTGTAAAACAACTCATATTCCTTTCAAGTCAGAGTCATAATAGAAAAAAAAATAATTGAGAATATGGTGAAGAAAATGTTAGTGAATACGTTTTTTGTTTTTTCATTTCAAAAAAAAAAAAAAAAAAAGTCAATTTTCAGTCGCCCCAAGAGAAACATGAAGAAGAGGGTGAACGTGTAGGGAAAAACGATGAAAAAAATTGAGTACTGAAACAAAAAGAAAAGAACACAAGGACTTGAAGAAAAGAAAGAAAAGAGAAATGGATGCACATAAGGCAATCATCTTTAATCTTTAATATTTAATCAATATCTTTAATCTTTAATATATATATATATATATATATATATATAAAAGGGAACTTCTCTTTCGTTGTTGCTCCAAAATCATCCAAGTGTCGCTCTATTTTTTCCTTCTTTTCCTGACCTGCTCTTCCCGCTCTCTCACTCGTCCTTTTCGATTATTGCTTGCAAGGACGACAACCGATTGGGCCCGAAGCAATACATGAGGAGCTGAAGAGAGTGAATAAACTTCTTGTAACCACCTCATATGGCTTCTCACCGCCTCCGTGTCCTCAACAAAATTCTGCAACTTTTATCTATTCAGGTACACAAAAGTACACGTCCCATTGTCTCACTAATTGCATTTGATTTGCGTCTGTCTATATATGTGCTTGCTGTTCGACATTTTTTTTGGTTTACTTGTCATAGTGTCTGTAAGATCGAGTGTGGCTCTAAACATGAGATTGGCCTATATGACTTCATTCCGGCTGATTAGACGAATGAATACTAATTTAGCATTCGGTACCGTCTTGCTCATTTGATTGTTTCTTTTATGCCAGAGAAGTATATCACTGGATGTTTTACCCTTATTTTTCCTTATTGCCTCTTGCCCATCGATCAGATTCAGGACCTGAGGCCCTCCGATTCTCAGTCCTGGTAACGCTTCTCTCTTTTGTCAATTTTCCCTTGTTACTTTATCAGAACCCATTAACTGATAAAGGCATGTTGTAAAACTTAGGCTAAACAAGCTGTGGTTACTCTGATTGCTTGATTTAAATGCCACCCACATCTTCTCTTTATGCTTTAAATAATTTATTTGGAGCCCTCAAACGAACAACCAATCTTTTTTTTTTTTTTTTAATTAAGAATCACCATTCTACTGTCATTTATCTATGATTCTCATTGGGTTCAAGGTTTTGTTTATTTATTTTATTTTATTGGATCTATTTTCCTAACATGGCACAATGAAGCAGCTCATCAGTGAATAATTTTGCGTGCTGATTAGGGGTGAACTGAGGAGATGAGCGCTTGAGGAGGTTAGTCCTTGAGTGTTAACCACTGTTATGCTTACCAAATTAATGAATGTTAAACGAGTGTTGCCTCTTTTACTTCTAAAATTAATGCAACTGTTATGCATGAATGTAATTCTTCAAAAATTATTCTCGGTGATTTACGTTGTCAAAACCTTTGTCGTATTGTCTGTGATAGTCATTATACTGATGGTGAGATGAGTTATTGTTTTAATCTAAAAGACTTTGCCCTCAATGCGAGACAAGAATTGAATGGACTAAACGATGCAGCTAATGCCCTCAATGCCTTGCAAAACAAGCTCCAAATCACCAAAACATATTTGATATCAAATGCGATTGTTAAGGAAGCAAAACCAGACTACAGGGAATGCAATGACGAGCTCCATTGGACTATTACCCCAAGAACAACCATCCAAGAAGTTAATGAAAATCATGATGGCTTATTGGAGTGTGCTTAAAATTTCACAACCTTTGCAGAGCTCCAACCTCACATGGACAAACTCACGGATATCAGAATCATTTAACACACCCAATTAAATCATTTTTGTCTTTTGACTGATAAACCCCATTCTAATGACTTTGTTTTATATCTCATTATTAAACTTTATTCATCTTTTGCAGATATCTTTGCGGTTATCATAGATATCTGTCCAAAACAAAAAAATAGAATCAAAGGTTGGAGGAGACAGCACAATCCAAGAAATGATTCTTGTGAACAAAGAGTAAAACTGTCTTTTTCATATTATCATTCGAAACAATTTGTTGGAAATTTATATATTTTTTGATCAAATTGTTTGCGACATTATCTACTCAATGAAATCAATCCGTGTCCTTTTGGATATCAATGATTAGGATGCGTTGTTAGTTTGTTGTTTCGAATTCTTTATCATGAGTTCTTGCCCTGTTTTGTAGTACTGTCCATTTCTTCACCCAAATTTTGGCCAAAAATTTGTCCCCTCTATGCTTGGCATATGCATTGTACCAAAACATGTTGTTGGCCCCAAAATTTAGATTATGTGTTAAAATTTAAACTAAATATTTTTCTTTCCTATTTTCTTTTATGCTCATGAACTAAAAAAAGAGTCCGTACTTGTGAATTAATGTCAACAGAGTGTATTACACCATCAATCCAAAATTTCACTTAAAGTATACTGCTTAACTTTAACTTCACTTTGCGAGACACACACGTATACATATATATCTATGCGTATTTAGTCTTCATTATAATGAAACTACTTATAGTTTTGATTTATTTCACATCTCCCATTCATATTTTCTTACAATACTATACATGAAGACTTTAAGAACAGTTAAAAATTGCCCTATCACTTAATTATATTCACATCATTGTAGTAAATAACAATATCCAAACACAATGATTGAATCACCGCTATAAATATTAATTATTTCCTCAGGTTCCAAATGCTAACTTTAACCATGTGGGATGCATTTGTTGAAAACGAATGCAACACTATTGAAAACACCATTCACAGAAAACAAATTGTTGTTGGCCTTCAACTTCGTGTTGTATCACACTACGGTAAATATGTTTTCCTTTTCAATTACACATCTTTAAAAATAGTAATGGACACTAACTGTTATCATTTTCACAAATTGCGGGCAACATCAATGTGCAGACAAAACCTTCTACTTGACCCCCAATTTGAATTTGCAAAATTGCTTCGAAATTGGTTTGTTTCAAACTACGGACAAACAAAATATTTTCTATAGCTCATGCTAAACATTTTCTTTTTTCCTTACATTTCCTAAGTATTTATGTCTACGATCTACCTATATTCACCTTGAGCTTTTTGGCTACAAAATGTCAGGATAACAGAAAATGCTATTCAGGTGGACAATATGTTTAGCAACAAGAGTTATCACACTGCAGACATTTCTTTGCGTCCTCCTCTTCCCGAACACACAATTCCTATCAAGGATATTAATGATATGCTACTAATGGTAAACCTTATCGTTCACAAACTTTATGCATAGAAATCATGCATCCAATAATATTTCATTAATGCAATGTCTATGTTTATCTCACTTTTTCTCTGCCAATTGATTGTCACGTAATGGAGCAGAGGACTAACATTTTTGGTTGAAGGAATTGTCACCATCAGCAACTTTGCTCAACCATTTTGGTAAACTTCATGCAATAGGTGCCGTAAAGTTGTTAGTACAAAAATCTACACTTTGTTTGAGTGCATATTCTGCAATAGTTCTCGAGCAACGGCGATTCCCTGGTAATGACTGACTAGCCATCTCGCAGTTCATATAAACTCTTTATAACTTACTCTAATTAAAAAAGCATGTCTGGTCACCACATATCTCTCTTTTTTGCTTCACAATCATTATATGCATCTCAGTCCTATTTAACAGAACAACAATCTATCTTGTTCAGCTATGTTCTAAAAATCAAAACTAATACTTACCAATAGTAACGTATTTACCAACAAATCTTATCTGCAAGCCAAAAAGATATTCTTCCTAAGATATCGAAAGTTAATTATTATTGGAATACCGACCACATTGTTGGCATATTCACATACTAAAAATCAGATTGTTCATAAACAATCACAAGCCAAAGCCGTCTTTTATAATATATCATATGTCATATCATTATCTAAGTTCATTCCATCTATTTTAGTTTCATCTCTTAAAAGATCATGCTTACTTTTACTCCTTTCTTTGCAAGTTTTCTTTTAATATCAAATTTTCCGTTGCCTATATTTAAATTTTGTCTTTTTTTTTTTTTTTTCCTTAACTTCTTTTTTCCTTTTCTCTTGGTTGTTGTCTTCTGTTGTGGTTGTTTTTCTCTGTTTTTAACGAAATCTCTCTTTAGTCAAAAAAAAAAAAAAAAAAAAAAAAAAAAAAAAAAAAAAAAAAGAAGAAGAAGAAGAACAAACTTTCTTCAATTTAGTTATTAGATAGACTTTGCGTTATGCTTATTTACGTAGAAACAATGAATCAAGTTTACTCTCCTTTGAGGATTGTTTTATTTTTTTTGGGCACTGAGGACATAGTCTCTTTCCTTAGCCTAATTTAATGTGATTCTCATTTTTAAATAGGATCATCTTTTTAGTTTTTTTTGTAAGAAAATTTAAATCAAACGGTTATCACTTTTTTCACTTCTGTTCCGTTTGGCATCCAATCTCAAACTAAAATTTTCATATCAGTTTTTGTTTTTTTCTGAAAAAGTTTTTTGTCTTTTCTAAAAAGTCAACAAAAATTACTATTAAAACTTAAAATTTCTAACTCAAACTCTTTCACTAAATGGACCCTTAATGTGATTCTCATATTTTTGCCTTTCAACCCAACTCGGGGCTCACGAACACTCCTAGTGCTGGGAATTTAGGCCGGGCCAAACGGCCGGCCCGTAATTTAGGCCCGGTCGGTGGGCTGGCTTGACTTGGCCCGTATTCTTTGAGTCCGATAAAAGCTCGACCCTATAGTAAAAGGTGGGCTGGGCTCTCCTTTTAGGCCCAACGGACCAGCCCAGCTCAACTCGAATATTTAAACCCGGTTGACCGGCCAGACTATTTTTATTAAAAAAAATATATATTAAATATTAATATTATAATATTATATATATATATATAAACAATTGGGACAACACCAAGTCACCAATGGTTGTTACAGCCGTAACCGTTGGGACATGTTTTTTTTTCCCCCCTAAATAATGATAATAAAATTTTTATTAAAAACTTTAAAATTATTTTTTTAATTTTTTTTAATTTCATTTCATTCTATAAATACCCTTCTACTTTTTCATTTTTTCACACATCTTTTCTCATTTCAATCTCTTATTCTCTAATTTCTTTCTCTATATTCTCTTATTTGCAATTTCTCAATTCTCATTATTCAATAATTAATATTCTATAATTTTTTTTTCTAATCTTCTAAATTTACAATAACTTATATTCTCATTATTTTTATAATCCCCATTCTTTTATAAATCATAACCTATATAACAATATTCTCATTATTTCTCTACATTTTAATAACTCATATTATCATTCTCATTATTTCTAAATTTTAAATTTCTAATACTCACTTTCTTAAAAAAAAAAAAATCAAAATGGATCCAAATCCAAATGTTCAATAACCAATTGTTGATATTGATGATGATTACTACGGGATGGATGACTGCGACATCGAAGAAGTGGAGATTTCCCATATGGAGGCTGGCGACAATGTCCCTAAGATCAAACGTAGGAGTTTCAATACTCCAATACAACCAAGTCCAATGTTGGCACTATTAAGAAGTAGTTAGGGAAGCCCTAGTTGTCCACTAAAAAAGTCAAAAGGTACTACTTAAACCACTTCATGTGCTTGGCAATTCTTCGATGTTGTGCAGAAAGAGGACTTCGGCCCCGACGGCAAAAAAATACAAACAAGACTAGCAAAATATAAGTATTACCAAAAAATTTTGACTGCTAACTCCACAAGTGGGACCCGCCACTTAGTAGCCCATGGTAAAAAATGTGCTGAGAAACATTACAAAGGAAGGGAGCCGACACAAAGCACTCTAAAATCCAACTCCGATGGCTCAGTAGGTACTTTTTCTTATGATCCTATGGTAGCTAGAGAATCTCTAGCATGTTTAACTGCATCTACAGATTTACCTATTAATTTTGGTGAAAATATTTTTTATGAAGAGCATATTCAAATATCTTTTTATCTACAATTTAAAGCCGTTATTAAAAAAACTATTAGAAGTGATATTATATCTTATTATAGTAAAAAAACACACTATATTAATATCTTATATGAATACAAACACATTTTGTATTGCATTGACATCTGATATTTGGGCTACTAGGTCAAACCAAGATATGTAGTTTCACATTATTTAGATCTCCAGTGGCAATTACAAAAAAGAATTATTGACTTTAGACTTATTGATCATTCTCACAATGCTTTAAATATTACTGATAATATTATGAGTGTTTTAAATGAATTTGACATTAGCAATTGTATTATTTCAATCACCCTATATAATACTTCGACAAATACCGCTGCAATTCGTTTTCTTGAGAAAAACTTATCAGAATATATTGGTAGAATTTTATTACAATAACGTTGTACATGTCATATTATCAACCTTATTGTAAAATTAGGTATGAAGTTGGTAAGTAGTAACATAGAAAATATTCGTAATGCTTTTCTTTGGATGCATAATTCAAATCCTCGCATTACTGAATTTAAGAGGTATTGTAAAGCAGAAGGTTTAAAACCTCAAAAATTTGGGAGTGATATACCGGTAAGGTGGAACTCAACTTATTTAATGTTGAAAAATGCAATAGAATATAAGAATGTTATTTCTATGTTTTATAATACAAAGCATAATATGATTTTATTATCTGATATTGATTGGTTTATTGCTGAAAGAATTATTTATTATCCCACTTCTCCACTAATTTTCATCCAATTAATGCTTATTTCTTCATTGTTTTATGAATATAGGAATGATAATTTATTTAAACTAATAGTAGAAAAAATGGAGAAAAAGTTTATGAAATATTGAGATCATAATAATATGCCTTTATTATATTGCCTTGCCATTATTTTAAATCTTATAGTTAAATTAAATGGTCTTTATAATGGTCTTACTCATATTTCTGAACATATGAATGTAGATTTTACTTCAAAGTATTCTTTAACATTTACTAATACTAAATGCAAGTTATTTGAGATTTTTGCAAGTTATCAGAATAAATTCAGACAGCAAGTTAACATTGAAACCAAAGAAACTCTTCCAACTGCTGGTGATCAGAAAAAGAAAAAAGTTTTGGGTTTTTTCTCTGCTCCAGCAAGATCGGGCTCTTTATCAAATTCGAATGTTACTCATCCACTTTCAGCAAGTTCAACTACCACGAGTACGACACACTCAGAGCTCACAAAATACTTAGATACAGATTTTTCACTGCTAGACTCAATTACAAATACTGAAGATTTTAAAATTTTAGATTGGTGGAGGTTGCAGTCGACAATTTCCAGTGCTTTCCCGTTTAGCACGTGACATCTTAAATATTCCTGTTTCGGCAGTTTCTTCTGAATCAGCATTCAGCACAGCTGGAAGGATACTTGAATATTGGAGGACCTCATTAACACCTGAGATGGTCGAGGTGCTTACATGCCTAAAAGATTGGGAACATGCAGATAAAATGATGCAATATACAGTAAAAGATCAAGAGATACTCCAACATTTTAACGAAATGACCATAATCGATGACGATGGTATTGACAATGCTCCTGCGGCTCCCCCTTTCGGTTGCTGATACTGACTGATATTTTTTTTTTCATTGTAAAATTATAAATATGAATTAAGATTACACTCTTTTTTCTTTACTGAGGTTTTATCCCAATGGGTTTTACTTAATAAAGTTTTTAATGACGCAATCATGACATCAATAAAATTTTAAATTTTCTTTTTTGTATCCTTATTTTTAACAAAATTTATAATTTCTATTATGTGCTTAATTTATTTTTCAATTTAGTAATATTTAATAAAAAATAACTACTAAGCTAACTGATAAATAATTATAATCGTAAACAAATAAAATTAAAAGTTTAATTATAATATTAAGTTAACTAACTAAGTAATATTATAATTATTAAGTATTAACTAAACAATTATAATATAAATATAAATATAAAAATTAATAAAAATAGTATAATAAATTTTTTTTAACGAAGTATAAAAATTTTATTTTTTATCTAAGATAAAATATTAAGATAAATTATTAAATTAACAAAAATATACAAATTTATTCAAAAATTATAAATGCAAAATAAAATTAAACAAAAATTTAAAAAATTGAGCTAGGGCTGGCCCGGCCCGCTCCCGGCCTGCTCTAAGCCTGCGGGCCGGGCTAGGTTTATATTTCAAAAATTCAGACCAGTCTGAATTTTTGAAATAGCCCATCGGCATCAGGCCGGGTGACCCGAATTCCCAGCACTAAGCACTCCCCCCTAAAAGCCTCTTTCTGTCTCTTTTTTTTTTCCCCCCCTTTCTTTTCCATTTTTTTTTTCTTTCTTGCTTCAGAAGCTGGAGCAGGCGTGGGCGAGCTCAGGTGTGCACAGCCACGTGGCGACGGCGAATTAGGTAGCTGGAAAACAATGGATGGTCCTCTGGGACGCGTGTCGGAGGTCGGTCGGTGAAGAAGACGAGCTCACTTCATAATCAGTGAGCACGAGCGCATGGGAGTCGGCACACCTGCCATCCCGCTAATGCGGCTCTTCTGGAACGCACCTCTGTCGGCGCTTTTAACGCACGCGCGGTAAAGCGCAATCTCGACTGCGATCAGATGGCTGTGATGGCGAGTCTGAGGATATTTCTCCTTCCACGCGTGGGCTTCTTCTGGCTTTGCAATTCCATTTGAATTTTCAAATCTTTTTGGATGCCATTTCCCCCAAAAAAATCCAATTTTCACCTAATTAAATTATATAAATAAAGAAAATTAATTATTCAAGGGATACATAAATGACAAAGTCTTAAAATTACTATTAATTTAAATAGACTAAAATTACACAAAATGAAATAAATCAAAATAAATTTTCCTAAACTTAAATTAAGTAAAATTAAATTAAATTAAATTAATTTAGAATATATTAAAATGTTCAAGAGCATAACTAGTTTAGATGTTTAAAAAAGATAAAATAACTATATTTTATAGAGCCAGTTGAACATGTCTATTTTTTCTTATAACAATATTTTTACTTCTATTTCACATTTTTGCCAGCTAAGCATTTAGATTTCCAAAGATTGTCGCAAGACTTGAAGCTTGTGATGTTACTGTGGGGCAAATGACTAATCACTATTTTTACAATTTTTAATTTTTGCAAGCAGTAAGAAAGATTAGGGGTGTTCATCGAATCCGCCAACCCGTTCATTCTGCATAATCCAGTCCAACATATTAGATTGGATTGAGTTGAAAGAGTAACATATTGGTTAGGATTGAGATTTTTCTCGATCTGAATGTTTCGGATTGGATTACAGATTAAGGATTTCTCAATTTATATAATACGTCAATCCAAACTATATATACATATATATTATAAATATGTATTTATTTTTTCTCTAAAAAAATTTAATAAGTACATGTTTGAGGCGTGAGACTGAGATTGTCCCAAGTATTCTACAATATTTGTAATTATAAGCACTTGTTCATCTCTTTATGTGGTAACTTATCTTGTTTGTTGTTTTTCACTTTCTTTGCAGAGAAGTCAAGCATTACTTCAGAAGTTGTGGACATTGAATTACTTTGATATATTATTAGTTAAGTTGATGAACATTAACATTTTATTTTGAATTTAATCCATATTTGATTATTGTTATGTATTATAATGTTACAATTTAGTTAATAATTGAAGACTTTAAGTTAATTGTGTTGTAATTTTATTGAACTATTTCATGTTTAAGCATTATATATATTTTTTATTTTAGTTTTTAGATTTTTCATATTAAATCTGTGAACCCGATCTGTATAATCCGAGGTTTACGGATTGGATTGGAAGTTTCACGGATGGATTATGTATTGGAATTTTTCCTATTCGAATGTCATGGATTAAATTATGGATTGAGGCTTAATTTGTAAAAATCAATTCGTGAACACCTCTGAGAAAGAAAATTTATTCTGTCTTTGCAAATACTTATTATTTATATATGCATTCATTGTAGTACATAAAGTTGATATATACCGAAACTAATTTCTTTTTCAATGTCAGAAGTACATGATTATTTGACGTTTGCGGGAAGCTTATATTTAAGAAGTTAATCGACAAATACTCTACAACGTTGTTGTCTTTATTTGGTTTTCCCCTCTATTTTACATTAATTAGGTCCGATTATGTGTGCATATATAAGTACTTGGATTAATCTTTTAGCTCATTTCTTGGTTTTCTATCACATTATTGTTTTGTTATTAGATTCAAATTTTTGTAAATAATTAATTAATTTTATCGTATTGTATTGCTCTTGCAGGGTTATTTCCAATATACAATTTGATTGTCAAATTAATTGACAATGCAGAATTTAATTTTCCATATTTTAAATTTTCTTTCCAATTCCTTTATCCTTAAGAATTTGCTAAATAGTAATTATAGGCATAGCCTAAGGATAATATCAACCTAACTTCACTCAATATGTATAATTCGAATCCCCGCACCTCCAAGTTCCACTCAATATGCATAATTCAAATCCCCACACCTCCAAGTTTCAAAAAAAAAAAAAATGCAAAATATTCTATGTAACTGTCAATAATTGCTTCTCTTTTAGTAGCATTTATTTTCAGTAGGAATTATTTGTAACCCTTTTATTATTTTCTCAAGTATCAATTCTATGAGAGCAATTAAGTAAAATAAAAGACTGATCCCATTAAAAAAAATTCCGAAGTAATAATCATTTTTTACTTTTTTTTTTAATTAAAGATGATTTTGTTAATGATTTCATACGAGTCAACTTTCCGAAATTATAGAGTGAAAACGAACACATTTTCTCACAAAAGAAAAAGAAAATATGTAAATGCATCATTTTGTTTCTATTTATTTTTACTGAAATTTTTAAAAATAAATTCAGGAATACTTAAATCGAATCATGAGTAAAATTTTTAAGCAGTAAAAGAATTTAATTGATAAGATGACTTCAACACAACTACACGTGCGGAGGACGTTCTAGAACTAGTTAAATAATAATAATAAAAAAAGAGTTAATGTCATTTCTTTTATATATTTTATATTAAGAACAAGATATGATGTATCCATATATTTGAGATAATGATTTTAGAAAAGTTCAATATACGTGGCTAAAATAATTTGAGAAAATGTTGATATATATTTAAAAGGAATCAATTTTTATATCATACTTTCACCTTTATCGTATGTTTGGCACCATTAATGTGATGAGGTAAATAAAATAATAATAATAAAGTTAATAATCGCATGCATGGAACTCAAGTGAAAGGTTAAAAAAAAAAAAGAAAAAGAAATTAAAGAAAAGGATGGGACATAAGTTACTGTTTGAATAACTTTTGCACGGCTAGATCAACATAACTTTACATTTATATGGTCGTACCATGAACAACTGTCTACAGTTATGGACCAAATCCATCTCAAGAGGATTAAATATATATATATATATAATAATGGAAGAGACTGTGGTAGAGGCGGTGGGATCGGGTGCCGGGTGGCTGGGGGTGCGGGGTCGAGGGTCAGGAAGAGAGAGAGAGAGAAGAGAGGAAAAGAGAGAGAAAGGGGAAGAGAAAGAGGGGGCCGGTGGGGTGTCGGGGGGGTGTCGGGGGGTCGTCGGGGGAGGTACTGGGGGGTGGGAGGAGGCCGGGGGAGGGGGGCCTCGGGTGGGGGGAGGGCCGCTGGGGAAGAGAGAGAGAGAAGAGAAGAGAGAGAAAGGGGAAGAGAGAGGGGAAGAGAGAGGGGAGAAAAGAAAGAGAAATGAGGTCGTTGGTGGCCAACCGGGGCTGGGGCCGGAGGTAAGTTGTCGACGTCGGTGGTGGGTCACTGACATTTGTTGCCGGCGGTGAAAAGGTCACTGGGGACAGAGAATACTTGGGGTGAGAAAGTTTATATGAGATAAGGTCTATGACAATAATGGTACACCCCTGATATTTCAATCGTTCGATTAAATCTAACGGTTAAAAAAAGAGTTCTATCAGTAGAGTCATTTGGAAGAGACTCTACCACAGTCTCTCCCTATAATAATAATAACAAGCACAAAATCAGTCCTTTTTTCATGACAAAAGAGGAAAAAAAAACATTATTTTTGAAAAAAACTATGATAAAGCTCTGTTTATATATTCTATCAATAAAACTCTTTTTATACTATTTGATATAATTGTAATGACTCAGATGTTATTGTGCATGGTACTTATAATGCTCCTTAGTTTGTAATATTATAATCTAAGAAATTTTTTTATAAAAAAAGGTCAAAGCAAAGGAAAAAAAACAAAACCAACCCTTAGATTACACATCAGCGACAAATCCTTGCACCCCCCCACCCCACAACGACACCGATGAAGCCCGACGCACTCCCCCAATACCGATGAAGCCTCGCCCCCAAGCTAGATGCAGAAACCAGTGACGGCCCCCTTCCCGTCCCTCGCATATCGTGCCTTTGGTTAGTTTTTCTTTTTTTCCTTTTGAACTTGGTGGTTATTTTTTAATTTTTTAGTTTATACTAGTATGAGATGAGGTCTATTATAACTATCATACACAAGCAACATATCATCCGTTTGATTATATCTTAACTATTTAAAAATTAACTCTATCGATAGGGTATATAAAACGGGCTCTACCACAGCCTTACACATTATTATTATTATTATTATTTATAAAAATAAAGGGAGAGGTTGTGATAAAGCCTAATTTATATACCCTATCAATAAAACTTATTTTTAAACCGTTAAGATGTAATCAAATAATTAAAATGTTGTTTCTGTATAATAATTATAATGCACATTATCTCATAATAGTATAGACTAATAAATTTAAAAATAATAAAAAAGAAATTATCAAAAAAAAAAAAAAAACTAACATCGTTTACAGGTGACAACGTCCCTAGCACGCGGGAGGGGGGGGGGTGTCACAGGGATAGTGAACCAACCAAAATTTCACCCTGTAATGGCCTAAGGAATCACCCTTAGTCAGTCAAAATCCGAATCACACTAGACACACATGCAACATAACAAACGTAGGGAAATCACAGTCGTACGGGAAATCTCACCCAACTTTTATCACGCATAGAATAAAGGATTACAAATATCTAATCACGTTACAGGATCATGACACCATCCATGTCTGTGCATATGACAATGTAAATATAAAGACACAGCTATACAAGATAGTTATTACAAACATAACTGCTAGTAACCGCCGCTTGGTGCTGGGCCAACCCAGCACGGCCACCTGGTCAGGTCTAACCGGTCCCCAACTATCAGATTTGTTGTCTCGTCCTGAAGCATGCCAATTGTCCGTGTGACTTGCTTGGCTCCACTCAGATCCCGCCACATGCTCCTGATGGATTAAGAGTGCTGGTAATTACCACCCACATGTGCAGTCTGGCCAGGTCTCTCGATCTCACGGTCTCTTGGGCTAACTCACGCCCAAGTGATCCTCAGGAGAGTCATACAAACTAACCAGGGCCTTCAGTGCTTGCTCATTGATCCGCCCAGTGCACCAATTATGTTGTCAAGCTCCCTAGCCGAATCGGGCTCGACCCAAGGCTATGCCAACACATGACATCCTGGCGTCTCGCATACAGTGGCCTTGGTGGTGAACCCAAACCAAACAATCCACAGTAGGAACATGATACTTGTTCTTTACCGTAACCTTATTCAATGCTCGATAGTCCACACACATCCTCATCGAGCCATCTTGCCTCTTTTGGAATAAAACCTAAGCTCCATAAGGAACTTTCGATGGCTGAATGAACCCTGCCTCAAGCAAATCATCAAACTGTCTCCTTAACTCTACTAACTCTGAAGGCGTAATCCGATATGGGGCTTTGGCCGGAGGTCTCGTACCCGGTTCCAACTCGATCGTGTGATCAAATGCATGGTGTGGAGGAAGCTCTTTCGGTAATTCAGGAGGCATTATATCGGCAAACTCCTCCAAAACTCCAGCCACCGAATTAGGGACCTTAACAACAATGTCAGGCTTGATCTCTATCAACGCAGCCACGTATGCTTGTTGGCCCTTCTTCACTCCAGTCTTGAATTGTTAGGCAGATTGCAGTTCAATCTCTTTTCCCTTTTCACCAAGTGCTTGAATAAAGCACATATAGTTCTCATTACCAATAAAAATCCCACGTAAATAAGGCACCACAGAAACTTTGGCCCTCACCAAAAATTCCACACCAAGGATCAAATCAAAGTCATCAAGAGGAACGACCATCATATTGACCTCACATTCTTATGAACCCACCACGAGGTTGGCCACTGTCGAACCAAGAATAGGCATTGTCTCGGAGTTCACCGCCTTTATCTTGCTTGAACTCTTAGCCACAGTGAGTCCTAATTTATCCACTTCATCTTGAGACACGAAATTGTTCATAGCACCACTGTCCATCATGGCCCTCATTTCCCGTCCGTTCACTCGCACTATCACATACATCATTGAATTGGGTCTGCTTTTACCGTTGAGAGTGTATTGAGCAACTAAAGGGGGTTCATATGAGTCGGTGCCTCACTAGATTCGGCCTCATCCTCAGCACACAGTGCGCCCAACTTCTCTTTCTTAGGACAATCTCAGGCATAGTGGGGACCATCACACAAGAAACATCCCTTGTTCTTTTTGTTCGAGAAATTACCCCAACCTTTCTTCGCGCCGTCCTTCTTATTCTGACCCTCGGATTTCTTCCAATCTTTCCCACCGGTCTTAGACTTCTTACTGTTGTTCCCTTTTCTCTTCTCTGAAGAGGAACCAACAACCCAGTAATCAACAAGACCGTTAGCAGCCGCCATAGCCGTGGGAAGATCCTTTATGCCCTGTCTATGTAACTCGGCTTGAGCCCAAGGATGTAAACCTGACAAGAAGTTAAACAACTTGTCTACATCCGACATGTCCTTGATGTCCAACATCAAGGAACTGAAATCATTCACATAATCCCTCATGATTCTGGTATGCCTCAACTTTTTAAGAGATTCTATCACAACCCATGTGGTATTACACGGGAGGAACTAATCCTTCAATTCCTTCTTGAGGGCTTCCCACGTTTCAATCCAAGGCCTGCCAGCATTTCCATTATTCTCCATTCGAGTGTGCCACCATAGTTTTGCATCATCGGATAGATACATGCTCATGAAGGTAACTTATTTTGACTCCGGCACATGGGCAGCCTTGAAATACTGTTCCACATCCCATAAGAAAATTTCGAGTTCCTTCGTACTCCGAGCGCCATTGAAGCAACCCGGTTCCCGGACCTTCACCATGGAACTCTTACCACCCTCAAACCGACTTGGGGTAATCTCAAGTACCCTCTTCAACACGGAAATCTCCATGTCTATGCTTCTGAAGTTCTCCTTGACAGTGTTTACAAACTCCGAGATATCTTTAATCAGTGACCGCATTCGAGCGCCAAACTCCTTGACCCAATCTCAATGGGCAGATTTCAAAATCACAATCTACTCCACATGTTGCACATTTTGAATCGACAAACTAACCGCATCATTCGTCATTGGAGCACCAACAAAGTCCTCCAAACGAGAAACTCTCCACTTCAATTCATCCATTACAGCAACACGCCCCACCAAACATGGCTAGGCTCTAATACCAACTGTCACAAGGACAGTGAACAAATCCAAAATTTCACCCTGTGATGGCCTAAGGAATCACCCTTAGTCAACCAAACTCCAAAATCATACTAGGCACACAAGCAACACAACAAATGTAGGGAAATCACAACCGTACGGGAGATTTCACCCAACCTTTATTACACACAGAATAAAGGATTACAAATGTCTAATCACACTACAGGATCATGACACCATCCATGTCTCTGCATATGACAATGTAAATATGAAGACACAGCCATACAAGGTAGTTATTACAAACATAACCGCTAGTAACCGCTGCACGGCCACCTAGTCAGGTCTAACCGGTCCTTAACTGCCGGATTTGTTGTCTCATCCTGAAACACACCAATTGTCCGTGTGACTTGCTTGGCTCCTCTCAGATCCCGCCATATGCTCCCGCTGGATTAAGAGTGCTGGTAACCACCACCCACATGTGTAGTCTGGCAAGATGTCTTGGTCTCATGGTCTCGTGGGCCGACTCACGCCCACGTGATCCTCAGGACAGTCATACAAACTAACCAGGGCCTTCAATGCTCGCTCATTGATCCGCCTAGTGCACCAATCACGTTGTCAAGCTCCCTAGCCGAATCGGGCTCGACCTAAGGCTATGCCAACACATGACATCCCTTGGCTTCTCGCACACAGTGGCCTTGGTGGTGGACCCAAACCAACCAAGCCTATTCTAAAGGGCTAACATGGGGGGTAGGGGAGAGGCTCGTCGCTGGTTTTTGGGCCGGCAGGGGGAGGGGCACAGATCTGGCTTGGGCGAGGGGGCCCATAGATCTCTTTGGGTGGGGGCTTGGCCGGCAAAAGGGGCATGGGGGCGTAGTGCAGATCTGGTTGGGGGATGGGGTCTTCATTGGTGTCGGGGGGAAGCATTCGCAGATCTAGCGATTTGGGGAGAGGGTGGGGGAATGGTCTGTCACCATCGTTAGAGAGGAATGGGGATGGGTGGGCTCGTCGCCAGCATCGGGGAGGGGCATCTTTGTTGGCATTAGGGGTGGGGGAGCATATTTGGTTGGGAGAGGGGGGTCTGTTGCAGGCGTTGTTGGGGAGGGCGGCTCTTACAATCGACTAAAGGTTGGTTCTTTTAAATTTTTAGTAATTATTATTTTTAATTTATTAGTCAATACTAATATGAGATAAGCTATATTATAATTATTATACACAAATAACATTTCAGCTGTTCAATTATATTTTAACGGTTTAAAAATAAACTCTATTGATAAGGTTTATAAATATGACTATACCACAAACAATTTAAAAGTCCTTTTGACTATTTGATATATTTAAAATATGTATAATAATAAATAAATATTTTAAAAATTGTCTATTTACCTAAATTATTTTATTGGGAATGTCATTTTAAGTTGTTACTTAGTATTTGAGAGGGAGAATGTTTAGAAGTGAATAAGATATTTCTTCTGCTATTAATAAATTACATGCCCAGATATAAGACATGTTTTCGATCGTTTCCTTATTCAAAAGGATAAGGAAATGGTTAATAAAATTTTATTTTCTTGAAAGTTGAGCTAATTTAGGTAATTTTCTCTAAAAATATAAATAATAATATTCACTCAAGCAATGGCCGGGGCAGAAGAAAGATTATTTTACTGTTTTAAAAATGTTAATTTAAAAATGATTTCTGATGGTACACTTATTTTATTTTCTAAACACCAATCCAACAAAATTGTTACACCCACGAAGATGGATGGGGTGATAAAGATGGATGACACCTTCTTTAATCTCTTCATTCGTCCGTTCAGACTCGAATCCCATGGAACTCCCGTAAGATCTCCGTTTTAGTTTTGATTGTGGATGGATTGAGTTAGTGATGTTATGGGTAGGGCTTGGGTTGAGGACTATCAGAGGTTAAGTTAAATGCCCATATCTTTTTTATCATATCTAGGATAGTTTTGGCTGTGGATGGATTGAGTTGGTGATGTTATGGGTAGGACTTGGGTTGATGACTATAAGAGATTAAGTTAAACACCCATCTCTTTCTTATCATATTTAGGGAAGTAAATTTTACATGTAGAGCTGAAATTACCTTTTATCTGTAAAAAAATAAATAAATAAAAAAAACTGTTATTATCAAATGATATCTTTAAAGAAACAACTCTTAATTCAAAATTAAGTCCCCCACACAAGCTCATTATTTTATTTTATTTTTTCAATTAGTGTATGATTAGATTTCCAAAAGTTTGTATGGTTGAATAGCATATTAAATCATACATCCAAGAAGAGAGGATCAAAGAAGATAAAAGCGCATTTTCATAGTGGGAAAAGATATATTGCAGAATTGACTACTAGTGATAGAAAATTTTGAAAGTAGTTTTGTACTCTTTCCAGGAATGGCAATGTTAATTGAAAGTAATATTTAATTTTGTGTGGTTGAAATATAATGATTCTTTAAGATGATTGCATAGAATAGGGGGTCCCATGCGCATATGGTCAGCTAAGATATAGAAAATTTATATATAATAAAAAAAGAGCCGAGATAAAGAAAAGCTATTTGTGAGGTAGCCTCTTCTTGTCAATTTGCGCCACCCTCACTCAAAGGTCATGGAGTATTCTTGGCTACGTCTTATCATCAATCTAAATGAAAGAAAATGACTCCCACACACACACTGCAATATATATCTATAGAAATCTTTCTTTCTTTTTTTTTTTTTTTTTTTTTTTTTTTTTTTGGAGATAAAATAGAAAAAGCAAATTTGCAGATTAAGTAAAAGCTCAAATCAAAATCATATATCTGTATATTTATCTATTATAATAAAAAAAAAAAAAATCACAATCAGCTACTTGATATGTCTTGTACTGCGTCAGCTGGTCCAAGGTTTTGAACGAGCTAGTAAGGATACAGAATACTAAATTTATGAACCAAAACGTCCTGAGTGAGTACTGTTAAGTTTTCTATGAATATTACTTTCAAATTATTACTAAGGTGTATCTTTGATATTGAATATGTAATATTATTCATTACATCATGATTTAACTTCTCACTTTCAAAAGAGATGTAAACATAAAGAAACTAAACATACGGATAAAGCAACAATGGTTGAATGATAGTCTTGTCATGTACATCGATAAAGAAATTTTCGATCATAAAAAAATAACGATATTATGTAGCGTTTTTAGATTATTGAAAATTCGTTATAATCTATTATAATTTCTCATAATTCTTTTCTATAAGTATGTATTTAGTAATACTTCTCGAAAAACATAATTTTTTTAATGTCATTTATTTATTCAAAAAAAAAAAAAAAAGGGATAGTATATACACCCAACTAAAATGAAAGGCTGCTGCGCTGTTTGATAAACCAGAAAATATTGGGATCTTCATGGTACAAATGGAAAAATCAACGGAAGACAAAACTCAAGGTCACAGGACTGATAGATTGATTTTCACTCTTAACAAAACAAAAAAAAAAAAAAAAAAAAATAAAAAATCAAATCAACTATTGCATGCTATACATACATGATAAATATATATTATATGTATGTAGTGTTATATATGTAACAATGAAAAAAAAAAGTAATTCGCGATCTGCATGCATGCTTCAGCAACCATTAGTTTTATTTTTATCTATTTGCAGGGAGCCCGGATGAATGCTATAATATATCTGCTTTTGTGATCTGATTTTAAATCGAAGTTTGCGGCTGCTAAGTTTGCTGCAAACAGATATGATATACATATATATATATGTATTATAAAACGAAAAAAAAAAGTCACTATGAAAGTAACAATAAGGACGTCACTAGAAGTGATCGAGAGACGTATCTTGTCCACGTCTCTGTTATCGTCGGGACCAGTTCCTGAGAATTCTTTCCTAATTAATGGCTCGTGAAAAAAAAAAAAAAAAAAAAAAATTGACGTGAACTCAAAGCGGGATACTGTTCTGCGCCTTTTTTACCCATTATCACGTAGGATCCATTTTTACAAATCTGTCGACAAAAAATATATTATAACATGTTGCAGACGCATATACATCATAATTTATGTGTTTGTTATAACTAAAATTAAGTCCTGTCAAAACTAAAATTTTTAAATGTAAGAACTAAAAGAAAGCAGCCGAAGAAACAATAATGATATTGATGAATTTGGCCTTAAAAGTATAAGCGCTAATTTATAGGCATAATGAGAATCAGAAACCAGGTAATTAGTAGCTACAGGATAAGAAAAATCTAATCCGAAAGGCAAACTAATCTCTGAAAGATGAGTGTTACGGAATAACATCGTCAAAAAGACAACATATATAATATATATGTGTGTGTGTGTGTGTGTAAAAGTATATAAATCATAACACATGTATAGCAGCATATTCCACGATTACAACTGTACAAGATCATTCAGGTGTCATAACAATCCTACCTAGCTAAAGAAATACATCATAGTTCTGCTTCATTCTTTCTACATAAAAGAAAAAGAAGTACAAAATAAAATTATTGTGTATCAAATATCTATATAGGGAGACTTTTATGAAAAATATCTTATGAGTAGAACTTAAATAATTGGCCAATAAAATCCATAGGAATTTCAGGCCATTCTAACTATATCTATTTGTATAGTTGCTTTTAAATTCCTATAACAACAAAATCTCCATACTCAATCCAATCTTTTCAACTTATTGTCTCTATATATTTAAATTATATTTCAAGTATATAATAAGATCAATCGGCTGGTGACAATCAATATATATGTGTGTGTATATATATATATATATATATATATGTATATACCTTCAAATTTTAAGTCCTTGCAGGTTAGGTTTAAATAATGAGATGTAGTGGTAGAAGTACTTCCCCGAAAACGAATCAAGCAAACCAATTCATCCCCGGCAGTTGAAAGGGTCTTTGGAAGAGCCCATCTCCCAAGCCACCCAGCACCGTCTGCTGGTGCAACGGCGACGACGTTGGACCGGGAAGCTGGCTGAGCAGAGTGGTCAACGAGCTCGTGTGGCTATTCCCTTCCGTCCCCGTTGCACAGTCGTGATCCAACTGCAGCCTCTTGCTGGACGATGAGCCGGGCCCACTGGCCTCGTCGTTGTCGTTGTTCATTGCGTCGTTCCAGTACATCCCTGGAAGCACTGCCCTCTTCATTGGAAGCTGCTGCTGCTGCTGATGATGATGATGATCCGGTTGTTTAGAGCACGATGCGCTAACATGAACTCCGTTGTCGTTGCCGCAGCTGAGCATTCCGTCGAACAGGTTGTGGTCATTTTCGCTCAGCGCCGTCCCGTAGCTGATCACTGTCGCCGACTTTAGTAGTTGCTGCTGCAGCTTTCCAATATTTTGTGGGCCCAACAAATTGCTCATCGGAACCTGATTAATGGGCCCCAACATGCCATCAATAGAATCACGATCCCTCTCCTGATGATCCAATGGCCTGCTCGTATTGTTCTTCTTGTAAATCCGGCACAATACCCAATCATCAAGCTTTAAAAAATAAAAAATAAAAAAGTGACTCAATAATCAAATTCAAACAGAGCTTCCTTAGTTTGTAATCAGAATTATGTATTAGACAGATTTACCCTAAGAGAGTTTTTCTTGTTGCCCAAGTCGCAACCAGGAGGCCTGTTATTGGCTTTGTTCTCTGCAAGCCGATATTCATGCATAATCCAATCGGTCTTAATCCCTTTCGGGGGTTTTCCTCCATAGAAAACCAGAGCCTTCTTCACACCGACCTTTTGAGTTCCGCCGGATGTCAACACCGGCTTGTCCGTGCCGGTGGCTTTCCAGTACCCCGACGTCGCTGCTCGGTTCGGCCGTGCCCCGTTCGGGTACTTCCGGTCCCTAGGGCTGAAAAAGTACCACTCTTGTTCCCCAAAAGTCGCCTTAGCTGAAAACAAAAAAAAAAAAAAAAAAAAAAAAAAAACACAACAATAACAACATAGGCTTTGGAGAAATTTGAGTTGGATATTTTACACAAAACGTGTATATACCTGGAAGCTCCCAAGGGTCGAACTTGTAGAGATCAACCTCAGCGATAATCGCGACCGGAAGGGGAGCCGAGACGGCCTTTTTCTTAAGGTAGTGAACAACAAGCTCTTCATCCGTTGGGTGGAAACGGAACCCCGGCGGGAGGTTCGGCTGTTGTGGTTGCTGAGACCCCGCCGAGGAGTCTGTGCTCTCCATTGACGCTGTCCTAAGGAGAAAAACCCAAGCTGTAGACTTCACCACAAAAGTATGTTAATAGGATTTTTTTTTTTATTTTTATTTTCGATGTTCTATTTTATTTCAAGGCGCGTTTACTAATCACGAATTGGATTTGTGTGCAGAAGAGAAGAAAGTGGTGAAAATGTTGTACGGAGAGAGCATAGGCTTTGTTTAAAAATGAGCATGAGAGGAGAGGAGTTGAGGAGTAATGAGAGGTTGCGGGATTGATTGTCTACGATACGTGCATGGAATCATAACGAGAGGGACCAATTGGGACGAGTTTTATGGTGGGGGCTGTTTAGTCGTTTTATTTATTTATTTTTTTGATATCAAACTGTGCATCTTAATAAAATTAAATACAATATTATCATTAAGTTATGTTCAGTAGCACGCTCATTAGCCTTTTTGGGAGGAGGCAAACGATGAAATTAACCGCGTGATTAGGGGCTAAGACGGAAAAGGACGGGGAGGTGGTTACGACGATAGAAACCGGTGAGGAGGAGGCGATGTGTACCTGACAACGACTCGAACTGGAATATGGGCCGTCGATATGTGGGCTTTGCAAAGCCCGGAGGTTAGGACACGTGGCGAAGAGAGTGGTGGTGTGGCCCACGGCCCACACAAGGCAACACAACAAAACAAAAAATTATAATAAATGATAATAAATTTTCAGAAAAATAAAAAAGATACTTTCATTTGTAGATGGATAAGTGAGGGGTGGGGACCAACTTTACGCTTCAAATGTCATGCTTTTGTTGTGGTGAATACCACCAAAATTATGCAAAAGAGGGACCCCACCACGTCCATGTTGCCTTCTAGGAATGGTAATAAGGTGGGGCCGAACGGATACGGGTACGTTTTAAGTCCTATATATATATATATATATATATATATATTTTAGTATAAGACGAGTGCGGAGATAAAGATTTTTAAAAGTAAAAAAAATTTCATTAACGTTTTTATAAATAAAAATTAAAAGTAGGACATGTCAGTGGCCTTTTAAATTTATTAAAGAAGACGACGTAGTCACACTTACCAATATTCAAAGTCAAATGTGATTGCAAGTAACATTAGTCCGTTTAACATACATATTAATTTAATTAAATTATATTTTTTTATTTTTTTATTTTTTTGAAAAATTTTTATCTTTTTAAAAAGTCAAAAAAATTATTATTCAAATTTAAAAATCTCAACTAATTAAACTCAATTATTCACCAAACATCCCCTTAGTTATTGTGACAGATGAAAATCGTATTAGAGGAGAGGGTGGAGGACAGAGGCATGCACTATGAATGATGCGTGCATAATTAAGGTAAGAGGTAGCTATTTACAATTAAAAAATAATAATACTAAGATTAGGGATAGTTTCCCTTTTTTTTTTTTTTCTAAGAGGAAAAAAAAGATTTTACACTTGGGGACCTATACATGAATTTTAGTGTTCTCTTCACCTACTGTGATATGCTGCTATTCTGCTCAGAACCATTTTTTTGTTTTTTTGTTTTTTTTTTTTTTAGCTAATAACAGAGTTTGCTAATCAATAATGTTATTGGTGTTGGTTGAGGGTGTAAATGTTATTGTGCTGTCAACTCTTGTATGGAAGACCCAATTTGATCGTCAGTGCTAGCTAGTGCCAAATTTTTTGAATGGTAAAGGATTCATACACATATGTGGTCTATGAGTGAGTTAATTTAATTACGTAGCACTAGAACGAAAACTGAGTCCTTTTTGTGGGAATTAAATTACGTACTTATGAATTTCAAAATAGGCTGCCCAAATTTTCTTGAAAATCACGTGACTTATCGAGCTATATTGTTCATGCCCTTTTTTATTGGACTTTTGTCCTAAGCTACGAAATCTTATAAAGATCTTAGGGTTTTAGAATGCAATATCAATAGAGGGCTTTTTTTTTTTTTTCTTATTATTATTATTTTTTTAAAATTCTTATAATTTTCGACAGAATAGTGTTTCTCGAAAATGAAAATAATATGATCTAACTTTTAAAAATATTAATACACTGATGTAAGTGCATCCTATCACAGGAAAATTTCATTTGCTAGGATATCACATCTGAAAATATTGTCGTCATTTCGTGTCTACATGATAAACCTCAAAGACTAAAACCAAGCACTTTTCCTCGTATTGCCATTTGACCACCAAGTGGGTGGCAAAAAAGAGTAAGAGGAGGGAGAAATCACTTGTATCTGTCTACCTTTCAGCAATATGGCTGGCACCTTAGGGGGAGGGTGGGGGCTAAAGAATTGGAGGGAAGATCCTATACAAGGAGGTGGGTCCAATTGTTGGCTCCATGATCGACCAAAGGGTCCCCATGGGTGTCATTTCTTCGTTGTCAAATACGTACCAAGTCCTACATATATACATCCAGACTGCTATGGTTGGTTTTTGATCAAAGGTTCAAAGTACTGAATCGTTGTGAAGGCTTGTTTTCACATATCGGTAATGCACTCTTTGTCAAGTGTTGGGCCCGCCTATAATGCATCCAGTGAGTATTCTAAAGAGCTCATTTAACAACAGGTATGTTGATACCGATCATTCCATTTTCAAACTAATTTATTTGAATAAAACAAAAAAAAACAAAATACTATAGAAGTCTCGCCAGTTACATCACTTCGGGACCTCCAATTCACATGCGCACTACACCAAATTCACGCTTGAAATGAGTTTTTGTCAAGTGGCTTTTGGGCAGAAAATGAAATTCAACTTCTTCGCTTGATTTCAATGATTTTAGTTTGATCAACAGATATGCATAACAAGTTGGTTAGACACTAGTAATTGTCGCCCTACAACTAAATTGATCTATTGGAATGAGTCCTAATTAATTTAAGGTCCCAATAAGTTTATGACCTCGATCGCTAGGGCACTATGCTGAGACACACGAATCGGGAAGATCTAGATGGTCAACCGAAAAGGCCAACAACATCGGATCAACAGTAATATGACTGCTCTAATTTCTCTTGGTTACATCATTACAGATTGGCTGTACATACTAGTATATTTATATTTCACATGTTTCTTGGTATCAGAGTAATAGAAAGTGATGAAGAAAATAATTAAAATATTATTTTCACCGCACATATTTAGAAGGGTTATTTAGATTTTTCATTCTATTTTTATTCAGAAAGAATATTATGCATTTTGAATTTTTTTAATTTGTGCACTATTAAATTACGTTTTAATATACAAATCTTTACCATTTTTTGATCAACACTCAATTTTGACCTTAAAAGGCCTAAACTATATTTGAAAAGAAAAAGATAATTTATAATTTTGTACTCTATATTTTTCCTTTACTCATAAGTATACCATGTGTTTTGAACTTTTACCTTTTTAATACCATCGAATTACGTTTAATATACCTAGTAATTACATTTCTCGGTCAACACTTAATGTTGGCCTTAAAACGCCCAAATTGCTTAAAAAAGGAAAACAAAAACTAAGTATAATTTTTTTTTTTTGGTATACTCTATATTTTGTTTCATTCAAAAAATATATCATGCCTTTAAACTTCTACATTTTTATGTTCTCATATGGCATTTTAGCACATGAATTTATATGTTTTCTCGATGAAATCTTAAATTTAATATTAAAAGACCCAAAATACCCTTGAAATTAAATAAACAATTGAAGAAATTTTAATTTAAATTAAAAGCTAAATAAAGGAGCTGAGTCGGGGGTTGGAAGGGGTGCACGGCACCGGGGTGGTAAAGGGTTGGGTGATTATGATGATGAGGTTGAGAAATTTGAAAATTTTTTTTGGTGGAGAAAATTAAATATTTTGTCGTTTTATAATTTTTCTTTTTAAGAGTATTTTGGACATTTTTAGGTCAAAATAAAGTTTTTCTCAAGAAAAATATTCATTTATATGTTAAAGATAACATGATGATATAAATGCATGACTTTAAATGCTAGGTATACTTTATAAGTTAAGGCAAAGTAAGGATCTAAAAGGTATATAATCCAAATTATACTTTTCTTTTGAATGGAATTTTGGACATTTTTAGATTAAAATTTTGTGTCGAATAGATTTGAATATTAAAAGTCATCAGATAGTATAAAATTGTAAAAGTTCAAAATGTAGAATAGACACTTTTAGTTGTATTTGTATAACATTATAATAATCAATTGATTTTAATATAATACTTTTCAATCATATTTATCTGGAATTTTTAATAGAATGATCTAACTGTTATAGTTAAGACTTTCATACATATATATATATATATATGTCTTGATACGAACCACGTTAAGAACTGACGCGACCCTAACCAAATTGGTATCCAAGATCAAATCCTAAACAGCTGTGATTTTGCAAATGTGATTACTCGGTCCCTTCTAATACTTGAATCACACATTTGTTAGGCTGGTTGTCATATGTAATTCCCTCAATAGGCCTCCACGCAGTAGTTTGAGACCAAGTTGTTTGAATCAGCCCACTAAGTGCATCTTTGAATTTCTTTGCGCCAGCCCTCGTAACCGGACCAATGGGAACTTGAATTGGATTTGAAAATACCTCATCCCATGAGCTCTTGCCTGTGCTACTGAAGTCCTCATCATGTCTCTTTTTCTTTTGTAGGTTATAACTTCCAACATCATCTAATTAATTAATATAAAAATTTGAGTGTAAAGTGGTTACCTGCATAATTTAGTGGTAATATCATATCTAACTCCACCAAAAAGTGCAGAGTTTAAATCTCCCCTCCCACAAGTTCAAAGAAAAAAAATTGAGTGTAATTTTTTTTTACAGCAATAGTAATTTTTGTAATGAAAATCATATACACAGGATATGCACTGTTATATTAAAACATCCGATTCACTCATTTATATATTCTTCTTATTATATTGCTGCGTATCAATATTACATGAAATATTATCGATGCCAATTGTATATGAAATCCAAATATGCTGATAGCAAAAATGTTTGTTTGTTCGTTTGTTTTTTTGTTTTTTGTTTTTGTTCTTTTAATCTGAAAAGACTTTGTCAGTATCCAAAGCAAAATTGGCCCCATATAAGATCCGTAGCCACCATTAGTTTTCGATTTCCATTATTGTTTTTGTTCTGATTCTGTGGAACCCACACGCAACTAATTTTAAAATAAACCAACTTTTTTTAATATAAGAAAAAATGAACTAATTTAAGCATACATATAAGAACACGACTATTGGCAATCTTCCTGGATTTGAGATGACATCAGTCACATGAATCTGCCCTCCAACATTTTGGCATGTTTAGCACATAATCAACATAAAAGAAAGCAAAGGAGAAAAAAAAAGGAAAAAAGAAAGAAATTAAAAAACAAAAAACAGAGAGAAAAGAAAAGAATATTATTATTAGGTACGAGGGATATGGAACTTGAAAGGGGACGGAGGAATCGAGGTAGAGGGATTAAAGAGGATAAAGGACTGAGAATCACTTTGGGACACCAAAAACTATTCTCCGAAGTGGGATTGGAATATGAGCTGAGGGGAGGCCCCCAAAAAAAAAAAAAAAAAAAAAAAAAAACATTTCCCTCAAATCATATTCATCCTTCTGTTATTCCTGCCTTCGTACCAAACGCACATTAAACGCATTGCTTTTGAGTTGATCTTTATTATCTGTAAGTCCTTTTTCTTTCTTTTTTGAAAAATGTTAAAAAACCGAAAATGGTTTAGGCTAGAACAATTTGAGATATCAAAATCGGTTAATATCTTCTCAAGACAAGTAAGGGCTCTTTCAATTTATTAAAAAAAAAAGGATTTTTTTTTTTTTTGTTTGGTGACTCCATTGAAGTCGAATTGAAAAGAAATGTATAAAAGCAGAAAGCACCTTCGGTATTAATTATTGCAAGCACCAATCTATGACCATACACGTTCTAAACAAGCGTGATCAATTTGTATAACAAGTTGTGAATGAGAGGAATAAAATACCCCAGACCCGTTTGGGGTATTTTATTGGAAGCTTTTCCATGGTCACGGTTAAGGAAGTGAATAGCATTTTTTGTAAATAAGTTCAGAAAATAATATGATTAAAACATCTGAAATAAATAAGAGTAAATAACAAACTTATAATGTAAATAATTTATTTATTTTATAAATATATAGTAATCTAATAAATTTTCTTTTTTACTTGCTAAATTTATTGTTAACTTACATATTTTAAAATCTTACTATTTGTTTAAATTATTTTCATAAAAATGCTATTAATAAAAATTTCTCGAACCACATGGTTATTGCAAAAATCCTGAATCAAAAGACCACCTTACATATTTATGTATATAAATATGCATAGAACTATATATTTTTAACTTAGGATGAAGAATTCAAAGTGTACACTTTTTAGTATGATTGCATGTGATATTACTATTATATTATACTTGCAATCATAGTCTATTTTACAATTTGTAAAGGGTAAATAATCAAATTTTGAGTTAGTTTGGGATTGTTGTGCTTTCGATATAATTTATACTTTTGCTTCTATTTAAAGGAGAAGTATAAACTAAAAGTAAAATTTACAAATTAGAACTTCTTCAAACAACTATAAAAATGTATTGATTTTTCTTATAAATGATTTTTGAGTACTTTTTCCAAACACAAAATTTGCATCTTAATTTATGTAATAAACTTTTGGAGTCTCCAAAAATATTACCAAACTAGCCCTTTATGTTATAGCAAAAAAATATTAATTTTTCCATTATTTTACACCTTATATTTATCTATGTCATTAGTGACGTACTATGTAGCTTCCATGACAGTAGTACCTAACCTATTAATTAATTTTTTTCATTATAAGCGAGTAAAATTTAACTTCAGCGAAAGTCACACAATAGTTGGGGTAAGATGACAGAACATTTCAATTCAAACAAACCAAAGAAAAAAAAAAAGAAAAGAAAAGAAAAGTAAAGAAAAAAAAAGGCTTACAAATCTAAGACAACGCCGGGCTTTAAGGCACAACAAAGGGCCTAATTCCCTCTTCATCTCCAACAGAATTGGGCAATGTCATAATTGCATGACCCTTCAACATGTGAAATACCTCTCCATTCTGTTGGCTAAGCATTATCATTTATCTAAATTATACATGTATTATTTCACCATTTCAAAGGAGCAGGCCACATTTCGTAACCAAAGGGAAGGAGGACTCTAAACCACGTGCTGAAAAAGTTTACTTAATCCCAACTTAATTTTTTGCAAATCACGATACCATCCCAATTACAAGAAACTTAACATTGTTTTAAATCCTCTAATGTCTCGTTATATCCCTCTGATTTAAATAATAAAAAAAAGGAAATATGACTTCCATAAACTACGGAGCAGGGAAGGGCTGGAGCTTCCCACCACTTTCTTTTTTATTTATTTTTTTTATGTTTTCTTAAAAATGAAAATTTGATCATAATAGTCCCATAATTACTCATTATAATTTTTTAGCCTCTCCTAATAAAATTTTTTGGCCTCCTCACTATATGAAGACAAGGAAATATAAAATAAAAGATCCTACGACTACTGACGTTAAACTCTAAACTACAGATAGGTCTGATGTAATTGAATTTGTAAAGATGATAATCAAACATGCAAAAACACTTGTAAAATTATGTACATCTTTTGTGTCCTTCAGCCTTTGTCATGTAGTATCTCCACCTTTTCACCCATATAGCCTTTTTGGGTCTTAAATACCAAAATTTATTTTCTATAATTTAGAGTATTTAAAATCACACCACACTCTCATGTAGGGCCCACCTAAAGTATTAATCGAACATTCTTATCAGTGTCTGATTGATAACATTTAATGAGGGTATACTAACACTGATCATCTTTGATCCCAGACCTTTTTCTTTTTTGTTTTCCTTTTTTTTTTTCGCGCAAAAAGAAGACATATACACTAGCAATATTGACCACAACAATGGGATGTGTCATGCGTGCGTTTAAAAATACAGTAATTTTGTGGCCATGTGATGATTGGTTAGTTTCGATGCAGATTTCAGCGTGAACTTTGTTTTCATTGATTGCTTGTCAAACACATGCAAGATGTTAAATTGATAGCACTGGTTCATAATGCACTGATGAAAAGTGAAAATTATCATGACAAGGTCAAAGTTGTGGTTGATCTAATTAGTAATACCAAAATTATGAGGAATCTTTTATGTTGATCCGAAAGCTCCTAAAGTTGTATCCAAGGTTTAACATTATTCTTATTTACGCACGTGGTCCTTGTAGCCACAGAGCCGCAAATTGATGCTTATACGCTATTAGATGACGAGGATGCCATAAAGATGGTATGGACCGACTCCAAAAGTTATGGATATGTTTTGAAGAAGATCACGCTTATCGGGATGATTAATTAGTTTTTAACCACATGTTACTTATTGTGGTTTTGTTTTTTTGTTTTTTTGTTTTTTGTTTTTTTGCTTGTGACTATTCATTACATCACCTGCATGTTTGATATTTAGTATGTGAACATAAAATCGTGCTCCTGATTAATGGTTTAACTCCCGTTTTGCCCTAATTTAAATCTAATTTTTAAATTTTCTTTTTATTGTATCTTTTTTCTTTTTTTCAAAAATTTAAATTATAAGTTTGAACTTATTATGATTCAAATGGATTCTTAGTTGTATTCTTATTTAGCAGCAAAAGACCAATCTTGCTAGTTGTTTCACAAATTACTTAAATCAGTTGGAGTTGATTTTATTCTGTCTAAATGATAATGATGAATATCAATAATATTTGAACAATATTATGTAATTGTAAATATTTTATTTTTATTTTTTAACAGTAAGTAAAGAGAACTAATGCAGTAATCATCAGAAATATTATAGTCTAATTATAATAAAATTTTCCACTTAATATTACCAAAAACAAATAAAGAATACAAGAAGTAAAGCAAAATCTCACAACCGAAGCCTTAGGGCCTGTTTGACTATGGTCTCAGTTTTTAGTGTTCAGAAATATTTTTCAAAGATGAAAAAAAAAAAAAAAAAGTGACAACTCATATATGTTTTAAAAGAACATATGATGTTTGACAATTGTTTTGAGAAAATAGATTTGCAAAAACGAAACCAAAACATATATATTTGGATAGATGTTTTTACAAATACTATTTTTTTTTCATTTAACTTCTATCTTTAACTAGGGTCGGGATTGGTTTTCAAGATAGGAGACGGAGTTTCAAAACTAAAGTCAAGTTTCGGGACAAGGGTATGGAGTCAGAGTTGAATTTTGAGACTGGACTCGGGATCAAGTTTCATAACAGGGGTAAGGGTTAGGATTTGGGACCAGGGTTGAGATTGGGATTTGGGACTGAGATAGGGTTTCGAGACCAATATCAGGGTTAGGATTTGGTACCAAGGTTGGGGTCGGGCTTTCAATCCAGAATCCTGACCACGACTCTAGTATTGCAACTTGATCCTGAGCCCGACCCCTACTCTAAATATCCTTACTCCAGTTACGAAATACAATCTAATCTAGTTCTTAACACCCGATCCTAGTTTAGAAACTCAACCTTGGTCTTGAAACCGGACCATGACCCTGATCCCATAACTTGAACCTGATCACGGCCTCAACCCTTGTTCTGGAACCCAACCTTAACCCCATTCCCAAAACCAAACCTCGACCACTATCTTGAATCCAAACCCCTATTCCGAATCTGGACCCCCAACCTACGTTCTAAAAAACCCCGACCTCAGTCCCTAAATCGACCCCAACCCCTATCTCGAATCCAGATCTCGACCTCCACTTGAAAACTCAACCTTGTTCCCTATCACAAAACTCAATCCCGACTCCAAACTCAAATTTCATCCCCGACCTCCATATCGAAACATATCCCCGACTTCAACCTCCATTCCGAATTCCAACCTTGACTTGCAAAATTCAATTTTGAAACAACCCCAACTCCAGTTCCCAATCCCAGCCTTGATCCTCATCCCGATACTTGACCCTCCGACTCCAACCCCAGTTTTGAATCATGACCTCAATCCCAGTCCCGAAATATGACACCAGGTCCGAAACCTGACCCTTGGTTTGAAACCCAACCCTTGGTTCGAAACCCGACCCCGAAAACCTGACCCCAATTCATATATTGATATTTAAAAAAGAAAAAAACAAAGAAATTTTATTCTTGTTTTCTTTTTTAAATATCAATAATGAATTTGGTTGGGAATCCACACCCTTACCTCTATCTTGAACCCGAAAACATGACCCAGTTCTAACCAGACCCTTGACCCCAAAACCTGACTCTTACTCCAACTCTAGTCTTGTATCCCAGTCCCGACCTTGTACTAAAAGTTGTTTTTAGAAAATGCCGAAAACTACAAAATATTATTTTCTGAATTTTTCTACTTTTTAGAACATTCTCCCAAAAAAAAAAAAAAAAAAAAGTCAAATACCTCTGTTTGATTTTAAGAACAAAACTAATGTTTAAAAACAAAAATCATTTGAAATTGAATGGCCAAACAGGCCCAGAAAATCCGAGGACTAGAGGAACCACTGGACCTCTACTCTTTTTTTTTTTTTTTTTTTTAAAGAGAGAAAAAAAAAAAAGAAAAAACGAAAAAAAAAGGCCTCACTAAAGCCACCCATTAGCTACGCTGTCGACAAAACGAAAGCTGAATAAGATCCAGCTTAGCTGTCAACTGATTTCCTTCCCGGAAAATGTAATGGTGTGCACATGTTGCATCATATATATATGCATATATATTATATTCATATGATTATATATATACAATAAACTGGATTTGAAATGAATTTGTATTCTGTGCAGAGTATTAAGCTAGCATTCAAGAAATATTGTAATTGCTCCCCTTAAATTGCTGACATTGGATTGAAGTGTAACTTAATTTGTCGTTTGAATCATTGTTAATCCTTTTATGATTCCCCTATAATCAAATCAAGAGTACTCGACAATTCTGCCATTCAAGAAGCCAATCCTTGACTTAGATGATTGAACAAAATTATGTCGTAACTATTTGTTTTCTTTACGTAACAAACTTTTGACTTATTTTTTAATGACTGGATTTGTAATTAACTGGTGTGGCCTGTCATGTGTTTATATGTAAGGCCGTTTATTTTAACATATCTCTAAGTAATTCATAATCTACCTCGTATATGTTCACTTTGTCAAGCACTATTTTCATCAGAAAGCTAAAAGAGCACTATTTTTCCTTTTTTTTTTTTTTTCCCTAAATGATTTCTTAGTACATATATAAAACTTTCCTTCCACTGAAACATGCATGTTAAAAAAAAAAAAAAAAAAAGACGTCCACCTATTAATGATATAGACAAAACGTAATTTAATTACTTGCCAAACATTTTTAACCCAGATGTGAATTAGCTAATAATCAAGATTAATGTTAACTAATGATTTTTCAGTAATACTTATCTATTCATGGTGATTGACTTTTAAATTTTTTTTTAAAATTAGATAATATAAATAAAATAAATCAAAAAAAGTTTAGCTTACATCATCATTTACATATTGCATATATTGATATTTAAAAAAGAAAAAAAAAATTTATTTGTAGTGTACTACTAAAAAATTTATTACAATCATGTACTCCCTGTAGTACTCTAAGAATATACAGAGGATCTATTTCTTCAAATTACTATTGTTATGTTTCTTAGCCTGATAAATGTAATTAATATTAGGATATAGCTGCCATATATAGTGACAACTCGAACAACCACTAGTCTAGGAAGCCACCAATTGTCAAAGAAAAGAAAGGAGCAAAAAGTCACCGCCCCAAAGTCAATGTGATGACTGTTGGACTGTGAATTTAGCCTATATCTCGTTAATTCTATCTAACATGATATTAGAGACAAGTTTTATACGTGATTGTGGATTTAGATCTCATCATTTCTTGTATATAATACACTATATATGGGATATTGGATCGTGAATTTATAACTCTTTCTGGACACTCTTATCCATTAATATAGTTTTTATGGATGATGAGTTCTTTTTAAATCCACTTGATAATAACAATAATTAACACTATCCAACTACACTTGGCTCATGAATTCAATTAATTTAAACTATCAATAATTAACACTATCCAACTACACTTGGCTCATGAATTCAATTAATTTAAACATACACTAATACGTTAATTCCAAAGTCGATCTCTCACTTTCAAGTAAGAAAGGAACGTACAAAAAAGACAAAATATAATTGGCACTGATGGGGCCATCGAGTGGGATAGAGCTTAACAAGGCCAACCAAGGTGGTCCAGGTGGCCAGGTTTCGCTTAACCTCATTTCAGAAAAAGAAAAATTGAAGGATGTGAATATTTATATACACAATATATATATATATATGTATATATATAATTGTGAGTTGTGTGATCCTTTCACCAGCTGTTGTTGTAAAGCCAAATATGGAAAATGGCGTTGCAAAATCCAATCACTTTGCCAATTTCTCACACGACGACAAATCACCCATCATATACTTAGTGTCGGCCACATTCAATGCCACAAAGAAAGCACCTTTCGAAAGCTTTGTTTATCCATAATTCCACATATGTGGACATATATATATATATATATATATCTATATATATGTTAGAAAATATAGAGAGTATATACAGCATAAACAACGAATAAGTGAATTCAAATAGAATATAAAGAAAATTGATTACATCAAAACTCAACCTTAACACGAAGGAAATAACACAATCTAAGATCGTCGAGGCACGTGAGACACGCTTTCCTTAAAATAGATTCGCCCTCTCCGGTTAGTGCACGAAGTTTCAAAAGACGTCTGTCTCCCAGGATACAACGACGAACAATAGTAGTCTACTACGATCGAAAACCGCTTCCGGCGAACTTGAAACCAAAGTCTTCCCTCTATCACCAAAATAAAAAAAACCCGACCACTACAAGAGAAAACTAGAACAAGAAAACAGAAAGAAAAAACTGTGCTTTGGGATTTTGTGTGCATTGAGTGTCTTTCAAGCTTGTGGAGGCCTCCTTTTATAGGCTCAATGATGGGGTGTTACAAAACCGAAAATTAATTCGGTTTTAATTTCTGAATTGAATTAGCTGCCTATTTAATTCTTGGAATATGAATGTTTTTCCAGGAATAACAGCAGTCATCAAGGATGACTGTTTGTATCCTAAAAATTTGGAATTGTGTTGGAGAGAGAAAAAAATTCCAAAACAAAGCCCGCGCAAGGGCAAGCTCGATGAACCGACATTCGCGTCGCCCACGTCATGCGGGCTCACACATTGGGCCTCTAACCCATCGGGGCAGTGATTTGCACCTTCCCTCTCCCCCCTGTATATAAGAGAGGATCTTGGGTTTACAATCTTACCCAAGTTCAAAAGTGTAAATCCTTATAAAGTCCATCTAACTTTCATGCCTAAGCAATATGGGACTCCACATTTATAAGCAACTTTCCAACAAAATTCTATTCCATTGGACACACTTTGAGCATCAATTTCTCATTCACCCGAATACCATTTTGAGTGTATAAATATATGATTGCGATCTCCTCGCAACGGAGAACGCAAATCCACCAAGACCCGTTAATTATATTAAGTAGGTCTTACTCAAATTTGGACCTCAAAATGGTTCTTCAAAATGGTTTAAAAACCATTTTTCCAACAATCACCCACATGAATGAAAATTGACCAACAACGAGGGAAAACATAAGACACTACACGATGATAGAGTTCTGCGGTTAACATCTGCATAGGATAGGTAGGTGTTAACCCTTGAACCTTCTCTTGTGACAATATACTTACTTTACTGGCTGATCAATAGACGCGTTGTCCTTGAACTGTTCTGCCGTTTGTGTAAACGATAGTATACCTCACACATATATTTCCTGACATAGTTTCAGTTCTCATAGTTATGTCCATTTTGGCCGTGGACATCGTCCCGGTTCTGCAAAAGTTTAAAAAAATTGAGCCCTAGTAATTCTTCTTTGAAGTGGCCCCACTTCTCTCTCACATAGGTGATTTTTTAATTAAGAGTATCCCGCATTACTCCGCTCGGATTCCCGACGCTTAAAAATCATTAAAAGTATAGCTTAACCTATCTCGTACAGGTATCACTGTTTTCATCATAGGAATGAGCTGGAGGGTAACCCCACAGTGATCCTACTTGGTCTATACAGTTTAGTTATCCCATTGAACCTAGATCTTAGGATCTCCAGTCAACTAGGTTGGGTTTCCATGATTTCAACCTATTATATCGTAGGCTTAGGTCCCATTCCCCTTGATAATTTCTCAACTAAATCTCTATTCAATCATTTGGTTAATGGATCCGCAATATTTTCTTTTGACTTTACATAGTCAATTGTTATGATTCCAGTTGAGATTAATTATCTAATGGTATTGTATCGACGACGAATGTGTCTTGACTTTGTTATACATGATATTCTGTGCCCTGCCAATAGAAGATTGAATATCACTATGTATATATATTGCAGGCACAGGTTTTGGCTACTCTGGAATATCTTCTAAGAATTGTCGTAGTCATTTAGCCTCTTCGCCACTTTTATCTAAAGCAACAAACTCATATTCCATCGTGGATCTGGTTATTACTGTCTGCTTAGAAGATTTCCACGGTACTGCTGCACCCCCCAAAGTGAATACATATCCATTAGTGGCCTTAGAATCCTGTATATCAGATATCCAACTTGCATATGAATATCTTTCGAAAACAGCAGGAAATCTAGTATAATACAGCCCATAGTTACGAGTATAATGTAAGTACCTGAGTACTCTAACAATTGCTTTCCAATAGTCAGCCCCTGGATTACTCCTGAACCCGCTTAAACAACTCACAGCAAATGCAATATTTAGTCTTGTACAACTCATTAAGTATATTAGACTCCCTGTCACTCTGGCATACTCTACTTGAGATATACTTTCTCCTCTATTCTTAGACAGATGTTAATTTAAATCAACTGGAGTTCTGACCACACCAGAATCATCTTTATTGAATTTATCAACTATCTTGTCTACATAGTGTGACTGACTCAATATAAGACCATTAGGTGGCCTTATAAATTTAATTCCCAATATTACATCAGCCAATCCCATGTCTTTCATGTCAAATCTTGAATTCATCATATCCTTGGTAGATTTGATCATCCGATCATTGCTATCTGTGATTAGCATGTCATCTACATATAGACAGAGTATGACATATCTGTCTTTTGTATTTTTGACATAAACACACTTATCACACTCATTGATTTTGAACCCATTTATTATCATGACACTATCAAATTTCTCGTGCCATTGTTTTGGGGCTTGCTTAAGTCCATACAATGACTTCACAAGTTTGTAGACTTTCTTTTCTTGTCCTGGAGCTATACAACCCTCGGGTTGTTCCATATAAATTTCTTCTTCAAGATCTCCATTAAGAAAAGCTGTCTTTACATCCATCTCATGAACTTCAAGATTCCGTAGTGCGGCAATCGCCAAATCATTCTTATAGAGGTTATTCTCGTGACGGGAGAATATGTGTCAAAGTAATCAAGGCCTAATCGTTTTATTACAAGTCTGGCCTTATACTTATCAATTGTTTCATCTGCCTTCATTTTCCGTTTGAAAATCCACTTAAAGCCTAATGGTTTACTTACTGGAGGAAGATCCACTAACTCCCAAGTATGATTTTGCAAGATAGAATCAATTTCACTCTTTATGACTTCTTTCCATAAAGGACCCTCAGTTGAGCTTATAGCTTCTTTATACGTTTGAGGTTCAGCTTCTGGCATATAGGTCAGAAAATCTGGTCCAAATGATTTTCATGTCCTTGCCTTTTTGCTTCGTCTAAGCTCTACTTCCTCTTTTTCAGTTTCATAATTTTCCTCTTAGTCCTGACTATTCTCTTCAATAGTCTCATATGTTTGTTTAGACGAACTTGGACTATCTTCCTTGGAATTATAAGGAAATACATGTTCGAAGAACAATGCATTCCTAGATTCCATTATTGTGTTCTTGTATATATCAGGATTTTTAGATTCATGCACAAGGAATCGATATGCGCTATTATTGTGGGCATAGCCAATGAAGATGCAATCAACCGTTTTAAGACCTATTCTCATCTTCTTTCGCCCGGGTACTAATACTTTAACAAGACATCCTCATACTCACAAGTATTTGTAGGAAGGCTTCCTTTCTTTCCATAATTCGTATGGGGTTTTATCATCTTTTTTCCGGGGAACATTATTTAAAAGATAGTTAGCCGATAAAATGGCTTCCCCCCACATGTTCTGTGGCAAACCAGGACTTAACAACATTGCATTCATCATATCTTTTAAGGTACGATTCTTGCGTTCAACCACACCATTTGAATTAGGAGAATAAGGTGGCGTGACCTCATGAATAATACCATGTTGTGCACAAAAATCACTAAATGATTCCACATATTCACCACCACGGTCACTTCTTACCATCTTAATTTTCTTATTAAGTTGGTTCTCAACTTCTTGCTTATAAAGAACAAATTTCTCTATATCCTCATTTTTGCTTTTAAGCAAATTCACATAGTAATATTTTGTGCTATCATCGATGAAAGTGATAAAATACTTATTACCACCTCTTGTTTGAACAAACTTTAAGCCACAAACATTACTATGAATTAATTCAAGTGGTTCAGTATTCCTTTCAATTGTTTGAAATGATTATCTTGTTTGTTTTGCCTCTACACAAGTTTCACACTTATGTTTTGAATTAATTTCAAAAATAAGTATGTGATCTAAGTTAATTAATCTACGCAATGTATCAAAATTAACATGTCCTAGTCTACCATATCATAAGTTAGAAGACTCAAGCATATAAGCGAAAGACTTTTTATTCTTATCGATGGATTTGGGCTTAACAGCCATTGCATTCATTTTCCACATCCCATCTTTCATATAACCCTTTCCCACATACATTCTATATTTGGACAAAATAATTTTCTAGGCTTCAAAAATCATCTTAAAGCCATGCAAGCTCATCATTGTTTTGGAAATCAGATTCTTCCGGATATCAGGCACATACAACACGTTGTGCAGCTTCACTTCCTTTCCGGACGTCATCTTCAGGAATACAGTCCCTTGACCCTTGATCACAGAAGTTGCAGCATTGCACATATACAGCTTCTTCCCAGTTTTCAAAGGAACTAGATCAGCAAATGCAGCTCTATCTGAACAAACATGACAGGTGGCATTAGTATCTAACCACCATTTCTTTGGGTTAGAATCCACCATGTTGACTTCAGAAACCACAGCCAAAAGACTGATGTCAGACTCCTCTTTGGTGATAGCATCCACCACATTGGCCTCTTTCTTCTTGTTTCTTTTCGATAATCTACAATCAGTCAACTTGTGACCCATTTTGTCACAATTGAAATGCTTTTCTTGGAATTTATGTTTCTTAGAAACTCCACTTTTGGGTCCCAGTTTAGACCCCATCTTGTTGAACTTTTTGTTCTTCGAGCTTTGACCATGGTCCACCATATTAGCCTTAGCGGAATTGGCAACAACATTGTTGGAGAGCTTATTCTCCGAGCCCTTATTATCCTCTTCAATATGAAGTCTAACAATGAGGTCTTCCACGTTCATTTCCTTTCTTTTGTGCTTCAAATAGTTTTTGAAGTCTTTTCACGCATGGGGTAGCTTCTCTATAATAGCCGCTACCTGAAAAGACTCACTAATAACCATTCCTTCAGCATGAATTCTGTGAATGATTAGTTAAAGCTCTTGAACTTGACTGATGACAGTCTTGGAATCCACCATCTTAAAGTTCATGAATTGTCCCACTAAGAACTTTTTAGCACCGGCATTTTCAGACTTGTACTTATGATCCAAGGACTCCCACAGTTCCTTGGCCGATCCTTTCATGCTATACAAACTATAGAGCGAATCAGCCAAGCCACTCAGAATATAATTCCGACACAGGAAATCAGAATGCTTCCAAGCATTGAAAGCATGCTGCACTTGAGCATCTGACTCATCCTCTCTAACAATAGGAGGATACTCTTTCAAGAATCTCGCAAGATTCAGAGTGGTCAGATAAAACAACATCTTTTGTTGCCACGTTTTAAAATACAGTCCGGTGAATTTGTCCGGTTTTTCATTGTGATTAACAGGAACCGAAACCACCAAACGCTGCGTTGAAGACGAGGCTCCCCCAGGTGATGGCACCGGCGTCACAGATGGATTCTCAGTTGGTACGAAATTCATGTTTCTGGCCATTTCTGAAAACAAGCCAAATATTAGTACCAAACTAATATAAATAAATATTATAACACCAAGAGCAATTAAAGAAAAATTATAAATACTTATAACTTATTAGTATAATAAGATATATGTTATATATATGTACTAACGTTTGAAAAGAAAAACGTTAATAAATATTATACATACATTTATTACAATAAACCTGAAGGAAAGAACGTTATAATTCCATATTTAAGTCTATTGATTGCCTGATCCGCTCCGACCAGAAAAACATTGTTCCGCGCCAAGAGCCCTTATGCTGGTCCTTATCGAGAAGATGCCTTTGAAGGAGCATCTCACAAGGTGTCCAACCTGACACCAATCACATCATCACCCCACGACTGCAGGCGCCGTCTACCTACTACTGACACAAGTCATGTTATCACCCGCCTCCACCTACCCTGACGAGTGCAACCCCCTTTTTATGATAATGGGACAGCCGCCTTGCTATGCTGTGTCAGGTCAGGGACACATGGTACCGGCTTATTGGACCCTCAGCACCTACTAGCCTAAGGCCTGACCGGTCACTAGGGGTCCAAGGTAGCCGACCCGGCTGGGTCGCCCCAAACGCCCAAACCCACAAGGGATGCCTATAAATAGGGGAGGAATTCACAAATTCAGGTATAGTCATTCTTACCTTGTCAAAGCTCTGCCTCTCCTCTTGCTCATCAGTACCCTTACTGACTTAAGCATCGGAGTGCTTGTGGCAGGCACCACACTGGTATCCCCATCATTCCGAGGTGCTTCCCTTTTACAGGTGACCCACGGCGGAGTAACTTGCCGGCTGCAACCCGACCACCTGATCATTTTGGGTGTTGTTGTCGGAACCATTTTTGGCATCAACAAAGTCAAAACATATATGCGTGTAAAATAAATACAAACCACAAAAAACAAAGAGTTAGTGATTTTACGGTTTCCAACCTATTGAACTGACAAACATACATACATACATATATATATATATATATAGAAACTGGAAAAAACCAAAACCGTTAGCTATTCTTTGTTTCTAAAAATTGAACTATCGTATATATATATATGTATATAACCATAAACTGCAGCTACAACAAAATATGTAAGCAATTCCGTCCGAGTCAGAATAACCTGTCCATTGTCTATGATACGAATCTGTTTTAAGATTGTTTGAAAATATAGAGAGTATATAGAGCATAAACAACGAACAAGTGAATTCAAATAGAATATAATGAAATTGATTACACCAAAACTCAACCTTAACACGAAGGAAACAGCATAATCTAAGATCATCGAGGCATGTGAGACACGTTTTCCTTAAAACAGATTCACTCCTTCCGGTTAGTACACGAGACTTCAACGGACGTCTGTCTCCCAGGATACAACGACGAACAATAGTAGTCTAACATGATCGAGAACCACTTCCGGTGAACTTGAAACCAAAGTCTTCCCTCTATCACCAAAACCAAAAAAACCCGACCACTACAAGAGAAAACTAGAAAAAGAAAACAGAAAGAAAAAACTGTGCTCTGGGATTTTGTGTGCATCGAGTGTCTTTCAAGCTTATGGAGGCCTTCTTTAATAGTCTCAATGATGGGGTGTTACAAAATCAAAAATTAATTCGTTTTTAATTTCCGAATTGAATTAGCCGCATATTTAATTCTTGGAATATGAACGTTTTTCCAGGAATAACAACAATCATCAAGGATGACTGTTTGTATCCTAAAAATTCAGAATTGTGTTGGAGAGAGAAAAAAATTTCTAAAACAAAGCCCGCGCAAGGGCAAGCTCGATGAACCGACATTTACACCGCCCACGTCGTACGGGTGCACATATTGAGCCCCTAACCCACCGAGGCTGTGATTTGCATCCCCCGCTGCGCGTGAGAGAGCACATTGGGTTCACAATCTTACCCAAGTCCAAAAGTAAAAATCGTTATAAAGCCAATCTAGCTTTCATGCCTAAGCAATGTGGGACTCCATATTTATAAGCAACTTTTCAACAAAATTTTATTCCGTTGGGCACACTTTGAGCATCAATTTCTCATTCACCCGAAAACCATTTTGAGTGTATAAATATATGATTGCGATCTCCTCGCAATGGAGAACGTAAATCTACCAAGACCCGTTAATTATATTAAGTGAGTCCTACTCAAATTTGGACCTCAAAATGGTTCTTTAAAATGGTTTAAAAACCAGTTTTCCAACAATATATAGGTGTTAATTTCCCCATTTTTTCATTATTAAGTAAAAATCTTCAACTTCTCCTACACTGAATTAGTGTGATAATTAAGAATTTGACTTATGGTTTACATGTCTTAATTTGTTTGGATGAAATAGTTCCTCAAAAAGCAATTCAATAACTTTGGTGTCTGTAATTTCAATGTCTCCAAGTTACACTTCAAGTGTAGGCTCTAAATTAGGTTATTTGACTGCAAAGATTGAAATAACCACTTAGGTAAAAACTAGTGTTGATATTTAAAAATCATCTAACAAATATCACAGTAGTAGGGATTCTTAAGAACTATCACGGCAATGAATAATCACGAAACAATAAAAGTAATGCAGAGATTTTCAGATGTTCGCCATAAGTAAAATAGTTATATCCTCTCTAATGCTTGAGGTTTTTACTATCTTTTTCAAATTTACAAATGATGCAATCTATAAAATGTGACATAAGATTTCCAGAGGCCATTATATCATATTCTATAGCCTTATAAGAGATAACCCTAGCAAATAGTTAAAAGAAAAATATTGGGTATTGAATATAAAATCTTCTTTATCAGATTCTGAATGTTGATGTTGGATAATCATGACTTGCAGTTTCAGATTCAAATAGTTGAAATGTGTGCTCCTTTGATTACCGGACATCAAAATCGTCGGGGCGAATCAGGCCACGGCAAGGGCCAAGATCGAGAAGATCTTTGCAATCTATCAACAATTTTCTCCTAGTCCAAAGTGCTTCGATGTTGGTAACTTGAAGTATTACGGGCTTTCAGCAACCGGGATTGGTCGACTACTTTATTGTTAAGTTTGATGGTTATGCCATGAATGCACTATAACTGACATATGTTTCAGGTTTTGTAACTGTCACGTCATTTCAAATCATGCTCACATCGTTTTAGTTTTCTAAATCTCAACAGTTGATATAATTTTAAATTCTTGTACTTTTATCCGGAGAACTGATTTGTTGAATCACTTTGAGCCATTGGATCGGTATTTATCTATACTAGCGGTTGTAATTCTGCGAGCTTCTTGGTATATAAATACCCCATTTTTCTTCTGAAAAATGCTTTGGTTTCCTCATTTCGCCAGTCTCAGAGCAACCCTATTTTTCCTTTTCTTTCGACCCTAATTTCAAGTTTCAAAAGCTTTACCTAACAAAAATCCTACCTTTACTTCTATCTAGGGCTCTCTTTCTCGGTGTGATGTTGAGGCATGGGCCTCCATTGGCTTGAATTTTGTAAGGTTATTTTCTTCTGGACTCCAACTCTATACTTGATAACTTTCCCTTTAACCTATGCCTTTTCATTTCTCTAGTTCTGACCAAATGATTAAGCATGACATGGTGTTTAGCTAAAATCACTCTTATCTAGGTTTCTTTACACTTCCTCCCCTTTCATCATTTTTTATTACTCTGCGTTTTATCATGATCTCAGATGTAATCGTTCTTGGGTACGTGGAGCTCCAACCTAAGACGGGTGAGTTATTTGAATGCAACGAGGACTTCAAAGTGCTACACTCAAGACGGTTGTCCCTCCTCACAATGTTGCCTTTGTTTTACATAAGCAATTCTTCATGGAATAGCTGGAGTATATTGTGCCAAAGACCTGAGATGAAGCATGTAGCCATCCTAAGGCTCGGCCTACTCTAATACCCTCTCTTTAGGGATGCAACGGGGCGGGGCGGGCTCGAAGAATGCTTTCCTGTTCCATCCCTGCATCCCAAAACTATCCTCATTCTCGTCACTATCCCCTTCCCCATCCAGCTTAAATAAAAGTGGGGCTGGGGGATGGAGATTCCTATTTGGGTGGGGGGGGGGGGGTGGGGGGCAGTTTCCCTTACATGCCCCATTCCTCAATACATTGGGTACAAATCCTCTTTTTAATTGAAAAATAAATAAATAAATATGCTTGATTAATACATGTAAAAATTACATAGCATAGTAATAGTCTCTTTGGGTATCGTGTAGGAAGTGCTATTTTTTTAATATTAAACTAATAATGTTTAAAGATATTTCTTTATTATATTAGATATATTTATTTATGAATAAATATACAGATCATATATATATCAAGGCAGAGACAGGGTGGGAGTGCTTTCCATGGTCCGTGTCCCGTCAACTTTTGGGAATAAGATTTTATTCCGGTTCTTATCCCCATCTCCAAAAATTGTCCCATATCCCTGCCTTTTTCATGATGGCTCCCCTGCGGGGATCCATCCCATAGGGAATAATTTAATCCCTACCTTTCTTCCTGTCACCTTTTTCTGTACAACCTTTTTGGAAATGATGTTGAATTTCTTTGAGATCTACCCTTCCTAACATCAAACCCATGCATGAAAGATCATGTCAGATGCCATGCCGGTCTGAAGGCTTCACTTCAAGGCTAAGCTCACAGTACCCAAGTTTCGTTGCATGTATAGCTTTTAGGTGGTATTGAAGTTGATGGGGTGTTACATTCTTAGCCTCTAACCCAAGGAAGTGGAATTAATCTTGGCTCCGCATACAGATGGAAAGGCTTTTTTGTTTTTATGGGTGGCCTGCATTGAAAGCACTTTGTGGATGGGGATGATTCTATCATAGTTACAAGACTCTTCAAATAAACTATAGGGATATTAGCACCTTTATTTTCATTGGCATGGCATTTTCATGTTGGTTATTTCTAACTTTGATTTCCTATATGTTCGCAGATTTTCCCCTTAGGCCACCAACATCCTCTGTGCATATTCTCTTGCTCTCGAATTCTGAAACTTTAAAGTGCTTGCAACACTGGAGATTTTGTTGCTTGTTGCTATTCGTTTGACTCCCCAACTTCAAAAAAGATGTAGAATCTGACATCTGACTCAAGGCAGAGGAGGAGCAATAAGAGCGTAGGGAATGTAGGCGTGTGTTTCCTTTCTTCTAGCCTATTCAGATTGAGACTCTACTGATCATTATCTTAGACGACGATGAGTCTATTGATGCTGGCAATTTTTTTGCTTCTGCTTTCTTCACTATTATTAGCTGATGTACTTGTGTTTTTTTTTTTTTTTTGGTTTTAATTTATATTATTCGTCGTGCAGATATGGTGAAGGGCAGAAAGATCAAGTGTCTTGAAGTTATTGATCTCTGGTAGGGTAAGCGCCAAAAAACTTCATTGAACATATCAGTACAAACTTTAATACTATGGATCTGCTCAATAAGGATTTACCATCTAAAGTGTTTCATGTAGCTCGTATGGGTACGGTTCATCTTGATGATATACTTGTATAGTGGGAGTTTGTTTATTGATGTTCATTGTTATTAACATTTTTTCTAGTTAGACTTAAGTATTGTTCTTGTTTATGTATTAAAAACTTTAATGTAAAGTTATGTTCTTTCTGTAGAAAACCCAATTTGGGAACAAGAGAAAGCTAGGATTTCTTATTCCAATCAATAAAATCAAAATAATATATCAAAAAAGGTTTATATAGGCTAATTAGAAAATATAATAGAAAATATAAAAAGACTAATTTAACTTTAACTGTTGAAAAGAATAAAACCTAATAATAATATGAAACAAGATAAGGAAACAAGCAATAAAATAAATAGAAAACTATATAATCTAACATCCCTTCTCAAACTCACAATGATACTGCAAGTAGCATTAAGAGTTTGTCAAATAAAAACGGAAAAGCAAAGTGGAAAGCGCTTTAGTAAACATGTTAGCAATTTGTATAGATGAAAAAATGAAAGGCAATGTGATTATGCCAAGTTGATAGTGATGTCGAATGACATAACAATCAATCTCAATATGTTTGGTCCGCTCATGAAACATCGAATTACGGGCAATCTAAATAGCACTCTTACTATCACAATATATGAGAGTAGATCGATAAAGAAAAACACCCATATATGCAAGCAACCAATACAACCAGACTATCTCACAAGTAGTAGAAGTAATAGCACGATATTCTGCTTCGATGGATGATCGAAAAATAACATCTTGCTTTTTACTCTTTCAGAAATAAAAGAGTCACCCAGAAAGATACAGAAGCCAGTGGTAGACTCGTGATCCATTGAATTACTAGCCCAATCAGCATCAGAGTAAGCATGCAGCTCTAACAACGAAGTAGATGGAAGTAAAAGACATTGAAACTGAGTGCCTCGAAGATATCTCAAAATACGTAGAACAGTATCCCAATAAACTGTAGTAGGTGCAGTGATAAACTGACTAACTATATGAACTGCATGGGCAATTTCTGGCCGAGTGATAGTGAGATAAACTAAGCTGCCAACAATAGTACGGTATAAATTAGAATCCGGCAAATGAGGACCATCAAAAGGAATATATGAAGCATTACTCTCAAGAGGTGTACCAATAATCTTATTATCAGTAAGACGTGCACGCTCAAGTATATCAGCCATATACCTTGATTGAGAAATAAGTAACTTTTCAGAGAACATGCGACCTCAATGCCCAAAAAATAATATAATAAGCCCAGATCTTTCATGGCAAAATAACGAGCTAACTCAATCTTCAGTGCTATAATACCATCAACACCATCACCGGTAATAATCATATCATCAACATAAAGATAGTAGAATAAGACCCGCATCAGTATGGCTGATAAACAAAGCTGAATTATGATGACTAGATCAAAATCCAAGCGAAGTAATCACCATAGAAAACTTCTCAAATCAGGCTCGGAGTGCTTGTTTGAGACCATAAAGAGCTTTTCTAAGCCGGTAGACTTCACCAGATTGATGAAAAATACTAAGAGGAGATACCACATAAACTTCTTCATGAAACTCACCATTCAGAAAGACATTTTTAACATCCATCTAAGATATGTGTCATTGAGGAACAGAGGCAACTGCAATGAGAGTGCGAATAGTAGTCATTTTTGCAACTAGGTAAAATATCTCCTTATAGTCCATACCATACTCCCGAGAGTAGCTTTTAGTAATAAGTCAGGATTTGTATATTTCAATGGAGCCATTAGACTTCGTTTTGATTCTATAGACCCAACGAGATCCAATTAGTATTTTACCTAGTGGCAAATGTACCAAGTCCCACGTATGTGTCTGATGCACAGTAGTAAGCTCCTCAACCATAGCATCCTGTTAAAGTAGATCACAAACATCATCTTTATAGGACAATGGCTCAGAAAGACGATGAATATAAGCTAAAAAGGAAGTGATAAAACTAGAATAATAAGAATAAGTAAAATTTGGTAGTTTAGTAGACTTATGAGAATGCGTAGAGTAACGCAGGGGAGGAGGAGGATGAGTCACAGTCTCAGGAGATGATTGAACAGCCGTAGGAGGAGAGGGAGCAATAGTAACATCAAGAACTAGAGTACCAGAATCTGTTGAGCTATCAGCGGGAACTCTACAAGAAACATTATTTGAAATTGGAGCAGGTACTTGTGAAACAGATGGTGAGATTGTGTTAGTGTCAAGCGTGAAATGATCGATATATATAAGATCAGACTTGGTCATATTATGAGAACTAATAGGAATAGAAAAGAATGAAATAAGTTCAAAAAACACAACATGACGAGAGACATAATTTTTAACTAACTGGATCAAAACAACGATATCCTTTTTGATATGCACCATAACCCAGAAAGACACACATAATAGACCATGATGAAAATTTACTACGCTCGACATGAGGACGAAGGATAAAACAGGTACAACCAAAAACATGCAAGGAAGAATAATCAGGGGCATATCCATACAACTTTTCAAACGGTGACAGACCTTAATTGTGTGAGGTTCGAATCCTATTAATCAAATAAGTAGCAATAAGAATTGTTTCTCCCTAAATTCACTCGGAACACTGGAAGAAAATAAAAGAGAACGAGCAATTTCAACCAATGCTTATGTTTCCTTTCGGTAACACCATTTTGTTTGGGAGTATCTACACAAGAAGTTTGGTGAATGGTTCCATTAGGGGCAAGCAAATTAGAAAAATCACTAGAAGTATATTCTCCTACTAAATCACAACGAAAACACTTTATGATAACCAAATGTTAAGATTTTACAAGAGCTCGGAAAGTATAAAAAATACTAAGAGAATCAAAACGATGTTTTATAAGTTAAATCCAACAATATCGAGTGCAATTGTCAATAAAAGAAACATAGTATCGTGTAACCCCCTTTTTGTGATCACCGGAGAAGGTCCCCACATATCATAATGAACGAGATCAAATAGAGTAAGAGAAAAGGAAATACTTTTATAAAATGGTAAAGCAGAAAATTTTGCCAGTTTGCAACCACTATAATAAAAAATATCATGAGATTTTAAATTTCTTAATGCTTCTGTATAAGCTACATACTGTAAACGGGATGCCGAAACATGACCAAGACGAAAATGCTATGAGTAAAAATCAGAAGACGAACGACTTAAACAAAAAGACAATAGATCCATACTAGAAGCTATAACTTCTTTTACTTTGAGCTGATCCAAAACATAAAGTCTCCCTCGCCTACGACCTGTCTCAATCAGCTTCTGAAATTGTGGGTCTTGCACGTAACAAGGGGAAGAAGAAATAAATACTAAGTATCCTAACTGACACAATTGACTAACAGAAACAAAATTTAAAATTAGACTAGGAATATAATAAATATCTAAAAGAAACAGAGAAGGTGTGACAATTGAACCAACATCTAGTAATGGCATAGGAGTACCATTAGCAGTCATAACTAACATAAAAGAATTGGGAGATAAAGAAACAAAGGATGATATATCAAGTGACATATAATGAGAAGCTCCAAAATCTAGGACCCAAGGAAGAAGATATACCTGAAGGACTAGAGGATGATAAACCTATATGAGAGAAGGCAGAAATAGCTTGTTGCTGTGTAGCAAGGAACTTCTGAAATTGCTCAAATATCACGCTGATAGACTGAAGAGAATCAACTTTTATGTCCAGTCACGATGAGAAAGTAAATAAAACAAACCAATAATTACCAAACAGGATAGAATAATACTGCAATGCGAAATCAAACTAATAAACAATCAAGACACGTGGAAGTGAGCGATTATACCGACGATCCCAAAAAAGTGTACGAATGGTGGCAGTTATTAGGACGACGACTTTGATACCATGTAGAAAACCAAAAAAATCAATTTGGGAATAAGAGAAAGCAAGTGTTTCTTATTCTAATGAATAAAATCAAAATAATACATCAAAAGATATTTATATAGACTAATTAGAAAATGTAAAAAGACTAATCTACCTTTAACAGTTGAAAAGAAAGAAACCAAATAGCAATAGGAAACGAGCAATAAAATAAATATTAAACTATATCATTTAACACTTCTAATTGCAGTTGTGCATAAAGTTTTGAAAGTGTGTTGTTTAACTCTTTTGAGTTATAAGTAGAACCAGTTGAAAATAGGCATGACACGTGATCATATTACATGAAATTTCTATGATACATATCCATACTTTGTCTATGTCGTTGGTTCTATTGATATTTGTGACCATTAATAGGTCTAGTTACGAAAATTGTGACAAAGATTGTTTTGATCCTAGATTGATATTATTGACGAACCAGATTGTTTAAAAATGGTACTTAGTAAAGATAGCGATTATTGAGCACATAAAATATTGTTTAAAGATGGTACCTGGTAAAGATAGCGATTATTGAGCTCATAAAGTTATTCGTTAATATGTATAATTTTTAAATCATAGATGTGACCAAAAATGAGATTGTTGGGAAATATATAACTGTGGACCTATATATGTGCTATCTAATTTTGGGCCTATTAAAGGTGATGAGCTAAGTTAATTTGGGCTTTTAAACCATTTATTATTTAATATGGGCGTAAGGGTGGCAATTTGTGTCACGTATCGGGTTCGTGTTGTATTAGAGTCGTGTCGATTTTTTTCTTTCCCATGCCAAACACAACCTGTGACATGAAAACGACTTCAAACCGCAACACGAACACTACACAAACCCGTAACGGGTTGACACGACATGAACCGAACTTGACCCGCGACACGAAATTGACTTATGACACAAAATTGACTCACGACATGAACTGAACACGCGATATGAATTTGATCCGAATTGAACTCGTAATTCGAATTGGACTCAAATTGAACCGTAATTAATTTGAATTTAACATAAAAACCAATTCAATTTAAGCAAATTATATACCAAATTCTTAAAAAACCTAGATGAATAATAATTTACCTCAACAAAAATATACCATTGACAAAACAATAAGTTTTAAGGATTATTTTCAAATATAATCATAAAATTAAACTTATTGTTTTTTCTTAAAGGTAAAGGCCAAAGGGGAAATGGCTGCTTCTTTAAGTTTTTTTTTTTTTTAACATTTCAAACTCATGTTCGGGTTGGACATATTTGGGTTGGACCCGAAATTGATACGACATTTGATCTGAATTTGACACGAGTTTGACACAATATTTATTCTAAAATTGACACACAAAAAAAAGGGTCGTGTTGGGTTCTACCGATCCAACCCGAACATGACCCGTTTTTTCCCGTGTCAATTTTGGGTGACCCAAATTTGACCAAACCCCTATTTTTCTCAACTCAAACCCGTGAAATTCGTGTTGTTTTTGAATCGTGTCGTCGTGTCATGATTCATTTTGCTACCCCTATATGGACGTATAGAGACCAATATTTTGTTTTATTATTTATGACAGGCACATAAATAAAATAAAATGGAATAATTAAGCTGCATTCAATAACTTTTAAGGATGGATTTTAAAAACTACTGAGAAAATGCCGTTAAGCTAATGTCATAAATTAAGTTATACATGTTTTTCTCTCTCCTCCCCATTTTCTATATGTTTCTCTCTCTCTCTGCCCTCAGACGCATGACCCCCCCTCTCTATCTTTCCCCTCTCTCACTCCACCCCATCTCCGAACATGTACCCCGATGTCAGGTTCAATCTCGGCGCGAGCTTCATCTCCACACTGATACTAATCTCCTCTAACACCGGATCTTCCAACCTGTCGCCAGATCGCTTCGAACTCCAACAAGACTGCCGCGGGACCGGATATCCTCATCGCGGACCGGAGCAGCGGCGATCGGAGGATGCATCGCCAGGCAACTGCACTCCGTCTTTGGTCGCCGAATCTTCTCTGCCATTTGATCCCCCTACGCTCAAACCCACCATGATTGTGACGAGCTTCGGTACCTGATCTCCTCCGTGCCCACTTGAATCTACTCTTGTGTTACCGGCCCTCCTAGCGCCAGCTTGGATCTGCCCTCGATCCGGCTCGGATCTGCCCTCGTTGAAGAACCAACGGCCTGGGATGCAGTAATTGGAGTACGGGTGCGATTCATGATGTCATAGACATCGACTTTCTTGATCGTGATTCCTTGGAACATATCTAGCTTCTTTGCGAGAGAGACGGCGTCGAGGCCGGTGGCGACAAACTGCTCCGACAGTTGCTGCAAATTCAGAAATAATCATTCTGAATTATTTACTTTTTAATATTTTTATTCTGATTTTGGTGTTGGTGTTGTTGATTAATTTTGTGATTTTAATGAAGCTTAATTTTGTGGTGGAGGAGATCCGATGTCCACCTCATTTAAGCTGTGGCGATGATTTTTGTGGAATTTTAATTATTTTTTGTTGAATTATTGAGTGTTTTAGTGAAAATCTGATTTTTTTTTTTTTTAATGGTGGAGGAGATCGGATGTCCTCCTCATTTAAGCTGTGGCGATGATTTTTGTGGAATTTTAATTATTTTTTGTTGAATTATTGAGTGTTTCAGTGAAAATCTGATGTTTTTTTTTAAATATTCTGACGACGGAATTCAAAAAATCTAACAAAATCAGGAGTTTTCGGTTGATAACAAATTGGTAATTAGTTGGTAATCAATTCGCTAAATATCGACACTCAATAATTAACTGGTTACCAATTTATTAGCTACTGATAATAATGGTTATTGATCGTAATCAATTGATTATCTGTCAGCATAAGTTATCAGTTTCAACTGGTAACCAAATTGTGGAGTTATCGATACCAATTAATATTTAATTGGTATTTTAAAATAAATAAATGTTTATATTGTTTTGTTATGACATTTCTTTCAAGAGTGTAGCAAACATCAATCGGAGACATAAGTTTGTGACATTTATTTAAATATCCTAAATAAAATATATTATAGATTCAAATAGGATATGGTCCACAGATATTTACTCGCATCCCATCACTAAATAGGGTGTTCTTTCTGCAATACATTGTTTCAAACATAGATGACTCATTGCCCACTTTTGCTTCTAAATGGATTCAGGTATGTCTTCCTTAACAAATTTCTTGATAATTTATCATGTGATCTAGTCTTGGTGATTAAAGTGTTTATCACTTCTCTGTTCATTTTTCTTACATCAATAAGTAATTAGTTAGAATCAATCATATGCGAGAATGACTTTCCACTTCACTCAGTAACGATTTAATTAAAGCAATGTTTTAATTTGATATTCCATTTAGAACCTATCAGTTACCTACCAATATCTTGCTAGAGGAGGTGGTTACCAACCGGTAATCAAATGACAACCAAACAATTATCAACCTATGACCTTCGATCAACCGGAATTGTCATGGATGATAACCACTCGGTATCTTAGTTACCAACCCATGATCAAATAATAACCAATAAGTTACCAACCTGTGATCATCAACCAGCCGGTTTCGTCATGGATACCAACAAGTATCTTGGTTACCAATTGGTAAGTAATGAAATTGTTATTACACGGTTACAAACCCGTGACCATCAATAGACCGGTATCGTCGTGAATGATAACCATTTGATATCTTGATTAATAGATTACCAATTGGTAACCAAACGGTTGCCAACTAGTAACCATCGACCGGCAAGTATCATTGTGGATACCAACCGGTATCGTTGTAGATACCAGTCGGTATCATCATAGAGATGAAGCATATAATTGACATTTTAAAAAATAATTAAATAATATATGATGTCATGTTATAGCATTTTTTGTTTTTTGTTTTTTGTTTTTTTGTTTTTGTTTTTTTTTTTTTTGGGCCAAAATCAATCCAAGGCTTGAGTTTTGTGGCATTTCTCTAAAGTCCTATATACAAGGCTGGGATTTTTGCAAGTGAAGCCCGTTTTCCCCTTCTCTTTTAAGCTGAAAATATAAAGTTTTGTCTTTTTAAATTTTCTACCACATTTTTGCAATTTTCTCTTTAGAACTTTGTGAGATGAATTGCATGTTAGGCTATCTGTAGATCAATGATTTAATTTGAGTTTGATTTTCATTTTTTTTTTAGAGATTATATGTTTTAGCGGGTTGAATTTTTCCATCTTTTTTGTCACATATTTATTTTGATAAGATTATTTCACAAGTTATTTTTTACTGCAAATTGATTTAAAAAAAGTATTTTGTCGATATTAAATAACTTGTAATAAAGATAATTTCATTCGGTTCAATGTAAAGATTAAATCCAATTAAATGCATTTGTTTATTTTGTTGAATTTCAATTACATATATTTCAATTGCTTGTTTGGAATTTGAAACTTGCAATTGAAACCATGTTGAAGATTAAATTCAAATTTGAGAATAAAGTATGTAAATGATTCACAATGCCTTTATCTCATTTATTTTTGAGTTTCTCACACATAAATCTCTATTTTTTGTTTTTATTTATTTTCTCTATCTAAAAAAAATAATCAAAAATTATATTCACTTTTTATTTATTTTATTTTCTTGCCTTTCTAACGGTTACTTCCATTTTTTATTTTTTTTTTTAGTATTGTGGTCCATCCTTATGGATACAATTGTTCGACAAGTCCTTGTCATTTATACATTATATTGATCATCTCAAAATAACTTTGAATAGTCACGTCGTAACTCAAATATGTTTTACGAAGATGAGATGCCATCCACAAGGGCTGGGAATTGGAGGCTAGTCCGGAGATGCCGCCGAACTCCGGCCCCAAAAAACAGAGAGGTAAAACTGCAAAATCCCAGGACACAAAGAAAAGCTTAGAAAGAGAGAGAGAATATTATTATGCAAACTTAATACTATAATTATTTCAAAGGAATATTTCTATTAATCCTTACTATGTATACATAATATTAGCTCCGAGTTTAATATTGATATGTAATTATACCCCACTTTCAATAGTTTAAAGTATGAATTAAGAATTATTTTCTCATTTTTCCGTCTTAATAGAATAATAATATCTTCTTTCGTCTACTTCATATTGAGCTGGAAATCCCCTTTTCGTTTGGGTCAAAGTTTGTATGATTTATTCAAAGCCTAAATTTTTATGTGATCATGCATATTCTTTCATCTCCATGCCTATGTTTTGGCTTCCTTCACATGCCAATAGTTATATTGCACGTGTTAAATAAATTTCTCTTCTCATTAATTTGAACTATTACATTTTGAAAAGAAAATTTCAAAATCTTTGATAATATTGCTTGTGAGAGTTGGCCTATTTATTTAGTCAAAGAAAAGCCAATAATTCTATTATGCAAGTTTCCATTCATGGGAAACAAAGAGAAACTCCGAAACACCGTTCAACACATTGAGTCGTAAATATAAATATAATATATATGTATATATATATATAAATTAGATAAAAATATAAATATATGTGTTGACAATGAAAATCTGTCGGCTCAAATCGTTATCATAAAATTACACTCAAAGTTATCTCTCCGTGAATCCAAAGATAAAAGGTGAACACAGAGAGATTTATAAAGGTTTACGTATACCGAGCATTGCCTAATCAACAAAAGTATCGAAATACCTTATTTTGTTTTGCTGATATAACTTGACAAATAAAATTCTAAAAGTATAAATTTACAAGCCACTTGGCATAAGACTTCACGTAGCAGTATCAAAACAAAGCTTATGGGTCGTGTATTTAGCCCACTCGGGCTAAATAGCAAGCCTCTAAAGAGTAGGGGCTGCACGTCGGAAAGTGAGTTGTTGAAGGAGTAGATGAGATAAGTTCTGCATTGGTTGAGTTTTGAAGCTAGCTTATAATTTCAATTCTTGTGATTGTAATTCGTTGCTAATAAAATTCTTCTATTTAAGTTGTTGTGCTTAGCATTCTTGGGTTTTTTTTTTTTTTTTTAACTATTTAAGCTGCCCAATAAATAACAATATCATTGTCTTCTTTTTTTTTTTTTTTTTTGGGCTCTTGTCATTTAGTTTCATGCATGGTTGTTTGAGTCATACGTTTTCTAGATTACTGACGGAATATAAAACAAAACAAAAAAAAAAAAAAAAAAAGGAAAAAAAGAAACAAAGTGTTCGGTCTACAATTTGCGTTTTATCATAATCTAGGTCTCACAATGATCTCCTACCAATATTTAAAAGAGCGAAGGTTGCTCAAATTTTCGTCCTCCCCCTGCTTTAGCCACATGCCACATTTTCTTTTCTCTTCTTTCTTCACTTTTTTTTTTTTTTTGGGGCATTAAAAACTGAGAGAGCGAAAGAGAGAGATGGGGAAGGGTACAAGTGAGAGCATAGAGAGAGAGAGAGAGATGGGGAAGGGTACAATTAGAGCATAGAGAGAGAGAGAGGATTGCACATGGGAAAGAGTGAAAGTTGAATAAAACGTTTTTTTTTAAGAAAGAGAGAAGGGTGGTTGTCCATGAGAAAGAGAGAAAGGAAAGTAGGGTCCACGTATCTTAATTTTTTCAATAATATCTTACATTTAAAAAAAATACTTTTAATAAAATGTTAAAGTATTATCTTTAAAATAAATAGAATTAATTTTACGAATGTCCCCTAATTATATATCCCTATTTCATGTTGTCACATGAATTATCGAAACCGGTCAATATGTCCCCCTAACAGCATAAAGCCATTTGATCCCCCCTCTATCGAACTCCATTTATATTTTTTGAGGGAAAAGTCGATCTAGCTAGCAATTTAAAAGAAAATATTAAGAGAGGGTATTTTTGTAAAGACACTTATAATAGACTTCATTTTTCCATTAAGTCTTCATTTTCTTTCTCTAAATTAGAAAAACTCTTTATTTATCACTTCGTCTGAGTTCCCAATAAAAAATCATAGAGTTTCTTTACAAATTTAAAAAAGTTAAAGAGGAAATGAATTTAGATCTGATTTGATTCTTGTTGCTTCGAACAATGGCGAGTGGGTCTAACATTAACATATGCAGAGTTCTTAATTATGCTAAGTTTTCTCATTTATCAATATCGTGAGTCAGTATTATGAGAGATTAAGACATACATATGTGGTTTTGTTATTTATGGATTTACTGAATGTTTTTTTAGGTTTTCATAATACATTTATAGAGGTAGTTGTGATTTGGATTTTAGTAATACCTTTACAAAGATTTTTATTTTTTATTTTTCTGAGACTCTGAGTCAATTTTGATTCTCTTTGTTGTTCACGGGTCCTTTAAAAGAACTTTTGACCATAAAGCACTTGTGCTTTTCAGAACTGAAAATGCCACCAAAATAATATTTTCCTTTTGTTCGGTATGTGGGGTTTGTTGTGTTGAAATTTTCGAATATTGTTTTTATTCAAAAAGTATTGGGTTGTGGGGGTTTTCGTCTGTTTACAAGTCTCAATTAATTGCTTAATAATTAACAATTCTTTACCGGTAACAATTACAATATTAGTGAATAATCAGTTTGTTGTGTACGTATTTTTCTTGAGCAAATAAATAATTGTTAAGTGAACATCAAATAAATTGTATTATACTTTTTCATATTTTAATTGAGTTGTTTATTTGATGGGCAGAATCAAAATTAGGCTTGTTCACAATTAAATAGACAATGAAGTGTTAGGATGCATTGGGAAGGTCTTGGAGACAGCATGACTAGTGGAAGTCTATTGCGACCATTCTGTTAGCAATCTTCTTATTCAAAGCGAAGGTGATGTTGGGCGATGATAGTGAAGATGATGGCGATAGTGAACAAGTAGGGAAGGACGACGGCGATAGAGTTTCGAACACAATGACTTTGAGCAATCTGAGGATGAAATTCAAGATGTGCAGAGATGGATGAGGCTCATTTGAATGGATTAGAAAATAGGAAGGGAAAGCTACCAGTGTTCAGTGATGATGACAATAATGCTCTAGTTTCAGATTCAAAGGATTACGATTTTGATGAGATGAGGAAAAAAGGAAAGTTCGCTGTAGTGATTGTGACGATAAAGAAGAAAATGGTGATGGATAAAGAAAAGGGCGAGGTGTGAATATGGTTCTTCCAGAGCTTCCTTTGTTTAGAGAATCAATATTTATGAAGGATCCAAAATTTGAAGTTGGATTGACTCTTACTAGTTGGAGTTGCTTCAAGGATGTAGTAAGAGAGTATGCTATTCTCTCATGGGAAAGATGTTTATTTCAAGAAGAATGGTCCCACTACAGTGAGGGCTCTTTGTAGGGGTAAGGGTTGTCCATTTTTGTTTGTTATGCCTCAAAGGACCCAAAAACAAATGACTTTGTGATCAAGACAAATGTTGGAGAGAACAGATGTGGGAGAACCAAGAAACCACTTTAGAACTTCTAAGTGGTTGGCTAACCATTATATAGAAGAATTTAAGGACAATAAATTTATCTAGAAAGTTCCGAAGAAGCACTAAAATTAGGGTTTTTATTGGGAAAAATGAGAGTTATTCTATTATGGAGGGAAATGGTAGTTACAAGAGTAAATTATCCCAACAACTGTGCCAGATCAGTTTTTTCATCAACAATATAAACGGAGTTGGACGGAGGGAGGGGATCAAATGGATTTATATAATTCAGGGGCATATTGACCGGTTTCGATAATTCAGCGGTAAAATAAAATAGAGTATATAGTACAAGGGACATTTGTAAAATTAATCCAAACAAATATAAATAGAGTTATTTACATTTTTAACCCTATATTTTACTTTAAATTAAAGGGTATTTTGGGTATTTTAAATTTAAAAATTAAGTGTTTATTGAGAAGACATATAAATTTATGAACTAAATATAATCTAATCACACAAAAAAAATGTAAGATTTTAAAATACATTGCATATTTTTTAAATAAAAACAATATATATGGTATAAAAATACAAATAATACATAATTGTAGTCTTTTTTTTTAAGAATAATTTAAATAATTTAAAATCAAAATTAAATGTTGACCAACAGAGATTATAAATTAACATATTAAATATAATCTAATAGTATAGAGATATAAAAGTTTAAAATACATTATATATATATTTTTTGAATAAAAACAAAACACAGAATATAAAAATGTAAATTTATAAACTAATTAAAATTTTTTTCCTTATATGATCTCTTCGTGCGTGTTCAACCCGTAATAAATAAAAGCCGGAATGATAATGAATAAGAGTGACGTCGATGTTGGCCAAATTAAATTCCACACATCCACCAAAAATAAAATAAAATATATAAATAGCTTATAAAAAATAAAAAAAGATATATAATCAAATTCCACATATGCGAACGATGAAGTTGGTCAAAGCAAATCCAAAAGAGGTCGGCACTTTCTCGGAAATAGTGCATGAATGGCATCTTAAAGAGCATAATCCTTGGAATCCCCAATCAAAATCGTCAAAAGAACCTAGTATTTTTTTTTTCCCCCTCTCTTTTCTGCTGGAAGAGAGAACATAGCTAGGACATATCTGTGCTTTTTAATTAGCTGTATATGTCAGACATTCGGCCCGACTCTTTGCCCCTCGATTTTCGATTGCGGCCGAGGTTTCACACTAGTCAAAGTTTTCGACCGGTAAAGGTATCAAAATTACACTTTGTCTTCGGATTATATATATATTTTTATTTTTTTTAGAGGAAATTAACAAATAATTCAAAGTATTTATTATCATATACATGGCTTTATTTCTACAGAGTAACTTATTCCACAACGTGATGGTGTATAAGACTTTCTATATATGTATATATATATATATATATTGCTAAAATATAAGACTTTCTATTTATTGGTATAGAAATCTTGCAACTTGCATTATTGGCGAAAAGAAAATATGTAATATGCACGAGATTTACGTGTAACACAATACAGACAATAACCAGCCACCATTCTCTTTGAAAAACAAAAAGGGAAACATGATAAAGAAAATTAAATACAATATTTTGATGGAAGAAACAAAAACAGTTTTGTTTACATCATTAAACTAGAATCAAATTCAAGAAGAAAAGTTCTTTTGCTTGAGAAAACTTAAAATTGGACGTTCTCGTAATGAATGTCGCTCTTCAATTTCAATTGGACATCCACAAATGATCCAAACTTTTGATTCTATTGTTGCTGTTAGCATGTTAATTTCACTAGATTTTTTTCCCCTCAGCACTACTGATTTGAACGTTTTTAGCAAAGCTCGGATCCGTTGGAATGATCACTAGAAAACTTTTATTTTTAATTAGTTTAGTTTAGTTTAGTTTAGTTTTATTTCCAGTTTAGTTTACCTTTTTTTTAGGTTCTTTTCCCCCCTTTATTTATGAAGAACTTAGAACTTAGTTTGTCATGAATATGGACAAGTTAATTAGATAATCTTTAATCACAGAATAACTTCTATATGTTTGGTCCACCAAACAGAGTTCAATGTTAAACTTGTGATATAGATGGTTAACAGCATGTGCATCCGTGGTTTGTGTGTCAAAAAGTTGGTCTTGATATGGCAACCGACATGCTCTTTGAATTTTTTTTTTTTTTTTTTTTTTTTGTTTTTGTCCTTTCTGTAGTCTGTTTTATTATTCAAAAGTATTAACACACTTGGAAAGAAAAAAAAAAATGTGAAAAATTCAAAGCAGAAGATAAGGATTGAAACCAAATTCTATAACAATATTTGATTCCCAAAATGAGATGTACCAAATAACTAGACATTGATCACGTCCTTGGATTTCTATTGTACAAAGATGCATCGAATTTGTGCTCTAAGCTAACTAAGCAAAAGTGAGGTCCAATTTCACCTTTTGCCTTTTGGACCTACAACACCAAAACATTTCCAAATGGCTCCCCGGTACTCTCTGTAATTGGAATCTGAACCCAAAATGTTAGCCCAAAGAATCTCAGATATTTACAGAAATGCAACAACGCACTACCCAATAATGCATTTCCTTAAAAACTTTATTTTCTTCAACGTCCAAACCCGTAACCGCCTGAATGGGTCGGGTACCTAACCCATACGGGTCGAGCGAGTTAGAGAAGTTCTGACTCAACACGTTCGAGTTAGGCTGAAAAAAGGCCGAGTTCTCGACCCGCTGTTATTTTCTTCAACGTCCAAACCCGTAACCCACTGAATGGGTCGGGTACCTAAACCCATACGGGTCGAGCGAGTTAGAGAAGTTCTGACTCAACACGTTCGAGTTAGGCTGCAAAAAGCCCGAGTGCTCGACCCGCTGAGTTCTGAGCCCACTCTGTACTTCCTCTTCCACGGAGTTCCCGAGCCTCTTCGCCGGCGATTCCGCGTGGCAAAGCGGAGGGATCGAAGGGACATACGCGTCACTGTTGTTAAATCCAACGGTTCCTTGGTACTGAGGCTGAGTTTGATTACCAGGAACGAGTTCCGGAACCGAGTTGAGCCCGGCGAGACTCGCCCAGTCGAAACTCCCCGACAATAGATTGTGCAATCCGAGCCTATCTTCCTCCTGGTTAAGGGTCTTCAGAGAGTTCACACGTGGCGATGAGAAAAACCTGTCGTCGATCGTCGGCAATGAGTCGAGCACGTCGTCTAGGTGCGACGACGACGACGACGACGAGCCGTTGCTGTGCTGCTCTTTGCTCATCAACGAGTTCGTAACGATCGGCTTTTGAGAGCTCGAGTTCTTCTTGTATATCCTGCACAACACCCATTCATCCAACTGCCCAAAACAAAAACAAAAACAAAAACAAAAAAAAAAAAAATCAATTATCACTTGTAACTCAATAACAAATCATTCTAAGAGAATTAAATGAGATAAATTATAGATATACCTTAGAGCTACCATTTTTTCGTGATGGTTCTAGAAGGCGATATTCATGCATGATCCAATTAGTCTTTGTCCCTTTAGGAGCTTTTCCGATGTAGAACACTAGCGCTTTCTTGATTCCCACTTTTCGACCTTCGGTGGTGATCACTTTATCGGTACCGGTGGCCTTCCAGTACCCGCTTCCGGCGACCCTATTGGGTCTGGAACCATTCGGGTACTTCCGGTCCCTTGGACTAAAGAAGTACCATTCTTTCTCACCAAATATTGCTTTACCTGAAAAAAAAAATAATAATAACAAAATAAAATTAACAATAAAACAAAATAAATCCCTAATTTTAATGATACAAAAATGTTTTATTTAAAATCAAATTGGTTTCGAAATCTTACTTGGTAAGACCCAAGGATCAAACTTGTACAGATCAATTTCGCCGATGATTTGGAGGCTAAATTGATGGCCAGCAACTTTTCGGCACAAGTACTGTACCAGAAGCTCCTCGTCTGTCGGGAAGAACCGGAATCCCGGAGGCAAGCTAAGCTGAGAAAGCGGGTCGGTTTCCGGTACACCCATTTCAGATCACTAAAATTTGAGAGAGAAGGAACTAGGAAATTTTTTTTTTTGGGTTTCTAAATTTTTTTTTTTCGAAATGAGATTTCTAAATTCTATTTCTTCTTCTTCCTTTTTTTTTTTTTTTTTTTCAAGTTTCAAGACGGGGCCGTTATTTATATAGGAAACTAGAAAGGGGGCGGGATAAGTACGGTCGTCCTTGTCTTACTATTTGTCTGGTGGGTCCCACTGAAGTTAGTCACCCATTAAAATTTGCCACGTGCAGAGTAAGGTTCGACGCTATCATGCGGACGATCTTATCCGAGAAATCGGAGCCGTACGGTTGCTCTCGCTTAGGTGCATGAATGAACCCTCGCGGAAAGAGATACAGTGGTGAGTCATCTAAGGAAGTATGACACGTGTCTCAAAACCATGTTAACTTCCGGAACTCTTTCTTCTGTCGTTTTGTTTTCTTTTGGTGTATATAAATTTATTTCTCTTTTTCTTTTTCTTTTTTCTTTTTTCTTTTGGGTTGTTCTGAGCTTTCGAGGAGAAGAGGATAAAAGGCGTTGATCACGCGTGGAGTTAAGGGTTAAGATGCAGTATGGTCCACAGGCCGTCGGCAAGGGACACTTGCCACCACGTGGACTGCTTTGAGAGCTAACAAAAAGAAAGTTAGGCTGGAATTTTTTGTCAAAACAACAAGACGGTGAAAAGGAAAGGTGTGCAAAACCAAAAACTGTGCTATATCATAACGTGGCACGATTACGAATGACACGTGCGCGTAATTATGTCTCGCTCTGATTTGTTTTGTTTTTTTTTTTTTTTAATTTATTTATTTTAATAATCTGTTTGTTTTGGCTTTCGGGGGGGTGTACGTGTCTGTGTGTGACTTGTTAGATAATGGTTTCGTTCACTCATCAACTACTTTTAAGCTAGGCTTACAAGCATGATTTTGGACATGGGTTTTGACACACATTTATTATTATGATTATTTTAATTATTGGTGTATTATTTAATTGGTAGTTTTGTGATGTGGGTTGGTCAAAGGTTTGTGACGTGGAAAGAACTGGATCTTTCCTCTTCCGATTGAGGATACGTCGTTTTGTGGATTTTCTGAACGTGGAAAACTTTGATTTGTCCGCATATTCTTTTTTGTTGCCAGTTTTGTTCTGTTTAGCGGATAAGAAAACCAGAGGTGAAAAAAATTTAAATAATGAGAGAAAAAGGAATATGCTTGCATGAAAGGTCAAACCCTTCTTTTTACTATTAATTACAAACAATAGGAGTATGGTCTTTGAGAGTCGAGCATATTGTTTAATATTGTCAAGAGTATGAAAAGATGTGTAATATATGTGTATATTTCGAAAATTGTCCGAGTCAATTGGGTGTTATGTTAGCTTTGAAGATTGACATGTTGGTTTATGACACGTGCAGATTGGACGAGGATACGTGGCACCTTTTGTGTGGCTCTGCTGGCACTTGGACGGTTACGATTTTTTCTTTATAGAAAGTCTGTACACCTGTCGTGGAAACAGTGATTTGGGCACCTGCTTTATTTAGATTCAGGACCTTCAAGTTTGAATTTATCAGATAGAATCTTGGAAGTCTTATTTTATTTTATGTACACACGGATTGGAAACCCATAAATCAAAACACGATGAGTTATTCGGCTACCCTCTAAATTGTTGGCTTTTGATAGCTTGCTCTTTTTTTTTTTTTTTTTTTTTTTTGATAAACTACTTTTTATTGTTTCTCATTTTACTTAATTTTTCATTAAATTGATTTTTATATGTGAACTTTATTCAAGATGGAAATTTCACATTTATCAAAGAAGTTTCAAATCAAATTCCAATGACTAAAATACCACACGATGGATAACAAAATTTTCACGTGACAGTCCATGAACAGTGAGTCATTGTTTATTAACTATTTGAGTGTATAATAAATCTTTAAATATTCAAATATTCAATTTTAGGGGAGTTTAGTAAAATAAAATATATTTTAATAATTTAAAAATGTGAAAGATTGAGAATCAAGTTATCAATGTCTAAAACGTATAGGGGCAACAACCCTAAACGCTAGTCAGCTCGATCACTTATCAAATTTGCACGTGGCATAAACCAAATCTCAATCTTAATTCAAAGCTAATTTAACGCCCAATTGACTTGCATAAATTTCGTAATATGTCTTTCCAATTTTTCGTCTCTTCCCGTTCTTCTTGTTCTTTTTCATATTGATCGATTATTTAATTATCCTATTTCGAGCTGACTCCGAGCATTAAATTGCCGAGTCAATTAATCAAACTATATATATATATATATATATGCGTTTCCTTAAGGAAGGAAATAATGACATTAATTATTGTAAAGTCAGATGAATTACAGTTATAGCCACCTAGCTAAAGAGGCTTTATTTTTTATTTTATTTTTATTTTTTTATTATATGTACCAAATTCTTTTGAAACACCCTTGGTCGTCACCTGTGACGGAACATTATTATTATAAACTTATTTAATCAATAATTCTACGAACATAATGTCATATGTATCGACTTTGGATTACAAATAATGATGAAAATTTTAGTCATCTTGGTCCAATATAAAGAAGAGGAAGAAAAATAATGTAGAATTTTTTTATTTTTTTTTTGGCTCTCCAATTTGCTTTCCGCGTGGAGGCAAATCCTTTTGAAGGACTACTGACTAAAAGATTCCTTGTTAAGTAATATTATTATACTATATAATTAGTTGCTATATTACACTACATTATACTCTTGGTTAACTTTTGTCTCCTGTGTACAAGCACAAAATCTAACTCTGACGTGATTGGATAATAAATAATTATTAATTAATCAATAACGAAAATAACTCAAAGAGTTCAATTGTTTATATAGTGACCTGATGATGTAGTCACCACATAACAGCTAATGTTTAACGTAGTTTCTTCTTTACCTGACAAACAAAATAATAATAATAATAATAATAATAATAATAATAATAATAAGTGGAATATTGATTAGGGAAATTTATTAAAAATATATAATACGTGTATAAAATGCAAACTATACATAGATCAATAATTGATTTTATTAATAACTTGATCAAAATTTTATTTTGACTGGAATAATAACGAAAATACCTTTAAAGAAAAAAGAAAAGGAAAGGAAAAAGTTATAATTTTTTTTTTCTTTAGACAAACCCAATACAAAGATATATATATATATATATATATCTTTGTTGTAGAAAAGTCTTTTTTAAAAACTGCAAATGCATGATGCATCTTTCTAATTCGAAAATATTATTTTAATGTAATCTCTCATGTCCTTTGTGAACGGAAAAATTGGACGAAACAATAGAAATAATTTTATAGTTTATGAAAGCTAAATTCACATTCAAAAACAATAAAATCCTAAAGTAAAACATAAATTTTCAAAAAGAGATGTTGATTTTAATATGAGTTAATTTCAATAATTGCATCTTTGGAAAAAACTATTTTAAATTTAGCATCACTTTTTAAGAGTTTCAAATCTAGTACTGTCACATAAGATGATGTGAGTCCAACATTTTTACACTACCACATTTACCTTCAACAAAACATATTTTTACATATGAAATTTTGGTCAATATTATAATGACCTAGTTATTACTGTCACAATTATTCTATGCCTCATAATAGAAATTACCAAAGGTAATTTTCATGATTACTAAAAAGAGACCGATTTGTTAACAAAGAAATTTTTTCCTTAAAAAAACCTAAGAAATGTTTTCTTTTTCCTTTTTGGAAATATGACCAAATAGTATATAATTATCCCAACTTTTAACAGTTAATAACTATCAATAATATTTTTTTTTTTTTCAAAAGCATTCATGTCTCTAAAAGCTTTCAGATGATAATAGTAATACTCATGATTATAATTACTCATAGTTTTATGGAAATGACTTAATAAAATTAATTCATAACACAATTAAAAAGGCCAATCATGACACTGTAACAATACCAAAATTAAAATCACTTTCATCAAAAGATTCCTCATCTAGTAAATATTTAGTAAAAAACAGTCAATACTACAACTGTTATGTTTTCAGTAATAGGCATGATGGTAATGACTACTAGTAATTATGAAAATTGCTTCTTAAGATAGAATGATAACACACCTAGAAATGCCAATGTCCGATGAAACCTAGTAATCAAAACATATTATACGCCGACGAATATAAAAACAATCTTATTTTAAGGAAGATAAAAACTATTAATCAAAGTAATTATATGCCGATGAAACGTATTTATTTTATGTTGTAACGTAAAGACTTTGATTAATAGTTTTTATCTTCGTCAGCATATAATGTCTTTTGATTAAGGTTTCATCGGAAATTGGCCTTTCTAGCCGTGTTATGAGTCATTTTAATTGAGTCATTTCCATAAAAATTATGAGTAATTATGATAATTTGTCTTATTATTCCCATCTAAAAGCTTTTATGACATATTTACTTATCAGGAGTGTGAAATGAGAGTCAATTCCTTGTTTACTTACTAATTTTTTTGCTCATTTTTTTTTTCTGGAATGAGAGTGAGAATGGTGGGTCCCATACCAATTTGGGATTTGGAATAGGATTGGCAATCACATGTCCCCTTCCGGATTTTGACTCCTATTCTCATTATTAACATTAAATTACTATTTTATCCTTAGTTTATTTGTAAAAAATTGTATTAAAAATAATAACAACCTATAATTATTATTTTTATTAACCAAATATAATATATTTTTATTAACTTAACATTATATGACTATCCTAATTACTTTTAACGTTATTAGAGTAAATAAAGAACTTTTTTTATCACAATATATTATTATGTTTCTATTTTTATATTTTTTATACTTTACTTATTTTAATTTATTTTTTTACTCTTTTTTATTTTTATAAACAAAAAATTATACAATTTAATTTTATTGCCTTAATATCATAATGGTTATTTTACTTTTGATTAATAGTATGATAATAAATAAAAAAATAATCATTTTTAAAATTTTTGAAAACTCAATAAATAAAGGGGTATACAAGTAAATTTACAGCAACTGACTTCGATTACTGTTCTAAGTAAACATATGAATGTGATTGACAGTGATTTCAACTCCGATTCGTGGAACCCAAGTAAACAGCATATTCTGACTCCGAATCCAGCATACTTGAATCCTACTCACTCCGATTCATGATCATTCCGATTACGGGTAAGTAAACATGTCATTAGAGTCATAAATGTTTTTTTTTAAATGAAATTTTATTACTGATAGTCATTAACTGTTGAAAGTTGGGGCAATCGTACTTTTTGGTCATATTTCCAAAAAGTAGAAAGAAAACATTTATTTGGTTTTTTTAAGGAAAAAAAAAATACTTTGCTAACAAATTAATTTATGTTATGACCCATAGAATTAAATGGTTTTATATTTCGTGATTATGACTTTTTGGGTGTGGATGTTATTCCCATGTTTATTGGGAAGCTATTTTAGCCGACTTGTCTAATATTTAATAAAATGCAAGCTTTTACTTAAAAAAAATCTAAAAATAGAAGATTAATTAGAAAATAATTAAAGTTAAAAAGTATAATTATAAAAAATTTTCAAAATTCATGTAATAAACCTTAAATTCAAAATATTTATTTACATTTGCCTGTTGAGTACAATAAGGGTTTTTTTTTTTTTTTTGAAAGTTTAGCCGTCACTATGTCTATAATGTTCTCTAATAATCGCAAGTTCTTTTCTTTTCTTTATATTAAATCGGCTGTTTAAAATGCTTGATTTTCTTTTCCAGCTGTTTAGCAGGAACTTTTATTAGTGGGATTTGGAAAATCGGTCTTTAATATAAAGGAAATGGGCAACCTCTCAAATTTGTGTTTTTTTTTGTTTCCAATTTAAATGTTTAATTAGATTTTTAACCGGTCGTACGAACTTATTTAATTGAGTTGAACAAAAACTAAAATTATTACCTATGTATTTTTTTAGTGACAAATTTTTAAACCACCGAAAAATGAAATATCTTGGGTGATGCCTAAAAAAAATATATATATTTGCAAGGCTTAAAGAATGAACAGTTCATCCTCACAAACCTATCAACTAATTTATGGGGGCTAACAAGACCCAGTTTAACAATTCCCACAACTTGTACCGCCTTTTTACAAGAAAAAGTCGAATAACAGCATGGAATTTTCGGATTAACATCACTTATTTTGGGTAAAGAAAAAGTTAGGATTCGATTAGAGTCATGTTTGGAAACATTTTTTTGTTCATTTCCTACAATTTTATTATTAACTTTTCTAAATATTTTTAAAAAATTTATAAATTTTAAAAGTTCATAATATTATCATTCTAAATCAAAATGAGATGATTTTTTTTTAAATTATATAGAATTTTGAGAAAAACAAAATAAAATCCATATTATTAATTTTTTTCAGAACTCATTTCAAATTTTTCATATTTTTTCACTTTAAACAGTTAATTTTCACCAATCACATATTTTTAAAATTCAAATCATGTCCAATCTTTAAAATATCATCTCCAAACATAAACCGGCGTTTAGAAACAACTTTTAAGCACGTCTTTTCTTTATTCATACTTTTGTTTTAACAACATTCGGCACTTCTCTCAAGTCTTAATCGCACGATGCGCCAAAAATGTCAGTCCACTTACGATGAACTCTAGCTGGCTTTTGATTTAAAAAAAAAAAAAAAAAAAGATCAAAAAAGAAGGTGTTGAAAAACTCTACTTTTGTTTCTTGTGGTTACCATCAGAGGAGCACAAAACGTGTTTAAAAGTCTCGTGCTGAACTTCTTGAGGTTTCAAAAGTCGTAATAATGGGTTTTAAAGTGACGGCCGAAATTCTCAAAATAAATAGACCATCACATAACATATATTCCTTATCTTCCCCTTCATTTCTCTTCTTTTTAAGAGCTTTTTTGGCATCTGTAAAGTTGTTGAGGGAGAGATAGAGTGTGGGCTGGGGGAGAGAGAGAGTGGAGAGAGAACGGAGAGGGAGAGAAAGGTTAGGGTTTATGAAAAATAATGAGGGTAATTTAGACTTTTTAGTTATTTGTCAAACTTTAAAAAAAAAAAAAAAAAGGTCAAGGGGTAAAATTCCGAACCATATTATAGGAGGACAAAAATATAAAACATGTACATTAAAAAGACTAGGATTGTTCATCGATCGGTGACCAACAATTTTCACTGGTTCGGTCACCGACCGACACCGTTGGTTTTTGGAAATGAAACCGAGCACCGACTGAGAGAGATTGAAGCTGATCTATTGGTGACCGATTCTCTTTAGGTAGTTTCGGTCGGTGCAATTTGGCTTCGAGGGGGGAGGAAGGAGAGGAAGAAATGAGGAATGGTGTGATTGGAGAACAAGAAATTAATGTGGGCATCGGAGAAAGTGAATAGTGCAGTGCAATGTTAGGTGCGTTACACTGGGATTTCTTAAAGGGTGACTTACATAAATGGCCAAATTAGGGCCCTAGTTTTAAGAAATGTCCAAAAACAAATTTATTTACAAAATTAAAAAAAAAAACTGACTATTACATAATGACTCAAATACCCATACATAAGAGATCATATTCTCCCAAAAAAAAAAAAAATAGCCACCGACTTTTGACAACCGAAATTAAAAAAAAAAAAAAAAAAAAAAAACCCATAAAAACCTTCCCCCTAATTTTACGTAATTGAATAAAAAAAATACAAAAATCGTTTCCTCATTTTTGCATCGCAATATTCTCCGTTTACACCCATTTCATCATTGTTCTTCATCTTCAATCATCTTCAGACCATCAATTTCGAATATTGATATGAAATCTTCGGCATATAAAATACCGAAACAACAATCCAAGACAGCGACAGTATACAAACGATCCCCACCACCACAAAAATCTTTGAGAATCTCTGCCACAACAAAATCACCCTCAACCTTGAATTGAATGGTGATAAAAAGGAAGAGAACCAGGTATATATGGATTTAGTCATTATCGAATTTATTTTGCTAGTTAAGGCTTTTACTATATAGGGTTTTAGCAAAATTTTTATCATTCCTATTTTTGTATTTCGCAAATAGGGATTTATGTAGTTAGGGTTTCTATGATAAGGATTTAGGATAAATCCCATTGACACTAATTTTGATTCCTGTAATTATTTGGGATTTAGGTTTTTGGTCTCTATCTTATTGACAACAACATAATTAAAGTTTTTTGGGTTTCTTTGGGCAGAATTAAAATTAATCTTGATAATCTCATATTGATAATTGGGGTTTATGCTAAAAGCATTTAGACTTATATTTAAGGATCTGATAATTAATACGATGACTGCGATATATACATTTTATTGAATTTATGTTAAAGGATTTGTCATTATGACATTGACTATATTGATTATATGTATCATAAAGTTTTGTTTGTTTATATTATCATTTTTTTTTTTTTTTTTTTTTTTTTTTTTTTTTTTTTTTTATATTCATTATAATGACTTAGTTAGTATGATGTGGTTTGTTCGTAATAATATGATCATTACTGTATTGACTTTATCACATACTTATAAAGAATATTATGTTATTGACCCGTCATTTTGCTCTTTTTTTTTTTTTTTTTTTTTCCTGGATCAATGCAAACAGGAGAATAACTTTAAAAGTCAAAAGAGCAATGGATTAACAAGAAGATCAACCTCCACTTTAAAGCCAAATTATTAAGAATATCATATCAACGAGGTCAATATGTTATGAAAATCAGCCTCTACTTCAATATGTTTTATTGATTGTTGTATATATATATATACATTGTTAATGCAATATTGATGATATCGATATATTGTGAAGCTCAATATGTTTTAAACTTTTTTCAATGAAAAGGTCACTACGACAATAATTCTTTTTTTTTTTTTTTTTTTTTTTTTTTTGTAGAGACTTTAATAATTCTTCGGACAATGAATCACAGTGGAGATTAAAAAAAAATCACGATTAAAGATAACATACTCCATTACTCTTTTTTTTTTTTTTTTTTTTGAAGGGTATAACATACTCCATTATAGATACAAGTTTCCTTTTTTAAATATATATATATAATATATATATAATCGAAAAAAAGTTTTAAAAAAAAGTAAAAAAGTAAAAAAAAAAAAAAACAATAAGTTCTACATATACGGGGAAAAAAAAAGTGTTACACATACTTAAAAGGGAAAAAAATTAACTCCCTTAAAAGTAGTCTAAATATGTAATTAGTTTGATATTGATAATTAAATAACTAAAAACTTCTCAAAATTTGATTCCTTAAGTTAAGGAGATTTTCTTTCCTTAAAAAAAATCCCAATATATCTAAATATTATGTGTGAATGACAAATCACTATCATAATTACCTTGTTATTTAAAACTTCTTCGTCTCATTAATCCTTATAATTATTGTAATGATTATAACGTCAAACATTATTATTAAAAGAATTTCCAAAGAATTTTTCAAAAAGAAAAAAATTGCAAAACAAAAATTGATTGATAGGTTGTGCTCGGAAATTAAAACCCATGAAAATAGGAAACACAAATTAAATTTAAAAATGAAAATTTGAAAAAAAAAAAAAAGAAAGAAAAAAGGAAAGCAGTGTCAAACTTCCTTAATATTTGTAGACAGAATAGACAGAATCAAAGAAGGAAATTAAAAAAATGAAAAAAAAATCTCATTCCTTAATCACATTAACTGTGAAACATATAATTTTAAAAATAAAATATCATTTATCAATTAAAAAATTTTTTGAAAACATATCCCACAAATTGAGGAAAAAATGTGTATAATGTAGCAAATAGTTTTTACATTAAAAAAAATTCTGAAAATAAAAAAGTACAAAAATCAGAAAAAGCGATGGACGGGTAAACGACAAATAAAAATATTAGCCAATTTAAATTTTGTTCAAATTTATAAATGAGTTTAAAATTATTCATATTTTAAAAAGGTGTCTAAAAATGACTTTTGGTATAAATACTTCTTTCCTAAATTAACCTAGAAGTCCAAAACCAGGTAATAAGTTCATGGGCCACTAAAGAAAACAGGCCCAAATTACACTAAGCCTATAGTCAACTAATATGTTCCCTTATTAGTTTATCATCTATATCTATATAATAATTTCATGACACATTAATTAAAATACATATTTAATTATAATATTATATCATATTATTTAAAGAATTATGTTAGTTATACGCATGTTATGATATTATTAGATGGATAAAAATGAGGACACTAAAAAGGGAACATATGAATTAAATACCATTGATGTAGGGTTTACTGTAAATAAAAGGCAGTGTCCCAAACAGTAGCAGAGGGAATTCTCTTCCGTCGGATTTTTGATCATCGACTGAAGGAAAAACTTCAGAACCATCGACACGATGCCCGAGTGGGTTTTGAGCGATTCAGTTCACCGATTGTAATATTGGTCACTGCCCATAGGTGGTTTTTTTCCAACGGTTTTGGTCAGTGACGCTCAGTTGCTAGCGGTTCTTGGTTATGTTGAACAACCATAAAATAGACCATTCCCAAAATTTACCCTCGAAGTTTTTTGGTCATTTAATTATAATTTGACCTTTTTTTTTCATTTTTTTTTTTGGAGAAATTAACTCTACAGATAGTTTTTTGAACACTTAGCCTTCGTTTGGTAAGTTAGTTAGAGATGAAATTTTTAAGTTGGAGTTGGTTGACTTTTCAAAAACTAGTTATAAACTTTGTTGACTTTTCAGAAAAAGATAAAAATTGAGATGAAAAAGTACAGTTTAATTTGAGATAAACTCTAATGCCAAACGGAGCATTAATAAAAAAAAAAGGTCAATCTTTCTGTTTTTTTTTTTAAATGATAGGTAGTCATTAAAATATTGTTTGATCACAGTCAATTAGTTATTGATGGGTAAAAATATATATTAGATATCTGTAATTTTTTAATTGATTAATAAAAAATTATCAATAAATAAAAACTTGGAATATTTATTAAAAATGATAAATTGCTCGTTGAGTCTTTAAACTTTTACATTTAGCAACTATGATCATTGTTTTTTCTTTCATCACTTGAATGATCAAAAACTATTAAAAACATTGTTATAAAAGTACTTTTCGTTAATTTTTGGACCGAATCAGTCAGTGAGTAATAAATTTTGACCAAAATTACTATAATAAACCTCATATATATAATTTCATATTTAAGGAATTTTTTCATTTTATGTGATGAAAGAAATTAAGCATTGATTTACGTGGACACTTCTCTTTTCAAAAAAAAAAAAAATCCCTAAATGTCTAATTGTATAGACACGAGGGTTATTATAGTAACTATTATGAAATATTGATCCTCATTAATAGATTTTATTTACAAATTAACAGAAATAACTACTGTAATAATATTTTTAATAATTTAAGATCACTCTAGCAATGAAAAAAATATAAAAAATAAAGTTGCACTAATTAAAAAGTTTGAGGACTAATCAAACAATTTATCATGTTAAAAAATACTTGAAAAACCATAAATGCACATTTTTTTTCGGTTGAAATTAATCTGATCTATTTGACATTTATAGTCAACCACAGCTGCTACCAGTTAATATGCCCCCATTATTTCTCATCTAATTTTTGTGTTAAATGTTTACGGCATTAAATTTTTGTCTTATTTTCCTTTTTTGTCTTATCCTTTGTAGTATATACCACTTCTCCATAGTGCCTTTGTACAATAACGTGAAGGATACACTACAACAAAATATCGAAAAAACGACGGATATATACAATGATTTTTGAAAAGCAGTCGTGAAATATAATTAAAAAATAATGCGGCTCGGAGATTTATTTTCCAAAAATTGTAGTAGAAAACGGATTTTTTACGACAGTTTTCAAAACCATCACAATGGTTTTTAAAAAACTGGAATGGATAGTCCGCTTTCCACGACGGGATTTAAGTAAAAAATAAAAAATTTTAGAAAAAAAATTAGGACTTCCCGCTCAAAATTTTTGAAATTTTCGAACATTATCTATAAATATTGGCACTCACTACAATTTCAAACACCTTATTCTCCATCCAATACACTCTTTCTCTCATATTATTTCTCTTTTCCATTTCCAAGTGCTTTCTTTCTCTAAATTTCCATTCTCTCTTCCTCATTCCTTACTCACACAACCCCTTGTCGTGCTACCGCTACCCCCATCATCGCCGTCACCATCGCCGCCAAAACTCCCATGATGATACGCTTTGTCACCACCCAGGCACTACCACCTTGTGTCCGTCGTGGGCACCAATACCACCAAAGCCCAGGCACAACCTTCCTCATCTCCTTTTATTGTTGTTGTTGTTAACTTTGATTGAAATTAGATTTGAATTTTGTTATTATATTTTAGTTTTTGTTTGGATTTCTATATATGAGGTTTTCTTGTATTTAATATTCTATGTTTAGTTATATTGTAGAATATGATGAGGAGAGGATTCGTAACTTATAAATCGCTATTTGTGTTGTGTTGATAAAATATGGTGGCTTTTTATAATTTGTGGATAATATTTTAAGAATTAATAGATGATGGTTATGAATTATAATCGGTTAAATAACAAAAAATCGTTTTGGCAAATTTATTTTGCTAAAATATTTAAAGAAAGAAATAGTTTGGATTTAAACTGTCGTTTTCCAATAAAACCGTCGTTTAAAATTATCATGAAATCCAATTTTTCTAATAGGCTGAGCGCCTTTTTCAAGAAAATATAGAATAACAGGAACGTTTAAATAAGTTTGATTCTTTATCGGATCATAAAAACCCACTTTCCGTATGTATATATATATTTTAATTTTTTTTAGTTTGCGATGGTATCAGAACATCAACCCCTACTCTCAATAATCAATGGCTTCACCAATTGAAAAATGGACAAATGATATCACCTCTATCAAAGTCACATTAACTTTTTCTCAAACCTTATACACTTCATCACTCTGATAATCCCAACAACTGTCCTAGTATCTCCACCTCTTACATGGTATTTTATAGATCCATGCGTATGGCAATGTTAGCCCAAAAAACAAATTGGGTTTCGTAGATATTTCGATTTCTCAACCAAATTCGTGTTCTTCAACACATGAGCAATGGAACGATAATGGTATAACTTCATGAATCATGCATTCAGTGCTTCCGGATCTTGCAGCTAGTATCATGCATGTAGATTCCGCACAAGCTGTTTGGATAAATCTTCAAGAACGCTTTTCACTGCCAATTTCCACAAAAATATTTGAGTTCAAAAAGGCTATCTGAAATTGTGCACAAAGGGGTCTTTTCTATTTCTGCTTACTCCACACTGTTTGAAAATTTTATGGGATGAAATATTGGCTGCTTACATTTCTATACCCAATTGTTCGTGGGCTGAAATATGAGCACATTTGGGCTTTATTTATAAGCTAGCCCACGTTTTGGGCTTATGGAACTCCTTTTCATTTTTCAAAATTTTTAATCAAATTCCTTTAATTCTAAATTATTTATTATTCTATTATACTAATAGACAAATCTCTCACCCTTTTCAATTTTTCTTTCTTCCCCTAAAGTCTCTTTTTCTATTTCCGTTTTTCCTTCTCTCTATTCCTACAATTTTCTTCTCTATATTTTTTCTAGAGACAAATTATCACTATTTATTTTGTCATTCTATCTCATCAATTTTTTTCTTTTTTTAACTTCCTTTCCTCTACCCTTATTTGTCATACTTTTATATCAAAAATTTAGCTTCCTTTCAAAAATTATTAGCTTCATTAGCCATAATTAACATAATGCTATAGGCAAACTTATGTTAATTAGCAAAAATATTTTTAGAAATGTATGCTTTTTTCTTAAAAAAAAAAAAAACAGGAGTGTTTAGTTGAAATGCATATATATATATATATATATTATGTTTTCTTTATTAAATTTTATCAACTAAAATTTTTTAATTATTTGATTTAAGAATTTAATGCCCCCATTAAATACTAATTCTGGATCCGTCACTGATTGCAAGTGTCAATTGTAACAAGGCTGGTAATGGGCAAGCAAATATTCGAGGTGGGCAGAAAAATCGCCCAAGCCGCATTGCGATCCCCGTGGACACGAAGGACACACCATCAATTCTTACTACAAGATACGTGGATATGCACCATCGACGAACCGTGATTTCTCTGATGGTTCTCGTTTCCAATCTCATGGCGTAGCTGTAACCACAGAACAAAAGCAAAATAAGCTCCCAACTGTATCATCAAATTCTGGAGTTGAGCAATAATCTCAACAACCTGTAACGCAGGAGCAATTGGATCAACATTTAGCCATCCTACAAAGAGGTAGAATTGATCCCATAACATAATTTGCAGATGGTGGTCTTTGCTCCTTGTCCAATTATGCTTTGGATTATTGATAGTGGAGCTATCAAACCATGTTATATGTCAAACCGCAATGCGGCTCGAAAATGTTATAGTAAAATGAAACCAGTCTGATACGCTGGCTGGACCTTTTCCAACTTTTAGGTTTGCACTTTGCAATTTGTCAAACACTTGGACAACAAGTATGAAATGTGACATCCTACTATTCACTCCAGTGCCTTGTAATATCATAAGAGCGCCATTTATGAAATGTAAAGTAGCACTTGATTTTATTTAGGAAAAAAATTAATTACTGTTTAATCTCTAAATTATTACGTTTGTGATACTTTAACACTCATTTTTATTTTTATTTTTTTAGCTGAAATGACCATGAATTATCAAAAAGAGTATAAAAGGTCCCTTTTTAACTGAATTTGTTAATTGTCGTTAATGAGTTAGTTTAACTGTTCGTTTGGTTTCTAACTATTACATTTGTGATATTTTGATATCTGTTTTTTCAGTTGAAACCTCAATTTTTATTGAATTTACTAAACAAATGTTAAGAAAATAAAACAAAATAAAAAACCTTAAAAAAGAAATAAAAATTTTAAAGTATCTCTTTCTCCTCTCTTCCTCTCTCTCCTCTCGATCTCTCTCTCCCTCTCTCACCTCTCTCAATCTCCCTTGATTACGCTCTCTCTCTCTCTCCTCTCGATTTTCCTCAATTCATTTAACGTGGGCACCTCCTTAAAAGCAATAACTTCAATGATTCACAATACTCTTGATATTATTGTAGTACATATATAGGAAAATCAATTTTTTTAAAATAAATACTCTCATAAAATTTATATCGCCATGACATTCATGGGCTTATAAGGTAATTGAAAAACAAATTTTCAAAAAAATGAAAATAATTTATAATTTGATAACAAAAGTTTAGTTAAAACCATTTTCTTGAGTCACATTCTAACATAAAATATAGGTTTAAAAATGATATACCTTATTTTATATAATAAAGTAATAAAATACTACTATAAATATATTGTCTACTTTATGTATAACAAACTTAATACATATTAAATAAATTTATATGTCTTACAAAAAAGAGTTAAATCACTAATATATTTGTTTATAGAAAACATATTATTGTTACAAATTTCGTATCGAACATATTCATGAAAAACTATAAGAATAAAATAAAATAAATTAAAAACATAAAATATGAGGTTATAAAGTTTCTTGAAGATTTACTATCAAATGTAACTTTTGATGGCAAAAAATGGCTTTCTACCATCAAAATATAAGTTTGGTAACGAATTCTTATATTCTACCACCAAAATATGGTAGCAAAAAATTATATATTTCGCTATCAAATTTAGATTGGTAGCCAAAAATGTATATTTTGCTATCAAATTTTGATAGCAAAAAATATCATTTTGTCACCAAATTTAATTTGGTAGTAAATACTATCCGCGAGAAAAATTTTGGATTACCATCAATGTTTTTTCTACCAAAATAGGTTTGGAAAATGTGATATTTTGCTACCAAAATTTGGTAACAGAAATTCATATTCTGCTTCCAAACTTTGGTAGTAAAAAGTACCGTTTTGTTACCAAACAAAATTTGATAGTAAATGAGTTGAGCAGGAAAAATTTTGACTTCCTACCAACATTTTTGCTACCAAAAAAATTTGATAATAGATGACATTAGAAGAAAAATTTTGGCTTCTGGCTAATGTTTTTGCTACAAAAATATTTCGTAGAAAAGGTTATAATTCACTTCTTGGTGGTGGAATGTTAACTTTTTGTTATCAAATAGTATTTTAGTAGCAAAAAGTTTTTAATAGGAACCAAAATTTAATTCCAATCATGTCATTTATTACCAAACTATATTTGGTAGTGGATTGTATTGTTTTTACGATCAAATTTGATAACAAAATGTTTAAACCTTTCAGCTAACAAAATTTGATAACGAAAAGTCTATATTCTGCTACTAAAATTATTTTGGTATAAAAAAATTTGATCTCTTAAAGTCATGATTCTTATAATGAGATGAGTTTATTACTAGGCAGTAACTTAATTGAAGTGTCTATAATATGGGATATATGTGGTACCATCTCGTTATTTTCTTTAAAAATGAATGAGTTGGAGAGAGAAAAGCATTATTTAGTTAAATAATACATAATAATTGCAACAGGGATGGACAGCCCATCCAGTTATATAATTATAATTTAGGAATAATACATAATAATTGCAACACGGATGCACAGCCCATCCAGTTATATAATTATAATTTAGGCACAAAATTAAAGCTAAGGGAAAAAAAAAAAAAAATGAAAGCGAGAGGCAGAAATAGAGCAGAGATCTTTATCTTCTCTTCCTTTTTTCTGCTTCTACTTGGTACTTCTTTAGTCCAGTCTTATACAGAAAGTGAGGAAGAGGAAGAAATCCAAAGAAATCAATTCCCAGATGGCTTCTTATTTGGAGCAGCTACCTCAGCATATCAGGCACTTAATTATATAGACAAACTCTTCTTCTTTTTGTTCTTCATTTTTTTCCCATATTGTCGGAGTCTCAGAGATATTGGGTCTTTTTTTTCTGATTTCATGTCTGCATATAATATTTGCAGATCGAAGGTGCATATCTTGAAGATGGAAAGGGACTTTCCAATTGGGATGTCTTCAGTCATTTTCCAGGTTAGAGATATTGATCGAGTTTTACCACATATTATTAGTCTCTTCTTTTAGTGTTTCTCTCATAAAAATTTAAATTTTTAATTTAAAAAAATGAAATTAAAACGGAAAACAAAACGTTAGTTCATTGCAACAATTTCTATTAGAAATCTAATCATGTCTATAGAATTCTCTCTTTTAATTTTCCTTTTCGTCGGCATTTACAACATGTTCATAAATTAATATTCTCGTGACAAATACTCCAGGGAAAATTAGAAATAACGACAATGGAGACGTTGCAGATGACCACTACCATCGCTTCCTGGTATTTGCTTTTCACGTTTTGATAACTGATTATTATTTTTTATTTTAAAAAGTCTTTTCGGAAGTTGAATTTTCCCTTTCCCACAAATAAATAAATCTTTTTTGTGGGCCCTATTGTTTGGTGGGGATTATTATACAGGAAGACATTGAGTTAATGCATTCTCTTGGGTTAGATGCGTATCGCTTCTCAATTTCGTGGTCAAGAATTCTGCCCGGTAAATAATATTCTGTTTTTTTTTTTTTTTTTTTCCCCAATCAGATATCAATAATAATATTTTTACAGCTTAATTAACAATATGTTTTTGAGCTTAATTACAACAGGAGGGAAATTTGGCGGTGTTAACTCAAAAGGAATCGTGTTTTATAACAAAATTATAGACAACCTATTGCATAGAGGTAATTTTTTTTCCCCTTTCTTCTTTACTTTTTATACTAAAAAAATTATAATTTCTCTAATTATTTATTTAATGATTTACATACATTTTTTTTATAAGTAATAATTTACAGACTTGATGATGTGTATAACATGCAGGAATTGAACCATTTGTGACAATTTTCCATTTTGACCTGCCACAGATACTGGAGGATAAATACAGAGGATGGCTAAGTTCTTCGATACGGTTAATTATTTCTTTTTTTTCTTTTTTCGTTTTCTTTGTCATACTCTGCGTTGCAATAATTAACATTGTTCACAGTCACTCTTTCCTGGAATGAGAATATATTTTCTCCAGAAAACTGTTAACAAACTTTGGTGCTTTGTTTTGACCACATAAATCATATGGATTATTACAGAAGTACTACATCTTTTTTTCTGCGGAAAATAAATGAGCATTTTCATATGTTAATCTTTTGTCAGTTTACCTTAATTAGTGGCTAAATTCAAGCCAAAAAGAAAAAGGGAAAAAAAAAAAAAAAAAGGTCAATCACACACCCCAACTTTAACTTGAACAATTTCTATCTTTATATTTGAAATTTATCCAAAATTTTACTTGTGCACTTCTTTTTTTTTTTTTTTTTTTTTTTTTTTTTTTTTTTTTTAAATCCTAACTCACTAACTAAAATATACCACCGTATTTAAAGTCTCACTAGTACGTGTATGAGGGTTTCGTTTCGCTGAGTGAGAGTAGCTTGTTTTCACTGAAAGGTTCTGTTACTCTTGGGGTTTTTTGACTATGGAGGGTATGATGGATCTTTTTGCGATCTATTTCAATTATAGATGAGGAGAATGAAGTGATCGGTATAGCTGATGAAGTGGGTGGTGGAGGTTAGGCCAAATTCATCCTGTTTTGGCCTTTCTGGGGAAATTGTTTCTGAATAAGCCCTATAACAGAGGGTCTTTATTTCTGCAATGGAGAGGCTATGGAAAACGGTTGGAGGGATGTCCGTTCGGGAGATCGAGAGAGATATATTTCTCTTTTCTTTTGTGGAGGAGTCGGAGAGAACTAAGGTCCTGGAGATGGAGCCATGGACCTTCAACAAGGCGCTTCTAGTGATGAAAGATAAATACTTTCGTAGTGTGGACTTCCTTGATGTAGAGCCACGTGGTGGCATTTCCTATGCATGGAGAAGTATTCTTTGGGGGTAAAGAGCTAATTAAAATGGGAGTTCGCCGCCGAATTATATGGATGGCTCGACTCCGAGGGTGTTTTTGGACCAATGGCTGCCGCGCCCCCATTCTTTCCGGCCGATCACTATCCCGTCAGACTAAACGAAAGACGTTAGTGTTGCGGATCTTATGATTTCGGGACGTCGAGAATGGGACAAAGAGAAAGTGGAACATGTCTTGTGGCCCGTAGATAGTAGTCTGCCAACCATGCTCTCATTGTTCCTTAGGGGTATTGTTAATGATAAGACGTGCCCTCGTTGAGAGGATGGGATTGAATCTACGAGCCATGCTTTATTGGAGTGTCCCGTGTCCCGGATGGTCTGGAGAGACTCTTATTTGGATTCTTATGTCACGGAGAAAGCTCCTCAACCCTTTTCAGATGTTCTTCGAATTCTTGGTGCGGAACTTATTGCGGATGATTTTGCTCTCTTTTGTTGGATGGCGCGGAAACTTTGGAATGAACGGAATAGTTTAGTTCATGGTTAAGAAGGGTTAGCGCCAGAGGTATTACTCGAAGGCGAATAGTCTCATGTTTATCATAATCCATCTGTTGAGACGAGATCGGAAGGAGCTGAAACCTGGCAATTTCCTGCACAAGGCCGGTTAAAACTTAATGTTGATGCAGCCGTCTTTGGGTCGGCTGAGGTGATTGGTATTGGAGGGGTGGTCCGGGACCATACTGGGAAATGTTGTGCTGCCTTTGCCACAACTATTACGGGCTCCTTTGGGCCATAGACGGCTGAATGCCTAGCTTTGCGTGAGGGCCTACGTCTGGTGAGGGAGCTGGGGCTTCTTATCCATGAGGTGGAAAGTGACGCTCTCAATGTAGTAACGGCAGTCCACGAAGTAGAGCCATCTCTTGATGCTGAGAGCGTTGTCCTAGATAATATCAGGGAGTTTCTCTCCACTTTGCACTGTCCTAGTGTCTCACATATTAAGCGGTCTGCTAATAATGTTGCTCATTTACTTTCCCGTTTCGCTTTTAATTTTTATAAGCTGGCTATTTGGATTGATGAAACTCCAAGTTGCACAGCTACAACTGTTTCTGTAGAGTCTATTGCAGAGGCTATTGCAGTTCAATAAAGCATACATTTTATTTCAAAATATATATATATATACCGCTGTATTTTTTTTTTTCAATAAAAAGGATTCTCTCTAATTCTCATAGTGTTCATACCGAAAGATCAACGATTAGGTATTGTGTTTTTTTTTTTTAGTTGAAATACAAACATTAATTAGGTAAGCCTAATTTAATTTCATCAGCACTATTGGATACATTACTCTTTCCCAACTCTTGGTCTCGGTTGTTGTAGGGAAGAATTTGCATATTTTTCCACCATATGTTTCCAAGAATTCGGAGATAGAGTCAAGTACTGGGTGACAATAAACGAGCCAAACCATTTGTCCGATTTTGCATATTTAAAGGGAATATACCCACCAGCACACTGTTCGCCGCCGTTTGGAACCTGTTCAGCTGGAGATTCCGACACCGAGCCGCTCATTGCCATGCACAATATGTTGATTTCCCATGCCATGGCTGCTGACATTTACAGCAAACACTTTCAGGTAACCTATGTGAACTAATTTTTATTTCACATGCAGGGTATATTATTTTATCAAATTTCATCCATCAATTGATAACTGTCACTACCAAATAACACTTTTATTTTATTATTATTATTATTATTTTTTTTTTTAGGAGACTTGATTTATGTAACTACAATCTTTCCAAGTGAAAAGTTTTGATTTAGAACTTATACTTATAATTGGTTTTAAGCTGGCCGAATTATTGACTACATGGATGTGCAGCCGAAACAAGGTGGGCTTATTGGAATGGTAGTAAATGCATTTATGTATGAACCACTTAGAGATGAAGAAGTGGACCGGCAAGCTGTCGATAGGGCCTTGGCCTTCAACATCGCTTGGTAAGTTCCGTGCTTGCATATGATATCAAATGGAGTCTGTCCTTAAAATTGACAGTTTGTCTAATATTAATTCATTTATAACATGTTTACATAGAGAAGCCACTAAGCTCGGCCTAGCGGTGAAGGTGGGATGAGTTAAGAGTTTAAGATGCCTTAGTCCCAAGTTCAAACCTGGACATACCTAATATTAAATATATAGATCAGATCAGCTAGTTGTTACATAAAAAAAAAAAAAAAAAAAACTTACATCTATCAAATTTGTTTTATTACATGATAGGAGATTTATTTTAAAATTATATCTTGTTATGTTAAAATTCTACCAATAAAGCCTTTTTATAGTTTAATTATTATAGAATCCTCCTTATTTTCTTTTTACAGTGGATATTTAGTAACGTCTTAATTTGTCCTGTTATTGCTAGGCACTGTCCTTATAATTAATACTAGGAAAGGGGTGCACGTGCATTGATGTGAATTATTAATTAAATAAATATATTTTATTAGAAAAATATGAAAAGCTATTAATTGTAATATAAAAAGAAAAAAGAGTTATATAGACGCATATCAATATTACGTAGACATTTTTACACCTTTAAATCAGACCCAGTAGCGGATACGTAGACATTTCTACACCTTTAAACTAGACCCAATAGTGGATGTCACTAATGGTATGCTGGTAAATGAACCGTCCGATCAAGCGGGTTCCATCAGCCATTCTAAGCTGAATTGAGGTGGTCATCAATGATTCATCCACAATCACATTTACCGATGGGGTTGGAGCAGTGGAAGCCATGGCAGGCCCAGTGACAGTGAAGGAGCTACTACCGAGAATTCTTCCCACACCTTGAAATGGCACATGACGCTTTCTCTAGCTCCCGTAAACACAGAAAATAGAAACAGTGAGTTGTAAAACCATATTCATAACCTCTTTCGACTTTTCCACCACGAGGAAAGGCCAATCGAGATTTGATTGCCTTAAAAAACCGATAAAGCATCAACACACAATATGAATTCCCAAGGGAACAATCAATTTTGTCTCTCATCATGTGAGATAAAAACTAAGGAATACAATAACAGTACAAAGAGAAACTCACTGGAAAATTCTCACTCCAACTTGTCAAACTGACATGCATTGGAGTCTCCCTAACTGCAGGTTCTAGCTCTGCTGGACACTGAGATTTCTTGGTACTCTGCACCAAGAAATTAGAAATTAAACTGCAGTACGAGATGAAGCAAACAAAAATATAGTCCTTTTTCCTAAGAAAATTTTCACAACTAAAATATTACACATGCATGAGCGATCCCAAAATACTTGTTACACAGCTTTTTAGATCTGTGATTTTTGTCACCATGTAAGCGATACCACTGATGAAAATCAGAGAAGAAATGAAGGCAATCCAACCATGAGCAACAGTGCAAGGAGGCACGAAGGCAAATAGAAGTCTCCATGGAGCCAGAAGTAACTCCCACGAAACTCTTGCAAGTCGCAAACAGGTACAGTTCATCTTTCTTGATTCCATGCTTTCCGACTGCAGAACCAGAAATCAGAAATTGCATTGTTCACGAGGAATACGTTTTCCCCATGCTAGCGGAAGAGGAGGAAAAAAAATCTGATAGTAACCACCAAAGTGTAAACATACAACTAAATAGACAGAAAACAAATGAGTTGGAAAGCACAAGGCAACAACATAAAGGATCAAGAACCAACATCCTAATATAATTTAGTTCACAAGAAAACACGTTAATTAGAAATCTAAAAAGGAGAAAATACACAATGCACTACCATGACTGCATCGTCAAATTGCTGCTTCCACAGTGTAAGTGTAAGAGAGATTCTAATTTATCTCTAATTTGACATAAAATCAAAAGACACAAGAGGGCCGCGGAGGCCGCGAGGGCAGAGAAGGTGGCGCGGCCACACAAGCGCGCTTCCTGCAGCCCGCCTAGCAGGCCGGCGCACACCCGCGCTTGTGAAACCTTCGTGCTCCAAGTCATGGCACGGCTGTGCCAGTTAGGTGCATGCCGCGCAACTCGTGCTGATACGAGAATTTCAAATGTGTTTTTTAAATTGTTTCAAACTGTTATATCTATTAGTTGTATATTTTGATATAAAATGAATTATTATCAGAAACTCATATATTAATTATGATAAATGAATAGATATCAAAAGAGATATCTTTACAATAAGAGGCATCACTTTAAAAGTTACATGGATTACCATAGTTGTAACGGTTTATAAAAAGCATCTCTGAACTTTAAAAACTCAAGAAATTACATATTTTATATCTTTATTCTGGAATACAATATTATTGCTAGATACTGTATTCAAGGGTTAGTTGTATCTTGGGGGTAATTTACCGTTAAATTCTTTAACAAACTTAGTAGTGATGACAAATAAAACATTAAAGAAAAGTATTTTCAATACACCTCAAATCCATCTTTGTTTTTAGTTTTCTTTGCCTCCATTGTTGTTGCTCTACTCTCATTCTCCAACGGCAAGTAAATCAGAATATTAACAGCGGTTCGAAAATGATTTCGGGCTTCTTGTTCTAGTTTTCTTTTCCTTTCAAGACTTTGTTTGGATTCAGTTTGCTTCTATTGTGTTTTTTGGGTGTACAAAATGCATATCAATTAGGCAACTGACTTCCTATTAGGCTGTTAGCCTTCATACATTCCCTTCTAGTGCTCTGTTTTGTTTCTTTGTACACTTTATTTCTTGTTTGTTTGTTTGTTTTTTTTTTTTTTTGTTATATATATATATATATATTATAATGGTTTGATACAACTTATAATAGGCATGTATTTCCAGGTCTTTGAAGCAAATCTCTTTCCATTTGTCTTATTTCAGAAGATAGAAAATGACAACTTAAATATATTGTCAAACAAAGAACCAAACAAGGTCGAACAAAGTAACAACTTAAAATTCTACTATCATCCGGTCTAATACGCCTAATCTGACTGCATTGTTCCCAAACTAATAGCTTAAATTATTAGCCTACTTGAGATCAAAGTCAGAGCACATTTACCCAATCGATGAGATAGACCCTGCTTCTTGAAATTCATCAAAGGGACATTTTTCAAAATCATAATAGGACCAATGTAAAGTCACTATGACAACCTATAATTTTTTCCCCAGAGAAGGTTTTGGCGTCTCATCAATCCAAAAAGAAACGAAAACGGACGAGGAATCCGGAGAGAGAGCCAAACCAGACCTCAACAACTCTAACAGATTCTAAGCATAACATTTCTCTCCCAAAACACAAAATTTCCCCAATATTCTCGACGACCAAAACATCGAAAACTATAATCGGAAAAGTAGAAACCACAACTTACTTATTTAATTGAAATTTGAACTCGAAAAACCTTTTGAAAAATAGAAAATTGGCCAAAATTCAAGTGAAAAAGGTTACTTTTTGGGAATTGGGAATGGCGGCGAGAACGACGCCAAGACAAGCAATGGCATTTGTTGATTCCAAAAATCTTTGGCACAACATCAGATGGGACCACTTGACGTAGTCAGTCTCGCGCCATCGTGCTCCACCTAGTCGCCTGCAAAATAGAAGCACCTTGGATAAGGGGGACACCATTGGGGTATCTGATAAGACACTCTAATGTTAAGTCAGTAAGGGGCATTGATGAGCAAGTAAAGAAGCAGAGTTTTGGCAAGGAAAATTAGTATATACCTGAGTGAGTGAGGTATTCCTCTATTTATAGGTATTTTCTGCAGGTTCAGGTTCTCGGGTGCCCTGATGGGTCATATCCCTAGTGGTTCCGGCAGGTAGATATACTCCGGGTGTACGGATGCTTGACCTCCACTTAACGATGCTACATGCCTTACCATTCATGTGATTGGGGGGGCCATGAGTACAGGTGTTAATATTGGCGCAAACGGCAAGTACCGTATCAGTTTGGTCAAGTGGTGGAGGTTGGCGCGGAGTAGGAACAAGGAAGGTACAACAACAGTTAGTATAAGTCAGGTGTCAGGTGGTGCAGAGTAGTGGATGTGGAATGCTATGTCACAATGCATTGTCAGCCAGTAGGAGACTGCATGGCAGGGGCAGCATGGGTCGAACATCCTGAAAAGGGCTCGATTATGGTTGGGGAAATGTTACTTGAGCCAGTACCTTGGATAACGATGGTGGTCCGCTTGAGTTCCTAAAGGAGAGCTAAATCGGGGATCACAGCCCAACAGAGGTGATGATAAGTCAACCTGATGACCTAGAAGGGATGCAACTAACCAACTTATCTGGTCTAGTGGATCTCTTCAACTGATAGGATTTTCTCCATTAGGCAGGTAAATGAGTCTATGGGTTCTCAACCACCTCGTTCCTAGTAGGAAGGTGGCTTCTAGTGTCGGAAACGTTACACCATCAACAATAGTCCCCCCCCCAGGAGGGTGTTAGTTGCCGCGTGGTTGAAACTGTCTGAGCAATTGTGCACCTTCTCAGGGTATTCGTTCGAATTGATAAGAGTAGGTTCGGTCGAAGCTGGTCGTCCACGTCTAATCTGATCTGGTCAGATGCATCTCTTCAAACGCTTCTGACACATGGCAGCTTTGTGCCACGTGTCGCTTCTTAGCTGGTAGGAGTTAGGGAGACCCTTCGAATTCTGCACCTCCTTTTTCCTGCCTAACTCTCCCCTACCCAACCTTCCCTTTTCCATTCTCGCTTTCAGAGTTTGTGCAATCCTACCGAGAGCTGCCGACAATTGTCGAAAAGACCATTTACGAGTAACGTTCGAGTGCACGAGAAGTTTCGAGAATGTAAACCTTTCTCCTTTGTATGGTTTTTTCTAAGAAGATGAATTACCTATCCAGTGACTTCGAGAATGATAATCTCTCCATAGAGGTTGACATAACAGGCACTTTCGAGAGCACCGACTCTTTTGAATCCACCGACCACACTGCTGGTTCGGCTGGGCAAGTTGGGGGGAACCTAGACAGCTTGTTGGGCATCTCAAACATCCCTACCTCGAGGGATGGGCCCACCCCGACCGGGTTACGTGCTTGAAAGCGTCCAACTATTGAGGCAGATACTAGAATTGGGTCCAACCACTCTCCCTAATCGCACTTTCATGAGCGAATTGAGTGATGTGCGAGTCCACGAGCAACCAAGGATGTGTACAGGTTCCCAAGTAGTGCCCCTGACTGGGGAAGATGATGTAGCCGCGGTGAGAAAGGCAGGGCAGCCGAGTACATCTGGTCGGGGGGAGGACTCCGACGAAGGATCTGAGAGCTCGGGAAAATCCAGTGAGTCGAGATACGAATTGGAGAAGAACTTCTCTGGTTTGCATCCGAAGCTTTTGTGCTTCAAGAAGAACCCAAGGCTTAAACTCTTGGAATTTGTCACGCCACTTGGTTGGGGAAAGATCAGCAAGGATAAAGGTTTGAAATTTACATTTTGATGATATCGGTGGCTGTTCTTGCTCAATGGTAGAGATTTCTTCATCCTCCATAATAGGTTCTGCTTCTACTTGTGTTCATGATGCTTCAGCTTCTTGGGTCATGAAATGATCTGGAAGATCGTCTACCACATCTCCAGATGACTGTTCTACTGACCGTTCTGGAATTTCAGAGGAGTTATCCTCATCAAATTGTTAAATGTCTTTTTTATAAATTGATATGTGAAAGGTTTTCTAGACAATATTGGCGAATAATTTAGGTCAACAGAGTAGGAGCCTTTTGGACCAGTAGTTGATCTGTGGTCTTTAGCGTTGGCTTTGATTCTAGCTCATATGTTTTCTTTTGTTTGCCTTTTTGTTTCTTTATCCGGTCTTCCTCTTCTAAGATCCTCTTGAGACGAAAGATCTAGTCTTCCGCATGTAGGAGGGTAGCCAAATGAGGTTGTAGTATTCTTGACACTGCGAAAGACCTCTAGGCCACTTTCGGTATAGTTGTAACGAAACTAGATTGAAACTGTACTTGTAAAGAAGCATACTACTTCAAGCTCTTCATTTCAGCCAGCTTTGCTGTTTACACATGGTTTGGAACGATGCTGGATTTGAGTAGACTCGTCAGTTATTCATGTGTTTTACGAATCTTTAATCTGAGATTGGAAATTAAATTTTGGAAGTTTAGAATTCCTTGATCAAATTGGCTAACTTTTATATCCACTTGTACGAGCTTCTGATCGATCTTCTGTAGTGCCTTGTTTCGTTCTATCATGTTTATTGTCTGCTAATTCAGACTACTTCAGCTGGTCATGAGACCTTTTTTTAGCCTTCAGCTTTTCGAATTGTCGAATGATCAGGACTTTTGGTTGGTGTGACGTTGTTCTTTCTTCATTATTAAAACTTCTTAAAATAGGAAATTCTTTGTCAGAGACATCATAAGAATGTCTGACAATATTGTTAAACTTTCCTAATGCTTGGCCTAGAAGATCTATGTCTCAGTATCCGTCCTCTAGTCTTGAGTTGTCAACCACAGTTTTTCTAACGAGGCTTTGGGGTTTCCTCGTCAGTCAGTAGGCAATCTGGGTAATTACAGACATCCTAGTAACAGTGTCCCGTAGGTGATCTAAAGGCATAATTTGGATTACCTTTAGAGTAAAATAAATTTATAAAAAAAAGAGGGGGGGGGGGGGGGGGGGGGAATATTTGTTGTCGTGGATATGATGGATGGCGTCCTATACGATGTGGTGAACAGTTGGCGGCCTCTTCTTTCTTCTAAAACGTAACCATCGCAGATCCATCCTTCTGTGTGCAAAAGGAGGGTTCTGATGAATGGACTGTTAATTGAGGTTGATGTAGTTTCTCATAATTGGTGATCCAAGTGGTAAGCAAAAACTTCTTCAATCTTTAGTAGAAATATTCCTAGGAATATATAGATGCATGTTTGCACTTGTCGAGAATCAATTGTGATCATAAGGCATCTGTAGACGTTGGCAGGGCCAAATCTAATGCATGATTTTGGACTCTTTATGCCATTTGGTAGTGAAAAGTTACAACTATTGCGTTGGGATCCTGATCGACGCCAACTATTTGTAGTTGAACCTTCAAGACATCTAGCAGAGGGTTATCTTTGAGGTACAAATCAAAGTTGGGATAGATGGTTTTGAGAATCGTCCTGCATTGGGTGTCGTTTCATTGTAGCTATGCAAGAATGTTGATATGTTAAACGGCAATTCTGGTATTGACTTGAGACACAAAATTTTACTATCGTGTAAACAAATAGTTTTATCTTTTTGCCGACGATACTTTAGGGCAAGGCATATTGCACAAAAATACATATGATAAAAACTCTGGTATAAGTTCAGACCTAAAAAAAAAAAAAAAGAACCGTTGAGCATAGAAATTTTTCCTATACTTTCCTTTAGTTTTTTTCTTTTGTCCTGATTAAATTTATTAATCAAATGAACTAAACAGGGTGTTAGATCCTCTAGTGTATGGAGATTACCCTCATGAAATGCAAAACTGCACTGGGTTAGAATTGCCAAGGTTTTCCGCAAGACAGAAAGAGCTTCTACGAAGCACTAGTCTTGACTTCATCGGCATCAATCACTATTCCACTTTCTACGTCAAGGACTGTATCTACTCTGCTTGTTCTAATGGCTGCAACAGACCGATACAAGGATTTCTTGAAACTACAGCAGAACGAGATGGTACTCCGATTGGACAACCGGTATGCTTATATTCCACATATATTTGTGTATGAATAAGATTTGTATGGTTTTTTAATTTCTTGATTAGTATTTTAATTTCTAATGTTTGTACATAAAGATTACCTAATTATGATCCGTACTAGCTAAATAGAAGATAATAATAGGGGAAAAAAAAAAAAGGGTGCAAAGAGGATCCTAATCAAGTAATAATACAACAAAATATACTTATTAGCTCATGTTTGTTATCACATTTTAACCTACTTTCCAAACTTCTTATAGTTTTTTTTTTTTTTTCTCACAGACTTTTGAATTAAATTATGAATTTGAATCAAACGGGCTTAGAATGTCTTACTCTCGTCTTTCTTTCTTTTTTTTTTTTTTTTTTTAACAGGGTTTTTGTTGCTTGTAGACTGGGAAGGCAAGGTTTTTTGTAGTTCCAAGAGGCATGGAGAATGTTATTGACTATGTTAAGCAGAGATATAACAACATGATCATGTTTGTTACTGAAAATGGTCAGCAGCTTTTATACAAAAGAAATTTGCCATTCTTTTATTTCTGTTCTTTTTTCAAGTATGGCCATATTGCTATCATGCTTGAACAATATTATGTTTAATGGTATTTAGTAATTTACCTATCCAAAATAAAAAGAGATTTACTATTGAACAACTATTACTTTCTCCAGGATTTGCTTCACCGATAAGGGAAAATGAACAAATGGAAGACCTACTTCAAGACCGCGATCGCGTAAAATATCACAAAGTTTACCTTTCAGCCTTAGCTAGTGCAGTAAGGTAAATCTAACCATTTATCGCTAAATTTACAATCTGTGGTTGCTATGTTTTTGGAACTTATGCCCTTGAACTTTTCGAACTTTTCGAACTTGCTTTTTGAACTTATTATTTCGGCAAATCACCTCTACAACATACTAAGTTGTTACAAATGTAATCATCTTTTAAATTTTGCTATGAATTTTAGTTGGATTTGAGGAATTTTAGTCGGAAATATATGATCCATGTACTGGAACTCAATAAGTAAGTCATGGTTAAAAGAAAGTTGATGGTTTAAATGCTACATATGAAATATGAGGAGAATGGTGGACGAATATTTGAAGGCTAGTGGGAAGTGAAAGACTAACTATTTTTCGTAGTAGGTGGAGTAGTTTTGTAGAGCGTGAATGGGAATAGACAATGATAGACCTGCAGAACTTGATGATTGATGGGACAATATGGAGAGATTTGTTTGTAACGAAAGGTGGGTTGGTAGATATAAAAAGACAAGTTTTTTTATTACTTGTTGTCGGTTGTTCAGCTTGTCAATTACAGATCTAGGACTGCCTATTTACAGGCTTGAGAAGCCGATGGAGCAGCAAGTCACTGACTTCATTTCTCTAGATAGGCTTGAGAAGCCGATGGAGCCGCAAGTCACTGACTTCATTTCTCTAGAAACTTGTAGATATTTTTACCACTTGGGATCTTTTTTACAATTACAGAATAAAACAATAATATTTACACTTCTTGTGTACTAGATAAGTGCCAAATGGTAATGAGATATATAAAAAAAAAAAAAAAAAAAAAAATTCACGTGAATATTAAAATAATAAAGAGACTCTTCAACTATATGAATTGCTAATATTTGTTATTTTTTGGCTCTCAACTGCATGACCTGATCATTCTAATTTTTCTGTGAAATTCTTTATATAAATTACAGGGATGGTGCAAATGTGCATGGTTATTTCGTTTGGTCGTTGATGGATAACTTTGAATGGACAGATGGTTACGACACCAGATTTGGACTATATTACGTTGACCAGGCCTCACTGGACCGAAGTCCGAAACTTTCTGCAAGATGGTTTAATAACTTTCTCACAAACTACAGTGCTAGTCACAGCAACAAAGAAGAGTATAGAAAGAATTCAGTTGGGAAAAAGGGTAATGTGTCATTAACAAGCATATCGAAAGCTAAAGAAGTAGAAGCTTCGTGACATTTGATCGTTTGATTAAATGTACTTGGACCTTATTTATAGTTTTTTGTCATTCCACTGAATCATAAAATTAGTTTGATTGTCTATCTTTGTGATAAATTATATATATATATATATATATAACAATAATGCTCCATTTTGGCATGTGTGAAATGACTAATTAATAGAAATACTATTCGCTACACCTTTGTCGTATATTCTCTATACGTCACATTGAAAAGATATCATCTACATGATTACGAATTTCAAGATGGCATGCAAATCAATTATTATGGGTATTAAATCTTGATACAAAATTGGAACAGTGAATGACACTACTCCAGCTCTGTCTCAAGGTTGCAGTCGGTGTATCATCAATAAGAAATCCTTTAGGTTTGATATCAAGAAACTTATTCAGAAATACTATATTTAGTTGCATTTTATTATAATGATTTGGAAATATGTATATTGCCATAACTGCATATACACAATTTGGACTTTAAAATACCAAAGCCATCGTATAAATGCAATTTTTTTCATCACCTTGGCATGAAATTTTCAGCAAAAAACTTGATGAGAATTGTTCAAGTGTTCTTAAAGATGCCCAACAAACAAAATAACTATATGGTGGAGGAAGATATCAAGCCTGGCACTCTCAGGCTTTTGCGTGGATTTTTTCGGTAGCAACAAAGCATCTTCCTTAGACTCCAACAAGAAGCTTGCTCAAAAATCGATGGGGACTTCTCAGGGAATTGATATAGGGCTAGCGGGAAACAGAAGTTAGCCTGTATATTTGAGAGATTTTTGAAGGGATTCAATCTGTCTAGTTATAGATAAAGTGGATATTTAACAAATAAATTATGTCATTTCTCTTTCATCCTCTTTTCTCATCTCTCTTATTTAGGTGATCTACTACTCTCTCCTTCTACTTTTCAAATTTCCTACAACAAAACACAGCCTAAAACAAATTCCTCCTCCATTCTTATTTCTATAAGACAAGTGGATCGACTTCTGACTAAATTATTTACATTAATTATGATTTCTTTTCTTTCAGTTATTTCCTTCCCCTTTTCTAGTCTATTAATAACAAAACGAATTCTTCCAACGTATAAAATAAGAATTTCAATGGCTTTTGCTACTCTAACCATCCCGATCATGATTTTTTTTTTCTTTTTTTCTAGGCTTCTCGCCTCAAAATAAAAAATTGTATTGATAGTAGGTATCAAAAAACATAGTAAATAAAAAAGTAGTAAACTATCACTTTTAGAAGGTGGTTATTAATTTCTAACCCTTTCTATTTCTTTGATAAATTCACTTTAATAAGTTATAAGGTTCATTATGTTGGTTTTAAGATTGAAATTGAGAGGGGGGGGGGGGGGGTGTGGTTTGGTGGAGGGGGGCTCCGGAAGCAGGTTACTCGAAACAAAAAAAAATTTCTCAAACTTTTGTCATCGTTATATATTTATATTAATTTAGCATGCAAAAAAATAGAAGATGAGAATTCTACCGTCATTTGATTAGATCGAAAACTCTTAATTTTCTTAAAAAAAACTTCACCTTGAATCTGGAAATGACACAACTCCTTCGATTTCAATTCTTCCATACCTAATCTATGATGCATGATTGAACAAACGAGTAGGCTTTCCTATATATAGAGATTGATTCACTCACTAGCTATTTTAGTGTCTTTCTTTTGACACTCAACGTATGAGAAAAATAAAAAATGAAATGAAGAACCTCTCTCTTAGATTTTTCAATTAACCAAAAGTCAAAAGTTAAAAATGTCTTCTATCTTCATATAAATCCTATTTATAAAGGAAGATAGGTCACCCAAAATTCCGTCTTGAATTTTAAATATTCCTACTATTTAAAATAATATCACGTTCAAAATTTAAAACTTATTACAATATAGTATATTCAAAATATAATATAATTTATAATATTACGTAAAGTCTCATATCTGGTATTGTATGATATATATCCGGTAATGTGAATTTCAGTTACTGTAAATCTGAATTCATGTAAAAGAAAATATAGTTAAAATGAATGTGAATTCCCATTATTTTACATTTTCTTCCACCTAAATTTACATTTATAATAACTAAAATTCACATTCACAGTAACTGAAGTTAATATTACTGGATACTACCATTTAGATATTTATATATATATATATATATATATCTTGTGTATACATACTTATATATAAGTTTTGTCGTCATGAGGAAGGTTTCATGTTTTCCCCTTTTTTAATTATATGTATTATAATTCAAAATCTAATTTTAAATGTAATTATTTATAATTTCAAACAGTAAACTAATATATAATAATAATCTGCACACTAGTGCTCCCACACACCCACCGTGTAATCAAATTTTGATATTTTTATGATTTCCATTATTTAAATAACACAACTAATTGAAAATTAATTGTTTTGGTAATAGACAAATGAAAAGGTCAGCACTCTTTTTTATATCACATAATTAGTGACCACAAATTGAATCCATCTAATACACTTATTCATTAGTATTGTGAAGACGGTGTGAGAAACGATGGCGCTATAATTTCAAACTCATGTAAATTTGATAACTAAATAATTTTTTAATTAATTATCAACTTTATTAATTTTAAAATTAGTCCACTAAAAATTTAAAACTGCACTCTTAAAATTATAGATACAAAATACTCAAGAATAGAGTAATATATTCGATATAGTCATACAATTTATAATTAAAGTTAGGTAAAATCTATTACCTGTCTAATTAAATCCTCATCCTCAAGTCCATTGATTTTCTAACGAATGATTAATTCATCAAACTAATGAAGAATTGAGCACCCATATCATTCAAGCCTTGAAATAACACATAAAAGAAGTATTTATTTGCCTGCTTTAATAAAAATAAATTGATTTCATCTGTAATGTTAATATTTTTTGTTATTTACTTCATCATATCTCCACAATATAATGAATTAGATTAGATACTTCAAATCCGTAAAGAGTAAATCAAAATACATGATTCCATAACTAAGATTCTGCTAATAATTCAGGATTAAGATCATTTTATATATGATCATTGGTTGACATAATTAGAATCTACAATATCTAATGAAATTATCAACGATTTATATCACATCATGTTCATATCTTCCATAATCAGATTATCTACAATGCACTCACCAAATACCTATCTGCGTTAACAGTTCGAATAAAATTATTCCATTATTAATAATAACGGCATGCATACCACACTTCAATTGTTTAATCAATAAAATAATCTACTACTTGTTACAGACTATTTTAAATTATTATCTTTAAATATTATCCTATTGTATATAACAATTATATGCAATATTTAATGCCACATTAATAATCATGAAATTTTATAATATTTATTTAGTATTAAACATGCATGCATATAAAAGTATAATGAAACATTTATCTATCTAAATCACAACAAAATTATAACATCATATGTTTTAAGGGTATCAATCCGAACAACTTATTTCACCAAATTACTGGTTTACTATTTCACTTATTAACTTTATTAATTAAACCGCTAATTTATCTTAGATTAAATAATAAATTTGAAACTGAAATTTAAAACTTTAGAGCAAAACATCAATCTAAAGTTAAAAACTGGACTGTTTATTAGTAAATTAATTTTTTTTCGGGGGGGGGGGGGGGGGGGGGGGGTGGGGTTGGGTGGTGGGGGAGGAAAGAGAGAATTTCTCTACACGAGCACAGAATAACGAAAGTAAACCAGGGGTATTTTTTAAGTAAACCAGTGGTTTAAACAAGAAAAGGTATTCTCCATGTCAATTAAATAGGTATGATTAGTGTCAAACTACACTATCTCAAACCAGTTGATATCCACGAAGTCTGGCCGCAACACGATGGGAGTCGGGATGTCGATCTAATTCATGCTAAAATCACCCATCAAAGTACGTTGTGGATTTCACAACAGTGAAGATTGTCGCATGTACTGTCAATGCATAATATGAAATGGGGTCAGTGGAAATTGTTGCCACGGTGAAGAGAAGGTCTTTGTTGATCGTTGAAGATCAGCAGAAGGGTGTCACCGGAGTGGGCGAGATCTCCCTGCCGATCTGATCGTGATTCCGCAGGACATCAGTACTGCTCCGGCAACAATGGCATATGCAAGGGTGACTTGGTAGCCAGGATGGGACATGAGTGACGGCGTAAGTGGTAAGGGAGTGGCGGTGGGAGTGCTGGTAGAAGAGTGAAAAGAAAGAGATAGGAAGAAAGGAAATCCCAATGTCCATGTTTTTCATCCTTTTATTGTTTTAAAATGGTAATTTACAAATTTTGTTATAAAATGTTTTTTGGTTTTTGTTTTTGTTTTTAACACATTGCTGGCTCTTCTGAAAAATTTAACTTCTCACCCCACCAACCCCGCCCTTTCCATCTAGGTTAGGATTTTTAGCCCAATCCATACTTTTTTAATCGGAAGTAAAAAACTGAATTAATTATAGCTTAGACAATATTCTATAAGTGCTTTTAAAGGAGCAATCCTACAAATCACCCTTGTCACAAAATGATGTCAACCTTCAAGGACTTGATAATGATATATGGACACTTCGCTCTGAGCTCTAATTTCACGCCTCATAGTCCTTTTAGGAGAAATCAATCGACAAAAAAAAAAAATGATAGATTTAAGAAATATGCTTCTATAACAAAATCTCATAATTACTAATTTTTTTTATATCTTTTCAGAAAAAATATATATATATCTATATTTCTCGACATTAACTATTAATCTAAATTTTCATTATTTTTCCACCAAAAAAAAATTAAAAAAAATTAAAAATCACATAATTCATATATAGCTAGAAAGTCAATATTTGGTTTTATATATATATAAGAGACCCGTCTTATATAAGCCGGCATCAAACTACTTTTAGTCTCTACGACCAACAGGTGAGAATTGAATGGTGGCTGGTTGCGTTTGAAACTTCGTTCAGTCGCATATCCTAATTGATCCTCTGGTTCCAAAATAGTCCGTACGTCTTTGCTTTCTTTAAATCTCATTGCCCTTACTAATGGCTGCCATTGCAACCGCAGGCACGATTTAATTTAAGGAAATCAAGGAAAAGAAATAGTGAAAAAACCAAACTAATAAAACAAGAAGAGAAAGAGGGGAATCTAGAATACAAGCACGACAACCGGAATGGGATTGGGAGCAGACGTAGCAATGGCAGTGATAGGGCTATGGGCGGTGTCGCTGCGGCCGTGGATGATGAGATATGCCGGCGAGATGGTTGAAGTGATGAGCCATGCCATCCACCGGATTATTAGAGGCAGGCCTTCTTTTTCTCTCTTTTCCTGTCTTCCTTACTCATCTTCTTTTCTCCAAGATGAGTTCCTTTAAGAGATGGACAGCATAAACCTTATTTATTAAATTAGTTGGGAAAAAAAAAAAAAAAGACTTCCCTTTTGGTTAATTATATTTGGAGGACCATATCTTATGCATTTTCTGATTGTCAGGTTCATTTCAGTGTTAGATTCGGCAATTCTTAACGTATAGTATCTTTTTTTCTGTTTTTTTTTTTTTTTAATTTTTATTTTTTCTCTTCCGCTTTAGCAAAGTTGATAGCCCTAATTAGCTGGTATAGATGTTAATGCTAGTCTCATGGCACTGTATCCAGCAACGAGCTAACTCTTTAAAAAATAAATAAATAAATAAAATAAAATAAAATTTAGGCACCGATGCAAACTTGTTCTCACCATGTTGTATATATGTTTACAAAAAAAACAGATCTGAAACGTGCTTGTAATTTAAAAAAAAAAAAAAAAAAAAAAAAAAAAAAAAGAGTTTCATGGTTCGGAAAACCTTTTGTATACTCCTCTGTTAATTTTACCTTTCCTTCATTCATGGCTTTTTCAAAGAAGATTTTGGGAGAGCTGCTAATTAAAATATTTCCCTCTTTGTATGACAAAATGGGATTTCCAAACAAGTTTCAACAAAATCAATAAATCAATCAAAAAAACAATAAAATCAAATTAATCAACCAAACAATACACACTGATTTTTTACGTGGAAAACCATTCAACATGAGAGAAAAACCACATAAGACTATAATCTGATATCAATTTCCACTGGGTCAATAACAATGAGCTTACAATGTTCTCTGTAGATACAACTACAGGATCATAATCATTAAGTTAATCAAAATGATGGCTAAAGAATAAAGTTAATCATCCACAAGATAGATTTCATCACGTTATATCAAACTAAATTTTTCTACGTCTCAAGTGGGCATCTTGGACAAGCACATTAGAAAGACCAATTCGAGAATCATAACGGTAGATAAGAAGAGTTTGTTATAAGAATTCACCATGATAACTTTAAGCATCAACTGACACCATTTCACCGTTCAATCGTCATGCACAAACTCCTAAACTCTACTTTTGTCTCGCTCTCTCCTTTCTCTCTCACGCTTTCTTCCTTTTCACCGAATACACGGCTGCCACTCACCCTTTTTTTTTTTTTTTTTTTTTTTGACTCTAAAACTTTTGAGTGTTGCAAAGGGATCTCGTGTGTAGATATCACATAGATGGGGCGTTGTGCAGACAGTGGGAAACGGAGGCAGAGACTGAAGTCTGTAACGAGTTGGTTAGATAAGTTTTATTTCTTATATTTGTATGGTTGCATATACCTCTTGTACCTGCCTTAGTGTATGAATAGATATAATTCTTTTTGTCTGTTAGAGAGTAGAGAAAGAAAGCAATTACAGGTGAGTGCAATAATTGCAGAGAGAAACTCTGGGGGTTAGAGGGGAAAAAGAAAATTAGAAAAGAGTAGAGAAAGAAAATGTAGAATTGGATTTCTGGGTTTGTCCTTGATTCTTGGATTTTCAGAGATTATAATTCTTAATTGGCACTCAATGCTAGTCTCTGTCTTCGAGATTCGGGTTCGTGGCCTTCGATTCTGCAGTGATTTCTCAACAAAAACATATTGGGCTTTCAGCCCACCATTGTCCAGCCGACAAACATACGCAGACAACCCAATAAATATGACCTCAGATTGGCCACGAACTGTCATTTCTAAAACATGTACTACACATATGCCCATGTCCGGATATATTTAAGAAAAATAATCAAAATTAAATAAATATTAAAATAACAAGTTAAAAAATAAACCACAAAACAAAACAAAAAACCTGGAAAAAAAGAGGGGAGGGGGGGGGGGGGGGGGGGGGGGGGGGGCGCACATGAAAAAAAAAATACAAAAAAGATAAAATTATTAAAATGAAAAAAAAAATTTTGATCACTATAAAAGAAAGGGACTAAATTAAAAAAAAAATAATTGAGCCAAAAACAAAAAAAGAAAAATTGAAGGACCAAAAATTAAATACAAAACGTTTTCGCTAAAAAGCTTGAATATTGAGCTTTTCTATAATATGTATAGATGCATGCTAGCTAGAACTCGATGCTTATGTTAGAACCAGTGGTGGTCAAATGTTGAACAGATATGGCCTTGGAGAAGATGGGACTTGAAGTTGACCAACATGTTATATATGTACATAAGTATGTGTACTACAAGTGATAAAATAAAATATAGCAAAAAGTTTTATGGAAATTTTCAAAAATCCGCAATTAGCAATGTTGTAATTAATTGTGGAAGGCCTCAAAAAAATTATGAAAAAAAAAAATCAATTTTGTAATGAAAAATGTTATAAACATCAATTTAAAATTTTTTTTGGTATCGATTATTTTAAGTTGTCATTTTTTAATCAATTAAGTACAATAGATTATATCTACTAATGAAAATAGTGATAGTTCAAAGTTAATAAAAAAGTTATACCAAAAATTTTTATTTTTGCCTCTAAACTATAATAGAGAAAGAAAATAGATAAAATAAATTTTAATTTAGTTTATTAAATTTTTTTGTAGCATATTATATAATAATTTTTATGTTGTACTAAAAATTAATCCACGCACAAATTTAATGCATGTGGCCTAATTGTCCCAGTATGTCTAGATTGCATTGGTAACTGGTTGTAACCCGTTATTGTCACTGGTTTTTATTGCAAGCACGTTTTTTGAAGAAAATATATACATTATTAAAAATGTTAAAATGTTTTACTGTTTTCATGCAAAACGGTTTGTTTTGGACGAAAACAGTTTTTCTTTTTCTTTTTTTTTTTTTTTGCCCTTTTTCACCATAAAATTTAGTTTTTTCATTTCAATCCCTTTTAAATAAGTTTTTCTTTTTTTAGTCCTTCATTTCTTTTTTTTTCTTTTCCATCATAAAATTTAATTATTTTCCCATTTTAGTCATTTTTTTATATTGGTTCTTTTTTTTTTTCATTTTAGTCCTTTCATCATTTTTGTTTTTCTTAAAATTTTATTTTTATATTTTTTCTCTTAATTTTCTTTATTTATCTATCTCACACACACAAGCGCACGCCATTTGAGTCCTTTTTTTCTTTCACCCCATTATTTTTCATTTTTTCATTTTAGTCCGCTTTTATGTATTGGTCTATTATCAACATTTTAATCATTTTATCTTTTTGATCTTTTTTCCATACCTCTTTTTTTTTTATTTTTAGGTACTTTGTTGGTTTTTTTTGGTCTATTTTTTACTTATATATTTTTTTATTTAGATAAAATTTTTTAAATATGTCTTATAATATACGTCGCACATGCTTTTTAATTAGTATTTACTAAAAGCATGATGTTGAGGGTAGAACCATAATTCTGCATTATTAAATATTATTGTTATGGGCAAGTTAGTAATTTCATAGCATCACAGTCCTATTGTCAGTGGTCAAAATGGTAAATCCAGTCATGAGTGGATAAAATAATCACAGGCCAAAATCGTAACAACATAATGAGCGAGCGTAACGGACTAAGAAAAAAAAAAAGAAAAAAAAAAGAAATTGATAGTTATATGAACAAACCGGTTGCTTGGCTGTTACTTTTTAGACTACCCTTCATTGTCGTCATTTCCCCACGTCCGTCCGACTCAGAAAAGGTGCCACCACAGTGCAATGGAGGGGCAGGTTTTGTTGGGGACTGGTCCCTACCTTTGAACTTGGGGACACGCTCGTCTTTTAAAATGAATTTTGATATACGGGTTTGAAATAAAATTTTTAAGTTAAAATTTATTGATTTTTTAAAAATTAATTATAATCTTTGTTAATTTTTAAATAAAAAATAAGATAAAGATTTTAAATTTAGACCTGAACCTAAAATCAAAATAAAAGCTTATAGTTGCCGACTCGGTGATGGGTTGAGTCAGAGAGAGGGTAGGAAGCCCGCAGATCCGGCGGGAGGGAGGTCGTGTATCACGAGAACGAAGGAAAATTGGAGGTCGTCACTTGGTTGAAGCTAAATACGTTTTCTAAAAAAATAAAATAATAAAACGGCGTTACTTTTTTTTTTTTTTTTTTTTTTTTGGGGTAAATTGACTCCATATACTTGGTCACTTGATCTTTCTGACTATAAACCATCAAAAGAACGTTGTCGTGGATGGAGTCAAAATCTGAATTACTTTTACAATTAAATTTTCTCCAAAATCGAGCCACATGCCATATACGTGTTCTTTTTAATTCAAAGGCACTTTCAAATTCAATGTATCTGTCATGAAATTTTAAATGTGAATGTCTTAACCTAACTTTCAAAAATTAACGGTTAAATAATGCAAAAAAAAAAAATTTATATAGTTAATACTTTTATATTCATCAAATAATTTTTTTAGAAATTACCTTAAGCTTGCTTGATAAGCTAAATAATGTTTCTAAATAGGTGTTATTCTTGATGTTGGAAAGATACGGGCAAAAAGAAGAGAGAATTGAGAATGTAAAGAAAAAGAAGAGAGAAATTATTAAATATAAGAATATTATAGTTTTGCTCATTTCTTATCTCTTATGATATTTTACATTTCTCTGCATTATTATTATTATTATTATTTCCTATAATATTATAATAGTATCCAATTAATCAAGATAATTACCTTTCACATACACAACAATACACACGTGTATAAACAAATTCTCTCTCTCTCTCTCTCTCTCTCCTCTTTTATCATTTATTTATTTATTTTGTTCTCTTTCTTTGTTCGACTGTTTTTGGCTATTCACTTAACTTCTGATTCACGCGAAAATTGAAATAATACATGTTGTGTTTTCTAATTTCATAAGCAGCTGTCCCGAATGTATATTTGATGATTTTTTTTCCCCCAATAGTTTGAGGAATCTGAACACTATAGGAGGTAAAATAATTACTTTCATTGTTGAAACACGAGTGCATACAAATTACGGGTTCACCAACTAAATAACACTACCAAAAAAAAAAAAAACTTTTAGTCACAAGTATTTTTTTTTATGATACTTTAAGTCATAACATTTTTGTCTGACTAATTGTCGCTTTTAATCACAAGTTTATGACCAATATGCATTTAGTCACAAATTTTTTGTTGTCATTAAACTTTTACACTGCAAGAATTTTTACCTTTCGGGACCAAAATATTGGTAGTAGAATGCCTATTTTTTTATCGCTAATTAGTAAGAAGATTCTTAGTGATCAGGACATGAATATCAAACTCTTTCGGTAATTAAAAATCATGTGGTTAAAAGTTTTAGTTACAACAAAAGTTTGTGATTAACTGCATATTCGTCACAAGATTGTGACTAAAAGTAACATTAAGTTATACAAAACTGCCGTGACTAAATACGTTATTGTTATATTAAAAAAAATTGAGACTAAAAGTTTATTTAATTTTTTGGTACAATATATAAATGATTAATTTGGAGAGCTAAAAATATTTACCAGTTTGCGGGTACATTTTAATCTGTGTTAGTATAGATAAGTTTGAATTACATTATTTGAGTTTTGATTATGTTTGATATGAAGAATTCTCTCTAACACTAACTGGATATTTTTTAACATTGTTTTGCTGATTCTTTGAACCGTCTTTTTTTTAATAGTAATTTGGGTTAATGCTTTGATCAGTAACTGCTAAATACAATTAATAGATTTTCACAAAAGGTTTAGTTATGACAGATTCGTTATAAAAGAGATTAATGGATTGAATAGATACGTTTTATTATAATCTAAGGATGCATTTCCTAATCACGAATTCAAAAGATAATAAATTAATTTCACGGAAAAATTAAAAAAATTAAATTACACGGATTTAAATTCAGAATTCCATTAAAATATGCTTTGGAGCGGCAACTTAATACAAGATAGAGTGATTAATGGATGTCAATTTATTTAAAATATGTTTATTATTAAATAAAATGAAAACTATATGGAACAAAAGAACTAAACCTTTTATAAACATTACAAATAACTAAAACCCACAGCCATTTCTTATTCACAACCATTTCTAGACTACATATACATATAGAACTTTTATTTTGATCTTTTTGTATACAAGGAAACAATGAATTAAACAATTGAGAGGACGAAAATAATGAAAATTTGATCACCCAGATTTATTAACAGAAATGGTCTTGCAGAACCAGAAATCGAAAGAGACAAAAGGGATATCTTCACAAGAATTAATTAATCAAATTCAATTAGAATTAATTTCTTTATTGTTAACGTTGTATACGTGGTTATTTATGCGTGAACTGGAGACTTCTGACGTTTCACTTGCTTCTCCTTCTCAATCTCTACCAAGCTGCGGATTACAATTTTTGAAGCTCTTCTAATCACATCAGATAAGTTTCTGTAACACATCAAATTACAAGGAACAATATTGTAAGTACTTCATCTACAACTTTTTATAATCCAAAACTAAACAAATATATATATATATGTGTGTGTGTATATATATATATAGTTTGGCTTAAGACTCAACTTATGCTTTATTTCATTTGACCTAAAACCAAAATCCCTATTTTTTTAATTGTTTTTTGTGACTATCTTTTCTATATAAATTTTTGCTGATTATACTTTACATCAATTTGTGATTGAACATTATTATGTTTTTAAGAAATTAAAAAAAAAAATTGGTTTGGATATGATGAAAACTAATATTCAAAAAATAAAAAATAAAAACCATCATATAGTCAAGTTTTTGTAATATCATAAAACAGTCAAATTAAAAGTGCTTAAAATGAACTCTATATATTGGACCACGAAGAAGAACATACTAGTTTTTAAGAGGACTTGGTGAATTATAATATTGTTCTTACCCTTTGGAGGAGTCATAGGTGAGTCCAACGGTGTTCTTGGCCTCCTCAAGAGCCCAATTAAACCTCTTAAATTCCTCCTCGGAACACTCGCATTTCCCATTCTCCATCACACAAAGCTGAGACGGCTTAATGTCACAGAAGATCGGAATCACCTTCTTCTTGGTCTCCATAATGAGAGCAAGCTCATGAAGACAAAAATAAGACTCGCAATACCTAGGCGAAAATACTGTTACACCGACTTTACATCCCAAAATCGCACTGTCGATCTTGTCGAACAACTTGTCCCCTGGCTTCATCGTTTTGTTGTCCAAGAACGGACGAAGATTCAGCCATGAAAGCTGGTCATATAGCAACGTCGCTATCGTTCGCTTCGTGTCGACTCCCCTGTGGTTAATGAACACGTCGCAGGGTTTCATCACCCGCCTCGCTAACCTCTCAAGAGCTCGTGCCTGACTCATAATTGTGTGGAATTTCGATTCAATTTTTGATATCGATCTCTCTAAGAACTACAGCTAGTGTTTCCTTTTTTTTTTTTTTTTTTTTTTTGGTATGTAGTTTTTTTTTCTTTTCTTGTTTTACGTATGGTTGGTTTATGAGGTCTTATATAGAAAGTTGAAGATCTTATGATAGCCGTCTATTTCCCGCACGTTGCTTCCCAAGCACTTTACGTGAAGAACGTTTGAATTTCAAACGGAAAATTTTTTTCGTTTTCAAAGTTTCGGATTTTCTTGAATAGAGACTGAGGGGAAACTAACGCACTATAGAGAATGGAAATCAACAAGTAACTGTTCGAGTTTGATTTGACAGGTAATGGGAACGCGACACCTAAGAAACATGGGCCTTAGACCAATTCTTTGCTTCTCACAGGTAGGAAATACAGTGACCCTTCAAACACGTTGGTCAGAAATCTCCCTTTATGTACTCTACATGTACATATATAGACTTATATATTTATATCCACGCAAGCATACGTACATACATTTAAGCATATATTATATTTATGTGCAGAACTGTGCGTGCGTATATGTACTTATAGTAAATATTGATAAGAGTATTAGAGCAGTAATCGGGATATCTTGATTTAGTCATAAATTTTTATCACAATCATGTATTAATAAAGCAAATATGTTTATGCATATATAGTATTACTATACCAATTAATCACGAATTAACCTAAACAAGTCTATTCATATGAGACCGAAATCCATAGGTTTATTCCTACTTGAAAAGAGAGAGAGAGAATTAGGTGAGGACTCTAATACTTAAAATCATGTTTTAAGAACAAATTTATAATTTTACCCTCTTTAATTTTAAAGTTCATACTTTTAGTATTATGAAATAATAAAGTTATCAACTTTATTGTTACGGTGGTGGGTATAAATATAAGGAGATGTCAAATTTATGAAATTATTGCATATAACCCAAAAAAGATATGTCAATATTATACTAAAAGCCCCCCCTAGAAAAAGTATATGCCAGTTTTTCCACCTTCATATCGACTACGACCGTGCAACATGTGCCATGTGGAAAACTTTTTATATTATTACTTGCAAAGTATTGTCCTGGGATTAATTTATGCACAAGTTAAATTGAATTTCGTTTCTATTTCCTTAACTAGAATAGAGTATACTTTATTTTCCGCCAGCTGACAATTCTATCATATATATACATGCATATAATATGTATAAATACACACATATACATACCATAAAAGACGATATTCTCTTTTGTTACAAGTTACAAGTTTGTATCCACGTATGATCTACAATTAAACTTAATTTAATTTCTAATTACCTCGCGGAAGACATACACTAACCTGGAAAATGGAAGGAAAATTCAAAAGTTTTAAATTTGTATAAGTATATGTTGAACAGGAATATTACACTAACTACTTCATACTATGAAAGGAGAATATTCTTAGACTCCAATTAGTGTAGAATATTTATTATACGAGTACATTTGAACCTCAGAAAAAATAAATACATAAATAAATAAAGATGAGTACATCTGAAGTTGAACTGACCGACTTATTTTGTTGATCAATGCTTAAGAAAGTAAAATAAATAAATAAACAAAGACTTAGTTTGCCGTTATTTCTTTTTTTGATTACTGGGAAAACAAAATGGACTCAGTTTGCTGCATGCATGTTAGATTTGATTGTTTTTTTTTTTTTGAATTTTTAAGGATAGTAAAAGGGTTCACTTGACTATTTCTGGGAAATTTCAATATATAAGATGGACGAACGTGATTACCAGGCTTATAATTTCAAAAGACTGTCATAAAATTTACATAGAGTCCATAAACCAAATTACTAATAAAAATATATTCAGAAAGCACTATTCTACGAAAAGAATTAATGACCAAATCGTCACAAAACTAATACCAACAAATCGCTACAATGCATGCAGTGGAAAGCTGTTGATTTTTTTTTTTTTTTCTAGGGTTTACACCATTGAGAATGGGAAACATGAGAACTTACTAAAAATTTACCTAAATACATAACTATTATGTATTGCCTTGAAATAATTAGTAAGGCTACATTAATAAATTTGTATTGTGGTTTGTAAGCATAGCCTAGCACTAATTCCACCCGTGACTTCACTAAAAGAAGAAGAGTTCGAATTTTTCTATCTCCAATTTCAAAAAAAAAAAAAAAAATTGTACTTTATTTTAATTAAAAGGGAAAAAAAATCATAGGCCAAATTAGGATTCGCCTTCTTTCCTAATTTCTCCTATAATGTAGGCCGTATTAAATTTAATTAATTTTTATCTTTTACGAGTAACTTACATAAATTACTAGTTGAGACATAAAAATACTTATCTCTTTTAATTCATAGTATCAAAGTTTTGAAAAGAAAAGATATTGATATGAATTGAAAAGTAAACAGTGATGCCCTCATTGTAGGTCATGAGGTTGGACTGCAACATAAAAATTTGTTTATTATGATTAAATTAACCAATAACGACTTTCAATCTCAGTCACATATGGGGGGAAATAACAATTATTAGGAAAATTAAATTGGGTGATCCTTTTTAATCATCTAATTTAATAGATGTCCCAACTTTTTTTTTTTATATTTAGGAAAATAATTATTTGTATTATTCAAATATGATCAATTAGTGATTCACGACTATAATATTTGATGATTTATGTTATAGTTAATCAGTGATTGACTGATTGATTATTTAGGAAAATTGATTAATCATTTTAGAAAAAATGATATTTTAACTTTTTAAAACTTCGGTCATTTATTAAAAAAACTTTTTTAAAAAAGACAATTTATCTATAAATCTCTAATCATCATTGTTGATGCCAAAAACGATTCCGGCAACAACACCCAATGTAGTCGGGTAGTCGGGTTAGGACCGGCCAATCGCTCCGCCGTCGATTACCTGCAAAAGGAGAAGCACCTCGGAATGATGGGGACACCGGTGTGGTGTCTGCCGCGGGCACTCCGATGCTTAAGTCAGTTAGAGAACTGGTGAGCGAAAGGAGAGGCAGAGCTTTTGGCGAGTGAAAGTGATCATACCTGAAATCAGGGGTTTCTTCCCTATTTATAGGTATTTTGCTGGATCAGGTGCCCGGTCCGACCCGGCTAGGGCGGCCGTTGTGGACCTCTAGGGCCTAGGCACCTCATAGGTTAGCATGAATGGGGATGCTGATCAACTGAGGCTACCTACTCCTGACACGGCACTATGTGGTGGATGAATGTCTCATCGCTGCAGATGTCAGAATGGGCAGTGGCAGGTGACGCGACTGGTGTCAGGGGTAGGTAGGGCGGCGCAGGCAGTTGTGAAATGATGACGTTCCGCGCTGGGGAAGGTTCCCTTGGCACGCGACCGGGAGTAGGACGGTTGATGTCCTGGTCGGACTTACCGGCTTCTCGGGAAAGGGCCGAATACGTGCCGCAGTGGAGGGAGAGAATTCCGAGAACCACTGGTGTGGTCGGCTGGTCGAACTATCCCCGTAGGCGGCTTGTCCCGCCTTCTCGGCAGGAGCAGCTGCCCTTCCCGGCGGTGTCCGTACAGTGAGACTGATCTGGCCATCAACAATCATCATCATCATCATCATAAGAATGGGGAAAACAAATTAGTTGAAAATTTTTCACCTAACAATTAATTCAGGAAAAAATGGCAATAATATATTTGCACAAGATTGTAATAAATAATGTCCTACTTATGACTTTAGATCACAGATGACGGAAAAAATCCACCAACCTCCACTACAGGAAAGTGATCATCGTTCTAAAGAGTAGGGAATTTGTCGTTGCTATAAATTCAACGACTACATGTTATCGCTAAAACGGCGTCGTTACAATTCTAACATCAAAAATTATATAGTGATGCCTTATACGCCGTCGCTAATAAGATGCACTTTATAACGACGACAGACGTCATTATAACTTTTGTATATTGTCGTTAATAAATTGTCGATAAAGTGAAGAAATCCGACATGGAGCAAGTTTTTTAGAGACGATACGTTTAAATTAGTTGTCGCTAATAATGGTCAATATTCTGATGTAGCATATTAATTAGCAATGACATAATTTAGCTTGTGGTTGCTAAAATATCATCGTTTTTTTTATTTTTTATCTCTATTCTTGTGATTGAATTGTCTGGATAAAGTGAGGATTATTTTAACTTTAGTACTTGATAAAATTCGATTGTAATCCCTGAGGACGACATTTTTATTCACACTTTATTACTCAAACTCACTTGCAGTTTTGTCGGGAACAAGAGAGAACGAGAAAAGTGAAAGTTAGAGAAAGAGAAAAGTGAAAGTGACGATAGAATGAGGAAGACAGAAAGCGAGGAGAAAGAAAATCATGGGAGATAGTGTGGGGAGAGATCAAAGAGAGAGAAAGTGTGGAGTGAGAAACTGAGGAGAGAAAGAAAGTGATGAGAGGGAAAGAGAATGAAGAGAGAGAAAGTGAAAAGAGAGAATGGGAAGAGAGAGAGATGATGAGATAGAATGAAAGAAAGAGTCATTTTTCCCTTAAAAAGAAATAAAATTATGGTCAACAAACGTGTTTTGAATATTTAAATTGAAAACAAAAACAACATATGATTAAAAGTACGAAAATGAAACAAGAGAAAACATTTTTGTTTCCCATTTAAAAAAAATTTGAAAACAAAAATATACCAAACAGGCCTTGATTAATTAACAATATAAAAGTTCGAGAAGAAATTAATCAGGGACATTTTGTTTTATACTTCTTTTTATTAATAATATATGTTTATTCGTGCTCTTATTATTCCTCATATCTTACCATTTACTTGAAATTAAATATAATATTTTTCCCAAAAATAAAATAACATATGCTCGAATTTTAAAACCCCAATGTAACGCTCCTATTCCACCTGATGCCCCTCTTGCCCAAACATTACTACCCCATCCCCACAAACGACAAATATTGGGAGGAAAAAAATATTAAAAAAAAAAAAACAGCACAACCTATTTAATTGAAACATTTAATATGTCGTGATCTTACATAAATTCCTAAACTACATAAAGCAAATATTATAGCATACATACGTCCTTAATTGTATTCTTTTGGGGCGAAACAAGGAAAAATGTCTAATTAGCCTAAGGAACAGGGTAAGATTTACTATTACAAATACATCGATAGGAGATAGGGCAGGTTTCTGCTTCAGCAAGAGAAGCACAGACAAAGCTGATCACCACTAATCTACAAGGTGTGCATGAGCCGCATGCGTGAGAGCAGTCCGGCAGTCTTGATCCTGCAGCTACTTGCAGTGGGTTGGCCCTCTTTTTTATAATTTGCTCATCATGATCACCACCAATATTTGATTTACTCATCATCATGAACTCTTCTCTAGTACTCGAATTATTTCCTCCAATGTTCTTTCTTTTCATGATGTTATGATCTGCATGGTCTGTTAAGCCATATATTATAAGAAAGAAATTTATATATATATATATATATATATATATTCTTAGCATTAGGTTTTAAAACTTGCAAGGCACCAAAATTTTTTCGCATTTGTACGCAATTATTAAAACAAAAAATTATAGATTTGATAATGGATAAGAATATGTAATACGTATATATGAAACATTTTCAGTTATTTAATAAGGACGACACAATTATACAATTTCTTGTAAAAATTAAGGCACAACTAAAAAAATTAAAAGCGATCGTAGAAAAATTAAAATTATAAAAATCTGAGTTAAGGTACGTTTCTTAGTTCCTAACAGGTGGATTAATCAGTATAAAATCACTCCGGACGAAAACTTTTGCACATGGCATATTTATCAGCATTTAAGAGACATTTTGTGCTAAAAAAAGGTAAATGCACCTATATATACCACACGCATTAATATCATACGCGTTCAGGCATGCATAAATGCATAAGTACACACACATGCAAATAAGATACATATGACAGGCATATACATGATCTTCGAGGAGACAAACCGACATGCCGAGCAAACAAGACTGTTGGAAGGAAGATGAAAATGCCGAAAAAAATTGCAGATGACGATTTAGAAATCCTCATTGCGCTTCGTGACTCGATATCTGGATTCGAAGTTCTGCAAGGAGGAGATAAGAAAGAGAGCAAAAGAGAGTTTGGGGAAGAGCACAAATTTATATGTGGGAGCTGAAAACAAAGTATTGAAGTGAGTCACAGACCGTAGATGGGGAATGAGAAGGAGTCACATGAAAACGAGTGAGCTGATGAAGCTACTGCATCATACATTCTGTTCACAAGGTTTCTCTTGCTCACTATGCATTAATTGGAGTGCCTTTCTTCATGTTTGCATGAATTAATTAAAGTCTGCTGCTGGGAACTCATGTCGAAGCATATATATATATATATATATATATATATTTTTCAAATGTAATCAACAAATATACATGTGTAGTGCCATATACTAACAACAATATTTTACAACTTTTGAAGTAACAGCACTTTTAGAAATATATAATTTATCAAATACTCCACTAATTTTATGATACAGCAATTTTTTCTTCAGCGCAGTTAATAATAACTTTTGTAAAAGCTAGAGTATTACCAAACTAGCCTTATATTTATTAATAATGTCCGAAGATCGCTAGTGATCTTTTGACTTGGCCCTTGCAATTTGCAAAGATTGATAAAAAGATGAGTCACAAACTTTACAAACTAGGCGCCATTTTAGGCCGCGGAAGCACGTATTATTTGCCCACTTGAAAAAAAGGACTAAAATTTCAGCATATTATAAGAATTTTTTAAAAAGAATAAACAAGTAATAATAGTTATAATAAATATCGGTTTTAAAAAATATTTATAATAAATAACAATGATTTATTTACTTATTTACCTAATAAATTTACTATCTATTTTTTTATAAATAATAAATTTATTTTATATTATTATTTAATATTTTAAAATCATATTATTTATTCTTTCAGTTCCGGAAAAGTGTCATTTAATACATTTTCATTTTCAAAATTTTTGTAAGTAAATTGAATGTTATAAATATTTGAAGTAAGGGATAAATAGCTTAATAGCATTTTTATATATAATAATAGTAAATTATAGCATAAAATTTGAAAACAAATGTTAAAAAACAAAAACAAAAAAATAGAACACCCTCTTTCTTCCTCTTCTCTCTTCCCTCTCTCTCTCTGACATGAAATCAGGCACATAAATCTGCTATTAAAATTTAAAAATAGTAAATATGTTATTTTCTAGAAAATTCAAGGATTTCTTAGAAAATTCAAAATATTTACTCATAAAAATATGTTATAATTTGTCATCTTAAAAAAAATAAAAAATTTGTTATAAATTTTAAAAGTACCTATAAGATATGTAATTATACGAGACAATCTTACCTAAATCTGCTATTAAAATTTAAAAATAGTATATATGTTATTTTCTAGAAAATTCAAGGATTTCTTAGAAAATTCAAAATATTTACTCATAAAAATATGTTATAATTTGTCATCTTAAAAAAAAAAATAAAAAACTTGTTATAAATTTTAAAAGTACCTATAAGATATGTAATTATACGAGACAATCTTACCTTTAAAAAAAAAACAAGAAGATATATTACGTTTTGTCTTTTTTTTTAATCCGCTTGCTAATTTGACATTTATAAATATAGGTAAAGTCTTAAATTTGATACCTAATAGTATCCGATTGTATGAATTTCAGTTATTGTGAATATAAACTTTAGTTACTAGAAATGTGAATTCATGTAAAGGAAATGTAGTTGAATTTATATTTTTAGAAATTGAAGTTTTACATCCCCTTATTTTTATATTTTTTTTCTGTATGAATTAACATTTCTAACTAACTGAAATTCACATTTACAACAACTAAAGTTCACACTATCGGATACTACCGGATTTAAAACTATTCCAATAACTATATAAATTTACATACATATGTATACACACACAGACATACACGTTTATACGAAGACATGTATTAACTGTATTAAATTGTATATGGCGCGAGTCTACGTACAGAGGCATGATAAGTCCACACTGGGACGTCAATGGCGGCCTTGATTATAGGATTCTTTCCGACTTCAGGGGAACCGAGTACGTAAACATATTTTATATATATATATATATATATATGACACTGTGCAGGAGGAATTATACGTATATTCACATAAATAATCACACTATCTAATATGAATCTCTTATATATGTGCGCAAATCAAAAGATTTTCAGGAAAAAAAAAATCAAAAGATTTTCAAGAAAAAAATAGAGTGGACACATTGATTTATGATCTATATCAAACTTTAACAACCGAAGCTTCACTTTTATATGCCAAAAAAGTTGTGTGATTGTTTCACAGTGGCGTGAATTTTTGGAACAAGTCAAAGGATGGTATTAAAAAATTGTGAATCGGTCCGTTAACAAAAAGTATTTATTTTCTGTTTACTTCTTCTTCTTCTTCTTCTTTTTAAGAATTGTATAAGTAAATAAAAGTCTAGAAAGCGAAATTTGTGCTGAATATATAAAAGTGACCTTTGTTTTTTTTTGGGGGTAGAAATAAATAATAGTGACCCATGTTCACAAGTGTTACATGCAAAGGCCCAACTTGCCGAAAACATTACTTCAGGGTTGTTAAGACACACACACACACACACACATATATATATATGGAACTAGTTTTTGACTTTTTGTTATCAAGAACACCACCTTTTGATAGGAAATTGGAGAATTTTCAAGTCAAGGTCTTTTCCTGTCTTTTCTTTTGCTTTCTTTTCTTTATTGCTCTGTTTATTGAGACATAATAGTTATGTTCACATGACAGACAGAGGGAGAGCCAGGAATGAAGTATAGAAATAATTACTTCGAAATTTACAAAAATATCGAAATCAATAAAAAATGATGTAAAATACCAAAATTTCTCCAAAAATACTGAATTTTTCAATGAAACTTTAAACTCTTTAAAATAACTAATAAGAAATAAATTAAGTTAAATTATCAATCAAATTAGTAAGTATATTTGGTAAATTTGAATGTAAACCGGAAATCCACTCAATCAACAAAGTAAATTCCATACTCAAAAGTAAAATAATTAACGTCAACCTAATAACCTAATACAAACCTTACCTTCAGAATACCGTATATGATTAGATAATACTTTTGAGATTTTTTTTTTTTTAATTTAAGTGAAGGATTTGAATGCTACACTTTATGGTGGGCTAAATCTGCAACTACATTTGAAAAACCTTTTCGATTTAATCAATATTGAGAGATTTTTTTATATAATTTTGAAATATTATGTATATTTCTCTCGATCTTTAAGTATACAATAAATTGTGAGTTAAGTTTAAAAAAAAAAAATTTACTCCGTTCAAAAATGAATTTAAAAAATGAATTGTAATGACTCTTTAATTGTATCTTGTCAATATTTTCATGAATTTTCACAATATAGTATCATTTAACACTACATTTTTTAACATAAAATATATATTTCCAGTAAAAAAAAATTGATATTTATGAAAATTTCGAATAGAAATTTCGGGGATATATTGCGAAAAATACTACATCAGAGATATTACATCCCAACATACCCTACCGATACTTTCAAAGTATAGAAAACTTAACAGAATAGTTTTTTTTTTTTCCATAAAATACAGAAAAATCCACACTAACCATAAATAATAATAGTATTTTTCAGAGACATAGAAAAAATAACCCACATTTTTTGTTTGATCCTAATTTTACCTTTATAAACTCTAAATTTTTCTCTATTATATTCTTTCTAATTTTTTTTTTCTTTAATAGCCTTTAATTTACTTCATTTTCATATAATTTAAGTTTCTTTTTCTAAGTATATGTGGTTATTCATTTATAATTTAAGTTAATATATTGCTCTCTAAGTTATGCACTTGAATTTCAGGGGGTATTGCTTTGTTAATGATTTATGTTAATTACTTAAATTTTGATTTTGCTTTTAATGCGATAACGTTAGAGATATAGTTGTGCAATGAATTATACTAATATATTCAAGATTGAGATAGTAATTACATTATTGACGATTTCATTGTTATGTACATTAAACTATGAACTATGCATGAATACAGAAAACAGTGTTCGTATTTTGCTTTTCATAATTTCCAGAGTGGATAATTTGTGTGCATGCTGTTAATCGGCAACCAATGCTGTTAAACTTCTGTAAGTTTTTTTGAATTTTAGCAATTTATTTTTGTCATTAGGAATATGTTAAAATAATAGTAATCTTATCTTGAAGATTATATGAAACATAATCTAATAAAATATCGAAATAATCCATCAGATTCCTCTCTAGTAACTGGTATTTAAGATGGTTGGACACATTTGTTGGGAATCGAATCTAGTAAATTATCAAAAATAATCTGTCAGATTGATGACCGGTATCAGCGAGCAACACTAAGGATCGCTAACAATCACTGCTAGTTATGGTGATATCTAATAAATGACTAATGGTAGTGATTTATCATTTTAACTGACTAACAATTTCAACAAGACATATTGTGTTGACTTTTAACTTTTAATTAATGGGTAGAATTGAAAGCTACTATAGCTAGATAATACTCCAATGTATGGTTTTTTTTTTTCACATTCGTGTCAATCACAAATTATGTTTGACAACGTATCAGAGTATGAAACACAAACACGTAACAAAACAAAACAAAACAAAACAAAAACAAAACCAAAAGAAAAGAAAAACATCCTATATTTATTTTTTTTTCTTTGACAATAACATCCATATAATTTTTTTTAAATAAGGATATTTGAACTAAAATCATTCCGTTTCCTGAGGCCCCAAAGTTTTTTAATTTACATACATGGTAATATATAGTAGTTTTACGAAATTAAAAAATTAGACGATAAGATTTTCAAAATTTTAAAATAAATAGTACTAAATACTAATTTGCTAAATAAATAATATATTTTTTAAAAATAAATAACTTATTTATCTAGTAAGTTTACTATTAACTTAAAATACCTTTTTTTTTTTACTTATTTCAATTATTTATTTTCAAAATGCTAATTACTTCTATTTACTTATTTATTTCGTTTAACAAAACCAAATTTCAAGATTTAATATCCACAACTATATAAAGTCCTACTTTCTTATGTACTAGGAAAAAAATACCAAAAAAAAAAAAGGAAAAGAAAAATACCTCCACGTTTGAGCAATTTCATTACAGTGTCCAATAAATCTGTCAATAATATTAATATTCCAACACAATATAATTTTTTCTAAAAATTTGACATTTACTTATATGGTATCAAAATTAGCATCGATGGAATAAAGTGTATGTTAAATTTTGACATTTTTATTTTTATTAGTTGATATGTTCTGATAGTCCTTTTTTTTTTTTTTTTTGGGTGTTTAGTACTAATATGAGGGAAGTACTTGACGAATGTCTGTATAGTAACACAAATGTTTTTAACTTTTGTATTTTTTTGATATTTATATTCATATTTCTAATTGTTTCTCCATTATGAAAATGTCTATAAATAAATATGCTAATTCAATTTATAAATTGAGTTTTATATTCAAACAAGAACAAATGTAATCAACTTATAGTTGTTTTTCAGTTAAATGCATAAGATCATATATAATCTTTTAAAATAATAGTTTTTTTTTTTAATGAATGGGGAAATGAAATAAGATGTCAAAAAAAGTTGGCACATCCTAGGCATTCATTATCTTTTTAATCTTTCATCAAATTCCTTCTCAAATAATATAAAAAAAAAAAGAGAAAATAACAGTTTAACAAGAAATTCAAAAGTACATCTCCAAGAAGGCAAAAATGAAGCTAAACAAAAAGAAAAAAATCCTATATTACAACAAAAGTACGAAAAAAACTCCAGTAAAGAATAGTATGATCAGTATGGCAAGTATCCCCATTCAATTCGATTAGGAGATTTACAATAGGAAAATTAAGGCAAGTGGTCTATATTTATCACCTAATCTATGAGATAGCTTAATTTTTTTTAATCTAGTTAAATGGTCTAATGTATATGTTTTATTTGAATAATTTTCATTTTTTTCAAACACCTCCACTCTTTCTCTCTATCTCTCTCCTCTCTCTCTTTACGACTGACCTTCCATGATGGCGACAAAAACCAGCATCCATCTACTATATCTACACATCGGCGGTGTTTGGGAGGAGATTGCGGCGGGGACGGACGTCTGCTCGAAAAGATTCTAGTTCTCGAATGGAGAGTGGCCGAAGGAAATGGCGGTAGCGTGGGTAGCGGAAAAGCCCATGGAGGTGGAGGTGAATGCGGGAGCTGGCTGCAGACAAAGCCCGATCCCGTAGTCGAAAACAACATCATTGCTGCCAGACAGCAGTGTCGATCTCTTGCAGACGAGGCCTGGACGAGGCCGAGGGATGTTCGATGAATCTTCACCTGGCTGAATTCGAGGGCGAGGAAAAGTTGATCGAAGTGGTTCAGAGTTGAGCGATTTGGAGCAACTCAAATTGGAGCTGCCGGAGGCGATCGGAGCTGCAGAAGCCAGCGGAAAAAGAGAAAGGATTGAGCGAACTAGAGTTTAATGTCCGAGAAACTACAATTGAAGATGAAAGAGATGATCGGAGCTTCGGAGGCTAGCAGAGAAAGAGAACGAAGAGTCACGATTCCGACGATTTTCCTCACGATTACGGCTGCAATGAACAGCGGCAAGGACTCGCGCTCCTTCATGTTTGCTATGCCGATAGTAACTGAAGTCGAGATTCTGAGATTTTGTCACGATCTCCTCCGGATAGCAATGGCCGGAGTTGGGATCGCGAGCTTTTGGCACGACCTCATTCGGGTCGTGATCGTCAACGTCCAGATAACGAGCTTTTATTGTGTCTTCCTCTGGAATTTGAGCTTGCTCATCAGTGACTTGGACAAGTCTCGGCATTCCGGTGAGGTCGACACCGGACTCCTGTGTCTGGTAGGGTTGTCGTAGGTGAGGGAGAGGAAGAGAGGGAAGAGTGTATTTTTTAAATTTTTTTAAAGAGTAAATAAGTGATTTACCCATAGTCAATCACTAATTGACTAATTAATTATAAAATTTATGAATTATATCAATCAATCAGTTATTAACCACTGATTGACTTTAATTAATTATTAACTATTAGTTAATCACTGATTGAACATTAGTTAATTAATGATTTATTAATAATTAATTAATGATCAATCAGTGATTAATTAATAGTTAATAACTAATTAACTAATAGTGAAAGAAAAAGAGACATTTTAACTAAATTTTACAAACTTGAGCTTTAGAATTAATTTTTAAAAACTTGGACTATTTATTAAAAACTTACCAAAAAAAAAAAGCCCTTTAACTATAAACCTTGAATAATATAATGTACTTACAGGAGGCCTCCTTATAATTCTTCTTTGTAAAATCTTTCAGTAATCTTGTTATCGTTGCCACATTCAAAATTTAGCGTCGTAAAAGGGCATGATATGCACATTCCCAGAGAGAATTCCCAAAGCCTGTGTGGTGTTGGGAGAATTACCACCAATAACTGAGGATATCTAGCGATAAGGTAGTGACACCATTTCAGCTTCTCTAATTTTACTGTTTTTTTTTTCCCTGCACCATTGCAAGTTTTCCGATGCATTTCTTAAATTTTCATCAAGTCAATATGATTTTAGTGTGTTCTAATAAATAAAAATATTACTCCCGCTAAAATATTTGGTTACACGTATGAGTCCCACAGGTACATATACATATACTTTAAAATCCTATAAATTTCTTAACGCTCATAGTAATACACATTAATTGTCAACCCTTTAAAACACTAGAAACGAAAAAAAGCGAACAGTCCTCTCTCCCCATTACTCTCTCTCAAACTTCTCATATTAGGGTTTTCTTTTACGTAGATCGATCAGAACTCTGTCAGAGCATGTTAGTGCATATTGTTGATGTCATGGTTCGATAAAGTCATGGATGGTAAGGGTGATTAGTAGTGCAGTAACTTCGGCAGTAATAGAGTCAGAGTATCCTAGTTGGGAATTTCTCGATCAAATCTTGCTTGAAGAGGATTTGGCGATTTAGGATCCAACGATGACTCAGTGATCTATTGGTCAATACAGTGATCTCTTACCTTCAATTGAGCTCGATCGATTTCCCCTAAGCTATGGCATGCAATGCAGTGGTTTTTATGCATGGGGCTAGAATCTCGCAGTTGATATTATTTTATATTTTTGCTTTATTTTTGTGCTTTTGTTTTAATTTTGTACTAAAAAAAATAGTTCTCCCATCTCTGGTTTTGTATTTGTGTGTGTCTTTCACTCAAGGGTGGTATCATTCAATTGGTTTCATTAGTTTTATGGCTAAGTGAAGTTTGTTGCAGCCTCTTTGCTACATGACTGTCTCTCGATTAATCGGAATATTCTGTAGACTGTAGATTTTTTTAAAAAGAATTTTGTACATGCTTGATTAAAGGATTACCTAGGAGTTCGATGAGATTTACAATCATCAGATCTCAGTTTATATCATTCTCATTGAATTTTATCAAATTTTACTAATGTAATCGGTTTTAATCGACAGTTATATTTCTTGTATCATAGGATTATTTCCAAAATTATCGTAAATAAAACAATATATTAAAAAAAATACTCTTTTACTGCAGTTCTCAAAATCTCAAAATCACCCCTTTTTTAAATATGCATATAGCATATACACATATTTTTGGGTAGTGTTGTCTCTTTGTAGTTTGGTACTTCTGAGTTCGAGGCACATGGTCACATGCACTGGGTGGGGAAAAAAACAAAGAAGTTCGATTAAAATTTGAAGGGGAAAAAAAAACAAAAACAAAAAATCATAAAGATATGCGTCGGAACATCTTAGGGTCCCTCCAAGATAATGAGGAAAAAATGGCTGTGAATTGAAAGGATTTGGTTGGCCTTTTGTGCTGGTAGTTAGCATTTCATATCAAATATGAAGTGGCCAATTAGAAGAATACAGAGATAATTAATAGGGGAAAAGGACCCAGTAATGTCCCTGGGCAGATGGTTGTTTGGTCGTCCTCATCAACATAGACTAAATGTCTTAATATATCCAGCTAAGCTAAGGTAGATTGTTCCCTTCATAGTGGATTTTTATTTGGTATCCAACCACTTGTTATAATGTAAGAAATGGAACATAAGCTACCTTAATTACTCATTTCATTATGCTGTAATTTAAAGGCATATTTAATTCATCTTCTATATAACAACCATATCTACACATGTGTGTCTATTTCTTGGGTACCTGAAATGCATAATAGATATGGTTTCTTTTTCCTTAGGAAAAAAAAAAACATAAACATAAACAATACAATAATGCAAGAAGTACAAGTTGTTATTTTGTATACAATTATAGTAGGTGTTTTGAATTTATTTGCAGCTAGGAAATCTCTTTATTTTATGTGATTTGTTTATGTTATGCAACCTAATCAATTTTGTATATTATATACTTATATGAGAGCTCATTTATAGAGCTCTTTATTATTAGTTAATTCTTCTATATTAATTTCCTAATCCGTGTATCATCTTCTCCACGTTAACTATTTCTCTTTTGTCATTACTTTTATTTTTCTTATTTAATTTCCTTATACATTAGCATATTATATGCTAGTGTTTCTTTCCTTCTTTTGCTCAGAATCAATATATATATATATATATATACCATAATTACATTGACTTCCAGTTTTACTATAAGCACTTTCAGTTTCAGTTTGTTCGTTTGCTTTTTCTTTCTTCTTTTTTTTTTTTTTTTTTTTTTTTTGGAAATTTGAGGATGAAGAATTTAATTATCTATATTTTATGTAGAGTCAGATTTTGAATTATTGTTATATTATACTTGCAATTACTGTTTCAATTTTACATATATATAATTGATATAAGAACCAATATTAATCAGATAAATAGTGGGATATATATTGTTAAGGGGAACAGTTAAAAATTTTTTGGTTATATTTTTCTTTTAATTTTTCATGCATGGACAAAAATTTGTCAGCAAACAGAAGGCACATAAATTCATTCCAATGAACCTACCTCCAATTTTCATCAAGTTCTATACATAAGCAGGTTTCATAAGCATTTTATTATCAAGAATTTCGAAAAATATCTAGCTTCTGCATGAAATAATATATAAAAGTGGATGCCATCCAAAGGGTAAACCAAATACATACGTAAAATTCTTTTCTTTATCAGTCATTTTAGAAAAGACAAATTCTACGTACATGAGTTGATTATCGCGATAAGTTATTAATGGTCATCCTTTTGGTAAATTATAGACCACCTAGATATCTGACAGAGCAATTCTACATAATGTGACCGACGAATCAAAATCAGGATACGAAAATTCATCCAAAAAAAAAAAACATACATGAGGTTACGAAAATATGAGTGGGGCCCACTGCTTCCTATACATCTTTTCTTTTTTTTTTAAAGTAAATTATTAGGTTAGGGTCTAAACTTTTAAATTTGTAAACTTTGGTTTCTGAATTTTTTTCGTAATTGGAATGTCCTTAAACTATTAAAATATTATTACAATAATCATTTACGTTAATTTTTTATGGAATACATTAGTTTGCATTACTTTTTTTTTAATCAAATTACTAACGGATTCTATTTAAAAATTAACAACAATGATTTTTATAATAACATTTTAATAGTTTGGGGATATTTCTTTATTAATTATGTTCAAATATTGATAAAAATGACTATTATAGTGATTTTTTAATAGTTTAGGGATATTATAACTACAAAAAAAAAAAGGTTAGGGATCAAAGTTGCATAAACTTAAAAGTTTAAAAACTAATCAATAATTTATCTTCTTTTTTTTTCCAAAGTTTTACAAATAAATAAATATATATATATATTTATAATTTAGAGGTTTAAACTGAAAGAAAGTAATATTGCATGATGTTGGACATGGATGATGATGTGGCGTTTCTAGTGGATTTAGTAGTTTATTTATTTATTTAATTGAAGTTGGGTTATTACGTGTCTAAAAATTGAAAATAATGGTCTAAAAATGTCCACTATTTATTTTATTTATATAAATGTCTAAATTAATATTATAAAAACTATATTATTCTTTCACGAAGAATTAAAAAGAAACAAATAAAGAATTAATTAAAAAAAAAGAAAGAAAGAAAAAAATCTCTAAAAAAAACGGGTCAAACTAAGCAATTCTTTCATAAAAAAGGAAAAAAATTACTTGATTTATAATAATAAAAAACAACATAATAGATATTAGTTTTATGGTTATATAAAAAGCAATCATTATAATAAATAATTGATCTCTAAAATTCACAATAATACAAAAAATCAAATAGATATAAAGAATATTAAACACTTTAAATACATAAAAAGACATCACAATGATATGATAACTATCTTTAAGGAAAAAAAAAAAAATTCCCCACGCAAAAGCGTAAAGTCTCGGTTTCTACATAGAGATAGACCCATCAAATGAAAGTTTTTCACGGTCATAAGAATAAGCAATTTCATATCACGTTTTAACTTTAAAAACTAACTAATAAAACAAGGCAAATAATAAATAAAATAAATAAATTATCATATAACATTATAATTATCATAAAGAGCCTCAAAAATATTTAAAAAAAATTCAGAGACATAAATCATACTTAAGAAATATATTTATAAAATACCTAAATCATACTAACAAGTAATTATTGTAATAAAGAACAAGTCATTAAAATAAAAATACAATACTGATCAACAAATAAGAAAAACAATATGAATGACAACGAGTGAAAATAATGCTAAATATAGTAAAAGTATAAAATGAGTAACATGTTTAAAAATGAGGTTTTAATTAAAATGGTTTTTTTTCTAAAAATAATATAATAAGTAAATAATTTAAATGTCACATTTATCATATATTAATTAGTTAGTGGGATTAATCATTTTTTGTTTTTGGTTGAAAAGCATAATGGGATTAATCAGTTAGTACGTTATCTAAAAAGCACATAATTGTTAAATACAAAGAACCACATCCACATACCGACGTGGGAAAATTATACATATTATTTTCTGGCTCGCTGCCCTCTCTGTCTCTTTCATGTTTGTCATAAGGGGTTCTTAGACTCTGAGATTTTTGTGGTTGTTTATGTGTTTCGCGTTTGTAATAACCACACATTATGAGTAATCAAAAACATGATAATCGTTTATAAAGGATTATGACTTTGAACGTGAAGATCATGTTCATTATAATGGAATATCATTAGTCTATTTTTAATCATTTCTAAAACGATATAAATTAGGAATTAGAATTATATATATATATATATATATATATATATCTGCAACGTATACCGGGTATTTTTCCCTTTCACATGATTACTAAAAAAGCAACAAGAAATAATATGACATACATTCGAGAAAAAGTTGGGCGGATCATATAAATCATATGATTATCTCGCGGAAGTTGGCCATGTGATTATGACTACCAATTTGTTCCATATATTCTTTTTTTTTTTTTTCCCGAAATTTGTTCCATATATTCTTGACAACAAACGCAAACACCCCTATAGATTGGAAATGACCTTCGATATGATTAAAAAGTCTAGCCATTGCATCATCATTATTTAATGAATGTTGTAGTTTGACAAGAGCTACAAGTACATTACCAATAAAAAAACAAATAAAAAGGTACATGATCAACAAATTAAAGTGGTAATTAGATCTAGATTGAGCACAATCATGGCCCTCGGTAAAGTAGGATGGAAGGTCGATTAAACATTTCCTTATCAATCTTCTTAATAGATATGATATTTGACATGATTGGAAAATTATGACCATATGAAAATTAAGGCAGATGCAATTATTATAGCATTTTTCTTACTCATTCTAATCTTTCTTTTTATTAATTTCTACTTAAGGGAAAAATAAATATTTTGGAACCAATTATAAAGATAATCCTATGATATTGTGTACTTTTCCATTAAAAGAAAAAAAGATAAGATAATCATATTGTTAAGACATATTTTTGTCGTATTCTAGTTTAAGTTTTAAATGTTGCTATTATCTTTATGTTATAACTTGTAACCACAACAAACTTTTTTTTTCCCCCTTCTAGGGGAAAACGAATCTCATTTAATAGCAAAATTTGCCTTCACAAAAGGAGAAACAAACCAAGGGATAATTGTTTGGCCTTGAAATTTTGGACAGAACTATGCTGGAATGTATTTTCAATGAAGTACGTTTCCATCGTGAGACAATAAAATCGATGTCGATTATTGAAAGTTTTATATTGTCAATTGTAATGTCTCATTTGACAAAATTCATAGAAATTTTCAATGCTTCATTCGATTTCATCGTCATCTAATAAAAGCAAAATACATCCAAAATAACAAGTTATACGGTTTTTTCTTCCTCAAATTTGGCAGGGGTACAATTTGCGCTGGTATATTGAGTCATGTACCATAATATTAGATGCCATTTATGTACTAAAACTTCCAAGAGTTCCGTGGTGACCAAATAAACCCAATTTGCAAATGCAATCTAAACCATCTCCAACCTATACAATTTTCCCTTCAAACGCATCAAAACACACACCCAACCATTGAAACTGGTCACAGTCTCTCTCCCACACACACACACACACACATACACAAATGTGTCCTATATATTTAAGGTAGTACTTGTCAGTTCTTTCTTTCTTTCTTTTTTTTTTTTTTTTTTTTTTTTTTTTTTTTGTTTTTTGTTTTTTTTTTTTTTTTTTTTTTTTTTTTTTTTTGTTTTTTTCGTTCTATCCTTTTGTTTTCCCAAATACAATTGTGGACTAGATTAATTGCTAAGGTTATCCACTTGTCTAAAAGAACGAGACTAGATTGACACCACATCAAAAAAGAAAAAAATGATTTTTTTAATTATTATTGAGATATAAAATATGGAGCTTCCTCGTACATATTTGCATAGATATACTTTTTTTTTATATATAATAACTATTAACTATATGTAACTTATGTGTGATATTTATTTTATTAATAAGTGAAAGTGTCAAAATAATATTAATACAATGAATAAATATAAATATAATCTTGATATATATATGCATATATAGATCGTCAAAAAAAGACTTGCGATATAAATAAGATATGCAAGTTTAAATAACCTATAAATTAATAAGCTGGTATAATATCAATTTTTGAGAAAAACAAGGAAAGAATAAGATTTGAGTGTAGTTATAGATATAATCTAATGATAATTTTATGTATAAATTTATTATAAAATATAGTATTTAAAACTCTCACGTCAAACATTAAAAAAAAAAAAAAAAAAAGAAAGAAAGAAGAAGAAGATTGGAATCAATGCGTGTTGAGTTTTTTTTTCTTTTTTTAATGAGGAAATGGAAGGAAAAAAAAAAAAAAAAGGCATCTCTTAGCGGTTGGCGCTTTGGTAGCTGTTAATTATATTCTTTGGCCATTCATTCACTCTATTTGACAGTTGAACGGTGTTGACAGCGAAGCAACAAAGGAGAGCGTGTCCCAAAGCTTTTCACTCACTCCAAAACATATAATATTATACCCACAGACCTCATGATCCGAATTATACATCTAAACTGCTCATTACTCTGACATGTTCAGCAGAGGACCCGCCTATTTCTTGAAACGTAACATATGGATTATTATTTTTATGCAGTGCTAGGAGAAGATTTAGAATTCCCCATTTGATGTCAGAAACATAATAATTTGTGTATCACTGAAATACATAAATTTTGAACATTATAAATTTTGACAAATTTTTTTATATTTTTAAAAATACGATAGTTTGTATATTTGAACAATATTAATATTGAAGTTGTAAAAACTATGATAAACTCATAAAATACCACTGGTACCAGGATGACACATTTTCCTTTTCATTAAGTTTGTATTTGAAACAAATATTTGAAATGAAATTTTTAAGTTAGAGTTGGTTAATTTTTTGAAAACTAATTATAATTTTTGTTGATTTTTAAAAAAAATATATAAAAATTAAAATAAAAAACTTAGATTCAAATCAAAATTCCAAACAAGCTATAAGATTAGAGAATGTTCTTCTAAATTAGAGTCAACAACAGGGATATAAACAATGATTTCAAATATAGAGTTTAAGCGTATTTTGGCAACTTTATACAGGGCACAATTTGATTTTTTGAGTGCGATGATAATGACAAAGTTAACAGATAAATTACCTTTTACTGCCACTCTGTAGAGGAACCCATTTGTTGCTATATATCAAACTTAATTTTCAGGATTTATCCCGATCCTTTCTGAGAACCAATGTTCCACAATAATATAATGATGGATACTTGTTTTATGTAATTAATGATTTTACAATAATATAATATTGATTTATAATAGATAATTTTTTTGGTTATATTTTTATAAAATTGTTATTACACATAATGCTAGTAAGCTTTATTTTTATATGTTACGTGCACTACTTACATGTTCTACTAATCTTTTGTAAAATACTTAAGCTTCTGCCTAAATTCGTATAAGGTGATAATCTTAGAGTCGAGAGGACAAAACATTTTCTAAATGGTTTCATTTGTAGTATAGCAATTGCAGGATCTTTGATTTTTTTTTTTTTAAGGTTTTTTTTTTTTTAATGGACCACCACTGAATTTTTTGAATTTATTAATTCAGTTCTTAAACTTTTTTAATTGACAACCCCTAATCTTATAATTCCTAATACCGTTGCTCTTTTTGCTCACGTTTGTTATTTTTTTAATTATTTTTGCACATAATAACTTAAGAAGAGCAGTGTTGATCATTTTAATTAACTATAATATAAATTCATTTTGAAACTTAAATTAGTTATAACTCAAACTTAAACCTTAACATTAAAATGAATTTGTCCTTTAATTTAGACGGTCATGTGTTATAAAAAAAAAAAAAAAAGTCCAAAATTTGTACGCATGAGTAAAAGGACTATAGATTTCAAGAATTATAAGCTTAAGAAGTTGGTTGTCATACCTTCAGAAGGTGTCCAACCAAATTATAAAAAATTAAAAATTAAAAAAAAAAAAAGAAGCTTAAAATTTTGTTAAAATATCGTACTAGTAATAACTTAGGGTATCGTGTTTATTATTATTATTATTATTATTTGGGTGTCACAACAATTATAAAATTACCTTGTAATTGGTTAATTTTAATAACACTAATTAAATGTTTTCTTTATAAATAACATATATGTTAAGTCTTTCTATTATAGTGTTTCATACTAGATGTGATGCACATTTTTTTGTTTTTATTTATTTATTTTTTAACTTGAGGAGGAGGATTCAAAATTTTCATTTTATGATCAATTAATATATAAAATTACTACTAAATTATACCGATAATCATAACATTTATTTTTTAGTTGGATCATATCAATACCACATAATATATATATATATATATATATATATGCACGACATACAATTTCAGATATGGTTGAAGATTGAAAAACAAAACCTTAACAACAATGTGTTTTGAGATATTAACATGGAAATCTATTTTACAAAATAAAGAAATAACAAAACAACATTAAAAAAAAAAAAAAAACTTGGTTAGAAATGTGATGATGAATAGTAGTAACGATTCACAGGTTTGTACTTATGAAATATATATATATATATATATATATATATATATTCACAGGTTTGTTGTTTCTCAGTGAGACATAACTCACAGTTTCTCCTCTGTTTGACAACAAAGCTTTGGAGAAAAGAATAAGGCAAAAAAAGGAGACGACTTCTCAACCCACAACCCCCCATTTTTTTCTACGCCACTCACTCATGATCGTCAACTCTCTATCTATCTGTCAAAACAAGCTACCACAGATAAAAAAGAATAACAGTTGATATTCAATTCAATCAAATCTTTTCCCTGTAGGATAAAAATAAATAAATAAATAAAAAGATATATATATACATACACCAAATCTTATAATATCGGACAATATAAATTTTAATTGTTAAAGATATAAATTTATAAAAAATATATATATAACAAAAAATAAATATAAATTTTTCTTATTTTATATTTTTTTTTACATCTCATCCTGCAGATGCAAAACCAATCACACATATTTATATATATGTGTGTGTGTGTGTGTGTGTGTGGAGCGTGTGGGAGAGAGGTGGGAGGAGTTACAGAACATTTCAAGTACTGCTTATTGTGTTCACCTGTCGGCAGTTTCTTCGTGGGACCCACTTCCATTAACGATCTTTTTTAAAAATTAAAAAAAAAAAAAAAAAAAAAAAAAGGCCAACTTCTTTCCCATGTGCTCGTCAGCCTTTAGCTTCATCACCTCTGGCTGGCCCTCTCTCTCTCTCTCTCTCTTCCATTTTGCTTCATGTAATGGAACCAAAGAAAAGAGCTAGAGAGTGAAAGCTCCAAGAACAATGCTTGAGCTCTAGATAATGAAGGAGTTCTGATTATTTGTCTCTCTCTCTATCTCTATCTCACTCTGTTTCCCTCTCTATCTTTCTCTGTCTCATAAGCTTTAAACAGAGACAATGGACTCAAGAACTCGCCTTGATTACGCTTTATTCCAACTCACTCCAACAAGAACAAGGTACGTTTTTTTTTTCCCTTCTTTTTTGGTTGATTTAGGCCATTATTTGATCTGGGTTTTGGCTAAATTTAGTTTTTGTGACGATAATTTTTGCTGATTTTGGTGATTAAAGATGTGATCTGGTGATATTCGCTGTTGGTGGCGGGAATGAGAAACTGGGGTCGGGGCTTCTGGAGCCGTTTCTTGCTCACCTCAAATCGGCAAAAGATCAGATTTCCAAAGGAGGTTACTCCATTACTCTTCGTGCCTCGGGTTCAGATTCCTCTCATTGGTTCACCAAATCCACTCTTCAACGGTATTTTTGAGATCTTCAAGTAATCACATAGGGGGGGGGGGGGGGGGGGGGGGGGGGGGGGGAGAGGAAATAAAAAAAGAAATCGTTAATTTTTTTTTTTTTTTTCCTTGTTGACAGGTTTGTGAGATTTGTTAGTACACCAGAAGTTCTTGAGAGATTTGTGACTTTGGAGAAAGAGATTGTACAGATTGAGAATTCAATTCAAACCAGTGAATTGACTTGTAGTAATGGGGTGATACAGACTGAAGGTATGCTTTGTTGGATCTTTTTCACCTTTTAATGCTCTTCTTCTGTAGCAGAAATCCCGTGGCCCACCAATTGAACGGAAATTACCTGACCCGACCCAATTCTCCTCAAATTACGGGCTTAGTTTCACTCAAATTTCCCTTGTAGTTTAACGCCTACATTATGTTTTTGTAAAGGTTTATGGATAGGGATAGTAGACAAAATGCATAGAATTTAGACTATCCTTTGAGCAGATCTAGTTGAATTTTCTGCACCTAACTTGTGAAATTAAATGTGTCAGCTGCTGATGGGAATTCAAGCAAGGCAACGGCGGCGTCCAAGGTTGGTCTAAGTGTTGCAAATTCATGTCATATTAACTGTAAAATAATGTTTCTTCTAAGGTTCATTTAATAATAGGGACTTTTTTTTTTTATTGTGTCGTGAAATTTAGGCCAAAGATGAAACCAATGGGACAACCGATGCTGCACCGGAGGAGAACTCGAAGTAAATTCATCATCCATCTTCTTAGTTTGCTCGTTACTTGACTGTTATGTGGTTTGGTTGATTACAAGGCATCTGTATTCCTTGTTCATTGATTGTTCAGCTGCGGGTTGTGAACAGGATCCGTCTTCAGCGTGTTCTGGAAACTCGGAGGGCCGTGCTCTGCAAAGAGCAAGCAATGGCTTATGCTCGTGCTTTGGTTGCTGGATTTGAACCAGACTATTTGGACGATCTTATTTCTTTTGCCGATGCTTTTGGAGCTTCGCGCTTAAGGTAGCAAAAGAATAGGCTGCTAAAAAACTTCGATTCAATTTTTTTACCGCTTTTCTATGTATCTTCGTAAAAGTCAAAACATATTTCTGGTTGTTCTCAGGGAAGCATGCATAAATTTCATAGAGCTATGCAAACAGAAGAATGACGATAGACTTTGGATGGATGAATTAGCGGCAATGCAGGCATGCCCTCAGCCAGTCATGCCATATCTGGAAAATTCTGGAATCATACTTGCTGGAGAAGATACTGACCCTACTCAAACTATGATGATAAACATAAACCAAAGAGGAAAACCAATTGGCGCCTTGGATACATCGATTTCGGACTCAACTACAAGTCATGGAAGCTTGGATGCAAACCAAGGTATGGTCTAATATATGCGTCTCTAGCTCTGGTTTGACTTTGATTCACCGTCTAATTTGGTGGAAAGTTTTGAAGCAGACTGGTATTACGTACATGAACAGATGGAAATTCCCTTCACTCTTTTATGAGAAAATTTAAGTATTAGGTTTTTTATGGACCCGGGTAATTTATCCATGACCAGGATGAAGATTGGGTGATACCTTAGGAACTACTGGATCTTATAGACTCATCTTTTGTGTTAAAAATATGCAGATAATGGCGCCTCAATTCCACTGCAGACATCCCCAATGGATGGGAAATCTCAAGTTTCAACATCATGGCCAAACCATCTTCCTCAGTACATGCACAACTTTCAAGGTCCTGTTTTCCATCCATATCAGGGTTACATGTTTCCCCCCGGTATGCAGGTTCCCCCCTACTTTCCTGGGAATATGAAATGGCCTCCTAACATGGAAGATTCCGATCCACATGTCGATAGAGATAGTCGAAGAAATAAGTCTCACAGGAGTAAAATGAAGCATTCTTCAGATCAAGATGAATCCAATGAGGAAAGTGAGTCGAGTTACGGGAGTGAATCAGATGAGGAGACACGGCATGGAAAGAAGCACTCTTCGAAAGATCAATCGCGGAAGAAAAAGCATGGGAAAAAGTCCCGAAGAAAGGTTGTTATTCGCAACATAAACTACATAAGCTCTAAGAAGGATGGAGAAATAGGAAGTGGTTCTGAGGAGACTTCATCTGATGATGATGAATTGATAGATGAAGATTCGATCAAACAGCAGGTTGAGGAAGCTGTTGAGTCGTTAGAGAGGAGACACAAGCCTTCCTCACGTCGTCACAAGAAACAAGGTGGTGTTAAGGCTTCAAATGGCGGTGCTGACCAGGAAATCAATAATGCCAGTGTTGATAATTCTGAAGGAGAAAAGAAAAATGATAGCTGGGATGCTTTCCAAAATCTACTGATGAGAGACAAAGATTCGAGTACTTTTGATGAAGAACCGCGCCCTGTGCAGGATTACTTTTCCGAAGGAGGAAAACCATCAGCAATTAGCTTCGAGCAAGAGAAGATTACAAAGCAACGAGCAATTTCGAGTGACGATTTTGTTGTGACGGGAAGGGACACTGGGAATGAGAGCAAAACTCTGGTGGGCTTCGAAGGTGGCGATAATGTCGCTTCTATTATCAAGAAGCAGCGTAGTCCAGATGAGGAATTATTGTTTTCTCAGAGAATTGAAGAATCAGGGAACAATTCCTATGCAAGTCTTCCTGATTGCGCTGGTGAATCCACCAAAATCAAATGTCCAAAAGATGGGGAATGGTTCTTTGGCAACCAAGGAACTATGTCAGCAAATTTGGACCAAAGCAAAGATGCCAACCTATTCGATGGTGTTTATTCTTCATCTTCATCCTTCCAAACCAACAATAACAAGAGAGATGTTGTGATCGATGACTCCTTTATGGTTCAAGATCGATTCATTGCAGATCAATCCGATTCCCTATTGAGGACCGACATAAGTATTGCCCCTGAAATTGTCGGAGCTACTCAATACGAAAATGGCATGCTGGAAATCTCACAAGACAAGCCTGAAGCTTTTAGTACACATGAGCCAGATGACCTCTTTATGATGCTTGATAGAGATTCCGGTGTGGAACAAGCCATGACACCATGGACTCCAGAAATGGACTATGAAACCAACATTTCATCAACTGAAGCTAATAAGAAGACCCTTAAGACTGAAACAACAGAGCCTGTTGAAGTTAATCAGTCTCCTAATCCGAAGGCCAAAACCACTAAAACGAACGGAGTTCCAGGGAGGGGAAAACCTGATATCATGTCAAGGACTAAGAGACCGGCTCCGGGAATTAGAAGCACTGGTGTGAAGGGCAAATTGGAAAAGGTATTAACCGTCTATTAGTGGAAAACTAGTAGGTAGGTTTCATAAAATTCATGATGTTTGGTAGGAGGAATTAGTGGCAGAAATGGATTAGGTGAGTGATTTGAAATTATATAAATAAGACATCAATTTTGATTCCTCCAAGTTCGAATGGATTACGATAGGTGATTTTTATTTTCCTTTCTTTCCCATCATACCAAAACCATAAGGCTATGTTTGGTAAGAGGGAAAGAAAATAGGATGGAAAGAAATGCAATACCTTTCTCTCACTGTTTTTTTTTTTTTTTTTTGGCTGGAATTTTAGTATGAAACTATGAGTTCCCTCCTCTTATCGCTCCATATTTGGAAAGGATTTGCCTGAAATTGGCTCTTAACCAGAAATGGAAACATCTATTACTTCTCAATTCTCTTAATGTTAAAGCATTATAGTAAATGACAACATTAGTTTTATATAATTTATTCACTTCTCCAATTTTTGTGTCAAAATAGGAAGAAGAAAACAGGAGGAAATTGGAGGAGTTACGACTTCAGCGCCAGAATAGAATTGCTGAAAGGAGTGCTTCCAGAGGAGTCACCACAGCAACATCAAGAAGGCTCTCAACAGAAAGTAAGACCGGCATTACTGCCCTCAAGACTGAAAACTCCACAAAACCGAAGCCAGTTCTTCGCAGTTCCACCATAGAGCGCCTCGCAGCCGCGCGGACCACAGCTCCTAAGGCGTCAAGGACTCAATCCAATAGCTTGCCGAAGAAGCAACCTGTGAAGGCAAACGGAGTAGCTTCAGCTACCTCACAGCAGAAGACTAATGCTGTTGTGAATAAGAAACCGAGTCCAAACAAATCCAAGCCTTCAGAAATTAGCCCCGAAAAGCTAAATCAGGTACTTTCTTCTCAATCTAGCGTCAATGAAATAGATTTGATTGAAGTCAAAGAGACGCAGCCTGTGAAATCTGCAGTGACTCAACCTAGCAATACCGATGATCACATTTCGGAAGATGTTAAGACACTGCGGACTGTTTCTTCAGTAATTGTGAAGAAAGAAGAGAATGATACAGTGAATTTGAATTTGTCGGAGCCTATTCAAGATCAGATAGTATCCAATTCCGAAACCCAATTGCAAAATGAATCTCCAATTCGCAAAGAAGAAGAAAAAACAGAACAGGTTGTTGAGAGTTCTCTAACCCCTGAGCCAGAATCATCACCACCAACCCAAATCTCGATTGAGGAGACGAATGATCTAGTGATCGAAAACTCACCAGCATCACCTGAGATCTCAGAGATTGAAGAATCGACGCCGCCGCCAAGCACCGATACGGCTGCAGAATCGCCTCACTCAAGGAAGAAATGGAACACCGAAGACCAGAACTCTCCGAAAGTGACGAAAGGATTTCGAAAGCTGCTTTTGTTTGGAAGGAAGAGCAAGACCTCTGCTGTGAACTGAAAGACTTGCTTCATGAAATCTTTTGCTTTTGGCTTTTTGCTTCCCTTTTAGAATAAGGCCTTGGGTGTTGGCGCCAAACCGAGGGAGTGTTTTGTAATTTTGTCCATTTTTGCATTATAAAATAAACAGGTAAATCCCCTTTGAATGGTATAGTTGTTAATTGTGTATTTGAATTCTTTTTTTTTTTCCCCCCTCTTTGAGGGACTTGTGTATTTGTATTCAATGTATTCATGTATACTGAATTTTTTTTTTTTTTTTAAATTTGTTTGTATCATTTGTAAGCATTAAAAAATTGGTTTGTATTTTGATTTCAATACCGTATAGTGAATAAGATTGAAATATTTGTGATTGCTTGCTATTCTTTTTCACAATGACTGACGTTTTTCGAGATAAGGTTTATTCAGGTATTCAGGTTCATGTCGTTTTGAGTTTATTTTAGCTTTTGCAGGTGATGAGCTTTCTTTTGTTGTGTTTCCTTTTCCATTCTTAACTCATTTGTCGCCCTTCTCTCTCTCTTTTTGTTTTGTTTTTTTACGTCAATATTCATGGTTATCGTAGACGACTGTCCAACTCGTATTGTGTTGGTATTTATACAAAGCAGTACACAGTTTTGTCATGGGATAGACCGATCACAAGATCTACAGAACTAGAATTATAATAAATTCATAAGTAAAAAAAAAAAAAAAACTTGTATTATTTTGCTTTTATCAATCGTGTCTACAAATTACAATTTACAAAACATGAGACGCCAGATTATTCATCATTTTATTATTCGTATAAATATATGGTTTTTAAGATAATGTATGAAAAGTCAGACGTCATCGGTTATAGTAATAAAATATTACTTCTACAATGTTTATTGGGAAGTTATCAAAGTTAAAAGTTAGGAAGATGACATCCATTACGGGATTTAAAAGGGAAAAAAAATTGTTAGCTCATTAAGTAAAGTTAGGAAGATGAACATCCATTCTAATAAAATTAATTCGTCACTTTGAATGTTCATTAATTACGAATATGCTCATTAAAACATTATTAAATAAAAACCCCATGAGGTTAGAATTTTAGTGAAGAGATGGTGCAATATTTCTTTCTTATAAAAAGTTACAAAGGATGCCGTCTTAGAAACAAATGGGATGGGAATAAAGGCACCCAAAAAGAGAATAATCAGTCTACAGTGCATATGTCCCATTCATATGAATATTTATAGTTGTCTAAAAAAATATTAATTTGAAATAAAATAATTGAGTGAAGGTATATTATTAATTACCAAAAAAAAACATCTAAACTAATTATATAATCAGACCATTAAAAAATCAATCCAACAGTTACAAGCTATCTAAAAATAAAAAGAACGGTTTCTTCTGTAAAAACTTCATTCAAAATTTAACATCAATAGATGTGTACATATATATCAAAAGGTGGAGTAGTAAAACTTCAACAAATTAAGAACATGTTTAAGAGATAATTTGCTTTTAACCAGTGAAGAAGAGACATGAAAACCTAAAAGTGAGATTTTTTAACAAATGTTTGGAATCTTTTTTTTTCTTTTCTTTTCTTTTTTAAGAGCTGAATAATTTTTAAAATATTAAATTTTTCAATAAATATAAAAAAAATGTAAGAATGATATTTATAGTCTTAAAACTCTATTATTAAAAGTTTCCTTCCGAAGTTACATTTTGTGTTTTTGACTTAAAATTGTTCTCGAGAACTAAAATTCATCCAGAAAGCTAACAAAAAAAGCATTTGGCCCCGAACGAGCCTGCCTCAGCTATTGTTCTCATTTGTTAATCATTGTCTGTTTAATATCGAACCTAAACTAATTAAATACTTTTAAATGCAGCTAAAAAAAAACTAATTTATATATTTTTTACTCAAAAAAAAAAAAAAAAAAAAAAAGCTCAGAGAACAGAGAAAACTTCTGTAAACATGCTCAAAGGATCAATTTGGGGCACATACTGATACCTAATTTATAGATTTTTTTTGTCTTCTTTCTCATTCAAAATTATTTTTTATTATTCATTTCTTCAATTGTTTATAATATGTATGTAATAAACGTGAACTTTTAAAAGTTAAAAAAAAATATAAATATATATATGTATATGTATATATATATATGGGGGAAAGTCTGGCGTGCGGCACTCCTATACCGGCCGTTTATGCGGCAGTTAAATTTGTGCCGTTGGATGGTGAGATTTGAGTGCAAGAAAGGAGGGACAAGTGAACTAAACCAGAGAATATAAAATATTGATATTGGTGACCGAGAGAATAAAAAATAAATATAAAAAAACAAGGGTCCGAGACATGGGCAACATGTCTGACATTAGAAGGCCAGCCAATCTCCATGGGAACTTTCCCCTCCCGTCCGATCAAAGACTTTAAAAAATCAGCCACCAAAAAGCTCCAAAATAGACAGCTGATCTCCTGATCTATGCTTTCTTTCCTTTTCCTCTCACAACGTCCGCAACTCTTCTTCTCTTCTTCTGTTCTTCTTGGTCTGAACCCAAATGAGATTCTTCACTGTGCTCAACAATGGGACTGTTCATAAATAAGGCCACTGGGGTCTGAGCCAAAAGAAGAAAAGACCTTGTGGTTGAAGGGAAATGAGATGGATATTGGTGGGGTTCTACTTCAGACTTTTTCTTTTTTTTTTTTTTTTTTTTTTTGTTTACAACTAGAATGAATAGAAATTATTATATCATGAAGACATAAGAAGTTATAAAGAGAGAAGCTTTTTCTTTGATTTAAACTGAGCTAGCTAGTAGCACTCCCTCCCTCCTGATCTAGTTTATTATGATGTTGATTATCTTTGGAAATGATTATGGAAAGAAATCAGGAATGACCAAGATTTGTTCTTGGATGTGGAAATGTGGAGTTGGATTCATGCTTTCAGTCCTCTGTCATGTTTCATGCTCTCACGTTCTAAAAAATATTAAATAAATAATTTGAGTTGAGATTTTTAAGTTTTAATAATAAATTTTTTAAATTTTAAGAAAAGATAAAAAAAATTTTGAGAAAAAAATAAAAATTTTTATAAAAAAAAAAAAAATTAAATTGGATGATTTGAATAGATAATCATTTTTTACATTTTCTTTATCACAAAAATACATCTTTTTCGTCGTAAAGCCGCATCCAACTACAAAAATATTAAAATATACCACTCTTTATATTTTTATATTCAACTATTATTACCCATATGCCCTCTCATTTGTTGAAAAACACTTTCTTGGTCTGATCTCTACCCTGCAACCGGTCAGTTTTCTTCAGTAAAACGCAAAAATGGCCCAACACCTGGCCACCTCTTGACACACGAAGCTCTCCATGTCACTACCGTTTCTCAAACGGTACCGAAAACACGACTATCACTATATATATAGGAGCTCTTTTTTTTTTTTGGGCTCAAAAAATAGAAAACAGCTCAGATAAAAGAGAAACTTCTTTAAAAGGGTCCCAAGGGTCCGTTCAGGACAAGTACTGATATCTGATTTTTAGATTATTTTTTAATCTTTTTTATTAATTTAAAATTATTTTTTATTATTCATCTCTTTAAATATTTATAATAATTAAATTTAAAAAATTATAATTTATTATTTTAAATAAATATTTTTTTTATTATAATAAATTTTGAGAATGGCGAAATAAAATTTATATGCACACTTTTTTCAAAATTTCAATATATTTTTTTAACAGAAAGTTTTATATATTTGTTTGCTTTAAATTATTTTAACCAAAAACATATATTTTCAAAATTAATTCAAACATCTTCAAAAAGGATTTGAATCTTTAAAAATATGCAGCTGCAGCCTCCGACTAGTACGGAGCTAAGAACTGGTGGATCTTTAAATATTTAAAGTCAAAAAGCAAAATATCATTTCAAAGCAAAGTGGGGGGTAAAAATAAGGTCAATAGATGATTGTGAAACTTTTGAGACCGATGAATGAACACCTGAATTTAACTCGATGGCACTGTAGGCGAGGACCTACCAAGTCGACCACAGTCTGTACCACATGTGATGACACCCATAGGCCAAAGCCAAACAGAAAAGACAAACCGACACTCAAAGTAAAAGGTTTTCTTGTCCTAATTCCAAGCTTCCAACTCCTTTTGTTTATTCCACGCATACCCAAATCGCTCCTTTAGATCCAGCTGTTGGATTTGCCTTCACTCCCTTAACATAAAATTTTTTTTTCTAAAATAAATTAATTATAAATGCATAGAATTATAAGATTAAAGAAAAAAAGTGAGTCTATTCCTGCATATCTCTTAATTGTTCTTGATCTTTTTCAAATACACATCCCTCTTAAATTTAGGATCTGTTTCGGATCATATTGAGAGACGATATTTTAAAAATTGGTGATAGAGTTTTAGAAATATATATTTGGTGGACGTGAACAGTTTAGAGTGAAAAAATATAAAAATTTAAAATGTATTCAGAAAAAAAAATAACAATATAGATCTTGTTTAGTTTATCTCAAAAGTCTATGTAGTTTAAAAAAATCATTTCATTTTAACTTCAAATGATAAAATATAGAATTTTAAAATTTAAGTTTTTTTGAAAATATTTGGAAAAATGAATAGTAAAATTGGAGAAAAATGACCAAAAAAAATATATTTGGAAAACACTTTTCCAAACACTAATCGAAACAGGCCTTAAAAATGCGTTTGGTGCATCATTTCAAATCAAAAATTTCCATTTTAGTTTTATCTTTTTTTTTTCCTGAAAAGTCAATAAAATTATAACTAAAATTTGAAATATCAACCAATTCCAGCATAAAAATTTCATTCATAACCTGTACACTAAGCGCAACCTAAATGGTTTATTCAAACATATTTTTGGACTTTATATATTTGAAATGAAGCATTTGACTGTACATTTTGACACATTACATATATCTTCAATTGTTTGTGTTTTAAATGTATTGTACCAAATATTACCATCCAAATACCAATTCAGATAGTAATTTAGATATTTTTGTTTAAGCATTTCCATCCAAATATTTTAATTTAGATGGTTCCAAACTGAACATAAATTTACTTAGTACGCACCCATGTTTCTAAATAATTAATCCTAACTTTTTTTTTTTTTATATAGAAAACTACTCTTTCACTTCAAGTTTCTTTACATACCAGCCTTCTTTTTTTTTTTTTTGATGTCCTGTTTTGATAATATGTAGTCAACGACTAAAATAGATATCTACGTTTTATTTTTATTTTGATGTTTCACTTTGATTTAAAAAAAAAAAAAAAAAAGACTTCGCAACAAACAAAAGTGTTTAATTTTAACAAAATAGAGACATTTTTGTAACCATATAAAAGTTCAAAATAATATAATGTATAAAATTAAAAGTCATGAACTAATTTTAAAGTTATAGTATAATTCAAAAGTCATTTATAAAAATAATCATAGTTTTTATTATTAGATTAAAAAAATATTATGTTATTCTGAAATTTAAAAACTTTTATTTATGATGTGACCTTTTATTTAATACAATAATTAGAATTAGTTATTAACTATTATATCTATAAATGTTGATTTTAAAATTTACAATACAAGAGTTAAAACTCATCTATTTATGAATTAGATAGTTGAACAATTAATCTAACAATCAAATATCAATTTTCATGAATAGTCACATTATGAGTTCTAACCATATAAACAATAAGGTGTTTCAAACGGAAAAAATTCTAAATATGTGTCCGGGGGTTTTGAGTTTCCAACATGTCTACAATTAACTCAAATGTTAAAAATTTATAATTTTATTATTATTTTTTAAAAAATTAATACATAATTTTCATATTAATTTTTTTTCTAACTATATTATAATTTTATTCATATTTTTAAAACTTTAAAACTCCGTTTTTAATTCTCTCCAAACGTCTTTAATTCACACAGTAAAATATTTTTCAAGAATACAAAATAAAGTGGGTGTGCTTCACGCCAAAGAAGGATCAATTCCCCTCTCTCTCTCTCTCTATATATATATATATATATGCATATATAGATATGATTCCACAACATTTGAATAACACACATAATTTCAACCGACAAAAGGTTCGCATCACAATCATTATCAGCGGTTTCTAGTGTGGGTGAAAGTCATGATCAACGGTTGAGGTCATTTCTGGTGTGGACTTGTGACCGTAATCCAAATACTACCACATGTATATGATTCATATCCCCAAATTACCCTTCTTCTTTTTTCTTCCTCACGTAATAAATACGGCACCCACTTTTGTTTTACAAGTTGAGGAAAACAAAAACCATTTCCTCAAAAAAAAAAAAAAAAAAAATGTGGACATATCTTGAGAAGGAAAAAGCAGACATTTTTTTTTAATGTGAATGTTACTCAACTGTTATTATTAAACGTTCAAAAATTTACCAGCGTTTCTCTAAACGTAGTATTACATAAATTTAAAATTAAATATGGTAATTTTATTTTGAAGATATTTTAACTAAAAAGAAATATAATGAAGGAAGTCTTCATCCTGTTATTATAAGTTTGATGTGTTTCACATGCATCCTATGAAAATCTTGGTGCCGACATAATTATTTCATGGCCCAACTTTGATATATAACAAGGGCAAACTTGTCAATTTTGATAATAATTTGTTGGTGCCATCTAAACAAGAGAAATGAGACTCACCTGTCAACTATGAGCCTTGTTTACACATTCCATGATCTCCTAAAGTCTACATTTGTTACATTATTTTCCTATTTTAATAGCTGTAATTCTAATATTGTTTTAAGAGTTTATCAATTTATTACACATTTTTAATATTTAATATTTCTTTTATAAAACTAAATTCTTAAATTGAATCCTTTAATTAAACCCTCTTAAATTTAGGTGATATAACATTAGAATACAGTTAATAAAATAAAAAATTCGGACAATAAATCTAGCCTCATTCTCGCACATGTCCAAACAACCATTTCCTCTTTTAATAAAATGCCCAGTAACTCTCGTTAAATTTGGCCACAAATCTAGCATGGAATGTGCAAAAAGGTTGGGGTATAATTGTCAAGTAAATCTGTGCCAGAAAAGGGTAATTTAGGAAATTTAGTGTTGCCGGTAAGGTATCCCGTTTTAGTCGACTGGTGGAAAGTACTTATCTATTGGTAACAAATCTATTTTTAATAATTATTTTCAATTTCTTTAATTCTTGTTCACGATTTTCTTTTTCCGTATTTAGAGAGACAAAGAGACGGGGGAGAGGAGCAGGTCAGAGAAGAGAGAGAAAGAGAGGAGAGAGAGAGAGAGAGAGAGAGAGAGAGGAGTGGATCTGGGGAGGAAGGTCTGAAGCTAGTGGAAATGGCGTCAAAGCTGCTTTTGATTACAGTCTTCATCTTGGACGTCATTGCTTTCGGTCTCGCTGTTGCAGCTGAGCAGAGAAGATCCAAAGTGACTCTCTCTCTTTCTCTCTCTCTTTTTTTTTTTTTTTTTCTGAGCTTAAGTTTTACTCTCTCTGGTTTTGGCAATGTGGGTTTGATTTTGATTGTGCTGTGGGTTCTGTTTGCTTGCGGAGAAAATGAAAGAAAATCGAGAAAACTGAAATACCCTGTTTGGGTTTAACGAACTGAACTTGTTATTTAACTAAACTTGCATATAACAAAAGGGTTTTAGGGATATGGACGAAATATGCCCAGATCTACATCAAAATATGGTTTTCTCGGTTGTATTCCTCATGAAAATGAGAAAACCCGTTCATGTAATTCAGAGTGGTTGGTTTTGCCGACACTGAGGCTTGTCTGGTAATATTTTTATTTTTAAACATAGAAACTAGAAATAATATAAAAATAAATAAATAAATAGTGCAGATCCTCTCGGATCAGACCTTGGTTATGAAATTTTTTTCGTATGTATATATATATTTTGGGTAATTAGATTTCCATTTAGGAAACAATAAATTAATAAATAAAGTGTTACCAAGTAAGGCATATGCAATTACTCACTAATTGACCTTTTCTGTACCGAAAATGAGATACAAAAAGAGTTTCATGAGACATCATGAAACTAAATATTGCTTTCTGACACCAGGGGAAAAAAGGGGGTAAAAATAGTAATTTCAGTCTTACAGATTCTGCGGAGTTATAACTTGTATGCTTGTATATTTCTCTTTTGATATTCGGGGATTAGTTCTGGTGTGCTGTCCTGTCTTTCCTTTTAGCATTAATAGTGTGTTTGGTAGGAGAGAAAAGTGGAAGGAAGGAGAGGGGTAGAGGAATTAGTGAAAGGATTTTGACTTTCTTGTTTGTTAAGTAAGAGAAAAAGGTGGAAAGGGATTAGAGGATGGAATCCTTCCAAACACCCCAATTTTGATCTCTCCTAAACTTGAGAGAATATTGGAGGGATTTCATTCCAAACAACATAAGAGAAAGGACCGCTCTCTCGTTCTCCGTTTCTCTTGCTTAACTGATCTACCACTCCTTATTTCCTCTCCTTCCTACTAAACATACCCAAAGGTGATTTCTCAGCATATCAGCATAACTCGTGACGAGTTCAAGGAATAACCGAGCAAGGTTTTAATAATTGAAGAATAAACATGTTTGCTATAGTTGTCTTTCTAAAACAATTGATCCAATCGCTTTTTCCTATTACAGGGGTGGGTTGTTCCAGACAATGAGAAGAACTACGAGTACTGCCAATACGGCTCGGACATTGCAACTGGGTTTGGGGTTGGTGCATTTTTGTTCCTCATGCTAAGTCAGGTCATCATAATGGTCGCAAGCCGATGCTTCTGCTGCGGAAAACCATTGAGTCCTGGAGGTTCAAGGGCCTGGGCAGTTGTCCTTTTCATAGTTTGCTGGTATGTCAGCCACAACTAAAGAGAGACCATTTTTTTCTCTCAAATATCTTACTCTAGTTTACTGCTTTAAACTAAGCTTAATCCCCATTTGATTTTGTTCAACCGTGTATTCATGTCATGTCATGTTAGATCAACTTAGATGAGTACGATTTTTTGAAATCATTTTGGTAACCTGATATTAACGTAATGGTACTGAAAATGGACCTCGTTAATTGGATAATACTAAAACGGTATCTCCTTGTTTAAGAATCCAAGTCCTTGCCCATTTTTGGGACACAAAATGTCTTCTTGCCCTTTTAATCCCTTTATTCAATTCATTCGTACTATTATCAGAAAACGTGGTAATCTTTTGGGGTTGATGACAATCTTTCAAGGTCGATGACTACTGTTTTTTCTTAAAAATAAACTCGTTAAAAAGGATTAAAAGGGAAAGAAATGGACCTGAAAAACAAGCGCAAGCTACTTTGATTATATTTTCTTGATATCCAAACAACAAGATACCTTATCAATATTAAGCTTAAATTCAAGGAATGGCATGATAAAAACCTTCATCTCTCTGTTAAAATTTTCCAATTCTAGACAAGGTACTTCGGTTTGAATTGGAAGAAACAAGGAGATCTGACAGACTATCTGAATTTCGAGCTGACCACACACTTATCAGCAAAGGATTTATATAATTTCTCTAATTTGTACCCTATCATGAGTTTCTTTCAGGGTATTTTTCTTCATTGCGGAGGTGTGCTTGTTGGCGGGTTCAGTGAGGAATGCTTACCATACCAAGTACAGAACCTTTTTCGATAGTGATAACCCTCCATCCTGCGAGAATGTGAGAAAAGGAGTTTTTGCGGCTGGTGCAGCCTTCATCTTCCTCACCTCGATAGTCTCCCAGTTCTACTACGTTTGCTATTCCAGTGCTAGAGACAGATTCCAGCCGTACGGTGGTGGAGAAACTGGTGTTGGTATGGGAACATACAAATGAGCAGCTTCTTCGACGCAATCCTAGCGAATCATTCATTCATTCACTTTGTTATAGATGTGACTGTCTAAACTCATCTGCATCGATTTTTTCCACTTCATCGCTTCATAGTTCAGTTTTATTTCATGTATGAAGGGTTTGGTTTGTCTGGTAATAGTCTGTACTATAAGTGGTCTATAATTTCTTCCTTTGAAGTTGCCGTACAAATTTCTTTTGTCCTCGTTATACACCTGTTTGTAGTAGAAGCTTAATGGTAAACCGTGTCTGTTTTGCTACCCGTTTATGATTGTGTTCTTGTTATTTTATAGTTCGTATGGAAATTAATTATGGAGCTCAAGATCGGTCAAGAAAAAAGCAGAAATTATGGGCTTTTCTAAGTTTTTACTATTTTACTTCAGTCGTTGCATCCATTAATGTTTTTGGATTTGGAGTGATTGTTAAAAATTTGAGCGTGTAGCGTAGAACTAATCCGGTTGTATTTGAGTTGAAAAGTTAATCTACCGACCAAAACAATAATTTTGTCACTTTCCCAACCCAACTTCATGCTTTCCATTCCAGTTGGTCTAACTTTTTTTTTTTTTTTTTTTTTGGGGCTAAAGCGTTTGGTCCAACTTCATTTCTCGTGCTTCTTGATCCGTCTGTCCACTATGTTTAATAGGGTGGCAAATAAGGAGTCACCTAAAAAAAAAAAAATAGAGTTCGATAGAGTTGAAAAATGTGAGAAGGAAAGGAAATTGGAGAGATTTTTGAAGATTGAGGGCTTATTTGGTTATGAATTTTTGTGACTTTTTCCATTGATCAGATGATGACATCCGGTGGGTTTGACAATTACCGGCTGTCAACCAGCCGGTATCCTGCTGGTGGGAGTTGTAACCTATCGACCGGTCGGTATCTTGCTGAAGGAGATGGGTTACTGGTCGGTAGCCATTCGGTATCTTAGTTACCAACCATTGACCATCGACCTATGGTTACTAGTCAGTAACCAATTAGTAACCAGTTGGTAACCAAGGCGAAGGCGGTTATCCAGCGGACAACCAAGGTGGAAGTGGTTACTGGTAGGTAACCCACCTCCCAAAGTAACGAATTGGTGGCAACCAACTGGTAATCTGCTGGTGGAGGTGATTATCGATCGGTAACCTGCCAGCAAAAGTAACTAATTGGTAAGCCGCTGATGGAGGTGGTTAAATCATGGATAACAACTAGTGGTATTTTAAAATAAATAAATAAAAATATGACATTTCGTAGCGGCAAAAAACAATCTATTGTGGCATTTCTCTTAAGTTATCAATTTGCACCTGTCTCCTGGAGCCCATTCATAGGTCCAGGTTACACAACCTTGGACTCCCAAGTCCAGTAAACAGTCAGGCCCATACTGTCTGATTTGGACTTTCACTTTGTCTTTTGCTGGGTGAAGGTGTCAAAAATTCAGTGGTAAAGTCTTTAGCCACAATCACATAAAGTTTTGTCTCAGGCAGTTTTCCATGTCTCTCTATTAGTTCATTTTTCATATTCTAATTAAATAGATGATACAGAAATTGTAAGAAACAGAATAGTTTTTTTTTTAATATTTACAGTAAATGGTATTTTTAAAATATTTGAATTGAATAGTTTATTTATGATAAATTATTTATATATAAGAATATTTATAGAATATACTTTGCAAATAAAATTATTGAGCGCAATTAATTAAGTATTTACTTTAAATGTTTTTTTTTTTAATTATGTAATTTGTCATCAGAAATGTTTTCATAATACCCCTTTGTTCCTAGATAATATTATCTATCCCTGTTACGGGAGAAAGAGAGAAATAACATAGTTGGGGGTGGGAATTGAAGTAAATATCACATTTTTAGGAGAAAGAAAACAATTAGCATATTTTGGATCTAAATTTTTAAAACTCCTGAATTGACCCGCTCGTCGATCCTTTGCTCTTGTCCGAAACCTTCACCGTACTAATAATAATAATAATAATAATAATAATAATAATAATAATATTGGATTAATATTGGTATTTACATATTTTCCTTCCATTATAATTTGGTAGACACGTAATTACAAAAATAATATTTCACGTAAATCTAATGTTTCTAATAATAATTATCAGAAACTATTTCAAGTAAATCCAATACAACAAACAATGAATTCCTTATGCCAAAATAGAAAATCATATTATATCCTCACTAATGCAGGCGCCCCAAGTGAAGCCACAGTCAAGAACCAAAGAACAAAAAAGACGACAACGGCAAGAATGAAACCAGGGAAAACAAAAGGTCGATGCCCCTGTGCAGCCTTCTCCAGCCTCTCCATCTTGTGATCGTCGCCTGATCTGCAGAGACTGCCATGATCTCCATGCCACCGTTGCGACCCCCACCGGCGCCACATGCGGTCCAGAATTTTATCTTAGTGGCTGCACACACGTGAGGATAAGATTTTAAAGTATAATAATAACTTCCTGTGGATATATATATATAAATATATATATATATATATATGAATTTAGAACAGAAAGAATTGAACTCTACATCTTTCAACAGAATTGGGGTAGAACTACCACTAGACTATATCTGCAATTATTACGTAGATAAAAATTTTAATAATTATTTTAACAAATATTTAATTTTTTTCGTGATTATTACCATATAATTTCTATTACACGTTGTATTCATATTTTAAATACATTATAAAACTGTTCTTAGAACTTTCATATCTCAAATGTTAATCTTGTAACTCAACATTAAAGTTTTTAACTCATGATTTGTTGTAAGTAGATTGTAATTTTTTTAATTGAAAAATTAAGTTTCAATTTATTTATTCTACAGTACCATCATTTTTTCTTTTTAAAGGTGAATCTTTTTACTAATTAATAAAAACTTACACTGCATTAATATTTTGATTATTGATAATTTAAAGTCAATACATTTTTTAAAAGCAAACTAAAGTTGACTAGAAAGAAAAGTAAATAAAGAAATTGGGAGAAAAAAAAAGAGATCTAATTAATGTTGATTTTGATATTAAAACATAAGATTAATCTAAATTTTACGTTGGGCATATTTAAGAAAAAACATTTTTGCTTGAGGGGAAACTACAAATATTTTAAAAAATGTGGGGCTTAATTTAAAAATGATAAATTGAGGGCGTTCACATGCTCCCGAGCCCCCAAGCACATCCATCGTTGAGAGGTATGATCTAACAGTAAATCCATAAGCAATTTCATAAACATAACATGTTTACTACATTGTAAAGGAATGAATGTGAAAAGATATTGAGATTGAAAAGGAAAGCGAAGGAATAATAATAAAGATAATAATTCCCTTTCTAAAGTTTACTTGTTCATTAGATTTGGAATAATCCAATTTTCTTTCTAATGTTTCATACTAAAATCTCCTTTACATAACTAAAAAAAAAAAAAAATGTCTCATAAACAAGAACTTATTGAGGATATATAAGTAAATTCAATGGTTTGAGCAGAATTTTGAAAATGTTAAGAGTAACTATGTCCATGATCGCATCGAGCTTTTAATATCTCATCCAATATCCATGATCATGATCTCACCAATCTCATCTCTCACTTTAATGCAACCATTTAAGGAGTCATGCAAGTGCCTTGATTAGCGCAGCCTTTATAAGTGTACGAAATTAATGGCCACTATACGCTGTACAGCTTTCCTTCAAATTGTAGAGCAATAGCTCGCAGAGCTTAGTAATTGCACGTTCGTCACATACGGGATGTATGGTTTTGCTAAGTGAAAGTTCTTCGGGCATCTCCATATCTCTTAATGGGGTGCGAATGCGATGATTTCACCACACCCTATTTTACAATATGGATAAAATACCTATTTTAGAGTCCCATTATAAATCCAAGTTCGATTAATGGATTGTATAATTTTTAGTTTGTCGCGGTGGGAGTAAAACTGAGTTAATCCTTTTGATAGAATCAGATCAAATTCTTTCTGTTTCATTAATGAGTCCCTAGATTCTTATTAGATGCAAAAATAATAAAAGACAGTGTGACGTTAATTATATTTTATAAAATTAAAAAAAGATGAAAAAAATGCATAGGGAACTAGTGGCATTATGTAGCACGTCATGTGTTAGCATCATTTTGTGCATGTTGGCATGGTTAACGTTATTCACTTATTTTAGTGCTAATATGTTTCTTTATAATTACTAGCGAAACCGTTCGTTTAAATTCTTTACAATCTTTACATCATAGAATACTCGATTTGACATTTTAATTTTTAACTATGTTACACGACTTTCTTTATTATTATTATTATTATTATTATTATTATAACATCTATTATTATTATTATTATTATTATTATTATAACATCTATATAGAGTTTTCAAAAGCTTGCATACGGAATTTGCAAAATATTACGTTCAAACGATGTTTGTCAGAAAATAGGTTTCTTTATAGGTAATTTTCAGAGCAACTGTTTTTTTCCCCCTCAAAAGCCAAGCAGGTTATTTAGCTGTGTGCAAGATATACATTTAGGTTCAAGCTTATGAAACTGCGATGACATTTGGCATTTGATTAAAAAGTGATTTTAAAAGAAATCTCACGATTCCTAATAAAAATGTTTTGAAAATAATTCTGAAATAATATCTGTTTCATATAAGATCACGAAACTCAACGAAAAACTGCCGCACTGCACTCAAAAAAAAAAAAAGTCCACTTGGTAGAATTGTCTAATGATTGTATAAGCAAACAAATATATATATATATATATATATATATTTAAATATGGCCGGTAAACCTAGTTGGCCCAGATTTTCCTTCATACTTTACGGAATTTTTATTTTTATTTTTTAAAAAGTTTTAGTCAGATTGATAGTTTGTTTCATGTTCAAAAATAAGGAAATTTATAATTTACTTTACAAAAAGGATATTTATAGTTTTCCGTACGTTGAGATTCATGAATGTCAAATGCGCCAACCCAACATGATATTTTCTGCTCCCTTGGTGTTTCTTTCTATTCCAATTAATTAAATTGAGAAATTAATTAACTTTAATTAATTTTTATAATCACGAATAGTACAGTGCACATGCAAAGCTTTAAACAAGCTAGGAAATGCTACATTGTCATGTCCCCTCATGTATCTTTATTTATTACGTAGCTGCCACATGCTCTCAGTTTTCTAGAGTAATGCCCCCTTTTCTTTTTTTATTAATCAATTAAACTTAAATTTAAATATTATATATCAAATATGCCCTCATCTATGAGTCTCTTTGTTTAATCATGCTACGTGGCTTGAACTGGCCACTTGACATTGTGTATATATATATATATATTATATAGAGATAATGGTAAAAGAGAAGTAAAAACTATAAATTTTAACCACAATATTTTTTAGTGTTTCATGGGAAAATTGATACGCATATATTCTTATAAACCATAAGAAGTATGAGTGAAGATTATAAAGTTTTTTATTCCGGCAAAAAAAAACGTTTATAAAGTTTTAGTAAAAATTTGGTACATGTTTTTTTAGTGTTCTTTAGTTATATTTTATGACTTTAACGAAAGTTCTTTAGAGAATCAGAAGTCTTCTGGAAAATTTTTTGTACGCTTTCAAAAGCAAAAACGTAGTATAAAACTTAAAACAACTTTTAGTAACTAGATGGTTCTTTCAAATTCAAGGAAATTTTTTCTGACTATATATGTGTGTACTTGTATGTTCAAATTTACAAGATAAAATATTCAATAGTTTCAAAAACGAACTTGGTTTGGTGAAGCAGATCTCCCTATATTGACTAACCAACCTTTGTATGTATAGCTTATAAATAATCTAATAATAAAAAACTAATTAGTGAATTTACTCTTTATAGCTTAGCTTAAAAGTACAGTTTTCAAGACTTTTACTTCTAAAAATGTACATCTAATTCATGTTTGGTTTTATATAGTATTATCTATAAGCTGTAATTGATAAGTTCAACAAGTTATAGGTCAAAAATCAGTTGTTGAAATTTAAAAATGTATAAATTACAATCTTAAACTATGCAAAATACGTACATAGTATCACACAAAGGGGTTTTAGCACTGCTGAAGTTTCTTTACTTTAGGTAATTTGCCTCCCTAAATTACCTCCTGAACTTTTTAAGATACTGGAACATAGAATTGTATATAAATACAAACAAAGGTTTTTCTAACACTGTTGCTCATTTAATTTTAAAAATTTACCTCTTAAATTTTTTAAATAATTATAATGTGTCTCAATTTATTTTTAATTTCTCGTTAAATCAGTCACGAAAAATCCAAGTACACCACCTCATGTCAAAACGTAAGACTGAATGTAGAAACCAAGAACCGAACGGGACCGACTACAACCGCCCAAAACCGCCCGTGAAATCATCGATACGTCGGCACTGACACTTGGTGGGCGTTAACAGAACCGCATGCACAACTTTGGCAGGTCTTCGGTTTCGCCTTAACCGAAACCGAATTCTCCTCCTCCTCCTCTTCTTCTTCTTCTTCTCAGGTGCCTCTTTCCCGTCTCTGCCGCTGCAAGTTCGGCACTGCAACTAACTCCGTTCCCATCTTCCTATAGGCTATGATAGAGTGAACAACTGATGTTTACCCTAGCCCAAAAGGCCCAGCCCACCAGCCCAGCCCAGCTTTAGGGGTGGGGGGGGGGGGAGCCTATATAACTATGTGGAAGTGGAACGGTGGGGCTCCACTACAGCAAGAAATGGAACGACACCGTTCCACTTCCATTTACCTAATATTAAAAAAAAAATTTTTTGCTTCTCATCTTCTTCTTCGTCTTCTTATTTCTTTCTTTCTTAGCAATAGTCACCATCGGGAAGCAAACCCTCACGCCACCATCACCATTGCTCCTTTCTTGGAACCGAGCTTCACCAACCGTAGAAAACCGACTATTTTCAGGTGGTGTTCGGTCGGTTTCCAATTTCATCGGGCAATATTCTGTTTTGTGTGTTTCAGAACCGACAGGTATCGGTCCGTGATCAAATTGGTGATTATCGTTGGTCACAGACCGATGAACAGCCTTTTCAAAACGAACAATCTTATATCAGACCAAAAATTTTGAGATCCAATTCAAACTCTAATACAAAATATTTCAAATTCAAATCCTCAATTTAACAGGAAGTTAACAAAACATGATAAATTTTAAACAAGATAAGAAATTGGAGAGGCAAATTTTTGGAAAAAGGACCAAAATAACATATTTAGTTTCATAATTTTAACAATATAACATGTGGTAAAATTTGAGGTACTAAATAGGATATTGTCATTAAACTCAAATAGGAATTCTCTAAAATACCCCTCATAAACAAAACCCCCCACAATCTCTCACAAACACCCAACCCTCACAGCTCCCCCAATTCAGAAATCCTAGTGTCACGTTGAGACTACCTGCGTTGGTCGCTTTGGAGTCAGAACCGGAGTAGGGTGTGACGGTCATCGTGGAGTCGCGAACTAGAGGAGGGAGCAACCTTTGCTGTGAAGTTGCGAACTAAAGAAGGGTGCGACGGTCATCGTGGAGTCGAGATCCGGAGTAGGGTGCTACAGAGCTCATCGTGGAGTCACGATCCAGAGGAGGATCTCGCCTTGGAGTCGAGATCAGAGGACAATCTCGCTGTGGAGTCGCCATCAGAGGAGGATCTCGTCATGGATCTGAAGCTCGCGAGGAAAATCACTTGAATCACTAGGAAATTTGCAGGAAAATAACAACCATTTGTCCTCGTTTCTGTTGACATCAAATCTCCATCCTCCTCGCTGTGATTTCTCTGACGACCGTCATCGAGCTCTTGTGTTCTCCAGCTAAACCTTTTTGGATTATAAGTTTTGGGGTGGATTTGTAATTTTTAATAAAATCTAGGCTTAAATAAGTGATAAATCTATTTATCTCCAAATAACAAATTTACTATTTATCAAGAAAAAAAATCAATAAATTATTTATTTCTGAATAAATTATTTACTATATAATTTACGGAAATGTGATATTCATATAGAATGAAAATATTTATATTTATTAGTAAATTTAAAGTGTCAAAAATTATCAATTTATTAAGTAAATAAAAATATTTACTAAAATATTTTAGTATTTACTATTAATTTACATTGTCTAAAAATTATCATTTTAATCATACATTTACTAGTAAATAAGTAAATATAGTATTTATCGATATCTATATTCTTATTTATTTTGAAATTTATCAATTTGATAAGTTTACTTGGTAATTCTGATATTTACTCAATGAATATATTAATTGATTTAGTTTACAAATTTGTTATTTACATGAAAATCTGATATCTACAAATTCTTTTTTTGAGTAAATCTTACACAACGTAAATAAATATATTTACTAATTAAAATTTATGAGTAAACAAGTAAATATAATATTATCAATATCTACGTTGTTATTTGAATTGAAATTTATCAATTTATTAAATAAATCTTAGTATTTACTAATAAATCCTCATATTTACCGGTATTTAAGTTGTTTTAAATATTATGAACTTATCAATAAAATCAATTTTTATTAATAAATCTTGGTATTTATAATAAATGTAAATCGACAATCTAAAAATTTACTTTTTTTTCAAAAAAAAGACCATTTTTATTAAATTTATATTGATAATTATTTATTAGTAAATATTTGTATTTACTAGTAAATATCTATATTTACTGCATTAAAACTAACTTATTTACTATAAAATATGATAACTTCCATTCATAACAAAGCAACCTCAAAAAAACCAAAACTCAAACCTAAACCTAATTGCCTAGTGCTGCAGCAGGAGAAAACGACAGCTCATGTGCCGACGTTGTGGAAGATCGCCATCTAGCTAGCGCCAAAAAAAAAAAAGAAAGAAAAAAAAAAAACCCCCCCACAGAAGCAAAAACCTAACCCAGAGAGGAGAGAAAACCTCGTCGCCACTGTTCTCCTCTCGCTGCTAGCCTACAAAAAGCTAGAAGCAAAAAGCCAGACCTAGAGGGGAGGGAAAAAACTCACATCCAATCGCGATCACGCTCATCTCGCTGTCGGGAGCTTTTAACGCTGTGGTGATCCGATTCTTCGCGTTGCTGTCTGGTTTCATTCTCGTCATCGTCACAATCTGGTTCTTCGATTCGTCATTTGGTTCCGTTCTCGCCCCTACAGTGATCTTCCCACTGTCGCCTGTGCGGGTACTCTCCGGTCAACAAGGGGAGAGAGCGAGAGAGAGAAATGCAGAGGAGAGAGAAGGGGGAGAGAGAAGTAAGAGAGGAAATATGTGTATCTGAAAGGAAAGGAGGTAAAATCGGAATAAATTAAAATGTAAAATAAAAATATGTTATAATTTACACCATTTTAAAAATATGCTATAATTTTCATTAGTTTATTTTATATATGTTATATAGTATAATTATCGCAAATTTTCTAAAAGCAATAAAGTATTGAGGGTAATAGTACTAGAAACCCAAACTCAGAACGTAAAGAATAAACCCATAAATAAAAATTATAGTAAATAACTTTTTTATGTAACTAAAAAAATAAAATATATGAAGTAAATAAATTATATTTTAGGTAATTTAGTAAATAAATCATTGACTTAGTAAATTCTGCTATTTACTCTAAAAATTTTAAAACTTGTTTACTTCAATTAGTTGCCCTTCTCGACCTAATCAAGGGAGAAAGAACATAAATAATTGAGGTAATTAGTTGTTTACAAAAGTATTTGAAGTAAAAAGCAATAAATAATAAATTTATTAAGTAAATGTGCTATTTATCTAGTAAATTTAATGTTTATTTAATAATTTTTATTTACCTAATAAATTTTTTAATTCTTCTAATTACTATAAAATCATATTATTTATTTTCATTATTTTCATAAAAATATTATTTACTATAATTTCTCTAAGGGGATGTTGGGGGCAAAAACCATCTCCAAATGTTTTTATTTATTTTGTTTTTTTCTTCAATTCAAAATTATTTTTTACTATTCACATTTTCAAATATTTACAATAAACTCAAAAAGTCCAAAACTTTTTAATTTGAAATAGTGCAAATGAGATGATTTTTTTTAAATTACATAGAATTTAGAGAGGAATAAAACAACATATATATTAATATTTTTTTCAAACACATTTTAAGTTTTTATATTTTTAACTTTAAATAATTTATTTTTACCGAATACATATTTTCAAAACTCAATTAGTCTCCACCGTCCGAAACACAAATCTCAAAACGTTCCCTAAATGGGCTCTAACATATTGGTGCCATGCGAAAAAAAACCCAGTCCGTGGCCCAACGAAGGTCAGTCTATTGTTGTAATGTACCGGCCCAATTCTTCCAATATTTGTATAGTTATCTCTTACATAGACAATTCTGCATATTATGGCTTTGTATGTGCTGATCACACGCTCAACTTCACTTTGTATAGTCATCTCTTATCATGTGTGTGTGTGTGTGTGTGTATACATTTTTATATAAAGAACATATAAGTCAATTCAATAAATATAGATATTTCAGAATAGCTAGAGAACTAGATATGTCCAAATAGGATTGGTTGCTAGCCAATGGTATTTCACCACGTCGGCTTCTCAGAAACATCTCATGCCCGTTACAAGTGACCTGTCCCTGCAAGGCATCCAAGAACCAACAAGATAAAATCTAGAAGCTTAAGTTACATGCCGCCTAAACTTGTGTAGAAAAACTGCTACCAATTTACTCTCAAATCTATCTATGGAAATTTAATACTAAGGAATGAAAATTTTAGCTTTATATATACACACAAACACCGCATACTTCTCTTATATGACTTCTTTACAAATGATATTTGTAATTTGTTTTATGCATTATTGTAACAATCAGTCGATGTTAACATAATTTTTTTAATTATAATTATTCTTTGCACGAATAGTGTAAATAGCCTATGCTTCAAGATTTCAATTTGTAGTTACAAGATACAAAATAAAATATTATAATTATCGTATTTATCTGGTTATTGTACTTGAGAGTTTTTTTATATATATATTAATATCTATTGCTATAGCCTATACCAACAAAATTACAAGATCTTTGTGAAACTTAATAGAGTAATAAGAAATAATGTTGAATTTTTTTTTTTTTAGTATTTTGTCATATTTTTTAATGACCATATCAACACATGAAGGATGATTGCACAACTAAATTAAAGAATCCCAATTGCTTGAATAAAATTGTCATTATTCTCTCACTTGATCAGAGGAATATAACTTGGTTTAAATGCAAAGCATGTTATATATCCCACAAATAATAATTGGATTTGGAAGTTCTTTGATCACATTCTTTTTCGCTGTATTATTAGCAAAGAATCCTCTTTCAATCTCAAAAACAGGCTGTTGGGCATCAAGCCACGTGGTGTCTCCAGTTGCAATTAAAAAAAAGAAAAAAGAAAAAAAAGAACCCCACTATAATGAGGAGTTAGTTTTTATATTAACTAAGTCAATTATCATTAGCAAATTACAGATTCATAAGATGGTGGAGAACACACACACATATATTTATATATATAAAGAAACAGGCAATATAAAAAATAGAGGAAATGGGCAAGAGGGTTCCTCTTTCACATTTTGTTTTGTTAATTGTAATATTATTATTGTCAAACCAGCATAACCCCACTAATCTTAATGCTATGATTTAATAAAGGAAGTGGGGGCATTTTGCTAGCTAGTTCACTATGTTTGACCTGGTGTTGTTATGTGAAAGTTCCATTTTGGACCCAACTTAGTCCTCGGATATTCTAAATCCACGAACCTTAGCTAAATATAAATATTAAGGACTGCTGCGAGGAGGTTGTACTAAAAAAAAAATTGAAAATATATTGTTGCATGATCTCTTCAATTTGTGTGAGAAAAATCACCAATTATCATATGAAAATTGTTAAGATCACTAATTATAATTTTGACTTTTGAACATTAATCTATGTTATAAATGAATTGTCATTTTTTATTAATAATTATTTAAAGTATTGTTATATCAATTAATTGCATCTATTAATAAAAATATGACACGTAAGTTAGTAATCAAAAAGTTGTGATTAAAATTAGTGTCCCTAACAATCCTCTTATTGTATAGGAATAATCGATCATTTTTAGGCCATCGATCTGATTTCATATAAAAATCACCATATCAACGGTCTGAAATCAAATCTGACCATTTGAAAAATGATCTGATCAAATTTATGAATTTGGAGAAATAATTTAAACTAGAGACCACTCTATGATTTATATAATATGCATAAATAGATATACATATATATATATATATATAATTAGAAGGAAACGATTACATTTATGTGGAATGACTTAATAATGTTTATGCTTATGTTTTTTTATTTGAATAACATATTGACAGTGTTGATAGTACTTTATTTTAATTTAGACTTTGAGTTATAAAAATTTGAAATATGGCATATACTAATTTATATGTTTTAAGTTTCCAATCTTTAAATTTTAAATAACTCAAAAAGACCATAAAAAGTTTTTAAAAATAACCAAAAATAAAAAATAAAAATAAAAACACTCTAAAAGTCTACCGGGTCACTCTTAATAAAAGGGTATTTTTACAAATAGAAAAATCTAACTATTGATGTTGAATTATGGCAAAAGATTGAGAAACTTTGAAGAATGACAGAACCATATAATAACATAATTATTCTTATATTTCTTTTTAAAAATTTTAATTACACCACTAAAATTTCCTAGAAAAATGAAACAATAATGATCTGATTAATTTAGATAATATCTCTGAAATCTCTCTACATATTACTGACCACCCTTTTTATTTGTCGATGTCATTTTATAATGTACGATCATTTGTCATTGTAGTTATATAGTCGTCATTGTAGTTCAAGTTTTGTCCTTATGGTTTGTTCGTGTCTTTATATTTTGGATACTGTAATTGTATAGCATTAAGCATGTATTTGATGTACTGGTTGGAATTAAATTTTTTATATTGGTATTGAATTGAATTAAGTTATGCGTTTTATGAGGTGCTCGAATTGCTGGAATTAAAAACGTAAAAACTCAAAATGTGTTCAGAAAAAAAAAATCAATGTAAAGCTTGTTTTATTTGTCTTGAAATTCTATGTAATAAAAAAAATTATCTCATTTGAACTTGTATATACAAAGTTATAAACTTTTAAAATTTGAGTTACAAAATTATAATTAATAGTAATAATAAATAGTGAAACTATGATTGATTTTTCAGAAAAATATAAAAAAATTGTGATTCAAACTGAATTGAACCTTAACACCAATCAAGCTATAAGCTTATTATTATAATTTTGGACGTATTATTATTTTTCTATACTTGTCATTATGATTTGGGTTAATTTCACTTTTAGCACCTCTGAAAAAAATAATGGTAAAAACAACAGTACTTTTTTTCCATTCAATTTCAACACTTAAAGTGGGACCCAGTAGCATTTAATGTATATCAAATTACAGGTTTACCCTCATCTCCTACCCACTAAAGAATCTCTCTCCCTCGCATGGCCCAAAAAAGTTTTTCAAACCACCATGTACAGTGGTTTAGAGAGAGAAAACTAAAATCTAGAGAGAGAAAGAGTCACCACCCACAGGAAACTTATTTCATTTTTCACTTTTCCGCCTAGCCCCCCCACCCATTTTGAAACCCAAATCTTCATATATAAGAGAGAAATTTTCATCTACAGAGAGAAACTTCCATTTAGAGAGAGAAACTTTCATTTAGAGAGAGAAACTTCCATCGAAATTTTTTTTTTCAATCTAACATTTTTTGTCATTTTTGAGCAAAGGTCATAACTATTACGACCACCCGGTCATAACCGTTATGACCTATGTTTAAAAATGACCAAAAATATTATCTTTAAAAAAAAAAAAAAACTTTTGCCGGATTTATTAAAAAAAAAAAACTGGTCATAACCATTATGACCGGATGGTCATAATGGTTATGACTTTACTTAAAAATGCTCAAAAATATTATCTTAAAAAAAAAAAAAAAAAAACTTCGCTGGATTTAAAAAAAAAAAAAATGGTCATAACCATTATGACCGGATGGTCATAATGGTTATGACCTTTACTTAAAAATGCTCAAAAATGTTATCTTAAAAAAAAAAAAAAAAAAACCTTCGCTGGATTTATAAAAAAAAAAAAAAATTGGTCATAACCATTATGACCGGATGTCATAATGGTTATGACCTTTATTTAAAAAAATGGTCAAAAATATTATCTTAAAATTTTTTTTTTTTTAAATCCATCGAAAGATTTTTTTTTTTTTAAGCTAACTAGTTTAAGTAAAGGTCATAACCATTATGACCACCCGGTCATAATGGTTATGACCAGTTTTTTTTTTTTTTTTTAAATCCATCGAAAGATTTTTTTTTTTTTTAAGTTAACATTTTTTCTTATTTTTAAGTAAAGGTCATAACCATTATGACCATTCAGTCATAATGGTGAATGGTCATAATGGTTATGACAAGTTTTTTTTTTTTTTTTCTAACAATTTTTACTATTTTCTCTCTCTTCCCCTTTCTCTCTCTCTTCCCCTCTCTCTCTACCCCTCCCTCCCGCCGATCCCCACCCCCGGCCGCCCCCACCCCGGCCGCCACCCTCCCCCGGCCGGCAGCCCCCCCGACGACCCCCCTCTCTCTTCCCCTTTCTCTCTCTTCTCTTCTCTCTCTCTCTTCCCCTCTCTCTCTTCCCCCTTCTCTCTCTACCCCTCCCTCCCGCCGGCCCCCACCCCCGGTCGGCAGCCCCCCCGACGACCCCCCTCTCTTCCCATTTCTCTCTCTTCTCTTCTCTCTCTCTCTTCCCCTCTCTCTCTTCCCCCTTCTCTCTCTACCCCTCCCTCCCGCCGGCCCCCACCCCGGCCCCAGCCAGGCCCCGGCCCAGCCCCCTCCCCCAGCCTCCCCCCACCCCCGACGACCCCCTCCCCCCGGCCGCCACCCTCCCTCGTCGGGGGTGGGGGGAGGCCGGGGAGGGGGCGGGGCCGGGGGCCTGGCTGGGGCCGGGGGTGGGGGCCGGCGGGAAGGAGGGGTAGAGAGAGAAGGGGGAAGAGAGAGAGGGGAAGAGAGAGAGAGAAGAGAAGAGAGAGAAATGGGAAGAGAGGGGGGTCGTCGGGGGGCTGCCGACCGGGGGTGGGGGCCGGCGGGAGGGAGGGGTAGAGAGAGAAGGGGGAAGAGAGAGAGAGAAGAGAAGAGAGAGAAAGGGGAAGAGAGAAGGGGGTCGTCGGGGGGGCTGCCGGCGGGGGAGGGTGACGGCCAGGGGTGGGGGACGGCCGGGGGTGGGGGCCGGCGGGAGGGAGGGGTAGAGAGAGAAAGGGGAAGAGAGAGAAAGAGAGGGGAAGAGAGAGAGAGGGGAAGAGAGAGAAAATAGTAAAAATTGTTAGAAAAAAAAAACTGGTCATAACCATTATGACTGAATGGTCATAATGGTTATGACATTTACTTAAAAATAAGAAAAAATGTTAACTTAAAAAAAAAAAACTTTCGATGGATTAAAAAAAAAAAAAAAACTGGTCATAACCATTATGACCGGGTGGTGATAATGGTTATGACCTTTACTTAAACTAGCTAGCTTAAAAAAAAAAAAAATCTTTCGATGGATTTAAAAAATTTTTTTTTTTTAAGATAATATTTTTGACCATTTTTTTAAGTAAAGGTCATAACCATTATGACCATCCGGTCATAATGGTTATGACCATTTTTTTTTTTTTATAAATCCAGCGAAGGTTTTTTTTTTTTTTTTTTTTTAAGATAACATTTTTGACCATTTTTAAGTAAAGGTCATAACCATTATGACCATCCGGTCATAATGGTTATGACCAATTTTTTTTCTTTTTTTATAAATCCAGTGAAGGTTTTTTTTTTTTTTTTTTTTTTTTTAAAGATAACATTTTTGACCATTTTTAAGTAAATGTCATAACCATTATGACCATCCGGTCATAATGGTTATGACCAATTTTTTTTTTTTTTTTTTTATAAATCCAGCGAAGGTTTTTTTTTTTTTTAAGATAACATTTTTGACCATTTTTAAGTAAAGGTCATAACCATTATGATCATCCGGTCATAATGGTTATGACCATTTTATTTATTTATTTTTTTTTTATAAATCCAGCGAAGGTTTTTTTTTTTTTTAAGATAATATTTTTGAGCATTTTTAAGTAAAGGTCATAACCATTATGACCATCCGGTCATAATGGTTATGACCAGTTTTTTTTTTTTTTTTTTATAAATCCAGCGAAGGTTTTTTTTTTTTTAGATAACATTTTTGACCATTTTTAAGTAAAGGTCATAACCATTATGACCATCCGGTCATAATGGTTATGACCAATTTTTTTTTTTTTTTTTTATAAATCCAGCGAAGGTTTTTTTTTTTTTTTTTTTAAGATAACATTTTGAGCATTTTTAAGTAAAGGTCATAACCATTATGACCATCCGGTCATAATGGTTATGACCAATTTTTTTTTTTTTTTTATAAATCCGGCAAAAGTTTTTTTTTTTTTTTAAAGATAACATTTTTGGTCATTTTTAAACATAGGTCATAACGGTTATGACCGGGTGGTCGTAATAGTTATGATCTTTGCTCAAAAATGACAAAAAATGTTAGATTTAAAAAAAAATTTCGATGGAAGTTTCTCTCTCTAAATGAAAGTTTCTCTCTCTAAATGGAAGTTTCTCTCTGTAGATGAAAATTTCTCTCTATTATATAAAGATTTGGGTTTCAAAATGGGTGGGGGGGCTAGGCAGAAAAGTGAAAAATGAAATAAGTTTCCTGTGGGTGGTGACTCTTTCTCTCTCTAGATTTCAGTTTTCTCTCTCTAAACTACTGTACATGGTGGTTTGAAAAACTTTTTTGGGCCATGCGAGGGAGAGAGATTCTTTAGTGGGTAAGAGATGAGGGTAAACCTGTAATTTGATATACATTAAATGCTACTGGGTCCCACTTTAAGTGCTGAAATTGAATGAAAAAAAAATACTGTTGTTTTTACTATTATTTTTTTCAGAGGTGCTAAAAGTGAAATTAACCCTTATGATTTTTCTCATTGTTTATATATATATATATATATATATATATAAATGTAAGTTTTAAACTTTTAATTTTCTCTCATTTTGTTGTAGGTTTGGTTTAAAAAAGTAAACGGCTGTTGTTTTAGATTGGTGTCAATTTTATTGATTAGACCAAATGTTTATGAAATTCTACATATAACATTTATATATAATACTAGATCTGTAATTAATATAATAACATAATTGTAATGTGAGATTTGTCATTATGGTTTTATACGTGTCATTATAATACGACACTTGTCATTATGATTACCATAAAAGAATTATTTAAATTAGGCAATAAATATAAATTTAATCAGTAATAAAAAATAACAATGATCATGATTAATGAAATCATTAAAGAAAAAAAAAAAGGACAACTAGAGGGTAAAATTGATTGTACATGTAGAGCATGTTTAGAATATTTGTTATACTGTTAAAAATATTTGCCATATTTCAACTCCACTCCTCCAATCTTGTCATTTATTATGATTTCTATTAATAAATGAAACCAGATCATAGTTTAAACCGGATCATGTTGTTTTAAAACGATCTTGTCCAATTCGATCTATATGTGGAAAACGGTTCAATTCAATCTAATATTCTTTTAGAGAATCAAAAACTGTGTAGTATGCTAAAACTGAGGGTTTGAGACGGGACAAGACTATGCAGACCTTGAATATGTTGGGGTGCGTGTGTATGGTTGTTTAATAAGCAAACGGAAAAATATATATATATATATACATATTTATATATACAGTTCCATATAATGTAAATTTGTAATAGAAATATAATTTAATCAAGAAGATCTTAGGCCAGTTTGCCCATGTAATTTAAAAAGAGTTTTTTTTTTTAAAATTGTTTTAAACATTATTTTTGTTCCCTGAAATTAAAACAATGTAATTGACATGTTTCTTTAGAATAGTTTTTATAAGACAAAGTTACAAAAAGTATAAAACCTAGAAAACAACATTTTGAAGTTTTTAGTGTTTTCTGAAAATAATTTTTAGTATGATGCATTTTTATTTAAAAAAAATTCAACCTGAATTTAGTTTCAGGTCAGAATTTAGCATTGAGGTCGGGGTTGGGATTTGGGTCCGAGGTCAGGTTGGGATTTGGGATCAGGTTTGGGGATAAGATTTAGGATCAGGATCAAGTTTTAGGACTGGAGTTGGAGCGGGGTCAGGATTAGAACTTAGGATTAGGTGAGTATCAGATTTTGGGACGGGAATCGTGATTTAGGACGGGAGTCGGAGTTGATATTCAGGATAGGGGTTAGGGTTTGGAAGTTTGGTCGGTGTCTCTGGGACCATGAATGTGAGTCCGTATTGAAACCCGAATATGTTCCTGAATCTGGACCTGATCCTGACCATGGTCCCGAATCTTGACCCTAACCCCCCGACCCTGTCCTAAATTCCAATCCTGACACCGCCCTATAAGCAAGAAGGCACCTTTATCTTAACATATGTTTAACATATGGATTTAAAAAGTATAATTCGAAAAATATTTCAATTCAACTTAAGATGTTCACTTTTTTTAAATTCATTCATATTTCACTCATTTTTTTGTCTCTCTCTCCAAAACCAATCCAAGAAGATTTTAGTTTAGTTAGAATCTTTTTATTTATTTTTTATTTTTTCAAACCTACATGTCAAACATATGCTTAGTTTTCTTTTTTCTCATGGATGGTTATTTTAATATTAAAAAAAATGTACTCCTTTAGGCCAGGCCATATTTTTACGAAAATTCCTGAAAAAAAAAAAAAAAACTTATGGAATTATATGCCTAAGTTCACTTTACAACCCCATCCTATTTTCACTAAGTTCTACCCGGCTATAATTGTGAAGATGAAAATCTCTAAATACAAATTCAGAAGCGATTCGTATTCCGAAACCTGAAGCAATTCGACCTAATTTTTTAAGTACCACAGAGTATAATCTAGCAATAATCAATTATTGTGATGGGTCAGTAAACAAAGATTTGAGTATTGGATAGTTCTTTTGGAGGTCTTAGAGTTTATTTACTACTAGCCCACTACTAAGTGTAGAGTGTGTGAGATTACGCGCTTACTTATCTTTATCGTTAACACATTTGATGGGATTAAAGTGATCCACTCTTTGTAGAGGGCCAGGGTAGGGCCCGTCCGTGGAGTCTTCAGCAAACATAATAGCAGCATTTGAAAACCCTTTGGTAATGCTCATATGAGTATGCTAATACTGATCGTCCACTTTCTGTACTTTTTTACTTAAAAAAAAAAACTTCTTTGTAAGTTCCATTATTGTACTCTGAAACAGGTATGTAGATTCCGATATGTTGATAACATCTAAAAAGCTACTCTTCAAGAAATTAATAATTGGAGAAAATTCGACAAATTCTCATATGATGGAAATAATAAATAATAGTTATAACACATGTCAGTCCAACCACTATCAAGAGGATCATGTGAAATTATTTAAGGAACTGCGGCCCATCAGACGGCATTGATTGGTACAAATTCAAAGTCACATATTGGCCATTACTCTATTAGTTTACTAGATACCCCTTTGTATAACCTTTTTTTTTTTTTTTTCTCCTCCTCCTCCTTCTTCTTCTTCTTTTTTTGTCCTTTAACAAGTTATTTATGTGATCAATGGTTAGTTGCTTGAGTTTAAGAAAATATTTCTATCCTCTTTTTTTCTATTTTTTTAATTTTGTTTTATTAGAAAACCATATATATTTGGATTCTCATTGAGAGGGAAAAACTCTCTAATTTATACTTATTTGCTTGTTTTTGAAACATATTACCTTTTTGGAGCATAGATTGTATTTGAATATTTTATTTAAGTTGAATATTTACATGTAAATGTATAATTTGATTTGGGTATTTAAATTAAATGCGTGTTTGGATAATTTTATAAAAGATAACATTTGAATAGTACAACGATAGTAAAATGAGTGTGATATGGATCTCTAAAAAGTGAAATTATGGATTGGATTTGAGTTGAATTGTTAAAATAGCAAAAAAACTTTCAAATAATTTTACTCTAGTAGTTGGACAAGCAAATGGATATCATATTGAAGTCCAATAGTAACTATTAGAGTGGTTCATTCAAACAGTCTATTAGTATTAGAAATGATATCGAACTTTTATTATGAAAAGCTTCTCATAAGTATATCTAAATAATCTTAGAGTACAGTTTTGATTTGTGATAGTCAAATTAAAGTTAATAATAATCATAATAACAATTAATTAAGAGTTTAAGCAAATTAAATATATATTATTAGAGTTTCAATGATGTAGGTTCATCTGGTTCACTTGTTATTACTATAAAATATCTAGATGGATCAATAGAATATTCTTGTTTGCATTCATAGTCATTTGAAATTGTATAAAAATCATCTGCTACAGTTTTCTTGAACCGCCACGATAATTGGACATTCGGTAGCGTGTTTTCTTGCAACGCTTATATATCTGTGTCACGTATATTTTATGTAATAATATATATATTGGTTGCATACAAGATATTCATTTCAAGTGTTAGGATAAATATTGTGCGATATTTATTTATCCTAACTATTAAAATAAGTATGGAATTCTATTTTAATTTGATAAGTAAATATAAATCAATTCTGATTCCTTAAAATAAATAAATCAATTATGATTCAAAATAAATATCTTGATATCCAAATGTTGGACTGTTAAGTTGATGACGGGTTCCAAATGGGTTACTATTTTAAAAACATTGCTATATTAATTATGTTGTTATTAAGTATAGAGTGAACAATGATTGTTCTCACAGAAGATTGATCTAATTTATTAGTTATTAACTCCAAAACCTAAGACACTAAACTAAACACAAAATTGAAGAGGGTTTGGTTGAAACAAAAACTAAAGAATGCAAAACTATAAATTAGATAAAGATGTAACGACAATGATAAAGACCGATTAAGGAATCATCCTCTACCACTAGACAAAGAATCGTAATTAAATATCAGAATTATCTCAAACTTTTTATTGAAACTAGCAACCGTAAATAACAATAGGCTATGCTACCCCAATCTTTTCTTAGTTCGTCGTTAGGCAAAACATGCTATTAACCTAATTTCCTTCCCATTAAATAACCTAGAACAAGCTCTCTAAATTTAATCTAATGGAAACATTAAGATGAGAACGATAGGTTGATCTAGAAAATAAACATACAAGCTTGGTTCATTTATCCTATATTATATTCAACATGCAGTTACACGAAAATATCCAATAAATCAATAACCACAATTGCTAATTATTAGAAAAATCGAGACAATTATGGATCAAGATTATTAATTCAATAGATAATAAGCAAGTCCTATTTAGTTATGCACCTAAATAATATAAGAAAATAATCATCAACAATAATTATGGAAGAAGATAAACAATCTCAATTGAAAAATTAGAAAATAAAATCTAATTCATTTAATTATAATTATTATGTCTAGGGTTTTGAAACCCCACTTAACCAAAAACAAACCTAACTAAACATAATAAAAAAGAACAATAAAATAAAAACTAAGAACATGGAAGAGAAAAGAATAAAGGACGAAAAACGATTTGGGTCTTAAAAATCTCTATGCAGACAATCTTCTTGAGCCACTATTGAATCTCCTCTTTTTTTTTTTTTCTCCTCCATGAATGGCTGCTAAAGAATGGTCAAAAGATCCCCAAATAAATCCTAAAAGGACCTATTTATAGGCTCTAAAGTTGGGTTCAAAAAGGGAAAGTTCGGGCTAAATTCGAGAAAGATGTCCAACCAGGAGCGCCTAGGCGCTGCCAACCTCACCACGATGCCACATGCCAATTGGCTGCCAATTTTTGAAGTAGCGCTATGGCACTATAGAACCTTGCAGTGACGCTTAGAGGAAACATTGTGCAGACCCTTTTGTAGAAAACAGTGAGCGTAGGCATTGTCCAAACCATGTCGCGGTGCAGTTCTCCCACCTAGGGTTTCTTGGACCGTTTTACCTCATTCTTGCTCCGGTTTCGCCCCTTTTCACACCTTTAAGCCTTAGGACACTTATCAACCAGTGCCTAGGCGCCCTGAACTTGGCCGTTTGTACTGGAGATGTGTATTTTCCTTCCTTTTTGCTTTATTTTCATCCTCTTTTCATTCCTTGGCATCCAAAACACCTATAAAACATAAAAGCACTAATAAATACTCTAAAATTTCAAGAAGCCAACAAAGAAGCATAGGAGAATTGATAGAGAAATAATGAAGAATTATGCACTTATCAGCTGACATGTGGCCACCCCATACCAGAAGCACACACCCACTACATGGGCTGGAAAAGGGAATTATATCTTTTTTGTCAGTCAAATCCCTAGTGGCATAAATACATACTTCTAGGTCTCTACTAAGCCTATGTTTAGTAGGAAGGAAAAAAAAATACGATGGAAAAGAAACGTGTAGGTGACGGAAAATAGGAATGATGGAAAATAAATTGTTTTTCCTAATGATGTTTGGACGTATGAGCAAAAGAAAGAAAAATAATTTACCTTCACTTGTTTGGTAGTAGTAGAAGATAAAGGGCACGAAAAGATACAAATATTTTACTTAAATAACTTTTTTTATCCATTAATAGTGTGTAGAAATTATAGAATGTAAGAGATTAAAAAAAAAAGTAAAAGGGTAAATTTGTACTTTACGCTCAAGCACATGAACAATATGTTCTCCCTCCCATAATCCTCCCCACATTTTGAAAGATGAAATATAGTGGGTCCCATGACTTAAAATCCCTCATGTTTTCCCTTCCTAGTTTTTTTTTTTTTTTTTTTTTTTCCCTCTCTACCAAACAAACATCAAAGGAGTTATCCCTCCCTTTTCTCTCCACCATTTTCTTTCTTTCCAATAATCCGTCATACCAAACAGAAGGTAGATCTTTTTTGGACCCCATATAATGTTTACGTTTCTCTCACCTTTTGGGAAAGAGAAACCATAACCAAGAGATATTAGAAGGAGAAGTGACGTCCAAGATAATTTCCAGTCTTTAGAAACCGATTGATCAATACAAAGGTGAATAGCGAGAAAAATAGAAAGGTAGAGAAGCTTGTCGGATAGTGAGGATGCTCACTCATGTATATTGAAGCCAAATAAATTATTAGATTGCTATTCCCCAAAAACATATAAATGATTTCTTATAACGAATTATTATTTTATAAAATGTTATAAACCCGTTCATATGGTGGTTTTAGAAAAAAAAATTAAAAATTAAAAATACAATCCATTGTGTTATTCGTTAATTTTCATATTAAAACCAACAAAAACTTAGGTGTACAAAAGAAACAAAAAGTCAAATAGAATCATGTTTAGGTTGTAGAAATAGAGATATCAATTGGGCTGGATCATGTAACAAGCACAATAACAACAATACAAAAATTTTAAATCAGACAAATACAAAACGAGATTAAATTAGGCTGAGTAAAGTATGGCACGAGGTGATAGATCGTACTAGAATTATAATTTTAAGCACGTGTACCTGGCATGGCACATCATGATGTTTAACACGAGTACGATGGACACAAGTCAAGAACGACATGGCCTGTTGAGCACAATGAGCTAGCATGATGAATACAATATTTTTTTCTTTTATATATATCCTTAGTAGGTTTTGAAGTATTTTGACAATATTTTTCTTTTATAATTTCGTGCGAGATAACAAGACACACTAAAGTAGTATTGTAGTCATCTATACGAACTCGGTCCAAACTAGACCATTCTTGATTTAAAATAGGACTATTCTTTCACTATGAGAAAGAGGCAAAACCCAAGGGGGCAAAAAAAAAAAAAAAAAAGTTTACTAGTGTTCATTAAAAAAATTAGAAAAATAAAAAACCGACAGATTAGTGCCTATGTCCAATTTCTTTTCTATAAGTGGGGAATTGGTTTTTAAAGATTTTTGCTTGAAAAGAAGTAAGCATTATGATTGCAGATATAACCTAACGATAATATCTTACTTAACTTTATTTAAAGGTGTATAATTCAAATTCCTTCATCCCAAATTAAAAAAAAAAAAAAAAAAAGTAAGCATCGTACTTAGTCTTTTGCTTCATGTACGTCCATGTAAAACACACAAAAACATCCTTCTGGGAATTTTTGTAGTAGAATTTCTTACTTAACGCTATCAATAAGAAGTATTGTTTTATTTATTGGATAAAATTTTTAACGTTTTAATCTATGAGTATTAGAATAGCTATGTCATGAATTGAAAATTTGTAAAATAGATGCTTATAAACCATATCGTAAAAAAGAAATTTAGTTAAAAAATAATTGTTATTGATAATATACAACAAGATGTACTACTATAGAAGGACCCAACAAATAAATAAAAGAAATGAATAAGTTTGGAGAAATGCTCTCCTCGTGATTTTGAAATGACCAACTCACACACATGTAGCTTTTAGGTATATAAAATCTTGTCTGAAGTTTGCAAGGGTTCCTTAAAAGAAACATTATTCTTTTTCTCAATCATGTAATTTATAATTTATAATTTTCAAAGTTGAGTCAACTCTGTGATCACTTTGGTTGACTTTCTCCTTGCCCATATAGCAACAACTATGTGCACCCATCAAAACCATCACGCCTTTGGACCGGCCCCGGCCCATTCCAATTATTTGATTTGTTTTTTATTGACCAAGTGAGAAGATGCCCATTTACAGCCACTGGGGTGGATTGATTGACAAAGGGGTGGGACGCTTTGCTAGGCTTCTCCTTTTTATTTATGCAAGTTTAATTTTTATTATCTTTCCTTAGGTTTCATTCTAATTTTGGTTATTGAAGCATGGTTTTGTGATTGGATGGTAGGTCCTGGGTAGACGACTGAGAGAAAATAGTATAAGGACATGTCTATATCATATCTAGGAAAAGATATTCTTGCCTGTAGAGCTGAAAACCTGAAAATGATAAAGCTATCCCTAAATCCTTTTTCTTCACAAAAAAATAAAATAAAATAAAATAAAAAGTGAGAAGATATAACAAGGACAAAAAAAAACAAGATGTCACTTTTCGGCTTCCAAATGGATGCATTGCAATATGCGACCTGAATTTTCCTTCCTCTCTCAACCGATTCATGCTTCTTGGGCTGTTTAGAGACGTTAATTGGAAATTAAAATAATAACAATAAATCAAACATCATGTTCCTTTTAAATCATTTGATTTTTGATTTAAACACTATATTTTATGATAGAATCAGACAAGAAATTAATGTTAAGTTACGTCTAAAATCATTGATTCACTTTGTCTTGCATTTTTTAAGATTTTTGTACTTCTTAACTATGACATATAATAAGCTAAATTCAGGAAAAATCTTGTCGTATCTAAGAAGAGTAATAGAAGGCCATTTGTCTAAAACTTTCAAATTATTAATATGCAAAATAAAATCATATTCCTCGGGAAAGAAAATCAATGTCCAAAATTGAAAGACAGGGTCCAAAGTATTTTAAGTGAGAAATCTTCTAAGTAGTTTCTCAGATTAAAAGTATGGTTGAAGATGAGAAGCTTTGGTTATTCAAAAATCTCTATCAAATATCTAAAAATAAAATAAAAAAATAAAAAACATTATCCAATAAAAACAAGAAAAGAAAAGGAAAAAAAAAAAAACATTCTTCAAGTATCTCATTATTGTACAATCGATTTGTATTAGGGCCATGTATTCAAGTTGGGAGTTTATTTGAGTCATTTTTAGCCGTCTAGAGTCAATCTAGTTTATGAATGAGAAAGTAAAAAATTAAAAAATAAAAATGAAACATATTTACGGTTTTTCATTTATGAGAGCTATGTTAACTTTAAAGTCTGATGATTTTAGTATTGTAGAGAATACTGTTTAAAATAAAAGAGAGATGTATTCTCTAGGAATGAGCCCGAGAATCGATTATTTAATTATCGACTAAGCCTGATTCAAATTGACATGTATACATGAGAAATAGAGATTGTACGGAACTAACCTTCATAATAATACAAATTAATATCTAAATAAGATAATGAGACTAACTCCCATACTTAAATCTAACTTCAACTTATTTCCTATTCAACCAACATATGTTTGGATATATATTTTCATGATCTAGACTTTTGATATCTTCAATAAAATTTTCAAATTTACTACGTGCATATGCTCATTTATCAGTAGTTTTTTTTTTTTAAATAGCATAAATTCCTAATTCAACTTTAATAAATAAATAAATAAAATTGTTCCATATGGAGCAAAACCAAGCTAAAATGTCTGTTTGTCTCGAAGCACATTTTTCTCCATCACGTTTTGCCTAAAGTGAGTTGGTCTCCGCCGGCCACCGCGGTCTCCACCGCCCTTCATCTTTCTCTACACTTTCCTCTTTATTTTTTTTAATTATGTTTAATTATAATGTCGAATAAATCACACGAGCTCCAAACTTGATGTGCAAGAATGAGTTGTAAATTAACTAATATTTTTCGTACAATTCAATGTCACTTTTAGCTGGAAAACTTTATAAAAGGCAACTTGGTTTAATATAGTTTAACGCTAATAAAGTATAGACAAGCAAAGATTAGGAAGCAATTAATTTAGATATGTTGAAAATTTTGGATGTGTGTGAAGCTCGGCCATCCAGGTGTAGATATAGGTAGCCTATATATTTAAGCTTATATATACGTTTTTGGTCTTTGATTGGTGGAACAAGTTTATATATGCTGTGATTATAAAAAAAAAAAAAGGTTTATATATGCTGTTGCATTCAAGGACAATTATAAGATAATTGGTATATTAAGGGAAAACAAAATAAATAAATAGATGAATAAATAAAACAATTGTTATCTTTTAACCTTCTAAAGATAATTAAGGAAAAGAGGGATAATTTTAGGGTAAAAAGTCACTGAAAAGCCAAAAGGAAAGTGTTACACACGCACGCATACAAATAGTTTTATATAGGGTTGTGTTAGAATTTTGATAAGTTAAGAATACATAAACCTATCAAATGTAAGACGGATTTTTTCCCCCGCAAGTCACCAATGTTTAATTTGTTTTTTTTTTTTTTTAAGGGAAGAATTGTATTAACTAAGCTAACTTAAGTGAAGATTGAGCTCAATCCATATTAACACTACAACATTAGTAATATAAGATAAATATATAATTTAACACTCTCTTTCGTGCCTAGCATTTGATAGTGTCCAAAACTGTCATCGTTTGTAAACTTGACTATGATATATACGCGTCAAGATCTGCTATATCAGATTTCCTGTTTTATTGACTGATTCTCAATAGTATTATGTCAAATCATCTGAATTTAAAAATTTAATCATAAAAAAAGTGTTAATACTAAAAATTCTAAACAAATTGATGAGTTATTGAGTGGACAACTATTGAAACATGAAAATGAGAAAATAAACTGAGTCATATTACTTTGTTAAATTTGAGATTTATAAGAAAATTGACCTTTCTATCTTAAAAAATAATTTATTAAATGAAATGATTATATTTTTTTATATCTATAATTATTATTATATTTTAAGAGGAGGGACTGTAATTTTTACCCTTAAAACTTTTTTTTTTTTGATAAGTTACCCTTAATACTAATTAATCGTTGTAAATAATAATAAGTACTAGTAGCATAAATCGTTGTCCAAATTTAAGGAGGGGAATAATTTCTTTGTTGCGCAGTTTGACTTTTTTAATATTTATGTGTATACATTTGCCAACTAATCTTTAGGCTAAGAATTAGGCTTGGACAATCTATACTTGCACAGCCTATTTTTAGGGGGCTTGCTCCAAAGTGCTAGGACCTACCCTATCATTTCCATTTTCCACCCAAATTTTCCCGACTTTTTTCTCAGTAAAATAAAAATAATAATACGACTTTTTCTGCACTCTCTTTTTACCCTCCTTCCCCTTTAATGTACACATCCACCTTACTCCGCGGCTTCTTTCAAAAGTCAAAAGCCAAACAATTTTCCTATGTTATAACTCACAAGAAATCCCAAGTAAGCATGCATTTCAACAGGCAATTCAAATATTATAATTATAATTTAATTTTTATTTTTTTTAAATTTCATTATTTATATAGTTTTATAATTTAAATTTTAAAGGTTGATAATTTATATAGACATATCTAAAATAGATTTTTTTTAATTATCTATAATTTCGAGACAAACGAAACAAGTTTCATATTGATTTTTTTTTCCAACACATTTTAAGTGTTTACAGTTTTTAACTATAATAATTCAAATGTATCAATAAACGCATAATCAATTTAAACCAAAGTCTACAATTCAATCCTTAGCACCGAATGTATGTTAACTTTCTTATCAAAGAAAAAAAAATCTTAGGTAATATCTTTTTGTTAGGCAGGTTTTGAAGAAAAATATTTAATTTTATTGAGAATCTATTGTAATTTTTTTTTTTCAAAAACCGACTCCGATTCATGTGTTCTCTATCTGATATCTATTTAAATTAGATTTTCAATTCAAATTGAAAAATGTGCTTCTAAGTCCATAAAAATAAGTACATATCCATATTTTAGCTCTTAAATTAACTTTTTAACATTTTAATTTATGAAATGATAGGTTAAAAATTTCAATTTAATAGATAGAATAACTTTGATTAAAAATCACACCATTAAAATGTTATCTAAAATGTAATAGATGTTTGACAAACTATCTTAAACTCATATTTTTTATCTTAATTTTTATTTTTTTAAAAAATCAATAAAAATTATAATTAATTTTTAAAAAATCAACCAACTCAAAATTAAAAATTTTAACTTAAATGATTTTAATAGCTAAAATCGCCGTCAATATTGCTTCTTGGGATTTGGAGTGCTACATGATATGATTAGACCCTACCAATGCAATGGACGGAAGCAAACATGCTAAACAGAAAAAAGGAATGATTTGTTTTCTTTTTTTTTTTTTTCTTTTTCCCTCGAAGAACAAATTATTTTTGCCAAATTGTTAGACGTTAATACACTGGTCCCTATATTGTCAAAAGAAGGAAAAAAAAAAAGAGAGAGAGAGAGAGTAATAATGTGGGGGCGGAGCAATAAGTTGGTCCCGAAAGGCAGTTGGAGAGCATTGGGGTGTCAACTTCATTTAACAGTAATGGGCTTGACAGCATGTGTGATGTGAGGAGTACAGAACTCAGTTCGCCAGATTTGCTTTACTATTCTCCGTTGACTCTATGGGCCTAGTTTGTCTTCTTCTGTAGGCCCATTTCACTTAGCCCAACACTTATTTGTTCCATTTTTTTTTTACTTTTTTTAATCTTTATTAATTACCATCCAACCAATTTTTTTTTTTCTTTCTACTTTTATTATACTCCCCCAAACTATAAAAAGAAAATTTTAATGTGTCATAACTTTGTTATGCAAAGCAAAGAAAGAAAGAGAAGCCTCAATTAATGTTTAGCACTCCAATTTAAACAGGATTTTTTTTTTTCACAATATTTTCTCCCACAAAAATTTTACTATTTGAATTGTTTTCATACCTTATTATCATTGTGTTATATTTACAAGTCATAACTTCCCGTCGGCAGTGTAAATAAAGAAAGAAGAAAAGCCTTAGTTACTATTTAGCACCTCGTTTTAAATTATATTTTATAATTTTTTTACTATATCTTTTTTTTGACAAAAATTTAAATTTATTATTCAAATTGTTGCGCTATATATTTACAAATTACAAGTCATAACTTCCCGTCGGCAGTGTAGATAGACTAAAAAATAAAAAAATAAAAAAAGAAAAAAGAAAAAAAGAGAAATTTATAACCAACCCATCCATTTGGTCTCCATCTTTATAGTTTGAAAAACATACCCATTTGTCGTGCCTTTTCTCTCTCCAATTTGAAAAACCAACAATCCAATCACTTTAATAAAAAAAATTTTTCGGTCTTTAATAAATAAATAAATCTACAGAATTTATCATATCAATAAGTCAACCATCCTCCTATTTATGTCTCTCTCTCTCTCTCTCTCTCTCACAAACATAACACTTAAAAAAAAAAAAAAAAAAAAGGAACGCGCCTCTAGTTACCACGCATGCAAGCATGTTTATACATTCACCAAGATTCAGTAGAGAACAAATGGATGATACTTTGAGCTTATGGCCTACGGGGGATAACACTTTGAGCTACGGTGTATCCATTATCTTATATTTATATACACATATATATAAAAGATGAACTCAGGTTTTTCGTTATTTTGTTTTGTACTTGTTATTTTTTGTTATCTTGTTCTTTTTGCTTTAGAAGAAAATAAATTATATGTTAAAGGAATATAAAACTTAAAACTAGGTATGATTTCCAAGTCTAATTTCGTAATACTTAAACATAAAATAAGGTTTTATAGAAATGTTGCATTAGTTCTCCAATGCCCCCTATCCTATCCTTTTTTTTTTTTCGGGGCCAATAATATCTTATCCTTTTAGACTTGTGAGTAAAGATGTTATTTGTAAATCATATGCATTGTCATTGGATATAGAATCAATTGTCAAACTCTTTTTTCTTTTTATTCAATAATCCTTTAATAATTGAATGAAATTATTAAAAAAAAAATTATATTAATTTTTAGATGTGTGATTCTGTTTTGGTCACACATCTAGTGGTGAATTATTTTAACAAGGAAGCACATTTAGCCACTAAATTCGTGAAACTTGTTAAGAGGCCTTCCTAAATAACCAATGAGTTGAATGGTTATAAATATAATCTAAAGTTAATTTTATACCTGACTCAATTATAAGATGTAAAGTTTAAATCTTTTACATAAATAAATTAAAAAAAAAAAAAACCAATGAGTTAATGGTTAATGATCAAGTGCAATTTTCCTCTTGATGGAGGAGGGCTGGATACAATCATACAATTCTATATTGTATTTGTCTTCCTTTCTTTATACATAATGGCTAAATGCTTTCCCTCTTAGACAATTCACTTTTAAATGTCGTCTTCCATCAAGTATATTTTCTTTTTCAAAAGAGACATCGGTTGGATTTATGTCATGGATGAGTTTCTACACCCACCAATTTTTTACTTTTTGCTAATCTAGCTTGGAGTTTAAACACATGAATTACCTCAATGGTTAAGATGGCATCATCAAAAAGTTTGAACATATAAAACAAATAATTCAAAAATTTTTATAACAATAATCTCTATCGATATTATGTATTTCTAAACATTATTTCTAATTAAAACAACGGTGAACATAAAAACGTATATAAATTGTAAGATAAATATATATTTTTCATATCTTATCATAAATCTCATATTGATTGTTAGTTGATGATCCAATACATAAATGAATATGAAATGAATCAATGACACAAGATCAAAAGTTTTTTTTTTTTTTTGTCAAAAGATGCACATTATTATAATCATTCACCTAGTCCTTTAAGTTCTTTTGAACCAAACTGATCACAAGATGTCATAACTTTATGAGGAAGTAGATTATAATTATGTCAACCAAAGGTTGCAGCAAAATGGGTTTGGTTTGGTTTGGTTTGGTTTAAACGTCGAATTATTGCCAAACAATTAAAATTAAAAAAAAAGGAGAGAAAAACAAACGCAATTAATGCATAGTTTTTTTTTAATTGTTTTTCAAAAGGGTGTATATTATTAAGGCACAACATTAAATTCCAAAGAAATGAGTTACAAATTCACTCCCAAGTCCCAACCACACCAACATGGCAACATCACTCTAAAATAAAATAAAATTTAAGTAAAATAAAAATAAAATAAAAAGAAATGAAAGAAAAAAAAACTAACAAACGATGTCACTCTTTTCAGTTTTCCCCATCCACAAAATTTAAGCTATTTCCCAACTTCACCTTTGAAAATGAAAGAAATTTTCTCTCCCAATTTCTCTCACATTTTCTATAGAAAATAGTTTGTTCTCTCTCTCTCTCTCTCTCTTTCCAACAACAACAACAACATTGCTCAAACCCCAACCCAAAAATCTTCACACCAGCACACAGCATAGGGCTTCGTTCCCCTCCAAACCCTCTCTCTCTTTCTCTCTCCTCACTCACTCTCTCTCTCTCTCTCTCTCTCTCTCTCTGCCCATTATCGGATCTGATTCGCAAACCGAAACCCACAAAGTACTTCCAGGTCCTTCCTTGTCCGATCCCTTTCGAATTCAACGACTTTGCATCGCAGATCGCGATTTGTCGAACCGGCTCTTGGGTTTCTCCCGATCCGTATATCCGTACGATCATCCACGCCGGCGACGACGCCGTCGACGAAGAAGGAGAGGAAGAAGAATACGACGATGAATCCTGTGTCGTTGTGAGATGGGAATGCCCAAAGCCGAGCGATGAGATGAGCAAAACAAGGGACGAAGAAGACGAAGACGAGCGCTTCTACGAGTCCCTTGATCGCATTGTCTCCTCGTCTTGCTCTTGCTCCACTTCCAACTCCGATTCCGACCAAGAACCCGACGACGACGAGGACGGCGACAACTCCAAGACCACCAGCTCCCATTCCAATTATTATGCCTCCTCCTCCTCCTCCGACCACCATTTCCCAATCCCTAGGTTCCCAATGCGCGTCTCCCAGTACGACGTTTGGATCTCCGAGCCGTCCTCCGTCTCCGAACGCCGCCGTCGCCTCCTCCGGGAGATGGGCCTCAGCAACGACCTCTCCCTCTCCCGGGCCAAACCCAGCGACGACGGTTCTGAGGAGTTCGGACGATCGGCGTCGTCCGATCAGTTGACTCGCCAGCGGCAGAGCGCCGGGATGGTCCGATCGAAATCCGATGGTGGGGATCAGTGTAATTGCTCTACTTCTTCTCCACCTTCTACTTGTTGTGCTTCTTCTTCTGCTTTCGTTCGTTCTTCTTGTCCAATTCTTTCGATTCGTTCGGCCTCGTCGGAAGAGGCCGGTTCATTTGTAAATAATAATCCGAAAAACAACAACAACAACAATCAGAACTCTTGTACTAGTTTTTGCAAATCACGGAGTGGCAAGGGCAATGTATCTCCCGTTGCCGATACCTCTCCGCTGAATAAACCGCCCTCGGGGAAGAATTTCAAGAGGGCTGTGGATGAGATTCGAACTAGCAATCCCAATCCCAATCTGAATCCTGCATTGTCTTCGAGTTCTTTGTTGAATTCGAATCAGAATTTACGGAATGATGGTGGTGGTGAAGTTGAGCAGGTTTTCGAGTGTAATGGCGCTGATGAGGGAACCAATGAACCGCAAGTGTGTACAATTAAGGATCTTGATAACGGGAAAGAGTTTGTTGTGAATGAGGTTAGGGAAGATGGGACGTGGAAGGAGCTTAAAGAAGTTGGGACTGGAAGGCAGTTGACCATGGAGGAGTTTCAGATGTGTGTCGGACATTCTCCGATTGTCCAAGAATTGATGAGGAGACAAAATGTGGAAGACGGTAATAAGGATTGTTCGGATTTGAATGTTAATGGGGTTAGTGGGGGATTCTCCAAGTCGAAGAAGAAAGGGAGTTGGCTTAAGAGCATAAAGAGTGTTGCAAGCACCATGAGAGGCCAGAAAGAGAAGAGGAGCAGTGATGAGAGGGATACCTCGTCGGAGAAGGGTGGTCGGAGGTCGAGCTCTGCCACTGATGATAGCCAAGATGTTTCCTTTCATGGGCCTGAGAGAGTGAGGGTTAGACAGTACGGAAAGTCGTCCAAGGAGGTCACTGCCCTTTACAAGAGCCAAGAGATTCAGGCGCACAATGGGTCCATTTGGAGTATAAAGTTTAGTTTGGATGGGAGGTACTTAGCGAGTGCTGGTGAGGACTGTGTCATTCACATTTGGCAGGTTGTGGAGACGGAGAGGAAGGGGGACCTGTTAATGGATAAAACAGATGATAATAACTTGAATATGTTCTTTCTCACCAATGGGTCACCTGAACCAACTTCTATGTCTCCGAATGTGGAGAACAATCCGGAGAAGAAGAGAAGAGGGAGGACGTCCATAAGTCGGAAATCGTTGAGCTTAGATCATATTTATGTGCCGGAGACAGTCTTTGCGTTGTCAGAAAAGCCCATTTGTTCATTCCAAGGACATCTTGATGATGTGCTTGATCTCTCATGGTCCAAGTCCCAGGTTAGTTACTATTCTGCTTCTCTGGTTGCTAGGCTTGTTTCTTTGTTCCTGCCATTAAGTCTTTGTGAAGAGTAACTTGAGGTTTTTCAATGCTATTTTCTTGGTAGTTAGTACCATTTTGTGATAGCACCGTTAGCCAAACCCTTTTTGGTATTGCATATTTTATTTACTAATCTGGCGAGCCATGAGTACATTGGCGCACCTTGATATTCTGTGGGTAATGTCCTATTGTTTGAGCCGTATCTGTTAACATATAATCACAACTTTGTCGCTCTAAAGTTTGTTTCAAGTAGGAAACATTTATCCTTGGTGACTATCGGAATATCAAAAAGGTTCTATGGAAAAAGATTAGTTTTTAAGATTTTTTTTAATATATTAGAAAGGGAGGTCAGAATGCAGTTTGAATGTGATTTTTTTTTTTAAAATGAATGTTGCCATATTGGTATATCGGCTAGTGAATACAACTTATATCTTAACTCTGGACTGAAGGGGGTATTTCTTGCTGGACATCTTCATAGGTATCCTAAATAAGTTCTGGTATTCGAAATGCTAACCGAAACCAACCTTTAATGTTGTACTATTGAAAAATATTTAAATTGTTGTTAGTTATTAGATAATCCCATGGTGGGAGAAATTATTCAAAGAGGGGAGTTTAATTATTGAAATTGAATGGAAGGAGGACGTTTTATGAGTGTTCTTGAGACATAAGTCGACGTCTGGAAGTTAAAGGATGGAGTTTGCTTTTTAGCCTCTTGGGAGGGTGTTTATGTAATACTAGAAAATAAAAGAGGATGGTTGTGGACCATATACCTGTAGTGGAATGTTGATCATTGCTTTAACCTGATTTTTATGCCTTGGCGGAAAAAAAGAAAAACTATTTTTTCGTGAGGGTTAAGAAAGAGGAATTTTGGGATTTTGATGTGCAGATGAACAATGGTAGATTGGAAATTAAGGTTTGGTATGGAATGGAAAGATGTAAAGATGCTAACAGGTAGAATTTTGTTTGTTTTTTTTTTTATCGTTTTTTTTTTCTTTTAAAAATATCCTTCTAGAGGGCTTGTTGGAGTTTTCTCTGAGGTTGGTAAAAGGAACTTCTGAAAATTATGGGTAAAACACAAACTAAATTTTCCTGCAATTTTTTGTCCTCCTATGAACTAAACTAAGTTCGATAATTATAGGAAGGGGAGAACTTTTTTTCTTTTTTAATTTTTTACCTTTTAATCCATTTGAATGAACAACCTTGATGGTATGCTAAGATTTGCGGGTAGAGATATGCCTTATGAGATCACAAATGACAGAAGTATAGATTCTTTTGCCTTGATTAAAAAAATGCGGTGCTGTGTTAAGCCGTCCTTAATGTGATTGGCTTTCTATTGAAAAGTGTGTGAAGCCATGACTTGATTTTATACTTCAAAAAGTTGATGTTCTTAATAATAAGTCAGATTCTAGAGGCAGTTACAAGACAAAGGAAAAGGAAATTTATATGCTTTTATTAAAAAAAAAAAAAAGGAAAAAAAAAAGCCCAAAAACATGAGGATTTTATTACAAAGGATTAAAGAAGATCGAAGATGCCACATGCTTTCTAAAATGCTCATGCTATCTTTAAATGCATCCCAGAGGAAGTTGCCCGTATATGATTCATATTTCATAACATTGTTGCATTGCTTTAAGTTGTCATTAAGCTGCTTTTTGTGTTTATATTTTTTCTTCAGCACCTGCTTTCATCTTCAATGGACAAAACAGTTCGGCTCTGGCATTTGTCTAGCAAGTCTTGTTTGAAGATTTTTTCGCACAGTGATTATGGTAAGAACACATATCCAGCATTTTTTTTGTCCAGAAAAAGGAAAAAAAAAAAAAAAAAAAAAACTGTAGTCTTTTGGTTTGTCCATTAACTTACAACTGTTGCAAAAATTTGGCAAGGATATATGGAACTTCTTACTTCTTGGAGGGTGACTTTTTTGTTATTTTTGTTTGGTTGCGTTTAAATAACTTATTCTAAAAATAGATGCATAAGTCAGTCCATGTAATTATGGTTTTCACGTTTCTTATAGGTTCTTATGGTCTGATAGTTTGTACTTATCTAAAAGAGCGCAGTCAACACTAGTAAGATTATATTTTTACTCTCTAACTATTTGTTTCTAATGACTTGTTGTTTGTGCATGCCTTGACACAGTAACCTGCATCCAGTTTAACCCTGCTGATGATAGATACTTCATCAGTGGATCGCTTGATGCGAAGGTCCGTATATGGAGCATTCCTGATCGTCAAGTTGTTGATTGGAATGATCTGCATGAGATGGTCACTGCCGCTTGCTATACTCCTGATGGTCAGGTTGGGATAAAATTTTTAACTGTTGTTTTGTGATATTAGCAAGTAAAATTTTGGCGCTCATGCAACTTTTGTTGCTCTGAAGGGTGCACTAGTTGGTTCATACAAAGGGAGCTGCCATTTATACAACACATCTGGTACTTGCTCTCTCTCTCTTTCTGTTTTCGTTTGTGGGACCCATATGCCTCATTTTAATTTTTCTTGTAAACCTGACAATTAAGTAATAATTTTCTTTTCTTACCTGTTTTCAGAGAATAAGTTACAACAAAAGAAACAAATTAATCTGCAGAACAAGAAAAAGAAATCTCATCACAAGAAAATCACTGGGTTCCAGGTAATTTCTTAGCTCTACTCTTTCTGCTTCTGTTTCAATGACACATCATGCAACTAGGACAGGAACCGGGTTACCGTTTTTCCTTTCTTGCATTGTCCATTCCATGTTTACCTGTGCGCTGCAAGTTTGCTTGATTCTTTTTCAGTAGTTGATCAGTTAAATTGAACAGTTTGCACCAGGGAGTTCATCAGAAGTACTCATCACTTCCTCGGATTCACGAATCAGGGTCGTGGATGATTCTGATCTGGTTCACAAGTTCAAAGGTGAGAATGAATGATTTAGCAGTAATTGGATTTGTTATTTATAGACTCACGAGAATGCTCATGGTACAACCTTTTATTCTCGAACCCGATCCCTGTCGTCTTGTCAACAATCAGGAAAGAAGTAATGAACCAGAGACATTGGTTGTTGTAGCTCTGAATCAATGAAGATGTCATCTATATCTTATTATACTAGTTCGATGGTTTCACTATTTAAAAGGGCATGTTGCTACTGATTTCATCACAGGATTTCGAAACGCAAATACGCAGATTTCAGCCTCACTCACAACCAACGGCAGATATGTGGTGGCTGCTAGTGAGGATTCTCATGTATATATATGGAAACATGAGGCTGATTCCCGACCTAGCAGAAGCAAAGGCGTGACAGTCACTCGCTCTTATGAGCATTTCCACTGTCAAGATGTATCAGTGGCCATTCCTTGGCCTGGGATGGCTGATACATGGGGATTTCAAGATGAACAGCCCCTGCTTGACAGCAATCTCGATGAGGTCTCCACAGCCAACCATCCCCCGACACCCGTTGAGGAAGCTATTGCAAACGAGGGTTCACAATCAGCTTCTGGTTGCAGCAATAGCCCTCTTCACGGGATCATTTCTAGTGCATCCAACAATTATTTCTTCGACAGAATTGCCGCGACATGGCCAGAGGAGAAACTTCTTTTAGCAACTAGGAACCGGAGCCCTCGGGTCAGCGTTGATTTTAGCAGCAATGGGGTAAGCCAAAACATGTCGGCCTGGGGTATGGTGATTGTAACTGCTGGCCTTCGTGGGGAAATTAGAACATTCCAAAATTTTGGGTTGCCAATTAAGATTTAAGGGTCCAATGAGGAAAAGGCGAAAGAAGTAAGACCCTCGAGCGCTGGATGGAAAATGGAGGTGCAAAAACTATAGGTTCAGGAGTTCATTTTCCCCAGCAAATTGGCAAAAATTGTGTACAGAAAGATATTGGGTGAGATTTGTAATATTAGCGGAGTTGCATTTCTTTCTTTGTGCTTGTTGCCCATCGGATGTGGAGCCTGTGATCGGAGAGAGATCCTGTCCGACTGTGCGTCAAGAAAGAAAATAGATTTGTTGAAAGAGAGAGAAGAGGGGAAAAAAAAAAAAAAGAAAAAGAAAACTACACTATGAATTTAGTTGGGGGAGGAGAACCGATGGAATTTGTGTAATCGGGAATTGTAGAGAGTTATGAGCATGGCAAAAGCCTAATTGAATTAAAAATGGAAATTCTTTTACTATTTATTTTCAAAACCCCATCTCTCAAAATTGTGGAATTGGAGAACTAAACGAAAGAGGGTTCATATCTTTATTTTACGGTGGATTTGACGAAGTGAAAAGTGGAAATGGATGGATTTGACAAAGTGGAAGACATGGTCAACTTTCCACTTTGTCAAATCAAGATTGTCCCCTGATCCAACATGCAGTGATTGGTGGATCTAACTTGTTTTTTTTTTTTTTCCCTCACTTTTGGGAGACATTGGGATCCAACTATATTTGATAAAGCTGTTAGTTCCAAATAAATAAAGTAACTTTTTATCTTCAAAACTATAACCAAATAAGTGGACCAGTCTTGCCAAGATAGCCTTCCGTATTACTTCTCCGAATCAATTTGGTTTGGTTTGGTTTTACTCATAATAGATCAGAAAATTTCACGAATGTGTTGCCCTTGCTTCGCATTGCGCTTTAATAACCTGCATAATAATGGTTTTTAGGGAAAATGTTGTAATCATAATTGATCTTTCCAAAGCTTTCCGATCTTTCCGCGCTTTGGGATGGGATTTTATTTCAGTAGTTCTCCACTGTTTTTGGATTTTGATTAAAAAAGAAAAATTAGATTTTTTTTTTATCAGTCTGATTTTTTAGTTAGCTAGAAGCTCTATTTTGTACACCGGTTCTGAGGGTTTTTTTATTCATATTTTGATAAATAGGGGTCGGAATAATTAGATTAGAGCTCAATTCGTAATTCAATATGTGACATTTAGATTTTTATGGATTGAGAAAATCTTCAATTTCCGTTGCTTCCAAATTGGGGGGAGAAAAAAAAAATCCCAATTTGTTAGTCTCTTAATCCAGTCGAATTTATCAGATTAGGACTTGATTAAACGGATTGAGCAGATTCACGAATTCAATGAACATCCTTGAGTCATATGATATTTTACATTTTTGCAGAGGCATCGAGAAGAATATGAAGTTATCATAGTTTAGATTGAGCTTTCTAACTGATATGTTATACTTTGGGAAGAATTATTTGGCCTCTCGGGATTAATTTCCTTCTCCAAGCTCTTGAAACATCATGACTTTCTTCCTTTTTTACTTTCATGGTGTTCCCGTTTTTATTGGAAAGCCTCGCAAGCAAGACCATATAATTTTGTACTCCATTAAAAATAAGTTCGTCAACTGGAAAGGGAGGCTACTCTCTACAACAAGTCATACTGAACTGAATAAATTAGTCGTCACTAGTTCGTTCACGCATTCATTCAAGGTTTATTTGGAAATTTCTTAGTTTCTAAACGAAAGTTAGTAATCAGTCTCTTGGAATAAAATTTGCAAGAACATGGATGATGGCAGGTTATGTGTTAGAGATCTTTCTTTTGGCCAACGTTGTTTTCTTAAGCGCTTCACTTGGCATTTCGAGACTCCCAAATCTTAGGAGTCACTTTTTGAATAACGTAATACGTCCTAACACCAGCTCTTTTTGGTCCTCCATCTGCCCGGATCTGTGGGAAGGATAATTTGTGGTTGGAATCGAGATGGTTACTCGGGGCTTAGTTTTTGGATTTTCATAGAGGTATGATTGGGCGATTCCGAACAATTTTACGCGTGCGTTTCCTCGTATTTCTGATGCCACACATTTTGCATCGGGAGGTTTCTATGGACATTAAGTAATAAGTTTGGTGTTTGGTGTTTGTTGTTTGGTGTCGTGTCCGGCTTCAACCACCCTTAGGAAGTGCACTGAGCACACCATCAACACTTCTTTTTTTTTTTGGATCCATTATACATTAAATAGTACAATCCTTCAACTATAGGAGAATTATACTACCAGTCATGGATTTTAAATGTCGATTGACTTCTTACAAACTATAGCAAAAATGTTATAATTCCATAAGCAATGTGGTCAGCCGACTCCGGGATTGCAATCAGAGCTTCAAGAGGCTGCGATCGGGGCTAGTGCGAGGGCAAGAGGGATCGCGATGGTGGGAGACAATCGCAACGATGGGCAGAGATTGCAATGTTGGGGTGAAGATCACAACCTTGTGGGTGGGGAGAAAGAGACATCGCTGGCAGCGGTCGACTGTAGCCGTGTGGAGATTCTAGGATCTCCTCTGCCAGTAGGTTGATCGGACCATACGCAGGGAGATTTTCCTAGAGTTGGTAACCGGTTGGTTGGTAATCAGTTGGTTGGTAATCGGTTGGTAACTAACTAGTATCCAGCCAGCTACGATGGTTACCGATTGACACGATGAATACCAGACGACCGGTAATTAAATACTGACCAGTATCATCTTTGATTCGGAATAATAATTTAATGATTTAATTGATATTTTAAAATAAATAACTACATAAACAAATATTATGTGATGTCATGTGTAATATTTAGATATTTTTAAAAAAATCAATCCAATACATAGAATGCATTTCTCGAAAGAGCCCTAATAAACTATGTGGAAATGGAAATTAGGCTCGTCTATGGATTAGGGTGGTTTCCTTGTCAAAATTTGACAAAATTAGAGGACATACAAGTATCTACTAATATATTTATATATATATATAGTAGAGAAAATTACTTAAATAACTATATTTTTTTTCATCTATTAATTAACCTAATATATATTTCTTAAAATAACATAAATTTTAATTAATTTTAGTTTACTTTACGTCATATTTGTCTAATTTTGTGGGTTGCTATTCAAGTGCTTTCTCCTATCTAGTATGGAGCATCTAATGGGCTTGGAAAAGGCCCTTGAGGCTTAAGCCCAATATCTATATCCGGCCCAGACAAGCCCTATCGACCAAAAGTGGACCCCACTACAAGATGTTGGATATCTTAGAAGAATCCCAGAACAGAGCTAAGCAGCTAAGCTATGCTGCTAAAACTGTTGAAAAAAAAAAAAAAAGAATCCAAATCCTAAACAGTCCACACTGTGAGACCCCCACTACTAGTCTCTTTCAATGTCTCATGCACAGCCCACAACTGCGGGCAGGGAGTGGAACATTTTGTCGATCTGACTAAAATATCCTTGCTTTTGCCTCCAATGCCTTTATACTGGCCCACGAGAAAAGGGTTCAAAATATCACAAAGAAATCCAAATCTCAAAATCTGATTGGTTGGACGAAATTGATCTGGCAGACTTACATGCTGCAAATTATCTTATCCACTCATATCCAAAATTAAAATAAAAAAAATAAAAAAAAACTGTTACTTTTTCCCCGTGTCCAAATTTGCACAATATCAACACTATATATTAGTAGAGCCCCGGTTTCCGTTTCAAATGCTAAGCTCAGTTCCATTTTTGAAAAAAGAGAGAAATAATTTGAAAAACTTTTAAGTGATAATGGCTCTTCAGGCTGCAGCTTTGGTTCCCTCTGCTTTCTCTGTCCCCAAAGAGGTTGATTAATCTTAAAATTTTGTCTTCAGAGATATATATATATATATATAAATTGTTGTTGTTGTTGTAAATGAAGAGTCAGCTAAGACTGACGTTTTGAGAGATGGGTTTTGCTTTGCAGGCCAAGCCAAGTGCTTCTTTCAAGGATTCATGTCTGTTTGGAATATCTCTCTCTGAGCATGTCAAACCTGAATTCACCTCTGCTGGGCTTAGGTGCAAGGTTAGTACTGTAAATACGTTAACTTATAATTATTTTCATGTTTTTCTTTGTTTAATTTTTGTAATATAGAGTAGTGCGGTTTTCTGGCCATTTGTTAATCTTGGAAAGTGTCACATTTTTATTTACAATTTACACAATTTTCATTTCAATTTTACGTAATCATAAGAAAGACACCATTTTCTAATTTGGAATTGGAAATTGTTTTTTGGTTCTTACGATTAATGTAGAGAGAATTCGGCTTGAGAACTGGTGCAGTCAGGGCACAAACAACCGCCACCACAACCCCAGCAGTGACTAAATCAGCACCAGAGGGGAAGAAGACTCTAAGAAAGGGCAGCGTCATCATCACCGGCGCCTCCTCCGGGCTCGGTCTAGCGACAGCCAAGGCTCTCGCCGAGACTGGAAAATGGGATGTGATCATGGCCTGCAGGGACTTCCTCAAGGCTGAAAGAGCTGCCAAGTCCGCCGGCATGTCCAAGGAAAACTATACCATCATGCACTTGGACCTCGCCTCCCTCGACAGCGTCCGCCAATTCGTTGATAATTTCAGGCGCTCCGGTCGACCCCTCGATGTCCTGGTGTGCAATGCTGCTGTCTACCAGCCAACTGCCAAGGAACCTTCGTTCACTGCTGAAGGGTTTGAGCTCAGTGTTGGGACTAACCACCTCGGCCACTTTCTGCTTTCGAGGTTGCTGCTTGAGGACCTCAAGAAATCTGATTACCCTTCCAAGAGACTTATCATTGTTGGCTCCATTACAGGTATGACACAATTTACATCGACAAAAATAGTCGTCTTGAAGTCGAGTTTTTTGTGCTCCAAATTAAGTCATATTTAACATGCGAATGGCTGAAACATGATACAGGGAACACAAACACTTTGGCGGGGAATGTACCTCCAAAGGCGAACTTGGGTGACTTGAGGGGACTTTCAGGTGGCCTATCCGGCCTGAACACCTCGCCCATGATCGACGGTGGAAGCTTCGATGGTGCCAAGGCCTACAAGGACAGCAAAGTCTGCAACATGCTCACCATGCAGGAGTTCCACAGGCAATACCACGAGGAGACCGGCATTACATTCGCTTCCCTTTACCCTGGCTGCATTGCCACAACTGGCTTGTTCAGAGAGCACATTCCTCTGTTCAGGCTTCTCTTCCCTCCGTTCCAGAAGTACATCACAAAGGGCTTCGTGTCGGAAGAGGAATCTGGCAAAAGACTCGCTCAGGTAAGAAAGCGAGAATAGCAGTAGACGATTAAACTAACTTGACATGGTATGAGAGTAAAGTCTTACAACACGAACTCATGAAAATATCTTGTGTTCCGACTCAGGTTGTGAGCGATCCGAGCTTGACGAAGTCGGGGGTTTACTGGAGCTGGAACAAGGATTCAGCTTCGTTTGAGAACCAATTGTCTCAGGAAGCTAGTGATGCAGACAAGGCTCGCAAAGTGTGGGAAATCAGTGAGAAGCTTGTGGGCTTGGCCTAAATTTGACTTTTCATGTCAAACAATCTTTTCATTCAAAGCAAAAAAAAAAAAAAAAAAAACTAACTAATCTCTGCCTTGAATGAGAACACCAGAGAAGAGTCCTTTTGTGAGTGCAGGGTTTGGATTTAGATAATGTGTGTTGTTTGTTGAGGCAATTTCGGGTTGTAGATGAGTAGGTGTTTGTTACATTTCAGAATAAATTGAATCACTCACCGTTGTTGCAAAGCGCAAACCAATCCTTGCAAATTTTTTTTTTTTTTTTTTTAATAATAGTAACCAGATAAATTATGACAACCCCCCAAGAGAAAGGGGCGAAAATAGGGAGTTGGGGCTTGTAACATTTTTTTCCCCGTGAAAGTCAGAATTGGAGGGTTACCGTGTTAAGTAACGATAAATATTTGTGAGAGGACTTGAGAAGAAGATATTTGTGAAATAAACTTCAACCATCCTAAAGATTTGAAAAATCAGTTGGTGAAAATGTTTCAGACATAATAACGACAACGTCTGTCAAAATATATAATCTGATAAAATAGGAGGGTGTTTGGTAGAGTAGTTTGAGTTGAGATTTCTAAATTTAAATAGTAAATTTTTTTGAATTTTTTTGAATTTTTAGAAAAGATAAAAAATTTTTTGAGAAAAAGACAAAAATTTTTTAGAAAAAAGATAAAAAAAAATTTGAGTTGGGGAGTTTGGATGGTTATGCCAAACTCCTCCTAAATTTCATATCCCGTTCTTAATCCTGGTGAAGATTACTGTCGAACTGTGCTCTGAGCCACGTCCCTCTTTTTCTGACTTGTCATCTCGTCTCATCCTGCTAATTCCAAAATGTGGGATCCATGTCCCTGAACTCTAGGGACATGTACCATGGTTGTTGAATGGTCATCTCGGCTAGGTTGGAAGAGGCCGAGTGGGGGGTTGTCCTGCTCCAAATGTTAGAAAGACAAGACAGAGAGTAGGTCCCCGGGGTCCTTAGGAAAGCAGGGTTATGGTCCTGTTGCTGGTCACGAGCAGGGTCCTGTGGCCGTGGAGCTGGGTGCGGCTAGCTTTGTGGCAAACAGTTAGGGTGGAGAGGGCGTTGTGGCCCTGTTTATCATGATGGTCGTGTCCCACCCCAAAATAAGTTGAAACAAGGAGATTTTTGAACTCTGAGCTCCTGGGTTGAAGCCGTCGATTTGTTCAAACACTAAAGAGTCTTTTACAATGTCAGAAGTAACGTCTCATAAATAGATATACACACAATATGTACATTAACTATATACCATACATGTAGTCCGCTAGCATGACATACAAACCAACTTAAAGTTCATAACCAGGAAACCGAGCCTCAGATGGTTCAAACATGTCAAGAAAGAGATAAGCCATTCCTCCAATACCTTCAAACAATGAATAGGGACGGTCACCCCCATGCATTCTCCCCTCGAACATGAGTTTTTGAGCCCTATCGTGTAGGAAGCAGGTAAATGCTTTAGCCTTGTACAAGTATTCCACCTTTCCTGTCAACCTGTAGAGTGCAAGAAAGACATAGGCATTTCCGCTGATGCCATGACAGATACCAACTCTCTTTAGAAGCCCCCGCTCCCATACAACATCCCCTGCGTCCATAGCTGCTTGTACAAATTGCTCGTCTCCAAACACCTGTGCTCATCAAGGAAAAAGCAATTTCTACCAATCTTGTCGTGCTTTCAAGTAAAAAGCCGACTTCAGACATAGGCCAAAAGATTTTGCTGCTATTGCTTAGGATGACAAGAAGAATGGTAATGAGCACAAAATGTAGAACACAGAAAGGAGCAGATGAGGGTGACTTACGACACTGGAATGTCCATTAGTAATGAATAAAGCCTAAATTCCGTTCGTTCATTTTTCGTATCATTAGACAATATGCCAAAAAAGAATTACCTGAGCTGCATTCACAAGGGTAAGAGCAACTCCAGGAGCACCATGACACCAGTGTACAAGACGGTCTGATTCGCTTCCTTCACTTGAAGGATAGTTGCCACTCGGGAAACGGTTTTTAATCATGTAACGCAGTGTACCCTTGACATCCTCCACCTCGTCAGGTTTCAGATCCATGTCCATCAAGACATGCATGATCCCGGCTAGTCCATGGGCTGCACCCCAGTACTTCTTCCCATGCCATTCATACATCAATGGACATTTTCCTTTCTTGGCCAATTTTCTACCAGCCTTTATAATCTCATCTGCAACTGATCTCTAGACAAATTTAATTCCCAAATTAATAGCAAGTTTGTTCAATCCTCTTAAGAGACACTCAGAGCTGAAAAGAAATGAATGAGACAAATTGTCTTACCCTGCGGGTATTAGAAATCGTGTCGTTACCAATATGATAGTTTATGAATGAAGAGGCCCATAAGAACCCAGCTCTTCCATATAGTAGTTCATTTGGCAAGTCACTAGACAGTTTAATCTGCTCAAACGGGAAAAACAAATACAATCCAATGAGAACAAAGGGTAATAAACTTCCGGGCAGAATGTCATCATTGGTAGATAAAATTCTGTAAAATCAACTACCTCTTTGAATTGAGTTACGTAGTGACCAAGTAGCCTATCATCACCGGCATGCTTCGCTGCAACAGCACCTAGAGCACAAACACCAGCTCGTCCGCATAGAAAAGTCACACGGCTGCAACTCATTGCATTTACAAAGTTGTTTCAAGTCAAATTAGTCACTTACCACTGGAAACAAGTAACAAAACAGCAAACTCCAAGGAATCAATCAAATGGGCATCATATTATATAGCACAAATCAACCCAAACATACCAATTGTATTATTTTCAGAAAGAATCATCAGCATATTTGAGGTAGCAAATCCAAGTTCAAACAGAGGAGCTCACTTTTCACATAATAATTCCAGTCTTAGCTAGTGGGTAAGCCAGCACACAGGTAAAGCGGCCCAAGTCTAACTAATCTAAGCAAACGCATGCATAAACTGAAATTCCTCAATGGATAACCTAGAGAACCTTCAGCGCTAATTCAACTTGAAAGCAACATCAAGAGCTATGCTTGTAGCCTTTTACCAACCATATTTCTAAAGCAATAAGAACAAAAATCTCTCACGCGTTTTACCAAAATACATTATGTTCTACGCTATGTTTTCAAAAATGTTGTCCTTATCCCTTAAAAATTTTACAAATCACGTTAGAACCTTTCAAGAGGGGGAGTTTTAAACACGATTTGTAACACGTAGGGATGATTTTAACATGATTTGTAAAACAGTAATACCATTTTTGAAACTTAAGCATATGTATTGTATTTTTATTTTTATAAGATAAAAGGGTGGAACTCGATGGTGGTAATGGAAAATCAATTTCAATCCCAACTCGCGTACTAACAAAAAAATAAATACAACTCACATATTACGTAATTTAGTCCTCAAAAGTTAGAATTATAGTCAGTATCCCCGGGTTATTATTTCATTACTAACCTTTTTTCAGAATAAGCAAGTTAACTGAGTAGGAATGTGAGGAGATAGAAAAAGCACCTAGAATCTCTGGAGGCAGAATCACAAGCCTTAACAATATCCAGGCACAATTGAAGATCATTTGCATTATTGGTAACTTGATAAGCTTTGAAGGCCAAGTAAGCCGTTCCAAGAGCCCCAGTATACACTGTATAATCTTGTACACGTTTTCCACTCAAACCCCATGTCTCTCTCACCACCTGAAACCCACAAATTACCCAGAAAAAAAAAAAAAAAAAAGTTCACAAACCTCAAAACTCACAATTTAGTTTTAAAATTCCGCAAAGCCTCCTCTCTTCTCGAACAACTATTGAATTTAAAAAAACACCCAGTTGAAAAGAAATTGAAAAACCACCCCAAAAATGATTTTTTAAGGAAGTAATACCGTGTCTTTAAGGTCCAAAGCTGAGATTCTGAGGCTGTCGGAGAGAGTTTTGTAGGGAAGGGAGAGAAGCTTTGTGATGGAATCTTCGCCTGATTCAGACGACGTCGTGTTATCCACTGGCTTCTCTGCTAAGAAGTTGGGCATCACGTTTTTGAAGAAACGATCCGCCATTTCTATGTGTTTGCTCTAAGTGCTTCTCGACCTCGAACAAACGACTGCGAATACAGTCGGACAGAAAAGGCGTAACGAGATATGCGCACTCTGTGGTGTGGCGTTTGTTCTGTCGCCCGAGAGCTCACTCGAAAGAGTTAAGAGCTATAGCCTCTTTAAACACGACATGTCGTTTTTCAGTTTGCTTGCGCCATCTCGTCTATTTTGGTGTCGTTGTGTTCCTCCTTGTATTCAACTTTTACTTTTGAATTGAGTTTTTTTTAAGTTGGATTTGAATTGAGTTGCACTTTAAGATGTTTGAATTATTAAAGTTAAAAAATACAAAAATTTGAAATGTTTTTCAGAAAAAAAAATTAATGTACAGCTTGTTTCGTTCGTCTTGAAATTCTATACAATTTAAAAAGAGAAAATCATCCCAATTAAACTTGTAAATATAAAGTTACGGACTAAAATTTGAATTGTAAAGTTATAATAGTAACTATGAATAATAAAACTAAGGTTGACTTTTAGAAAAACAAGAAAAAAAAATTGTAATTCAAATTGAGTTAAGTCAATGCACCAAACTCTTAGCTTAGCCTTTGTTTGGCATAGTGGAAAATGGAGGGAAAGCAAAATTAGAATTAGAGGGATGTTGGAGATATTAAAAGGAATCTTGAGTTGTTTAGTAGAAAATAAATTAGGAAGGAAGAGAAATTGGAAATCCATTAGGCCACTAGTGTTTAATGTTTCCAATTTTGAGAAGAAAAGTAGATGAAAAAATTTAACAAAGCAAATGCCGATAAATTAACTATTTTGACTTTAATATCTCATTATCTTTTACTACATATGAGGTTATAATTGTAAATTATATTAGATTAAATATTTTCTATATTTTCTATCAAATGACATGATGGAAAACCTCCATCCTTACATTCTACTTCCATCATTTAGGATTTTAAATTTTAGCCACTACTTACCAAACTTTCTTTTTTCTCCTCTTATTATCTTTATGATCCTCAATCTTGCAAGGAAATATGCTGCTATAATGTAATGAAATATGCAGAGCTTATAGCATATAGCATGTTTCTAGGTACTTTTGCAGATTATAATAGTTTTTTTTTTTTTTTTTTTTTTTTAAGATCATAATACTAATAACATAATTTTACTAGTAAAATCCTTCGATTTTCTCGTAAATTCTTGAATTTTTTAATAAATAATAGGTTAAATGACAAATAATAATAGGTCTCTTCTTCGCAAGTCAACGGTTTCTTCGGAGACGATGACTTCCATGGAGAAGTTTGCGAGACTGCCATGGCAAAGATCACAAGGCCGACCTTCTCGGGTCACTGGATGTCATCGAGGTTGAGCAGGTCCCACTAAAGCACATCTTGACGCCGTTTGTTCTCAACGGTGGTTCCCACGATAGAGCTGCCGCCGGCACCAACGATGTCGAGTAGAGAAAGTTGCAATAGAGAGAGAAGAGAGAGAGGGGAGGAGTTGTATGGGTAATTTCAAGTATTTTTCGTGTAAAATTAATATGAATATGCTATTTATTAGTTATTACAAATCCTTAAAAATCATTCTATAATTTTAAATTAGAGTTTCCAAATATGATATTTGGCCTAGTTTGCATATGTTTCGTAAATAGAAAAGGGAGAAAAATGAAGTGGGATGAGCGAGTTTAGAGAGGAAAAATAAAACTTTGATTGTTTGGTAAATTAGAAATTGAGAAGGAAAGAAATTATAAATCAATATGATTCACCATATTTTAAGACTTCTAACATTGGAAAGAAAATATGAGGGAAAAGTACGACAAAAAAATGATTTGTAAAATAATTATTTTGACTTTTTTTTAAAGAAACTATTTTGATCTTAATTTTTCATAATCTTTTGATTTATATGAATATATAATTTCAAAAGGAATTGGGTTAGAATTTTTTTTTTTCCCCTTCTTTACTTTCTCTTTTATCGAACAACCTGAAAGAAATTGTCCCTCCTTCCTTTTTATTTTCCTGTACTACATATTTCTCTTCCTTTCTATCTACTTTTCATCCCTCTTATAGGAATTGAAAACACCAGTTACTCTTCGATTTTACAGAGTAATGCTATTTTACACTGATATTTGATGATGCCATGTGAACAGAGAGAGTGAGGGGAGAGGGAAATGAGAGAGAAAGCGAGGAGATAAAACGATGAGGGAGGGAGTGAGGAGAAAAAAGAAAAAAGAAAAAAAACTAGTGAAATTGAATTTTATCTAATATTTATTTTTTTTAACATCCAAACACTAATAGAAAAAAATTACCGAGGAACGATGCTTTTTTTTTTTTTTTTTTTTTTTCTTCTAACTTTCTTTTATGTCCAAACACATGGATTTTTTTTTTCCTTCCCCTTCTCTTTTTTTTTTTTTTCCCTCACAAAAGTCAGGTTAGTTGTAGTTAATTAGCATTGTTGGCAATTCAAGGGTTAAAATGCCAAACTGACGAAGTTTTATTTTTGACGGTTTAACTGGAAAGAGTCGAAAAACTGACGGGCAAAGTAGATTCTTAGCAAGGGATCGAACAACTTCCAATTGACGTTAATAGTTTGGGAATTGGTTCTGAAAATTTTCAAAGTTTGAACTAAGAGGGGATTGGAACTATAACTCACAGGTAAAAATGAAATTAATCCAATAGCTTAACAATCATTCACTGTTCCACCACATTAAAAAAAAAAAAAAAAAAACGCCATTATAAATTAAAGCAATCAAATGTTACGACTTAAAAAAATAATAATAATAAATCTTAAGAAATATCTCGAAATAAACTTTTCATTTAGACAAAAGTGAAACTACTCATGATCGAATGAGACTTTCAGCCTAATTAATTTTTTTTATTTTCCCAACTTTACATTTTAAAATATATGTTTTATTTCATTAATAATTGATTATCCATGTATTAATCTTATTAAAAACTATCTTCTTTTAAACTTTATCTTTTTACCATATACTCCGAGGCACTGATTGGACATGGGAATTTCCAAACTGGTCGGAGTACATCAAGAGGTGCAATCGGCATGCCACGATTGACTTTGATCAGCAAAACATGCTAAATATACTAGAAACTAAAAACACTTTGTATACCAGTCCAAGCAGTGTGTAAATTGTCCTTTTAAGTCCCAAGAAATTTTTGCGATTGCTTATAGCTAAGAACATAATATATGCCAACCATCTCACGCAACATCTTTCAGAGCACCCCAAAAAAAAAAAAATAATAATAAATAAATAAATAAAAGAGGGGAAAAAAAAAATCTTACGCAACTGCTTTACTTTTCCTTGAGGAAGCTTTTTTGTCTTCATTTTAGGCTGGAGAATTGACAAATTATTGTCGACAAACAATGCACCGATCAATTGGATAAAGGGATAAGCCTATTTATTAAAGAATTCCAACCCCTTTTTCTTTTGATGGTATATGCCTGACTTTGACTTCTCAACTGAAAGTCTCCAAAAAGAAAAACAAAATTCTACCCCCTTTTTTTGACTAACGTGATCTTTAAAAAAAATGAAATGAAATGAAACCGAACAATACAAAACAACCCGACTCGGATTTTATCAGATTGTGAGAAGAGGGAGTAGATTCCGATCCACCGTTTCCAACACATTTCGCAACCCGACCCGCAAAAGTAACGCCTGTTTAACAAACGCAAATGGTTTTCGCAAAAACACATTTTATTATTATTTTTATATAGGATAAAAAAGTATAATTTGAAGTGCAATTACAACCGATGAGGTTTTTATACTTGGAAGTCCCAAAAAGAACAAAGAAAAGAGAAATACAATACAAGCTCGAAAAAGGGCACAAGAAGTCTAGAGGAGAGGGATTGGATTGAAAACAAGTTACTAGAGAAATGTAGTGAGAAGAGACCAAAATATTACAAAGATGAAATTAGCAAAGACCTACTGAGAGGCCCACTCGGTCCAGTTGGTTTGGCTACCGACACGTGGAATGCTGTTGACTCTAGTGTACTTATCAACCTTGAAGTTGGCCCCACATATAGCACCTTCACTATCAATCCTAGGCATTGCCTTCACTCGGTTCATTGGATGCTCAAAGCTCATTAACCCTCCTTCACTATGGAACATACATCCTACACCCAAAAAAAAAAAAAAAACATCTTTCTAAGATTCTTAGGACCCTTTGATTTAATGTAAACTTTTTAGAAACAATTGTGCTCACATCTAGAAAATGGAGAATCCCATTGATGAGTAGAGGAAAAAATACATTAAAAAACTTGAGAAGACATGATTTTAAAGGATTATTATTGTTATTATTATTATTTTAGCGGTGAAGGTCCTTCTCCATCACTAACAATAATTATGGATTAATAGTTAGATTACTTTTTCAGTAGCATAATATATGATTAGAATCTGTCTCACTATCTACGCTCATAAATCATAGGTTTAAAAAATATCAATTCAACTATTAAACCACACAAAAATACCCACCACAACTTGTTCTTAGTTTTAGAACCAATATTAATCCATCAAGATTTTTTAAAAATTTTTAATTTAAAAAAAAAAAAATTTAAGAGAAAATACCTGTGGGGAAAGGTGCAAAGGATTTAGCACACCCTTCTTTAATGACCTCCAAATCATCAGAGATTACCACAGAGCCATCACCTGCAATACCCCAGTACAATTTCACCCCACCATCGGAGCCCTGTTTATATATAGCCAGAAAACATCATAAGAAGAAGGTCATGTTTGCAACCAAGAATAAAGTTGAAGTTGTACATACATATACACACACACACACACACACACATAAAATTTAATTTTATCATACATACCAGAGCAGCAAAGACAGAACCAGCCTTGCTATCGTACACAACAAAGGCAAAGCTTCCCTCCAGATCTTTAATCACCTGGTCAGCCGGGTACGGACCTCGGTCTCGGAGGGTCCGATAAGCCTCGATCACAAACATGGCCTCGTTCGTGCCCTTTGTCAGTCCATACTGCTTATTCAGTAAACACAGGTTGTTCAACGTCCCCAGGAAGAGGCAGTATATGTCCTCAAATCCACAGAACAACCTGCTAACATTTATATAACTCTTATATACACATACATATATAGTCCACTTTTGAATTGAATAATATTAATAATAACAATTAAAAATAATAATAATTAAATCACATGAAGAAACTAAGATTATAATTACCTCGGATGTATGGAGAAAGGTTTGTCGGATCTAACGTAAGCAAGAACAGCCGATTGGCCGAAGCTCATGGAGAAAGTGTTGTGAGGGTGGTGAGAGAGGAAGTCATGGAGAGTCTCCTCAGGTAGTTTTGGCTTCTTTGAGCCATTGTAAGAGGCAGGGCTGTTCAGCTCCTCCGGTGGGTGAGCAAACGCTTTGTGGAAAATGGCCAACATTCTCCCTCTCTCTCTCTCTCCTGTCTTTTTTTTTTTTTTTTTTGGGGTGGGTTTTGGTAATTTTTCTTGAAGTTTCTAGTTGGAATGAGAATGGATAGATATTAATGTCGTTGTGGAGTGTCGTTGTGGGGCTTTTATAGGGTTCATTTTTTTTTTATTTTTTATTTTCTTAAAAACTTTGTGGGCGTGGATCCTGGTGTGATGGGATAAGATTCTCGTATTACGATGTAGTCTTATCTTTTTCGTTAGTTTTCTTACCTTTTTTTTTTTTTTTTTTCTTTTCAAGTTATGGTGGAAATTATTTTTTAAATCCACGTCAAAAGTTGTTATCGTTTATGAGTTGTTTGCCAATGATGGACGAAAGAATATACACTTGAAAAAGCAACACTAGTTTTTTCTGATCTTAAAAAAAATAAAATAAAATAAAATAAAATAAAATGCAAGGTAAAGTAGTTTTGGGAACCAATGTCCTTTGAATTACGAATGATCACGAGGGAGCGGTGGAGCAGGATAATGGTTTCCCGTCCTCATTCCTGCCTCCTAAAATCACCATCATTCTTGTTTCGTCCCTGTCTAAATAGAAGCAGGGTTGGGAATTTCTCGTTGGAGATTTTCTTCATGTCTGTCTTATTTCCATTTATTATAACTATATATTGAAAAAAAAAAAAACGATTGGTACTCCTAGTTTAAAAAAAAAAAAACTAGTAGTCTTTTTTAGTATATGATGGAGTCTGCAATTCTTTTTTCATTAAAATAATATTTAAAGATAATTATTTATAATATTGGATATATTACATATTGATATATATATTTATAAATAAGTAATTGACTTTTATATAATCCTGAATTCATTAAAAAATAACGATTTGGCCTATGTTTTATTTTTATTTTTTATCGAGATGATCTTGAATTCTTAAAATATTGACCATAATAATCATTTTTATCTAAATTCGTTAAATTTATAATGAAATCTTAGCTCAAGTAATAATTTTTGTACTAAAAATATCAAAGTGTGCCTTAATTTTCTATTTTCTTACTCATTTGCCTTCTCCTTTAGTTTTTCTCTTTCCCTTTTTTTCCCCCCAAATCACAAAATACCAAAACTAGAAAATTCAAACAAAAACCCAAATAAGCGAAGAAAGAAGGAGGGAGCCACTGGAGGGGGAAGGGAGAAAGAGGGAGCTGTTGAAGGGGGAAGGGAGAGAGAGGTGCGCCACCGAGCCCCTTACAAGCCCTAGATCCCCCTCTTCCCCCCCGCCCCCTCGCATGCATCTCGATCAAGTCCTACAACCAGATCTGCGACTTCCCTGCAGGCGTCGACTTTGGCCTCCCCTCTCCCTCCCCCAACACCAACGAAGACCACCCTCCCCACCCCACCCCACACATCTCCTACCGTTGTTGCAATTTGGGTTTGGTTCTTACGGTCTGGGTTCAGCCCCCCTCCCCCTCAAAATGCTCGACCTGGGTTTATAGAGATAGATGGATACTCAATCTAGGTTTGGAGAGAGAGAGAGAAAAGAATTTTCATTTTTTATGAGTTTTTTTTAATTATGTATTGATAAATTATTAAAATACTCTCTCATTCTGTTAGAAATTAACAGAATTGGATGGAAAATATTATAGTGACTAACATTTTGAGAGTTCAGGATCATCTCGATAAAAAAAAAAAGGATAAAATTGTTACCTTTTAAAGAATTCAGGGACTATGTGGACCAATTACTCTTTTATAAATATTTAGATCATATATAATAATAATAATAATAATAATAATAAATATATATATATATTTTTTTTTTTTTGCTGAAAAAAATATGTTACAGGGGTAGAGATTAGAATGCTTAAATAACCTCGAGGAGCTAGATCCTTCACGAAATGGTGATGACTTGAACTCAAACATTTAGTGAGAAAAACGATTACCCTACCGACCTAGTTAAGAGACGTTGGCTAATAATATCTAATATTAGATATATTACATATGTATTTATATTAATATTGGCTTATAATATATAATAGAATAATTACCCAGATAGTTTCTGAATTCTTTAAAATGTGACGGTTTGGTCCTTATTTTATTATTTTTTTAGTTGAGATGATCCTAAATTCTCTGAATGTTAGCCATTATAGTCCTTTTTGTTCAATTCCGTTAATTTCTAATAGAATCAGAGGGTATTTTAGTAATTTAATAATAATTAATTTAAAAAATAAAAAAAAACTCATAAAAAATGAAAACTCATAAACTCGAGATTTTGCCCGGGGGGGAGAACCCAAAACCGACGGGGGTAGGGAGAGGGGGGGCCTGGATCCGAAACAGCGGGGGGGGGGGGGGGGGGGGGGAGGGGGCAAAACCCAGATTGTAAAGGCGGTGGGGGTTGTGCGGGGGGGCAAGACCTGTATTCGAACTAGGAGGGTTAAAACCCAGATCGGAACCGCTAGACAAAGGGGCTTTGGATTCGGTTTTCCTCATATCGTGGATTGGTTTGGGGGGAGGGGGGGGGGGGGAGTGTGGCACTTTGAATTCAATGTTGGGGTGGGGGTGGTGGGTTCGGGCATCAGGGCCTAAAGGCAACTCCAATGCATACTCTAAAATAGAGTTTTGCACCAATTTGGAGAAGGAGTTTCTCCAACGCATACTCTATATAGAACTTCAAATATAGAGTATGAACAGTATACTTCATATTTGAAGTATCATTGTTCATACTCTAAACTACTTTTTCTTAAAAAAATATATATATATATAAATAGAATATTCCTTTTAGAGTATGATATAGAGTATATGGGTTGGAGATGAAATAGTTATTTGAAGTGACAGATACTCTATTTTAGAGTTTCTGTACTCTAAAATAGAGTATTTAGGTTGGAGATGGCCTAAGCTCGACTGCGGTGCGGGGGGGGGGGGGGGGGGGGGGGACTCAGATCGGGGTTTGGTAGGGGGGCTAGATCAGATTGGGGTTTGGTAGAGATTTTTTTATTGGGGGCTCGTCACCAGTTTCTATGCGGCCGATTGACCGAGGGGAGGGCGTGCAGATCTGGTGTAGGGTGGAGTGGAGTGGGCTTGTTGCAAGCAACGACTCTTTCTCTTCTTCTTCTCTCTCTCCCTTCCCCCTTCAGCGACTCCCTCTCTCTCTCCCCCTCCCCTTCGGCAACTCCCTCTCTCTCCCCTCTCCCTCCGCCAACTCCTTTGCTCTCTCTTTGCTTATCTGTGTTTTTGTTTGGCTGCCCAGAAATAATTACTTGGTTTTGGTGTTTTGTAATTTGAGGGGAAAAATAAAACAAGAAAGAAAAACTAAGGGAAAAGGTAAATGAGTAAGGAAATAGAAAATTAAAGGATATTTTGGTCTTTTTATTACACAAATTATGATTTGAGCAAGATTTTATTAAAAATTTAACGGTTTTGAACGAAAAGGGCTATAATGACCAACATTTTAAAAGTTAAGGTCATTTCGGTCAATAATAATAATAGTAATAATAATAATAATAAAATATGAACGAAATCGTCACCTTATAAAGATTTAAATTAATAAAAAGATGATACAAACATAACAAATATTAAATGCAAAAGTTAAAATAGCTTGGGAAGTGTAACCTTGACATTTTTAAAAATTTATTTGTTTTAGAAAGTATTTTGTGATTGATTTACAAACGTTGATGGTATTTTAGACATTTGCAACAACAAAAGTGATATTTAAGATGACACAGTAACTGGAAGGTATTTTGGGATTTTGCTTTGTTTTTGTTTTTGTTTTTTGTTTTTTGTTTTTTGTTTTGTTTTACCTTGATTTTTAAAAAACAATTCAGTAAATTAGATATTTTTTATACCCTTTCTCCTTTTTAATACTTTAAAACAGTCTTTTAGCTTCTCTCTAAAGAAAATAACAATAATTTAAAAAATAAAAGTAATAATACAAGGAAAAAAAAAAGGCTTTTATGGTATTCGGCCAAGAAAATAAAAAAAGGAAGAACTCAACCACAAGATATTTTGTTGTGAATTTTCCGCTATGCATTATTTGTCAATAATGTTCGTCTATAGACAGCAAGACTTTTTAAAAGAAAAACAAAAGTAATTCACTTTTTCCTTCCAAATAAATGCAAACATATAATAAATATCGTTGAGGATTAAACTATTTTATTCGTGTTCTCAAATTAGTATGACTGAACGAGATCCTTTAAAATCTCTTAATATCATTGTGATTATATGTACAACCTCTTAAAATGTACAAATATAAAATAACTATTCTATAGGATTAAATTTTGAATTTTCATATTTGATTATAATTATTTATACTACGAAATGTTTATGCCAAAATCTGGTTAAAAGACAAACAATATAATACGAGCCTGATTGAATCTAAAAAGCAAAATAAACTAATTTTACTCTTTACAATTCTCAGGTCTATCCAAAAGCTTACAAATTTTATGTCTTAATCCCTATTTTTAGTCCCATCTGGAGGGAGATTTAGTCTCAATTCTTTAATCTTGGCTGCCCATTTTTTCTTAATGATCTCGACTTTCACTTGTTTTTTCCCTCTTTTTATTTATTTATTATTTTTTCCACTTTTCCGTTATATTATCTAGCGTGACATAAATTTAATTTAGTTTGATTCTTTAACTGTTTCAGTTTCAATCCTTTAAATGCGTCATCTTAAGTATTCCTTTAAAACCTCTTCATACGACGTTGTTTTTAAGATAATCCAAAATGCACCCTCACTTGAAATTTATATGACTAGATGAGATTCTTTAGGCACTTAACATTATTTTGGATGTATAATATAATAATAGATCTATACATGACCCTATCATAAAAAATGACCCTAACATAAAAAGTAGCATTTAAATTATCATATTTTAAATAAAAAAGGGGAAAAAAATATAATCATTGATAATATTAAAAACTATACTATAGATCTCATTTGACAAGGGGAAAAAAAGTTTTCTCATTTTCTTGGTTAATAAATCTCTCATGAAGAAAGATGAAGAATTTTTAGGCCATGCTTGAAAACCCACTCAGTTTTAGAAAGAAGAAATAAAGGGGGAAGAAAATAAAAATGATTTATAATTCTATTTGCAGTCCTTGAATCTTATATTAAAATTTTGGTCCTTGATTTTTAAATATCTTAAATGAATTAAGTTGTCATAAATTAATCCATCCATCTAATAGTAAAAATCAATGCATTTTTCTGTCGAGATTTTAATCAATTGGATGAATAAAATAACTAATTTAGAATGATTTGAAAGTTAAATGTTCGTTTTGTGACATTTTAATGATTGGGAACAAAGAATAAAATTGATTTATAATTTGAAGACTAAAAGTAAATATAACAAGACACAATATCCGGTAAAATAAAATAAAATAAAACTAAATTCAAGCATAAAATTAGATCAAAAAAGAACTCTTTGTAGTATTTATTTTTTTACTATTTTTTAAAAAACATGCCAATGTATTAAACCCGGACATCCGTATGGCATCTTGTTTTTGACGTATTTTTAATTAATAAAAACGGACAGGGATCATCCGAACTGTATAACATAAAAAGCAAATCTAATCATCTCAATATAATTCAGCAAAAAAGAAATTATTTACCTCCTTGACAAAGAGCAAAAAAGGTCCTTTAGCAAACCAAAAAGAGAGAGAGAGATATATATATATATATATATATATTTTATTGGTTAAAAGAATATTTTGGTAAAGATTGGCTGCTGTGCTTATCCGAAGCCAGAAGGTAAGAATTATTCATGACAAAGACGAGTCCGCTCACCGCTTCAGTCCGTATGTATACATATGTATAGATAATATTATTGGGTATCTGTGGGCAGAGCCATTGGTATAGCGTTTGAGATAACTATTATTTTTTTGTAAGAATAAAAAAATCAATAGTATTCTCACATTTTCTATTTTAATTATTATGATGGATTTATTAATTATATTGATAGGAAGACAAAGAACTTTGATCTTTACTTTATCTTTACATCTAATAAATCATAGGTTTTGAAAACATATAAAAATTTTAATTTAACTTAAACTCAACTCATTCATCAAATACCTTTTATAATATATATATATATATATATATATTATCAAATACTAGACTCTGTCTCCATTACGGTTTCGAGTCCTAAAAAAAAAAAAATAGACTTTAAACCTTTGTTGTCACCTAACAGATGGTGGTTAGCATTTGAGATAACTGGTTCAATAGGAGTGGGCACTCCTTCTTCTTCTTCTTCTTTGTTTGTTTGTTTGTTTTTGTTTTTTTTTTTTTTTGGGGATAAGTAGGTATGGGCACTTTTGCAACTTTGCAGAGCCACCTTACTAACTCTAATTATAATAGTTACGTGGTGGGCTACTACAACTTTATTCATTTGCATCATGCATGACAATCACCATTTTAATCTTTTTAATCCATTAAATATTTACCCACAGTTTATCACTTCCGTTCCTGAAGACGTAAAAAGGTCACGTTAGGAAATTCAAATGGTGACCGCTTAAAGCAATAATATATTTTATATTTTTGACAATTTAAATTAAACGGTGCTGGTATAAATTGAGAAAAACGATGTAGATGGAATTTTCTCATAAAAATCAATATGTTATTTAATGTAAATCGTTTGGTAGCAAATTTTATGGATACGATTATCAATAGTCCTTGTAGGACCCTACGATAAGGATATCTATCATAAAATCTTCATATAAATGACTAATTATTTTGTTATTTTAGATCCGAATTTAAAATTTTTATTTCTATTTTTTATAAAGACAATCAATTTTAATTTAAAAATTTTATTTCAAATCGGTATATCAAATACAAGTTAAGATTTTGTTTGAACCATTGTATCTGTATTGAGATCTATAGTTTTATATGTTTTTTATGTGATTTTTTAGGTTTAATTATACTCAAAAACTTGTATTTTCAGTCCTATATTAAAAAAAAAAAAAAATCCCTTTTGTTGTCATAACAAAAGTTCATTTCTTCTTTGGGTTAAAACTGCGAGTTTCTCTTTCCTACCCCAAAAAAAAAAAAAAAAAGGCTTCAGAAGCCCTCCCGTCGTGTGCTCCACCACACAAGCCTCTGCCCTAGCCATTGTGCAAGCCTCCACCCAGAACGACCGATTTGCGGTACATAGAACTATACGTGTATGTCGACTTACCCTTTTATTAATTATAATATTGTAACCATTTGACAAGTTCATGCCTCTATTTTTCATAATTATATCTTAGTCTATTCTTTTTTCGTTTATAAATGAATGGAACGCAACATCTTGGTATATTAAAATATTTTCTGAACCTTTCAGGATCCAATTCATATTAATATATTATTGCTTGTATTAAGACTTGTTTGTATTTTTTCGGTAAAAACGATATTAAATGATCAAGAGTTTTTCAACCACTTGATCTTGTTATTCTCCTCTCATTCAATAAACCAGAGTGTGGGCATGGTTAATCTCCTTCAACTTTTCTATTCTCCTTCTAATATCCTTCTTGTATATGACTTCCTTCTACACGTGAGAGCTTCAAAATCCCAGTTATAAGCCAGAACAAAAAAAAAAAAAAAAAAGAAAGAAAGAAATGTGTAAGGGTTTTAAAAAATGCCTTTTAGTTGGTTAAGTTATTAAAATACCAAAAATTTCATTCGTAATTAATATTTAATATCATTGTAAGCGTTAATTGTTAAAAAAAAAAAAAAAACAGTTGAACAAAATTAATCTTAAAACTAAAAAAAAAAAAAAAAAAAAAAGATATATGTTTCTTTCTTGTCGTAGCCAGATGATCTCTTATGTGAAGGTAAAGTCAGTCGCAAGCGGTGGAGGGGTTTGTGACGTGTAGCAAAAGTCGTCGACAAGGTGTTAGCTCATCCTTTCTTGTGGTAGCCAAATTTCTCAAAAAGAGAGGTGGATAAATAATTTTTTCAAAAAAAAGTTTTGAACTTCATCTATTTGAGTTTTTATTTTTATTTTTGTTCTCTGAATTTAAGTTTTATAATTTTATTTATATTTAAGATAATGCTTACATTTTACTTTTCTTATAATGCTTACACCTCATGGTGTATTTTACTATTCCTTATAGAAACACTTTTTTTTTTTTTTTTTCATTTTCTTTTAATTTTTAGGAATTTTTAGATAGGTTTCAGCTGGTGGCTTGCTGATGCAAGATTTATATTTTCACCATGGACGCCTTGCTGGCCGGAACCGACGCTCCACGTGCGCCTGCATCACGAAAATAGAGGTACGGAGTATGAAAAATAGCACGTTTATAGAAATCCTAAGACCTAAAAGGAAAGAAACTTAGGTGAAACTAGCCGAGGTTCGACTGTTTTGGAAGGGTAAACCGAGAATTACCATCGGTAACCCACTGGTTTTCTGCTACTAGAAATGGGCTACAATCTGTCCATTTTTGGCCTATTTTTGGCCATTTGTAGGCTGAACTGGGCCTCTAGCTGAACTAAGAAAACGTAGAGCCAGAAGTTACGAACGTTTTTCACGCAAATAGGCTCTCAGAAATTCCTGGAACGCTATTATACGTGACTAGCAGTTTATGTTTTTTTTAAAAACAGACCCTTTATGGGCCAAACCAATCTTTGGTCCGAAATGAAAGTTTTAAAACTCGTTATAACAAATTCTTTTTTTTCATTTTTATTTTATTTTTGGTAAAAGAACCTTTCTCAAATTCCCAACGGATTGTAAGGTACAAATTTTGACACAAAGCTTACTTTTAGACGAAAATGTGTTTTTGACCGAAAACGTTTTGAGTTTCAAGCCCGAACCTTGCAGTATCACTTTTGAGACCGAAATAACATCATTCCAACGTCAACCCAACGGGGGAAAACCATTAAGTGGAAAATGGCAAATTTTCACTTGCAGTGCACAGATAAGAAAAGAAAAGTGAAATCTGTAAAATGTATTAACATGGGAAACTAATGTGCCCAAACCCTCAAGTTGCAATCGAGCCTCGATAACGACTCCAATAAGTTCCGAGAGTTCACAAAATACTCAAAAAAGTTAAAATCTTGACGCTTACCATGGACCGGGTCTTTGTTGGAAATAATAGGGGACTTAAGCCTACTAGTAAAACATCGGAATAGATTTTGGATTGGGCCTTCCGTTGAATGACAAGTCTTAGGAGATCAATGTTGGAAGATTTGATTTAGGCCCATTTCCATCTTTTAAGCCTATGGATAATGTTACGGGAAGGTACCAGAACGACACAATTTTAAATATTATTGTACCATCGATGATATCAAAAATTTATATTAGATTAATATGACACAAAATTAAATTAAAATTAACTAAGATTTGTGTCTGTTGATGAAGAATGTAAAATTTATGTTATGTTAGTCAATAGATAAAAAAATGATGGTTATTTAGATAATTTTCTCTAATATCAATACACTTTAGGCCCAAAACTTTGTAGTTGAACTAAATGACCATCAATCCTATAAACTTTATAGGCCCAAAATATATTGATTCATTACCATGGATGGTGGAAACTACTCTACATAATTGACCTATATATTTTTGATTGGTACCCAAATTTTAAGGAGAAGAAAAATTCAGAATTGAAGTAGGAAGACGATTAATTAAATAAACTACTGTTTGAAAAGCATATGACCAATATTTTTTTAGGAAATTTAGCTTGATGAAGAAGAGATAGCTTGATTTCCACGATATGTTCGTGACATGAAGATGTTTGTTACGTTTGAGAAATACGTAATCGATCGAACACTACTTGAAAATGAAAATGGCTCTTCTGATTAGAAATGAAATGTTCCAAATGTTCCTGTAAATTCTTGCTCCCATTGGACCATTTGTATCTATATGTATTAGGATCCCGATTCAAGGATTTCTCCTTTTGAGAAATAAAAATAAGAGGAACGAACAATTTCTTTTGACTCTTTTTCAAATTTGGAAACAATAAATAAATTAATTTACATTTAAAAATCAATATTAGTTGAACTATAATTAAATATATGACCGATCAACATTTATCAATCGTCACCTTGGTGTTCGTTGGATTTTCTGATTTTAATGAATTTTTGTGATATTTTTTCAATAATAAGGTAATAAGCTAGATTTGATGGTTAACAGTCGATGAATAGCCGGTATCCTGCTAGCAGAAGTGGATACTAGTCGGTAACCAGCCAGTATCTTGTCAGAGGAGGTTACCAAGTGAACCAGTTGGTATCCTATCCGTGGAGGTGGTTACCGATTGGTTGTAACGACCTATGCCTTCATTTGATATGATATTATCTGCTTTGATCCGCGTGCCCTCATGATTTTGTTTTTGGACTCAACCCTAAAAGGCTTCATACCATTAGGAGGTTGTTTATTTACTTATGAACCATCACATATATCAATATCCAAATGATGTGTGATTGTGCAACTTATCATTTTCTTTTTAAAGACTGATGACTGTCACCTAGGTAACCAAAATATCCTACGGCAGAGGTGGCAATGGTGGTTAGCAGTCAGTAGTAAAATAGAATTGGACCGTCCAGTATATAATCAAGGATTGGCCGGTAGCATCATGGATACCAAACGATATTGTAAGGGTATAGTTGGTATTTTAAAATAACAATTGAGTAAATATTTTGGGATGACATATTATGATCTTTTTTGCAATAATATTTTCTTTTATGTGGCAAAAATCAATCAAAGACATGAATCTGAAGTCCCCATTCTCCAAAGTGGACGCAGGTTTTTAAGTTTCAAACTTGGTCCATCTATTTCAGAATATCCCATGTAGGCCTTAATGAAGCCCAACAAGGCGTTTTTTTACAATCCTTCTATTCTTCGTACCCAAAAAAAAAAAAAAAAAAACTATGTTTTATTTTGTGACAAGTAAGAAGACTCTAGGCTACATAGTTTAATAAGTAGATGTGGGACACTCGTTCAATTCGAGTCCTTTTCGATTTTAGAGTTCAAAGAATGGTGATCGGTTGAGGGGGGAAAAAAAAATTGCTTGATTGATTTATGCAGTAATATTTTGGCGATTTCTCAATGACGGATTTATAGTAACAAAATAGTACCATTGGTTATAGAGGGTAAGTTTCGTATTGCCATGCTCCTAAAATATTTGTTGTGATATGTGTTGGTTTAAAAAACATAATTTGTTATAAGAATTAATACATTTTTGGTATTATTTTAAAGTTATTTAATGAACTAAAAAGAGAATTTACGTGTTTGATAAACTATTAACATTCATAATCTTATTATATTAAAGCGAAAATTAGATGAAAAGTCTTGTTTTGAGTATCTCTTTATAATTTTGTTTACTCAAATATTATAATCATTAATTTTTGTATTATGAAATAGTAAAATTATAAACTGTAATGTTATGATGTGCAAAAATTTAAGGAGGTGTCAAATTTATGACATTCTTATATATAACCCAATATCAAATGTAATATAAGAGAAAACAAGAACTATATACACTTATGTATTCTCTTTTAATTAAGTAGATATGTGTTCGTTAATTTAGCTTGAGAATGGAATTCGATCTATTATGGAGTGGTTATTTTTTCAAAATTTTTTTTTTTCACATGTTGTAAAGCTTATTCAAAATAAAATCTTCGTCAAATAAAGTGCAAAATTAAAATATATTCTTTGTTTTGTTTTGTTTTTGTTTTTGTTATTTTAAAGCGCGTACGCTAATAAATATTTGTTCATGGTTGGACAATGTCTGGATCAAGTATTTTAGTTATAAGCCTGGACATTTCACTATTAGTGGCAGTAGCAAAATTTATGTCCATGGTACTAACTTTTTTTTTTTTTTTTTTAACTTCTAAAAATAATCATTAATTCACCGAGTGTTTCTTTTTCCTCATCTATAGAAGAGATCTCATAATCAATCAATGAAATGGAAAGAACTTTACGTAACGGTTAGTCCTACATAAACAAGCATGGCAGTACGAAACTAATTAGATCACAGGACTATTGACCTCTGATTGTGATTATTGAATATTGAAATTTAGGAAATTGAGAGCAAAAGAAGTAACAATTTACAGCGGATCTATGTTTTGGGGATAGGAATTTTCAACATATGCCATTAGAAACTCTAATTCTGTAAAAAAAAAAAAAAATGTACGTTAAAAATAGTAACGGTTTAAAACATGCTAAGAAATTCCATTAAGCCTCAACAAATTTAGTCAACAATATACGATAAAAATAATGGGTTTAGCTGATTCCTATCTCGTGAGGTAACAAGGTCACCTTCTCATCCAGTCCATGCATGGAAGGAAAAAAAAAAAAAAAAAGAAATTAGTTTGGTTCTTAATCCTATCTTTTCGAATGTGACTGAGACATTCCTTCAACGTGTATTCTCCAACCAAACTGAGGAAAAAAACACACACACACAACTCTCCTAAAAGATAAGAAAAGAAATTTAACGTGGAGTATGAAAAAAATAATTGGACTCTGATTTTGACCGTTAAAATCTATATCGAAATTTATTCTCACACAAATGATGGACTAATACTTAGTTATTTGTGCAAATCATTAAAATTATGTTCACATTATTAGAGAAAGAACAAAAGAAAAATTGTGTTCGAACACATAACAACCAAAATATTAAATTGTTTTCAAACACATATATTATTTTATTACGCAATTATTGAACAAAACATTTGTCTCGCCTATGTGAACACATGGGGCACAGCAACCGCAAAGAGAAAAGGACGGAGAGCCGTAGACCCTATGGCAGCTGTGATCATGTGAGTGAAATGACAACAGAAGCATGTATACATTTCAAACTTTTTGGTGTAGATAGATAAGCCACCTCTCATTTCACCTTTCCCTGTCGTTTTTTGTTTTTTGTTTTTTTGTTTTGTTTTGTTTTTTGTTTTTTTTTTTCGCATTTGTCGTTTTACAACCAGTCAGTATCATGCATGTCATTACACACTCCAACGTTACTAGAAGCCACATGCGATGACTACATTTTCTTCTAATTATGGGCACATGTGAGAGGTACGGACGTGACAGCTATGTCAAATTGTATAGATATAATTTTTGTATATATATATATATATGCGCGCGCACACACAAAAATATATATGCTTTTATGGCAAATAATGTCATGGGGGGACAGATATCAACTTGTGGGGTCAGTGTGGCTGTGATCCTATCTCTCCATCTCTCTGGACTTTTCGTACTTTCTGTGCTTTAATTTGGGGATGAAGAATTTCTTGATCTTGTCAATTTTCTGATTTGGCTCTACTCGTGTTTCTATATATATATATATATATATTTTTTTTTTTTTTTTTTTTTTTTTTATATATATATATATATATGTTGGTTCTTCTCGTTTTCTTGAGATAACACTGTTTGGTGTAGCTAGTGAATCAATGCATCTATTGATGCCAAGTGCACACACGGTTAATTGGTTGTGCAATTAGAAGATGGCTAAACATGCATATGCGAATTTGCAAAATATATTCATATAGATATATATATATATATATATATGTGTATGTGTGTGTGGGGAGTTCTTTAAAAAAAAAATTTTAATTACTCTATCGTACGTCAAATGTGTTCGTAGGTTAATCATAGAGAACAAGATCAGCTACATATTATAAGAAAAAAAAAGTTACATAAATTAAAAAAAAATAATTATGTTTAACTATATCTAAATATAGCAAATATTCCCATACTCATGAAAATTGACAAAGCGTAGAAAACGAAAAACAGAAATAGGGACTGTAATTATACACGTCAGAAATTAGAAAGGACAATCTATCTGACCTATATATGGCTGCGCGGCTGAAGCAAGTGGGCTGGTATCATACTTTGATACGACTCTTCAAATGCACCGAAAAAAAAAAACATTCACAGATCTCATATATATATATATGTATGTATGTATATATATATATATGGCTTTATTACTTTAGAATTTTTGTTTCTTTCTTTAGAAAATAGAACATTATTTGGTTTGCTTAATATTATAATATTGTATTAATTAATTACGTAGTAGTGCCACATGGTGGTGCGTGTGTGACAGTGATCCATCACCAACCAAGGCCGGCCGTACATATTGATAATCAGAAAGAAAGGGAAGAACAAAAAAGAAAAGAAAAAAAGAGAGACAAGATGTTCATCTTCATGTGATAAGCTATACAGTCGTATGCGATCAAGTAGCATTATTGGAGGTGTCAAAATTAAATAAAAATTACCAGCAGTGTCCTCTTCTGGAGTTATCATGTGTAAAATACTTCTAAAAAACTATCTAAAATTTAACAAACATAAGCAAAGTGACTGATTATGTCAAAAATTATAAGTTCGAGAGAGTCGATTGTCGATGATTTAAAAAAAAAGTAGAAAAAATTAGGTTAATGTGCAGTTTTTTTAACACTCTAAGTAAATGACCAGAATTTTTTTATTTTAAAAAACAATGATATCAACATAGTCCGGTCAATCGGTGATTGAATATAGTCATTAAAAATATATATCAATATTGATTAATCACTGATCATTAATCATAATCAATCAATAATTGGTTTATTAATTTTTTTTTTTATGAAACAACGATTTTTCCCAAGTTTACAAAACTCTCAAATGTCAAATTTTTAAGAAGTTGAGAAGATGTCCATACAAAGAATAATAATGGTTTTTCTTACAACTTTATGGTAGAGTTACCCGTATCATTTGAAAAAATAGTGGCCATATGATGATGCTGCTTTTGCAGTATTCTTGAAGATCTGTTGAGGAAGACAACTTGCAGAGAAAACAGTAAAAAAAAAACGTGCAAGTTCAATTGTAGCCAGAAGGAGAATGAGGGAAAAGTAAAGACAACTCACATGGCACTGCCCACCAAATTCTGTTACAAAGATCAGTTAAAATTGTTTCGCTATATATATTGGTAAACTACGTGCCTTAATTATCACGACAGGGATTTGAAACGATCATTATATTGTCCAGAGCAATAATTATTTATTAGATATTAATACAATATTCTTCGGGGTTGTTGGATGAAGAAATTTTCTAAAACTTGTATCAATTAATGGGTCCAATTCCATGCTTTTGTTTATATTCTTTTAACTTTAGCCAATTAAAAAAAATAATAATAACTGCACCTACTCCATATATAATATGTATAAACATATATATATATATATATATATTAAACTGCTTCAGATCTTAGTATTTTCTTTTTATATACATATTTATGGACAAAATGATCAGGTGAAGAGGTACAGCTAAATGCATTGACTATAAGCATATCAAATATGAAAGTATGACAAGTTGCTCCTTTTTCTTCGTATTCTTTTCTCTCTTCTAGTGCACTATATATTTATATATACACAGACCCACACAGACACACACACACACACAGATATATATATATATATATATATATATATATAATATGTGTTAGAATGAACAGAAGTACATGATAATAATGGTGAATAATGCTTTTGACTATAAAAAAAACACGTTATAAAGTATATTCCCAACTCAAAGATTTATATACCATGTGATATGCTACCAGCTCGCGAAAGCTTAGTTTAATTTTTGACGGTTTTCCGAACTTCGGTTTCGGTTAGTTTCAGTCGGTGAGGGTCGGTTATTGCTGGAAGTAACTGATCAGTTACCTTGTAGCTTACAGGGGGTAACCCGATTGGTTTTTCAGTTTTTAACCCATTTTTGGGCTTTTTCAATTGTTTTGGAGCAAATGTTTGATGCTGAAAACATCTAGGATATATTATCGTTTAATAATTAATATCATCTTTATTATGATAAGGTTATCGATATGTCCCTCTACTTGTTTCTATGTCGTCAACTTATTAGGAGACGGAATATGGATAAATACTTAGAGTCTAAGTACTACTTATAATTATAAGTCAACAAACATAACTTTCACTTGATTTGAGCTGTTATTTATTTATTTATTTTAATTTTGTTTAGTTGGTATCCTAGCCTGTCAATTTTGGCAATATCTTCCTTTAGGTAATAATTATTTTCAATAGATCTCTCATGATTAAATGGGAAAAAAAAAAAGAAGACCAAATAGATATAAAAACAAAGGATGAGAGCATTTCCAATTACTTAATCTAAACAACTCATAATTTGTAACTTTGCAAATTAACATTAATGTTGCTAACATTGTTAGTCCTTATGAGTGTTAGTGTTGCCATAATTTGGCTTCTCAACTATTTATTTCGTAAATTACTTTCCGAAATTTGATTTTTTTTTGACAGTTTTATTCCTTGACAATAATTGATCACATCTATATTGCATAATATAGCTAAAAAGGATTCCAATCATGTATCTAATTTTTGGTATCCTCAATGATGTCTAACCAATAATATTTTATCATCTCATGTTAAAAAGTTTGAAATACTTTGTAATTGATTTTTATGTCTTAAAATCTAATTTCTTTTAATGATGTGTCAAGATAATATCAGTTAGACATTATTTGAAATATCAAAATTGGACAAAACATATCAATCAAGTAAAAAATATTATAGAAACAGTTATATTAAATGCAAAATAATAATAGTATAATCAAAGGTGTGGGGATTTTTTTTTTCATTCATTTAAAAAAAATCTATGTATATTGCACGTGGGGGTATGAATATTATGTTTCTTAAAAAAAAAAAGGTGAAGGTATATAAAGGTGTATTTTTAATGGATTTTATTGTATTTTTATCAGGGAATACAATTTTAATAACAATGGTTTATAATCTAATGGGGCTCTCAATATATAAGTGGTGTAAATTAAACTACTTACAAGTAAGCTGTTTTGGAAACGGTAGAAAATGTCCGATATTAAAAAGTGAAATTGTTGCCTATATCATATAGTATATTTTATAGGTACTTTTAAAGTTCATATAAGATGTTTTAAAAATGATAAATTATAACATATTTTTATAGATAAATCCTTAATTTTTAATAAATCCTTAGATTTTTAGTAAATAACATATATATAATTTTATTTAAAACAAAGGATTCATATGCACAATTTCATGGTATAAATCTGAAAGAAATAAGGAGGAGAGAGACAAAGAGAAAGGAGAAAGAAGGAGTAGTATTTTGATATTGTGCATGGTTATAAATCTGTTTATGTATGCTATTATATTAATTCTAGAATTTATTATTACTATTTTCAAAAATACTATTTGACTCTTTCTCCTTATTAGAAATAATAATAATAATAATAAAATAATAATAATAATAATAATAATAATAATAAAAATAAAAATAATAATAATAATAAAAGCCTAATGTGTTTTAGGTTATGTATTTTCAAATATGATATATTTGACTTATTTATACATATATCCCTGAACATTTCAAATTTGACAATTTAGTTTTAAAAATTTTTTTCATAGCAAACGGCCCCTGAATTTATAATTTTTTGTAATCTAATCCTTTTTGCTCTAATTCGTAAAAATTGAACGGTTTTTTTTTTTTTTTTTTTTTTACACATAACTTGCACAATATAGTCCAAGAAGTGCATTTTTAATCATTTTTACTTAACTTCAATGTAATTTTCTTTGAAAATTTGAACCTTAATTCAATTATTCTTAAACTTAAACCTAAATTTTAAATGAAATTTTGTATTGAAATTAAACAAAAACAATCAACATTGTCATTTTTGAGTTACAATGTGTAAGTATTGTGTTAAAAAATTGTCTTAATTTTAATGAATTAAGTAAAAAGGATTGAATTGTCAAAAAATAGAAGTTTAAGAGGTTGATTATCAAAAAAAATTATGGACTAAATTATCAAATTCAAAAAATACTAAAGGACGCTCATGCAAATAAGTCTATAGGTCTGTTTGGTAAATGAGTTTGAGTTAAGTTTTTAAATTGAAATAGTAAATTTTGTTAATTTTTAAGAAAAAAATAAAAATTTTTAAAGAAAAAGATAAAATTTTTAAGAAAAAAAATAAAACTTAAATTTAAAAAATAAAATTTGAGTTTGATTTTTAAACCAATCTCTGTATATGGATTAGATTCAACACTCGTAACGTCTACTAATGCGAACACCCTACATGTAACTCGCCTATCTCTTTTTGCATGGAGATCAGTGTTTCACAAACTTCTATGGAAGCGCTGCCGCTCTTTTTACCTGAACAACCAAACAAAAGTTAATTAACTACTGCTAATTTCATTCTGTAAATGTACTATAATTTTATTCTCTTGTCATTCACAAAAAAAAAATATATATATATATATATATATATTTTCTTTTTCACTTTTGCTTTCTTATTAAAGTACTTTGACTTTCCTAGGGAACGTGTCCTAAACATAGACAGTAATGTCAAAGAATACTCGGGGGCTAATCATTGCGATAAAGATTAACACAATTTTACCTTTGAAAAATAAAAAGCATAAAACGAAACTTTTCAACGTGCTTTAAATGGTTAGCTCACATGGCTATCATACCTTAAAAAAAAAAAAAAGAGCTATTATTTTTGTTTTTCCTTTTTTTTTTAATGTTTTCTAAAGTTGGACGGGTTTTTTTTAATAAGTGAAGAAATTATAAAATAAAAGAAAAATGCCTCACAAAACCCAAATTAAAATATTACAGAAGAAAAAATTACAAAATTGAAAAAAAAAAAAAACCTAAACGCAATAAAACAAAATTAACAGCCAAGAAGCAATGAAGAGAAAAACCTATTCATATAAAAAAAAATGAAGGACAAAAACCTTAAGGCTTTTTTTTTTTTTTTTTTCTATTAAAATCCTTCCCACCATGAATTCTAAACTTATAAGAAATTTTTTTTTCCTTCTTTGACTCTTTGTTAATTTTTTCCACAAAATAAATAGATTTTTCCCATTTTTCCCAAGAATCCGAAGCAATTTTCATCTCTTTCAAAGCAATTATATGATTGTTGGAGTCCTAAAAATATGCTCCTTATCAGAAGATGTAGGGGGAGCAGTACAATGAGTTGTGCAACCACTGGTGGAGGATGATCGACTGGAGATACTATCATTATATTTTGTGACAGCGAAGGTGTGGTTCATCCTCTGAGAAACAGTAGATACGAATCAAATAGATAGCCGAAATTGCTGGTGAACGATAAAAATGGTGGAGTGGTATGATGACTAGTGGCTACATGCAGAGGCGGAGGGAGGGGGTGCGAGTGGGGACTGTATCCCCCATTCAAATTTTTTGTTCTTTTAACTTTACTTAAAAAATTTCTAATTTTTACAATTTTCCCATATTAAAAATAAAATATTCTCATATAGTTCCTATTTTATCCCTATTAAAAATAAAAAATTCTCACATAGCTCTCATTAACATTAATTCTGATTAAAAAAAAGTTTATACTTTTACTATTTTATCCCCACTAAAATTAAAAATCATTACATAAACTCATTAAAATAAAAAATTTTCACATAATCTCTACTAAAATTTATCTATCTTAAAAAAAAAATTAGCGTACGTCCCATTGAAAAAATTCTGGACTACGCACCTGGCTACATATTGCATGTAGTTGGCGTATACGTGAGGATATAAACACTGCTCCTTGTAGTGAAGTGTAAAATTATGATCACTAGACTGTATTTACAGCTAAAAATATATATATGCTAAGAAAAAACAAAGGCATACTACAAATTAAAAGCCATTTTGAAATGACAGAAATAAATATCCGTTTCTGCAAGACATTTTGTATTATTTAAAAGTTCGAATGTAATTCAATTTATAGGCCTATTGACAGAGATCGTTCATGTTTCATGGATATTTGAATCATAATCATTTTCGAACCACAAAGATCAACGTCCTATTATGATTTAAAAAAGTTTACAAGTCACCTACCTTGTAGTTACTTACTGTTCGGGTGGTTATCCTTGTCTCTATATATATTAAGATTAGATTTCATACCTCATCTCACTATAATGTGTCTCCAGACATGTCATCGTAAGAATGAGATGACTCATAACGAATAACCCATAAACCCAAGAACGACTCTGGTCAATAATAGAACGATTGATGAGTCACCAGAGGTCAAACAAGAAAAGTTGATTCCATGATCAACAAAAGGGAAACCAATTCAAGTATATCAGGCAAGAAAATCAACAAGTAAGCATGATCCTATTAGAAAAGAAAGTTTCCCGATATTAACCAGTCATTCCGAATTGGGAAGTAAACTAATACAAAAGAGGTAAATTCCAATCAACATTGAAGGTATATTCCACAAGAATCAGGCAACCTAAGCCAGTCCATCAACTCCTATAACTAGAGGCTTACTTCACAAGCTTGGCTCCTCGGATCATTTCTTAAGAAGAGCTATGAAATTGGATGGCTTTTGAAGGGATAGAGTTGCCGGATCACTTGTTCATGTCTTCGTCTGCAATTCTTGGCCCTAAGTCCTGGGAGAGGAATCACCAGACTGTAGACAGAGGTTGAAGCAGTTGGCACTCCCAGAAGGATTTCAGATTGACCAACGGATACGCCTACCCCGTCAGCCATGACCACTGTCTGAGCATGTTAATGTATAGCAGGATTAGGCATTAGAGCTGCGATTGTCATAGTCACTTCTCTTATCGGAGCGATTGAGACTAGTCGTGCCGGAAATTGAACGTGGAGTACGAGCTGAATGAGTTATACTTGGCCAAACTTTCGTTTGCCAGCAATGGATTATGGTTCTGCTCGTGGTCCGCCTTCTTTCGGAGCTTCTCAATCCTCTCCCAGTTTAGGACTCCGTGTGTGTTCTCTTATCCACATATAACCCCTTATGAACTGAAGAGAGACTCTCTCACCGAACGGCACCTGATCGTAGTCCTCCCGACCAAACAACCACCTGCCCGTTCCATAGAACCACAGGTCCTTGTAGTTCTTGTTCGAGTCTGGACAACCAGCAATGAATGTACCCTAGTAACCCTAGAAGTAATATGACCCGGTCGAAGAAGAAGCTATTTTTAGTCGGTAGAGGTTCTGGAACACGCTAAACGACAGCTCGGACCAGAAATACTTCATCTAAAGGATAAAATAACTTATCAATATTTGATAAGCATTAGCATTTAGCTGTATGAGAGCAACATTGAGTCTTTGGAGCACCCCCTTAGACAAGGGTAGAATAGCAAGTGGAGGCTGGATCGAAAGAACTCGCCGATAATGTGACGTGACAAGGGGAGGATGAGAAGGCATATCATTTGACCAAGTATGACCAAATCTAAATATCTAGGATGAAATTCAACACTCAATGACTCCAAGTACTCAGCGATAACCACTATTGTAAAATAGTCCACTGCGTACACAAGACGGCCTCTAGCCCAGTCGACTATCTCCATATCCGCCAACCGGTAAACTAGAATACCATTGATTCGGACAAGGCGATTATGACCATGCTGGTGAGCCTAGATGGGTTCACCCACGAGGGTCACACTCCTCAAGCTCTCATACTCTTTTTCTGAATCTTCCCCTCAACCAGATGTGCTCGGCTGCCTGGCCATTCTTGCCGCAGCTGCGTCCTCTTCCCCTATTAGGTCCAAACTTGGGAACATGTACACACCCTTGGTTGCTCAGTGACACGTACACCAGCCAGCTTGTCCAGGAAAGAGCTATATGGACGAGTTGTCAAACAAATTGCAGTATCTGTCTCAGCCATGGGTGCCTTCTTGCATGTACCTAATCAGCATTGCTTTTCTTCTAGGGGTAGGAATGTCGGAGATGCCCGACAGGTTGTCCAGATTTTCCCAGCTTGCTCAACTAGATCGGTAGTATCATCGCTGGAGTTGGAAGAGTCGATGCTCCCCGAGGATCCTTTATGTCGACTCTTCGGAGAAGTAGGCATTCTCGGAGTCACTGACATGCACTCATTTTTTTGTAAGTAATAACATAATGGAGAATAAAGGATTATCTTCTCGAAACTTCTTGCACGCTTCAAGCAGAGTTTGCAATCGATAAACTTGTTGGTAATTCTTGGCAATTCTCGGTAGGATGCACTAAATGTGAAGGCAAGGGTGAAAAATAGAAGGCCCCAACCCTCTATTTATAGGGGGACTTAGGCGGTAAAACAGAGGTGCGGTTGTTAATCTGAATTTCCACTAACCAAGAAATGACATGTGGCACTAGTCTGATATATGTCAGAAGTTTTTGAAAAACATGCATCTGAGCATACCTGACCGAAATGTGATGACCAGCCCTGACTAGACCTACCTTGGTTAGCTTCGACTAGTATACCGAGAAGACATGCTATTCGCCCAGATAATATTGACCACACGACTACTAACACCCCTGGCTTGATTAGATCGGGAGTGCTTATGAGGCTAATGTTGATGGTGTAATTTCTATGACATTGGAAACCACTTTCTCACTAGTGAACGAGGTGCACGAGAACAAATAGATTCATTTTCTTGCTCAGTGGAGAAGATTCGATCACCCAAAAGATCCAACCAGACTAGGAAATTTGGGTAGTTGAAGGCCTTTCTCAGGTCACTGGGTTGGTTTACCACCACTTCTACTTGGGTGTTGATCATCGAATTAATTGTCATTTAGGGATCTTGAGCAGACCACCGTCGGGACCTAGGGTACTGGCCCAGGAAACATTTCCTGGACCATAACCGAGCCCCTTTTGGGGTGGTCAGCCGGTACTGCCCCTACCACATCATCCTTACCAGTTGACAACAGAACTATGGCATGTCATGCCACACTCACTACCTATACTACCTGACACCTAACACCTGAAATCTATCGCTGTACCTTATTCCTGCCATTGTGCTAGCTTTCACTACATAACCGAACTGACACAGTACTTGTTACATGCGCCAATACTAATATTTGTACTTGTGTCCTCCCATCACCTATCTAAAAGGGCATGTGGCACTCGTTTAATGGAGGTCCAATATCTATATACCCAGAGCATGTCTTCTCTCCGAGACCACTCGGAATACGATCCACCAGGGTCACCCGAGCATCCGAATCCACGGGAAACGTCTATAAATAGAAGAGTGCATCATTCACTTAGGTATGAATTATTTTTCTTTGTCAAAACTCTGTTGTTCATCAGTGCCACTTACTGACTTAAGCATTGAGTGCCCCTTAGCAGACACCTACTGATGTCCTCCTTACTCCAAGATACTTCTCTTTTGTAGGTGATCAGGCAGAGAATGACGGCACATAACTGACCATGTCAAGTGATCGCATCGGGTGTTATACCAAAGGTTTTTAACATCAACATAACTGTCACAATTCATTTCAAAAGTAACCTAATTCTAATATGATTCAATGATTTAAAATCATAGCCTATCGATAGGTTTTATGCACTTAAAATTCTTCTACATTTTTATTTATTCAATAGGAGAAGTAAACATTAATTTAGAGAATTTACCTTAAATTAGAAAATGCAATACTTAAATTTTGCTTAGAACAAATAAAAGTGGGATATATATATATATATTCCCTTTCTAAAAGAGATTAATAAAGTGCGCAATCAATTTTTAATATTTCAACCAAAAAATTCACTATATTTAATGAACCTTCGTATGTAGATATGTGCACATGTTAGGTTAAATATCAATTATATGTAATTACATATATGATTTAACTATAATAATATATCTGATTTCACTTAATTAAAGAGCTGATCATTTCTTCAAGATTTTAAATTAAAAAAAAAATTATACATACATACGTGGAGATACATATCTGCATAAGCATCTTCCTGTCAATTTCACAGATAACTTTTTGTCAGTTTCACACATTACACATGACAAAAATGAAAGTACATCTCTGATTCATGTATCTGTAACTTTCACTACAAAGATATTTTGAACCTCATGCTTTGACAATGTGCCCTGCCGATGCCTGTGGCCCCGATGCCACCATATAACATGACAAACAAATATCCCAACTCCCACGTGGTGGACCACCACTTGCTTATCTTATTTTTCCCGATCCTCCCTTACCAAAAAAAAAAAAAAAAAAAATGAAGCAGAGAGAGAGACCAAACAATCTTCTTTTTGAGAAACAAGGTTAAAAAAAAAAAAAAAAACACCTTAGGCTCGTTTGGTGAAACAGTTTGAGTTAAAATTTTTAAGTTTAAGTTGTTGACTTTTTAAAAATAGTTATAATTTTCATTGACTTTTAGAAAAGATAAAAACTAATATGAAAAATTTGAGTTTAAACTCATTCACCAAACAAGGCATTATACTTTGGATTTCCTTTTCAATATTTTTATGGAACACTTTTGTACATCATTTTGGGAAAAGTGAAATCCGAATTTAGAAAGTTACTTAGCCTCCGTTTGCTTCAACTACTTCCTGACATTTCAATTTTTTTTTCATTTCTAATTTACTTTGAAATTGTATAAAATGTTGTAAAATATTGTCATTTTGAAATCCTACATATTATTAATGGGAGAGGCTGTGATAGAGCCTCTCCTAGAACCCTATGGTATAACTTTTTTTTAACCGTTATATTTTAATCAACGGTTGATATATTATAGGTATACCATTGTTATCATAGACCTTACCTCATATAAACTTTCCCATCCCAAATCTTCTCCACCGCCAGCGACCCACCCCGACGCCGGCGACCCACTTCCGGCACATTTTCCGACCGCAGGCGACCCTTTCTCTCTCTTCTCTCTTCCCCCGGCCCCGATCACCCCAGCCCCGGCGACCCACCTTCGGCCCCAACTCCGGCCACCGATAACCCCCCCGTTCTCTCTCTTCCCCTTCTCTCTTCCCCACCCCGCCCCCCAGCCCCGGCACCCTAGCCCAGTCCCCCCTCCTCGTCGGCCCTGGGCCCCTAGCCAGCTTGGCGCCCCTGGCCCCCCCGGTTCCCCCATCGAAATCGCGAAATCATGATTTGATAGGGGAGCCCGGGGGGGGCCAGGGGGCATCGGGCTGGCTGGGGGCCCGTAGGCCGACGGGGAAGGGGGGACTGGGTTGGGGTGCCGGGACTGGGGGTGGCCGGGGTGGGGAAGAGAGAAAGAGGGGAAGAGAGAGAAAGGGGGGGTCGCCGGCGGCCGGAGTTGGGGCCGAAGGTAGGTCACTGGGCTGGGGTGGTTGGGGCCGGGGTGGGGAAGAGAGAGAGAGGGGAAGAGAGAAGAGAAGAGAGAGAAAGGGGTGCTGGCGGTAGGAAAAAGTGCCGGAAGTGGGTCGCCGGCGTCGGGTGGGTGGTTGCATTGGTCGCCGGCGGTGATAGGTCGCCGACGGCGGAGAAGATTTGGGGTGGGAAAGTTTATATGAGGTAAGGTCTATTATAACAATGATATATCAACTGTTCGATTAAAATCTAACGGTTAAAAAAAAAACTCTACTGATAGGGTATCTGGGAGAGGCTCTACCACAGCCTCTCCCATTATTAATAGATTTAATTATTTTAACTGTTAGATTAATTATTTAACATTTTGATACATAAATGAGATCAGTACTATAGTATGCTCTGTAAATTTTTATTATGAATACTCATGTATCATAATATTCAGTTCTATAGTATATTCTATAAATTTTTATTATGAATATTCAATGTATCATAATATTTTTTAACGGAAAAATTAGACTTCGAATTTCCCTTTCAATATTTTTGCAGAAAACTTTCCCCCTAATAGTTTTAATATGCTCATTTATCAAAATAGGTAGAAAAAGCAAAAGAGTCTCTTTCCATTATTCTTCTCACTTTTGAAAAGGGTCAACATCTCGTTCCCAAACATATATTTTGTATACAATTCTTTTGGAGTCATTTTTAATTCTTCTTCAAATATACTGTTCCCAGCATCATTTTTTCTCGTTTTATAAGTTTCCAAACTCTTTTTTGTTTTCAAAAAAGAAAAACTTTGTAACGCATCCAAATGTCATCTCACTCTTAAAATGAAATGATTTTCTTATTTCAAACAAGAAAATTTTTCATTTTGAAAATGAGTGTGCAATTCAAACAGGCTCTTTGTATCTTTTAGGGAAAAGTGGAATCAAAATTCACAAAGTTATTTAGCATCTATTTGTTTCAACCATTTTCTAATATTTCAAAATATTTTTTCATTGTATTAGAAATTATGTGAACTGTTGCAAAACGTTGCCATTTTGAAATCTTGCATATTACTAATTGGTATGATGATTGTTTTAACTTTTAGATTAATTTTTTAACATATTTCGATATATAAATAGGACCAGTTCTATTGCACACTCAAATATCATACATTTGAAAAATGGACTCAACGGCTAAAACAATAGTATATACTGCTATGGTAAAAGTACAATAGTTTCTACCGTAAGGGAGAACTTATAGTATAAAGTGTATTTTTGCCATATTTACAAGTAGTATTATTTTAACTAGTGGATTAACTTTTTAATGGTTTGATCTAATGACTGCCTCAGTCATGTGTCATGTACTATAAATTTATCAAAATCTGCTCTACAAATCAGACTATTAAAAACTTAATCTAACGAGTAAAATAACAATATCTATCGATAAAGTAAAAATATAATTTTTACTATAAATTTTTTTCTTCAGATTTTTTTCCTTTCTTGTACATAAGTGTGTATTGGATATTCAGTACATCACAATCAAGTATGGACTAAGCTTGCATTTGGCAAAACAGTTTGAGTTAAGATTTTTAAGTTGAGTTGAAGATTAGTTAAATTGAGAGTTTGAGTTGTGCATTTAGTAAAAAGTTTGAGTTAAAAAGTTTAACTTGAGTTCAGTGTTTGGAAGTAAAAAGTTTGAGTTGAAAAGTTTAATTTGAGTGGAGTGTTTGGATATAAAAAGTTTGAGTTAAAAAGTTTAATTTTATAATTATGTGTGTTTGTACCTTGGGCTCTAAGTAAAAATTTTTATATCATTTTTTGTCTTTTTTTATATGTTTTAAAAAATTATAACTAGTTTTTGAAAAGTTAACCAATCCCAAGTTAAAAATTTAATCTCCAACTAACTTACCAAATGGAAGCTAACAATCCGATGTACTGTTATGGAAAAATGGGAAGAACAATGTGAACTAAAATGAAATTTGAACATCACCAGAATACCTCAAAATTTTTACAATATTTTTTACATCGCCATAACATACAACGAGAATAATGTCAATTGCTAACTAGTTTTATAAATATAATACATGCCTTAATTTCAAGTGGATTTATACCATAGAAATCGTTGATATCTGTCCCACATTTCATCGGCCAAAACTTCTCTCTGATTCATTGTGCCTTGTGTCGATGTATCTTGCTGGCTTCCAATACTTGGACCTGTATCATCGGCCCCGTTGGTTAACTCGACATCCGTGTTAACATCAACATCTCCAATTACAGGCACACCATCTGTCATATACTCTTCCAGAATATGATCCTTAACCTGTACCATCCTAATGAAATTATGAACGATCGCACAAACTACTGGAATCATGACTTGTTTTTCCATGGGATAGTTGTTGATGCCTTTTAGTATTTTAAATCTGGTCTTCCATACACTAAAAGTCCGCTCAATGTAATTCCGCAGAGATCAAATTAAATACTTCCCTTCGGGTGCTGAGTCCACCACGACATTTCCGATATTCGGGTAAATGATACATCTCCCATTGAAATAGACTAATGAAACAATCATTATTCGCATATCCTGAATCAGCCAATTTTCCTACAAATTAAACATCGCATTATCAACACCAATCCAATATTTTGTAATTATGGTTTTTTTATAAATAGTCCTATCATGTGACAGATGATCTTACCAGGTGACGGTATTGGGAAACTATGAAATGCTATAGCCTCTTCCAATATTCTAGTATCATGATAAGATCCCTTGTAGCCAGCCAACATATATGTAAATTTCATATCGAACAAACAGGCGACTAATACATTCTACGAATGTACACTTTTTTTATTAATCCAAGTTTCAGAATTTTCCTCATGTGGCACACATGGTATGTACGTTCCATCTATATCACCAATATAGTCCTGCATGAAGAAGTAAAATGTTGACTATGGCAACCAGCATTAATAACACGGGTTGGATAAAAAATTTTGGGATTGGAAATTTTTTTTATAATTCATAAATATGATTATACTATGCGAAGATATCGATAACGTACATCAAACCATGGTCTATATTTATAGGAATGCTCTGTAATGATAGGTTGAACCTCTGTGTAGTCAGACGGTCTGATGAGTTCATCTTTTAGAGCATAAATAGCCGTCAACACTTTAAAGAACTAATGTGAAGTTGTCTATCTAGAATGCTGGAACAAATACGATATGTATCTGTTCGTTGCGCCTTGTGCACAAATCGATAAAAAAAAATGAACAACTGCTCATTGACATTTATTTAACGTGTTGGCCTCAATAATTCCCTACTAGCTAATATATCACTTAATGCTCTGAATGTATATGATTTCATTATTATCAAATCTTGAATGATTTCTTCATGTCCATTTAATATCTCTTCCACCTGCTAACTACCAGTTAGGCTTGAATTATGCATTGACTGTGGAGCTCTTCGTCTGTTACGCCTACTAGCAGTCACGGCAATGACTGCTATTGCAAGCAAACCGTCATCGTTGCATTGGTCGTTTTCTGAGGTTTGGTCGTCCTCTTCATGTTCGGATGCGGAATCGGACTCGTTCATATTGAGAATAACGTGATTAGAGCTAACTTTGGTTGTTTACCTGTTATAGATCAAATTTTCCCAAAACAAGTTGAATTAGTCCCAATACCATTATAATTAATATTGATCCCCTATCGTTTCGAATTCGGTATATAATTATTTGACTATTCACAATCGGTACAAAACATAACGTAACTTAACAATGAAATGACTGATATAATGTAAAGTAAAATCACGTAACCGATAATTTAGTCAAATGTTTAAAAATAAACGAACTAAATAACGAGAATAAAAAATAATAATAAAAAAATAGTGTCAATGTTATGGCTAAATAAAAAGAATGTTAAAAAAAAACCAACAACATGAAACTCAATTGGCCGGTGGCAACTAGGAGTTGACAACGGAATCAATAATACACTTCCGATCGTCATCGGAATGCCGTAGAAGATGCACTGCAGCCGTGGATGAGCATTGAAATAGTGTCACATAATCGTCCACTGATTTTGTGGAATACCTATCTCGTTCATAATATTCATGCACATCAACAAGTGATCATGTCGGCTTGATTGGTCGCTTCTTGTGCCTGATTGCGATCGACTTCAGAAATAATTGACTATTTCTTGCATTGCCACGAAAATAATCTCCTCCATTACGTCTCTTTGTTTCCTCTTACCAGCACTTCCCTTAGATCAGGACGAACCTGCATCATTGGCCTCTCGTCTCATGTTGTCCTACCGCCCATCGTTGGTTGGAGTTATTTCCTCTTCTAAAACCCGATGTGCTCTAGAGTTGTCAATAGAAAAATCAAAGTCGACGGATGGAGTACTGCCACTTCCATCGTAACTGACCCAAACCCCGAGGCCCTAGCTGCATGATTTTTTTTGAAAATTTTGTAATACAAATCCTTGTTGCGAAGCCCCTCGTGATGGAGATGGTTGTACTCCTTGAAAACCTGTAAATAAAATATTATGAATATCTTCATGTACTAGTCGCGTTGTTAACCAATAAATCAGCATGGCATATATTAGACAATATAATTACTTAGATATAGCTCTACCATGCATCATCCGAGCAAACAACTCTATTGGTCACCGGATCATATCCTAGGCTGGTGTGTACTTGCAATACCTTCCAACCCCTATAAATTTTCTTCATCATCTCTGTTTTAATATAATGTGACTCCGTAAGCAGGTACTCTACTAAATTTGAGTTAAACTGAGTGGCCCATAGATCAAGAATTTGTAGGGTAGGATGCTTACCACCACTATAAGACAGAACTCATCTAGTTTTTCAAGGAATTTTTTTCCTTCTGTTATCCCAAAAGTACGTCTCACCTGATGTTTGTGAGGCATTTCCTTAATACACAAACTAAAATATGAAAAGATACTTTAAACGTCTAGGATAAAGAGGACAAGTTGGCTCAGTATAAATTGATTGACATATTTCATCTGAAGCATGTCAATGACCCGATACAATGTCAGCTATCATGGCATAAAAACCGGTACTTGACAATATATATAGGACTATTGATGCACCAGTCAGATAAAATTACAATATATGATAATGAGCTTTTTACATTATAGCCAAACGGATAGGAAAAGTGCACACAAACACCAACAAAGTCATAAAAAAATGGTCTGAAACCTGAAAACAAAAGCCAATACCGGTTGAACAATGTCAAGTAGCACTAAAAAGCACACAAACACATGATTTAGGTCTTAAATAAACCAAAATTGACCTAAAAATGGTTTAACCCTGTCAAGTATACATAAATGGAGACAAAGAATTGATTTAGGTCATGAATCGCTAAAAATTGACCAAACCGGGTTAACAATGTCAAGTAGCACCAAAAAGAACACAAACACATGATTTAGGTCCTAAATGAACCAAAATTAACCCTAAAATGGTTTAACCCTGTCACATACACACAAATGGAGACAAAGAACTGGATTAGGTCATGAATCACCAAAAATTGACTTAAAACCAGGTTAATATTGTCATGTAGCACCAAAAAACACACAAACATATGATTTAGATCCTAAATGAACCAAAATTTCAATGATTTAACCCTGTCAAGTATACACACATGGACATAAAGAACTAATTTAGGTCATGAATCACCAAAAATTGACCCAAAACCGGATTAACACTGTCAAGTAGCCCTAAAAACCACACAAACACATGACTTAGGTACTAAATGAACCAAAATTGACCCTAAATGGTTTAACCCTGGCAAGGATATACAAATGTACACAAAGAACTGATTTAGGTCATAAATCACAAAAAATTGACCAAAAACCAAGTTAACACTGTCAAGTAGCACCAAAAACCACACAAACACATGAATTAGGTCCTAAATGAATCAAAATTGACCCTAAAATGATTTAACCATGCCAAGTACACATAAATGGAAACAAAAAACTGATTTAGGTCATGAATCACAAAAAATTGACCCAAAACCGGGTTAACAATGTCAAGGAGCACCAAAAAGAATACAAACACATGATTTAGGTCCTAAATGAACCAAAATTGACCCTAAAATGGTTTAACCCTATCAAGTACACACAAATGGAGACAAAGAACTGGATTAAGTCATGAATCACCAAAAATTGACTCAAAACCGGGTTAACAATGTCAAGTAGCACCAAAAAGCACACAAACATATGATTTAGGTCCTAAATAAACCAAAATTGACCACAAAATGGTTTAATCTTGTCAAGTATATCCAAATGGACATAAAGAATTGATTTAGGTCATGAATAATCAAAAATTGACCCAAAAGAGGATTAACATTGGCAAGTAGCACCAAAAAGCACACAAGCACATGACTTAGGTTCTAAATAAACCAAAATTGACCCTAAAATGGTTTAACCCTGTCAAGGATACACAAATGAACACAAAGAACTGATTTAGGTCATGAATCACAAAAAATTGATCAAATACCAAGTTAACACTGTCAAGTAGCACCAAGAACCACACAAACACATGACTTAGGTCCTAAATGAACCAAATTGACCCTAAAATGGTTTAACCATGTCAAGTACACATAAATGGACACAGATAATTGATTTAGGTTATGAATCATAAAAAATTGACCCAAAACCGGGTTAACACTGTCAAGTAGCACCAAAAATCACACAACCACATGGTTTAGGTCCTAAATGAACCAAACTTTACCCTAAAATGGTTTCACCCTATCAAGTACACATAAATGGACATAAAGAACTGATTTAGGTCATGAATCACAAAAAATTGACCCAAAACTGGGTTAACAAATTGACCCAAAACCGGGTTAACACTATCAAGTAGCACCAAAAACCACACAAACACATGACTTAGGTCCTAAATGAACTAAAATTTACCCTAAAATGATTTAACCCTGTCAAGTATACATAAATGGACACAAAGAACTGATTTAGGTCATGAGTCACCAAAAATTGACCAAAAATCGGGTTCACACTGTCAAGTAGTACCAAAAAACACACAAACACATGATTTAGGTCCTAAATGAATCAAAATTTACCCTAAAATGGTTTAACCCTATCAAGTATACACAAATGGACATAAAGGCCTGATTTAGGTCATAAATAACCAAAAAATGCCGATTTCAGCATACTAAATCAACACAGAAATCCGGTATGGACATCCACAATAGAAATTAAACACCAAACAAATTCGGCTACATCATCCAAAATAAACAAAGCATTTATCACAAATCCGGTTTGACCAGTTTCCAGAGTTGGCAGAAAATCCAGAAAAATCCAGACTTCCAAAGACTCAAAACATATGAGAATGAATCTTGTAATTAAAAGGTGAAGAAGGCATACTACGGTTACCGAGTTCGAACCAAATGAGGAGTACACAGTGGATGACGGCGGATCAGGGCAGGAAGCAACGGCTTGGTGTGATGATTTCCGAACTTGGAAATAGTGGGTAATGACACTTTTTTTCGAGTTACTTCTTGGACCCCAGTCGGTGCCGTATTTGCCATCGGCGGTACTTAAGCCAAGAGTCTGTTGAACAGACCCGGTGGTGTCGTAATTTCCAAACCAGTTTTGAATTGAAGCCCAAATCAAAGAAACCCTAGAAGTGAAATTAGAGAGTTTGGGATTTAGATATGTTCAAGATTCTTGGCCTTGTCGATATAGATCAAGAGTCCGGAATCCACCCAAGGGAAGAGATGGAGACGTACATAAGGTTGAAGGAACAATCTTACATATGTGATCGTCTAGGGAAATGGCTACTCAAAACTGTAAGTTACAGGTAATCGAATATATTTAATGCCAAAACCCAGAACACGGACGATGGATGAAGATAGAGGATAAAAGACCCAAGCAGCACATAGGAGAGAGGAAGGACAGTCAACCAAGCAACAAGGAGGTAGCATGTGGCCAAGGAGGGACGGAGAATTGGGGCAGTGGATGCACAATGTTCGTCGAAACCAAGGACAATTTCACATGGGTTGGGTACACAGTAAACCAAGTTTGGAACTTGATTTACTGTGCAATGGTTTAGTGGAGAGTTGGAACCAAACTTGTTTGCCAAATGAGTTAAGTTGAGTTTGAACTCAAAAATTTGAGTTCAAACTAGTGAGCCAAATAAGGGCTAAGATAAGCTATGGATTTGTGTATTAAATGTAATTTAATGATATAAAAATGCAACATTTTCAACAATAAGGTATACCTTCGTAATAAAAGAAAAATATAGGTTGTAAAAAATAAATAATTCAAAAAATAAATAAAATATTGAAGGTGAAGGTGACGAGTAAAGGACTTTGGCAAGTCGAGTCCAGTGGCTGCTATCAGTGTCAATTAGGTGGTTTGCCCCTACCCCAAATGAGGGACTTGTTTGATACGAATATATCGGCTATACATGGTAGACGATACTATTTAAAGACAAAACACATTTGATTTGACAATTCTTGCTCGACTGAAGTGTGGTTGAAAATAGACAGTTACACACAAATAATAAATACTTTTTTTAAAATTTTTATTGGTGTGCTCTGTATTTCGTCTTCACTGTCACTTTGGTTTTCAAATTTTATTGTGTCATCGTTTTGTCCTTGAACATTCGGTTATAGAACAAAAGAAAATAGGGAGAAAGACCAAAATAACATATTGGGTTTTATAATTTTAACAATATAATGAGAGGTAAAATTTGCTATACAAAATAACATATTATCTTTAAACTCAAATAGTAAAAGTCCCTCACAAACAAAATCAACTTATAACCCCCTACAATCCTTGAGAACACCCAAACAACCCACCCAAAAATTCGAAATTCTAGCAGACCCAAACCCGAACCCAAAAATCCAAATCCGCCGGTCCCATCGTCATCGTCACCAGAGCAACACCGACAAAACCCTAAAATCCAAATCCGCAAGTCCCATCGTCGCCGCCGCCGGAGCAACACTGATTCTGTTTCAGGCGTCGCATTTCGTTCCAGTCACCCTTCTGTCTTAGTCGTGGCTTTCACGATCCCCGTCGCGCTTCGCTGTCGCGAAGGTTGTATTTGCAAAGAAAACCATGCGACGGCTGAAGTTTGGCAAGAGCTTGTGCCGGGCGAGAACCGAGATCTCATGGAGAGGAAAATCGCGACATCATCGGTGGTGGTGAGCCTGGGTTCCGATCGTCTGATTTGTTGGAGCTTCGATGGGCTGTCAGCGACGATGGCTGATTTCATGGATTGCGATTTTACGTAATGGAGATCGGATTGTGATTTCTCCTGCAGTGTCGCGACAACACCACGACTGGCTAGCAATGATGAGCAACCACCTCCCGGCGGCGACAACTTCATATCCAGCAATGGCATTTCTACAGATTTGGGTGGGATTTGCTTAGGTTTTCTTATTTTGAGGCTGAACTGTAATTTTTTGTAAATATTGATAATATATGGTAAATACATATAACACTTGGTAAATACATGTATTTACTACTATTTTCTTGTTGTTGGGATTTTTTTTTTTTTTTTGAAATGTTCTTGTTATTGGGATTGAACTATAACTTTTGTAAATACAGATAATTCTTGATAAATATATGTATTTACAAAATTTATATTTGTTAGTTTTTGTGTAAATATATATATATATATATATATTTATGGTAATTATGCTATTTTTTGTCTGACATTGAATACGTTTGTTTTTAGTAATACTTAGTAAATACATGTATTTACTATTTTCTTGTGGTTGGAATTGAACTATAACATTTGTAAATAGAGGTAATATGTGGTGGTAAATACAGATAATTCTTGATAAATACATGTATTTACTAAATTTATATTTGTTAGTTTCTGTGTAAATATATAAATTTATATTGTTTAATTACCAATAAATTTGATAATTACTTGATATATCCCATATTTACTCCATAAATTCATTAGCTGATTTATTTATAATTTTAGTTATTTTTATGTAAATCAGATATTTACAAATCAATTTTCAAAGTATAATGTACAATGTTTTTAAAATTTTTAGTATATCTAATAAATATATTATTTGTATAGTAAATCCAATTCTTTTTAAGTAAATATAAATATTTACATATGTTTACTAAGTAAAAGTATTGAATAAATCTAATATTTATTCAGTAAGATTTAGAAGATAAATCTCATATTTACTTATAAATCTTTAGACTATTTTGTAAATATCAATATTTACTAGTAAAATACTAAGATTTACTAATAAATAATTTATTAGGTATGAAATTTTACTAGTAAATATTAAGATTCACTAGTAAATATTTGATTTACTTGATAAATTTATAATTTTTAGAACAATTTAAATTAAAAGTAAATACTAAGATTTACTAATAAATATTTTGATTTACTTGATAAATTGATAATTTTTTAAAACAACTCTCAACACTTGATTTACTAATAAAAAGACCAAATTGTACTATTTTGAAATAGTGTAAAGTCCTTTTAGCCATTAAAAAAAAAAAAGAAAAAAGATTGAGGATCTAATCGCACCTTTATAAAAATAAAATTAAGAACCAAATGAATAATTTACTCATTTAAATAATTTATTCAAAGTCATCGTAAAGCCTCGTATACTAATATATCTTTGAAGTAAAAATCAAGCAATTTCTCAATTTTCAAAAAAAAAAAAAAAAGGCAATTTTGGTACAATCATTTTCCTTTGTTTCCAAATGATCATGTCTTATTGTCGAGTTATTATTTGATTTTGACAAATTTGCCCCTCATATTCCACGTGGGGATCACATGGTCAAGGCGTGTGATATTACTTTTAAATTCGAACAGAGTTATACGCTTCGTTTGACGAAATAGTTTGAGTTGGTTGACTTTTTAAAAATTAGTTATAATTTTTATGAATTTTTTAGAAAAAGATAAAAATTAAGATAAAAAAGTACAGTTTAATGATTACCTGATCACCAAATGGACTATAATATTCCATTTCGCTCGACAGAAAGGGACTTCTCCACACCCTATGCCCAAGACTGAACGGTGTGTATGCATGCCCTCGGTTTTGACTCGAGGAGCTTTAAAAATTTGGCACAAAGTGTTAACCCATCCCATTTTCTTCTTTATTTGATTATAAAAAAGGCGTGCGAAATAATATATATTATTTAAATAATATAAGAATCTAAAAAGAAAACTTGTGTAATGTATAATGGGGCAGAGGAGAGGGTGTGGCAGAAACCTTCTAAGGGTAATTATGGGTATTTATTAATTTTAAGTTAATTTAATCACACAGATGAGACATTGAGATATTGAGAGTGAATAATAACTATGATAAACATTGACTCATTGGATTACTCCCTTTTTAAAATCTCGTTCGACCACTCCACCAGAGGAAAAAGAAATCCATCTCCATAGCTCCCGGTCAGTAGCCATGGCGAGAGTTGAGGAAGGCATGGAGCCATGGAGCTCGGTGGTTTGGGGAAGGCCGACGGGAGGAGGTTTTCTGGCCGGAGGGAACCGGTAGCCATGGAGTTCGGGGTTTGAGTTTGGGATTGAGGAAGTGGGTTTGAGAGGTGGGCCGTTAGCCATGGATGATTTCAAGAAGGCCGGTGGGAGGAGGTTTTCTAGTCCGAGGGATTCGGTAGCCATGAAGCTCGGGGGTTTGGGTTTGAGGATGTGGCTTTGGGAGGTGGACTGGGAGCCATGAAGCTCGGGGATATGAGGAAGGCTGGCGGCTGCAGATTTTCTGGCCGGAGGGAGCTGTAACGGTGGTTTTGGGTTGGGGGAAGGCCGGCGGGAGGGAGTTGAGTAAGGTCGGAGGGAACATCTGCGGAACAGAAAAAGATAGATTAAAAAAATTAATCTGAAATTGAAAAAGAAAATAAGATTGTGTGTTTCATAGATTATTTCAATATTGGTGTCTTATTTCATCACCATACATTTCATCATAGGGTCATCTATTTAATACCGTTGGATTAAACTCTATCATAATTAATCTCAATGAGTTTCTACAACAGATTTCCCAGAATAATTGATATATTTTTTTCTTTTTTTCCGAGAGAGAGAGAGAGAGAGAGAGGGAGGGGTAAAGATCCTTTTGAACATTATGAAAAGCACCTGTTTTATGAGTTTTCACAGAATGATGTATAATGTTGTAGATGATGTTGAAGTTTATAGGAACAAGTAAATGAAACGTTGTTCTTTCCTTGTGCACCCAAAAAAAAATTAATTAAATGAAACGTTGTTCATCAAAATAAAATAAAACGTCGTAAACTAGAAACAAAGACAATAGAGAGAGAGAGAGAGAGACATGTGGAAGTTGAATGTAATCTTTAGTAAATTTAATTTAACCACAATGGTTAGGTCCACATAATTAAGACCTAGCAGATGTGGAAGTTGAATGTAATCTTTAGTAAATTTAATTTAGAACATTCCAAATTTGATAGGGTTAAAAATGTAGAAATTACTTATTTGTTATCTGGAACTTCTATTTTGGACTCAAATAAATATTATTATTGCTCCGTTTAACATTTGAGTTCATCTTAAATTAAACTGTATTTTTTCATCTCAATTTTTAAGTCAACAAAATTTATAACTAGTTTTTGAAAATTCAACCAACTCCAACTTAAAAATTACATCTCCAACCAACTTACCAAACGAAGGCTAAAAACTTATTTTTTGTCAAAGATTCTAAGCTTTGAAACTTTTAAAATAAAGTTTTTGTTTCAAAATAAGTTGAAATGGACAATGTTATAATAATGATTAAAAGAAAAGAAGAATACATCAATCAATGAATCAATCAAATATTTAATTTTAACATGGATTAGTCCATCACCAATGTATATTTTGTTACAAAATTTATTATTAAAAAAGTGCAAATAGCATAGTTGATATTTGTATTCTAATATATGATAGTTATTTTTTAATACTATATCTTATTTTATCATCATCATTAAATTCAAGAATCATAAAGTAAAATTTTAATATTTACATAGAGTAAAGTTTTGGTATAAAAATATCTAAAAACTGACAAAACTATAATAATCAGTTGAAAAAGTTGAGATAACAGTTATTAGAAATCAAATATCAAATTTAATATTGTTTATATATAATGAAAAATTTATCACCAAATTTAGCATATGAAAATTTAACATCCAAAATAGTACTTCATTATATAATACTTTTTTTTTAATGCACATGTAAAAATTTATCATTCGCACGTCAACTTAACACTCCTTTAGAGATGGAATCGTTGACGATTTGCTCAAAGAAGTATTCTGTACCGTACCTACTAATGATGATAATCTATTCTACCAAAGGAAGAGAAAAGACAATACAAACGTATGCTTGACTTATAATTCCATGTATCAGAAATAATACTTTAGAATTTTACTGATAATTTTTCTCTCTCCTCTCTCTCTCTCTCTCCCTCTATAGAGTTTCATTAACTCTTGATTTAGATATTCTAGTAATACCTACACACATCGTGTGCATCCCACACACCAAATATTAGTTAGACTTCCTAACACGATCATTGAACCGTTGCTTAATTGGAGATCCGACCCGGCACAAATAAAAATAAACGTGTTTATCATGATTTTTACACAGTTATTTGATATCGCATTAAAACTGGTCAGGTGCCAAAAGAAATTATTAGAAAGGTGACATCAGAATTCTTTTTTCTTCCCCTGAGTAAATCAGAAATTTTAAGTCAATGACCAAAAATCTAGAGTATAAGTCACTTGTGTCAATGGGACTAAATATAAGCATACCTACTTGCTTATTAAATTACTTTGTCAAAAATTATAATGTCCTAATAATAGGGAGAATAGGTTTCTTACGAATTTTTGGAAGTCCGGTTGGGAGTTCTGTCCCGATTTTTTAATCTAATTAAAAAGGGTTCATTAAAGGTTTTTTTTTTTTTTTTAAGTTTAATCAAGGAGTTTCTAGGGTTTTTTTTTTGTTTTTTTTTTTTTTCGTAAGAAAATTTCAACTAGTTAATATCAAATGCCTGAAACATGTTGGACCTCCATATTGCCCAGATCAGATAAGTTGCCCAGATGGAAAAAGGATATAACTGCAAAATTAATTAAGTTCTTTTTTTTTTTTTTGGTAAAAATTAATTAAGTTTGAACTTTAATAAGAATATGGTCCACAATTTTGTGCACTTCATCTTTTTATCAAATTTAGTGGTCATTATTATCCTAACCGTTCCATCAGTTACTCTTTATCAGACATAATTATATAAGACGTGAATAATTAAAGATAGCGATAAAAAGTAAATGGCTATGGTCTCTGCGAAGTAAAATCATGAAATTTGGCGCCTCTTGTTTCTCCATCATTCAAGACCGTCAATCCAGTTAGCTCTAGTCCATCGACTGTGATTGCTGATCTTGCATGCCGATTTGATCTCCACCGTCCGTTTGTGTATTGGACTTGTTATGAGCTCTTTTTTAACCTCCCATTTTAAATCTATTTTCAAAATCTTTTTTGGTGTAAGATTTTATCACAAAAATTTAAATTTGCTGTTTGAATTTTGATTTTGCACATGTGTTAAAGATGATTTTCTTCGCTACGGATCCCAGACAATAAAATTCTAGAATTTGCTTTAAAAAATAATTCTCAAATGAAATTCTTTATTCCTCAAAAGGTGACAAGTACAGTTTTATGTTTTCTCTCTCTAAGAATTTATAGAGTTTCTCACTCTAAAATATCTCTTAGAATTCCTAGAAAAGAAAAGTCCCCAAATCTAAGAATTTAACCCTATTTATAGGTTTTGTATATTCTTTATCATAATACTAGCTCAACTTTACCCAAATCATCGTGTAATCTCGGATTTATATGACTGTTTTAAAAAACCATCGTATAATTAGGTTTTAAATTACGGTTTTTACAAAATCATTGTGTATTCTCCATCGTCTAATCCAACTTTTGTAGTAGTGATCTTATTTCTGTCTGACCCTATTTTTGTGTCTTTTCAATCTGACTCTCTGCAAAGTTTTATTTTTCTTCAAACATGATTTACTTATTGAAGTGACGTCGTTCAATTCTTCAAATACGACATTGTTTTATATAACTAAATATTTACTCTCCTACGATATGTGATACAAACGAGTTATATGTCAAAGCAAATAAAAATAATAATAATAAAGGCAAAGCATATGAGAATATAGGATGCTTTAATTCAATAGCCAATAGGACAATGTAAATAATTCAAACAAAAGGACAGAGTAGAACAAATTACAGATAGGTTTTAATGAAATATATGGTGATTCGTATAAGATCTCAAATTCTTTTTCTTTATTATTTGATGGCTTGATTTTTAACATAAATGGAGTTAGAATTTTATTTCAGTGAGGACATTATGAAAAAAAAAATTTATAAAATTTCTCATCATTGTTTCTTTTTTGTTTAGGTTCTAAAAATTTTTTTTCATAATATTTTAGGTAATCATTAGAAAATATTTTTTAAAAAATTATTTAATATCTAATTATAATAGTATTTGTAAGGTCTTTGACATAGGATTATTAAAACCTGTTGACAGGATATTTAACTAAAGTAAATAGTAATTGTATAACTAAAGTAAATAGTAATCTGTTAACATAGACAGATTAAATGTAGCAGTCAACACACCAAGTAAAAACCATAAAACATAAGTAAATAATAAGAGAACATCAAATATAATTATTTAATGTGGCCAAAAATCCAACTAGGGAAAAAACTGTTGGTGTCAAGCGCTAGCATAAGTGGGATTTCGTTAAACTTTGAATTGCAGTTACAAAGGAACATGGAATTATGAATCTTGACTCCACTGGACAAATTGAAATTACAACTAACTTACTCTACTACACTAATCCTACGGGATCACAAGCTTGACTCCACCACTCTTAGAACACACAAAGTCTCATCCTATATCACGGTCCAAAATCAGGTATAATGACGTAGAGTGGTTTAACTAAAATAATTTCACCATTAAAGAAATAAAATGGATAAGATGAATAATATTTTGAAATTCACCTACATTTTTGATAAATTCTAATTCTCTCTATTTTTGGTAAAATATAACATACTTTTGTGCTATGTTATAATTTGACCTAAAGTCTATCATTTTTAAATTATTAAGAACCGTCGAGTAACTTTTTAATCAAAATAGTAGGTATTCTGAAATACTAAATTTTTTATATGAAAATAAGTTTTGAAATTTAACCTCTGGTATTACCAAATAAACGAAAAGAAAAACTGGAAATAAAAGTACATGCTTTCAAACCCAGTCCAGAGAAAGAATTTAATTATACATGTCTTGAAAAAATAAATAACTAAAAATGAAAATACAAATAAATTACTACTGAATTGCAATGGCCTTGAAGTCAACCCGTTTACTCGATACTACTCCTAGCACATCCTAAGGGAGGTTAAAATAATTAAACATAGGATACAACGACTCATTTAAAATATTTAAACTTAGAAGGAGAGACATGGGTTATCATAAAAATTATAAAGCCAAATATTTAAATAAAATGCAGAATTAAAATACACTGAACGTATAATATACTCACAGTTCTAAGTTAGATTATAAACACCACCGCAGTATTATACCATCGAAGTGGATCGATCGGTTAAAGGGTATCATCTCGATTCCTAACAGGGCTCTATAGTAAAACTATCATTCACTGATATCTAACTGGGTAAAATTTAAATTTCCATTCAACACACTTGGGCAGGACACTAACTAAGTCTTAAAACATCTCACTTAAGTCTATTTAAATAATATATCCGCATAGATATCATTGTAACCAAACACACACACATACATATATATATATATATATACACTCCATTCAAATCATTTTTCATCAGACCATTTTATTTTCAAAAATGATTTTCAAAACGAGAAATTCATAGAATAATAATCTCCTCTCAATTTCCTCTTTTTAATTCGAATCCTACATTCTTCCTTTCCTTTCCTTTTTTTTTTTTTGTTGGTTTCCTATTGTAATGAAAGGATCCTGTCTCTCTTTTCTTTCAAATCTTCTCAAAACACTTAGTTTTCACTATGATTAGGAGGCGGTTGTGTGCTCCACAATGACAGCTCTCACAAACATACAACGGCGACCTGTATCACATGAACTGCTAAGACTATTTTTTATTTGTATATTTATTTTCGTCTTCACTCATCATTCATGGATGGCTACAATCAACTACAGTGGTAGCCCTTCTCCACTGTTAAATGCCTTGAAGTGCTCAACTCAGGAATTACCACCCATATCTAGATTAAGCTCTATGTCATCATTGTAGGTATGGCTTCTTTCAACCTGTCTTCCTCCTTTTTACAAGTAACACTATAAAATACATTATCTCAAGTGTACAATGACTGAGTTAATCAAAATTTTGCATGCACTAATTATTTTCACAGTTATAATAGCTTTTTAGTCTTCTTAACCTAAAGTTAAATACGTATGGAGGTCAAAATTTCAAGTAAGCAACAAGTGAGGGCAAAAAGCATAAACCCATCTATTTGAGGGGTTGTTTTCAAAATTGTCTTCTTTGATGTCAATTTGATATGTTTATCTTTTTTTCTCCTCACTTCATGCGTGTTTGGATTTTTGCCCCACATACCTATCTAATTGAAGGTTAAAAAAAAAAAAGCTAAAGCTATTATATCTTTAACAATAATTCACAACTTTTTGAAAAACCATCCTACAAATCACCCTAAAATATATGATTACCAAAGCCCCCATCTCCCTTTTGTAGTTAGTGGTCATTTCAAGCCGATCGCACAAGTAATAGACGCAATTATTATGACAAAATTACCTAACTAACTACCTTTTTCTATCTATTGATCAACATATATAACACAAATTCTCAACTTTTGACCAATATGACATAAATATTAGCTAATTATAGTTTAATTTTATGTCATATTGATCTAGTGTTAACTTTTTATATCATATTGGTGCAATAATATTTAAATTTTTGTCATTCATGTGCTTTCCCCAATGATTATTTACAATTATTTTAACCATCCTTTTTAAATATTCCTATATCTTTCTTTTTCATCTAACCTTCATGTTTGCAATTGGTTGTAGTTAGAGATGTTAAACGGCCCAGTCTAGCACATTTATTTTAAGCCCCTTAGTATTTTGTGTGATGCTCATAATAATTTTATAGTGTCAAGCTCGACTCATGACCCATATATAAACATGTCGTACTCTTAATGTGCTCGTGCCTTAATATGCCTAACAACAAAAATTTTAAAATAAATAAGAAAAGTAAGTTTAGAATACTATTAAAAAACATGATTTTTTATTTTTTAAAGAAAGCATTTTATATAAAAAAAAACTATAATATTAAAAATCTTATCAAGTAAAAACTCAAAAGAAATAAATCTTCATAATAAAATAAAAAACACCATAAGTCTTATATGAAAATTATTTAAAATATTATTAAAAAAGAGTAATATTGTTGTATCATTTTTGTGTCCCTTATCGTGTAATAACTCCTCACGGACAGTTATAGTTGACTTATCTTTTAAACATTCATCTCTTATAAAATTGCATAAAATAATAAGCTTGCAATAAAAATTTTGACTTATTAGAAAACTTTACTTAGACAATTTCAGAAAACTGTCCAAATTACAAAAAATTATCAAAATAACTTTCATAATTAATATAAATTTTTAAAATCATATCACGAAATAAAATTTAAAAAATTCATATTAATCATTCAATTAAAATAATAATAAATCAAATTCCCAAAACTTTATTTGAAATGAACAATATCCATCATATGATCGTTCATTCCGTTTTCCTATTACACATCATCCCGCTTCTACTCTAAGCTCCTCCAATGCTACATTTTACTCTTTTCTTTATTTGCTACATGAATTAACTTATATAAGTAAAATATTAGTAAGACACTTAAATCTCGCAAACATAAATAGCATTGTTTTTTGTCACCATTATAAATAAATATATTTGAAAAAATTTTAGCTTTCAAAATTATCATATATTGGACCTGACATTATACCGTCAAGCATGCTAGTCACGGAAGGAATGAGGTATCTAATCTCAAATCAACGGTGACAACAACAATATCATCATCATCATCAAAGGAGTACAATGTCATTTTAAAACATAAAAATACATATATATATATATATATATATATTCATCAGAACGTCATTATAAGATAAGTATTAAAAAAAATCATGACATCATCATCAACATCAAAATATATATTTCTCTATTTTTTAATTTATATTACAGGTGAGAGTGTACTTACATATATGTCTTACTTAATCTTTTTAAAATTTTCCGATGGTGATGCGTGATTGAGGTCTCTGGTGCTCATTTTTAAATTATTCATGCCAATAAATAATAAATATAATAAAATTAACAACAGAACAGAATAATTCATCAAACACATCCATCACATTAAAACAATACCAAAAAGGCTTATTTCATCATTTTATAATATCAAAATACAAAAATTGAATAATTACACAAAATTACAAAACTTTACAAAAACTGGCAACTAGATCTCTGTCTTTCTAAAATTTATAAAAATTTGTACAGGACTCCAAGTAGTACCTAATTTGTTAACTAATTCATAAAAATCCGTATTCAAAATTGGAAATTCCAGGCAAAGTCCAATCCGAAAATTTTTGTTTAAAAAATTAAAACATAAAATCATCTCCGCAATAATATAACTCATACACACACAAACTACAACCCTAAGGCATGTTTTTAATACATAAACTAATTAAATCATCATACCAATAAATCATGAATTAAGAAATTAAAAAAAAAATTATGTAGTTGACAAAAATCAACCATATAATCACTCATTCAATCATCATTTCATAGATATTTCTTATCATCTCCTCAAATTCACAAGACGAAACTCATCAAGAAAGTTGTTCAACCCCCCGAAGGATCCCAAACCGAAAAGAACAATAAGAATCATAATCAAACAATGAAACAAAATATACCAGGAAATCCTTTTGATTTTGGCTTGGATGAATTTGGAGATTTGAAGTATGAGAGAGTGTGTATGTGTGTATGAGTGAGCAAAAGAGTGAGAGTAGGCGAGAGAGGAGACTAAGGAAGTGAGAAAGAGATATTACAATTTTGTATCTCTTAAAAATTCTAAGTAATTTAATCCCGAAATCAATTTTGAAATTAATTTGGAATATATTTCCTCCTTTCTTCACGTTTTCTAATTAACATTCCTACTCTTTTTTCCCCTCTTTGCCTATTGCTATTTAATTATAGATTACATTTATTTAAATATACACATATAAGTAAATATATATCACTTAATATACTACACATATAGATATATATTACGCAATATATTTATATTTAAAATATTTATTTAATTAACCTATCACACACAAAATTATCAAATTTTCATTAAAAAAAATCATCAATTTGACATGAACTTTATTCTAACACATCAAGTCCTCGTCACGTCACCTTTGAAGAAAAAAAAAACTCAACATAATGTTAGAATTAATTATATGCTATCACATCAAATTACCTATGACAATTTTTAATGTTAAATTTTTAATATTATTGTTAGTTAGTATTTTAGACATTACATATCGTGCCCGAGTCTGTGCTCTATCATGACCTTAATGTGCCAGTGCCTTTAGTGTGTTTCGTGCCTAAGAATCGCATCAAGCATGGTTCACGTAATAACATTCTGGGTTACCCATAAAATAATCATATTATGTCGTGTCATACCCACTTTATAGCCTACCATACTCGTGCCATCCTACTAAGCCCAGTCCATTTTGACATTTCCAGTTGTAGTTTAGTAACATGACTTCGATTTCTTTTTCTTTTTTTTTTTTTCAAATGCATTCACTTAAGTTCTAAATATCAAATTAATTATATAAGAAGGGATCTAGTGATATAAAATTACAATTTGAGCTAACTGGAGTGAACAAGTATGATTTAAGCAATTTGGACTTGTGCTCTATACAAAGTTGCAACTCTTGAAAAGTTTCTACTTTAAGGTACCATAAAAGCAAGTTGGCTAATTAATATGAGATTTTATAAGGGTGACCTTCATGAGTTCAAACCAGTCAAGTCATTTTTTATTAAATCTTGGTGTGGATGCATAGTTTACAATGTGATTTAGTTGTAACTTTTAATTAAGCAAACATGTGCAAAGGGAGGGTTTTATTAATCCAATAGGGCGAATCTCAAGGCATTAAAAAAATCTCATATGTTGTCGTTCACATCTGAGTTCATTATTATTCTAATACTCATGTGAAGAATAATCTGAGTTCATTTTTTTATATCTTGTATTCTATTTTTATTCAGAAATGACTTCTTATATTTTGAACTTTTATACTTTTATACCATCATATTATTTTTAATATATAAATGTATACTTTTTAACGATTAACACTTAATTGTAATCCCAATTATACACAAAATAACCTTAAACATAAAACTTAAAATTTAGGTTATTTACCTTTTTATACCCCATATATTTTATTTTTATCCGAAAATGTACCCTATATTTAAAGTCATGCATTTTAGATGGTTTTATTATATTTAATGTATAAATCTATACCTTTTATTAGTCAAAACTTCATTTTGATATAAGAAAATATCCAAAATACCCTTAAAAAGAAAATTTTTAAAAATAACAAAATCTTTAATTTTCAAAACAAAAAAGTCATACTTCTGACCCCTAACTCATCACCACCCACCCCCTTCCCAACTGCCACCAAAAATAATTTTTAATTTATAGTGTTTTTTGATTTTTTTTTTTTTAGTCAAAATTAAGTGTTGATTGAAAAAAATACGTATTTATATAATCAATATAATATAATAATATAAAAACTTAACAATTCAAAATACACTGTATAATTTCTGAATAAAAGAAAAATGCATGTTATAAAAAGATAAATAATATTTAATTTTAATTTTTTTTAAGGGTATTTTGGATAGTTTTAAGGTCAAAATTAAGTTTTGACCGATAAATGATATAAATTTGTTTGTTAAAGTAATTTGATGATATAAAATGTAAAATTTGAAGACACTTTATTTACTTTTTGAATAGAAACAAAATACAAAGTTTAAAAACATAAAGGACAAATTTCTTCTTTGCTCTGTGAACTTTGATGCACTTGTAACTTTACTCCATGAACTTTGAAACCTAATAGAAAATCTTCTGACTTATGAAATATTATCATCTTTGCTCTTTTTGTCAGTGAAATGGATGAAATTACTGACATGGTAATAACAAATACTTAATTTAATACTGATAAACTTTATTTTAACCCTCTAAACTTTAATGTTCTTGTAACTTTGCCCTTCGAACTTTGGAAACCGGTGTCTATAACCCTTAACTATAAACAATTCGCAAGAATACCCCTTAAATTTAAACAATTCACAAAAATGTTTCTTGTTTCATATTTTGGCTGTATAAGACTACAAAAAAAAAAAAAAAAAAAAAAAAAAACAATGGATATTTTTGCTAACGTTTTAAATTTCGATAGCCACTCTTGCTAAATATTTATATTTGGAGGGCCATAAACACCAATTTACAAAAAAAGAAAATGTATTAGGCGATATGAACGAAGTTGATCCTTTGAGAAAATAATTACTCGGGACTGGCCATATGTTTTACATGTAAAGTATTTAAAATAAAAGTCGCAAAAAGACACTATTTAGATTTGCCCGTGGGCCATAAAACTAGGCACACCATGTTGATCATGTAGGCTTGGGATGGGCCACGGGTAAAAGAGGCGACCATAGGCCGTTCTCATTTGACTCGGCCTATAATTATAATTACATTTATCCATTACAGCTGACTTCTTTATTTTCATTCTTAATATTGTATTAAAAAGATTATACCCGAACGAGTCTCTAATCCTTTCTGAAGCTTCTGCTCTCAATATCAGAGTCGATTCTTGATTATGATATGGACATAAATTTTATGATCTAAAATTTTCTCCTATATATTTAATTGATATTTAAAAAGACCTTAGGGTTTCTATGTCGATATTAATATGCATGGTCAAATCATTGTGAGATTTGGTTTTTAATGTCTTGAGATTGCCCTGCTGGATTGCTTGCGGCTATTCCTAGGATCAATTCACGAAAAACTTAAAAAAGGACCAAAAGTAACTTAGAATCTTCTAGTATTGTGATTTAAAACAACAACGCAACCAATATGGCTTAGCACGTATTTGTTTTTAACGATTTTTAAAGTGGAAAAAAAAAAAAAAAACCCCCTTTGCACATGCTCAATTAATTAAAAGTAAATCACCTTGTAAACCGATGCAACCATGCCTATATTTTAAAAAATGACTTGAGTAGTTTGAACTCATTAAGATCACCCCTATTAAATCTCCTATTTAATAGCCAACTTGCTATTATTAATGTACCTTAAATAAGAAAATTTCGTAAAGGCAAGGAACAAGTCCAACATGCTTAAAGCATGCTTAGTTCATTCGAATTACAAATTGAAAATATTGCAGGTCGTTTGACAGGATTTTAACTCAAAAATTATGACTTTTTAATTTGGAAACCATGTTTTTAAAAGAACCTTTGAAGTCAAAATAATTTTAAGTCTTTACATGTATATAGATACTAATGAGAGAGAAACAATTGGCATCAAAGAAAATAATAACATTCTGACACCACCAAACAGTCTTATCCTACACCAGGTTCCCAACTCGATTTATTAAAAAAAAATAATAAAAGAAATAAAATCAACAATACAAATGAAAGTAGCAGCCCCTATGGGCAGCAAATCCAATAGAAAAACCAAAACCACCCATCTTAGGGACTATATAGACATGCCAGGAGTATAGCAGAAAACGAAAGTTAGAAGGGATAGTCGAAACTATAACTTTGAAATCAACTTTTAAGATATATAGACTTTATTAAAAATCTTGTTAAGAAAACCAATTTGAAAAACCCAGCTAGAGAAAAAGAGTGCTTACGATGTGCATGTTAACAAAACCGCAAATAAAGAAATCAATTGAGCAATAATGAACAAAATTCCCATCCACGCAAGCGTAGTCAACTCTTGAAGTGGAAATTTTGGATCTGACATATATATCACATTGATAAACTGAAGGACAAAGAGGATGGTGATGAAGACCACCACACCTGATCCTATTGAAGAATCGCAAAACTTGCCAAGCGGTCCGCAACTCTATTTCCTTGTCTGTAGATGTGAGAGACAATGAAATTGAGCTCTCGAAGGGTGACTCTCCATTGTGCTCTAAGATTCCAAGGGACCATATAAAATCTTTCATAGAAAGATTCCATAGAGTAGTATGTATGACTGGCGCTTTCCTCACTCGACTGGTGAGTCTTAGATTCCTAAGAACAAGAAGGTCATCACAAGTGTTGTTTATATTCCCCATTTTCATATGCTATTAGCTTCCTTAATTTACCGCAATCCATACATAAGAAACAACAACTAAAAGAGAAGCCTGTTTGTCATCAAAAACCATACCATTCTTGAATTTCCAAGTTTGCCAGCACCGTAAAGATTGCAGAAATTCAGACAGCAAAAATTTGGGAACTTAATTTGGAGTCGAGAATTTCATTAATTAAATCCTTGAAATTCCCTTAAATATCTGATGAATGCCTTAAAATAAGTGATAAAGTCCTATCAGAAAGTAAGTAATATCACAATAAAAGTTTATTTATTTAAAGTTTTCTAATAAATATTAAAAATTTTAAAATAAAATTTTATAATGTTTACTTTAAACTCTAATAAGTTTTATATTCTTTTCAAAAGAAATTTTTTCCGAAATCATATTTTTTTACTTTGACAGGAAGTCTTATGAAAACCAGAAATATTATTGATAGATCATTCATATCCTTACAGAAGTAATATTTGGACTCATGAAGCAAAATCAGCTTTTTGAAAGTTCTATCAAACAAGTTCTAATATATCACTTGAGGACTTTAAGTGGTTTATTAGTGCTCAAAAATTCTTTTTCAGTCAACAATTGCTTGAAAGTGATACTTAATAGGTTCACTTATGGTTCCACAAGTATCATCTTCCTTAAGATCATGTGGTCGATCTATCTCATTGTGATTGTGTTCTTATATTTGTATTTTAAAAAAAAAAACAAAAAACCAAAAAAAAAAAAACTTGATCTCTTGTATAATAAATTTGATTGCTACATTAATAAGCATTCACACAAACGAACTAACTTAATAATACCGCAATTGAAAAATAAATAAATAATTAATCGAAGTACTATTTAACAAAGTGATATATGCAAAAATATCATCAATTTAATACATTCTTATATTTATGTCCATCATAACATTAAAGTTGATAATTTTATCATTTTGTAACATTAAAATTATCAACTTTGATATTAGAATGGGTAAAATTATAAGAAAATACTCAAAACATAATTCTACACTTAATTTTCTCCTTAAATAACAAAAGCTTCTGCGAGTCATGTTACTAATTGCAACTAATTGCAAAAATATGGTTTAGAATAAGAAAATTATATTAAATATGTATAGGGCAATTTATGAAATAATTTTAATGTCATTACGATAGTTACTTGTCTGTTAGCTAGGCTTCAGAGGGCCATTAGGCAAAAGGATAAAGTAAAAGGTGTTATCTGGAATTGAGTAATAATATTATGTTGAATTGTGGTTAGAAGCATAATCTAACGTTGAGAATAAACATCAATCCATCCCAAATTATAGAATCCAAATTCCTCTATTGAAATTAAAAGTAATAATACTAATAACATTATGTTGAATGAAACAATTTTGTAAATCAAAGTAGGAAGAAAAAAAATTTGGAGCCCAATATTTTGTGGCATCATTGTTTATGATTTATTTAATTTATTTTTTAATAACTAAAGAGAATTTACAACTCATATCAGGATAAAATTAAGTATCCCATCTAAATTAGCATAAAAAATCTTAATTCATCCCACCCCTAACCCTAACTCAATATATTAAAATAAAATAAAATTGCAATAATTTGAAGGAAAGAAAACAAAGAAATTAAAATAAAATAACCTTAGTTTACGATTTTATTTACCAATGATGGTTTAGTCAAAATATCATTGACACATAAAAGTGCTTTGCATACATGTTCGTAAGTTATATGATTATTAAGCACTTTCATAGATTCTAAGCTTTGGTATTTGAATTTCACTTCCATTTTTTTAGAACAAGTTCATTTTCTTTTAAGTTGTGTAGAACATACCTGAAACATTGAGGTAATGATTCCTAATATTTTGTTGTCCTAAGATTACTAGGTAACTACTACTTCTCAAGTTCTTGAGCTTTCCATTGAAAGAAGGATATATTTCAATTTTGTCCCTTGAATTGTACTTCTCTTATATAAAATTCTCCACACGCATGTGGCTCACAAGTAGTGTGTGTGTGCATATATGTGTATATCCCAAAAGGAAAGCATATTGTATTGGTTTCAAAAACACAAGATCTTTCCTATTATCCACTAAGTTATAATTTTTAAATAACTGCTAACTGAAAGAGAGTTTATAAACACTTATATGCCACTCAAAGTTCATATGGTCGATCTGCCTCATAAGAGTGTGCTTGCTTGTGTGTAAAAAAAAAAAAATAGCCATTTTGACGATCCATATTGGCGGAGAATGAGGAATTTGAGTGGTATATAAGTGTGCATGAGTTTTCTTGCAGTCAACAATTATTTGAAAATTGTAGTTTAGTGAGGTCCACTTGATACCTCATCCTGAAAGTCTTTGTAGTCGATCTACCTTATAAGAAATGTGTGTTTGCTTGTGTGTAAACCAAAAAAACTGGTTGTCACCTTAGCAAATCCCACATCGACGAAAAGTGAGGACTTTGAGTGTTATTAAGTGCCTATAAATTCTGTTTTAATAAGTAATTATCTAGAAGTTATAATTTAGTATATTTTGCTTGGTTCATCTTTCTTAAAGCCAGTGTAGTTAATCTGTTTTTATGAAAAATGTACGCGTATATCAAAAAATAATTTTTTTAAAAAAAGTTCTTACCTATTACCAAGATTTAACCCGAAATCTTTTTCGAGTGAAAGGGAACTCATTTGCAACAGCTCAATTATCTATCGGTAATGCAAGGGGGAAAAATATTATTCTTCAAAAAAAAAAAAAAAAAAAGTGGACCCACGAACATTGTGGTACCTTAGACCGTACCCCCCAAATTTCCAATACAAGTGTCCCCCCTTCTCTCATGTAACGTCTCCCCTTCTTATAAATAACACACGGCTGGCTACCAAAGCCTAATTGTCACCACCAACTTACACCACCTCTCCTCCTCCTTTTTCTTTCTTCTCCTCTCGGCTCACAACACAATATTCTTTCAGTCCAATTCCTCTCTTTCCTCCTCTCTCTCTTACAGCATTTTTTGCATGGCAGTGAGCTTGTTGGCACATGAGATATCCGACCTCTGCCTTGGCAAGCCGGCGCTGAGGTCCCTCCCCGTCTCCGCCACCGTCGCCGACGCCTTGGCTGCCCTCAAGACCTCCGACGACCCCTTCCTCAGCGTATGGGATTGCAGCCACCACCACCACCAATCGCCGGGATCCGCCGCCGCCGCCGGTGAGTTCCACTGCCGGTGCGTTGGCAAGGTGTGCATGGTTGATGTGATGTGCTATCTTTGCAGGGATGACAACCTTTTGTCCCCTTCTACAGCCTTCACCACACCTGTCTCTGATCTCTTGCCGAAGATTCCTGGCCTCGTGACTCATTTAGAACCCTCCTCTAGGTACTGATTTTAAGTGACTCATTTAGAACCCTCCTCGTTACTCATTTTTTTTTTTTTTTTTTGTCGTTATTTTTTTTTAACGCCTTTCGTTGTGATTTTTACACATGGGTTGCTTGATTTTCAGTTCAAAGATTTTCCTTAAAAGTGTTTTTTTTTTTTTTTGGTAATGTTCTTCTCAAGACTACAACGACTTAATTTTCTTTCAAATTGTTGCTCAAAAGGCCTCAAAAGCAACTCCTAGGTTTATGATTTTTGATATTTCCTTCATTTCAGAGAAAAATCTTATCAAACTTTACCCATATTTGATTTGCAGTTAAAACTTGAGAAGTTTCAGACATTTTTTGAAAAATCAGCTTCTCTTGAAATGTGTCACTTTCTTTTCGGGATTTATGTAAAATAGAAAACTTTCTACACATTTCCTCTAATTTAGAGCCAATTCTAGACAAAATTTAACAATTCAGAACCCAAAATAAATAAATAAATAAACAATGCTCCGTGTTTTTTTTTCTAGCTTATTGGAAGCCATTGATCTGATTCTCCAAGGCGCTCAAAACCTAGTGGTACCGATCAAGAGAAGACAAAGCACAAGCTCCCGAAGAAAACAACAACAACAATATCCAAAATTGTTAACGACGATTCACAACGGGAGTGAGTTCTGTTGGCTTACGCAAGAAGACGTAGTCCGATTCCTCCTGAGTTCGATCGGCCTCTTCTCTCCGATCCCGGCTCTCTCAATCGAGTCCCTCGGAATCATAGCCTCCGACGACGGCGTCCTCTCCACCGACTACCACTCGCCGGCGATCTCCGCTCTCGGCCTCATCTCCCGCTCCCTGACCGACCAGACCTCCGTCGCCGTCGTCGACGCCGACGGAGTCCTGATCGGCGAGATCTCGCCCCTGACACTCGCCTCCTGCGACGAGACCGCCGCGGCGGCGATCGCGACTCTCTCCGCCGGTGATCTCATGGCCTACGTTGACGGCGGCGGTCCGCCGGAGGATCTAGTTAGGGTTGTGAATCGGAGGCTGAAGGAGAGACATCTGGAAGCGACGGTGGAGGATTTCAGCCTTTTGTCGAGCCAATCGTCGCTGTCATCTTCTTCGTCGTCGGACGAGGAGTCGAGTTTGGCGTCGCCGAAGACGACATTGGCAAGGCTGTCGTCGTCGGGAGGGAGATACAGCCGATCGGCGAGCTACTCGGCGAGAATGGTGAGGAGAGCGGAGGCGATCGTTTGCCATCCGAAGAGCTCGCTGGTGGCGGTGATGATCCAGGCCATCGCTCACCGCGTCAACTACGCCTGGGTGGTCGATGATGACTCTTGCTTGGTAGGAATCGTCACTTTTTCCGCCGTTTTGAAGGTTTTCCGAGAAAATACCACGCCTCCTTAGAAAGAAAAAAAAAAAAAAAAAAAAAACACAGCAAAAGTACAAAAGGTGCTCTGTAAAGAGGAGACTTCATTTTTTTTTTTTTCTGTGTTTTCTTGTGAGCACTGTACTCTGTTATTGTTTTTACTTTCTTTTTTTTTTTTTTTGGGTAATTGCTAAATTTTGCCTCTTTATGTTTTCTCTTTTTTTTTTTTTTTTTCTGTTCGGAATTTGAGGAGAAAAATCGTCACCGGTGAGATATCTTTTAGATTTATGGTCTCTCCTTTGTTTATTTAAGAGGTTATTTTAAATTTTAGCCTTTGTTTGAACCCTTTATTTAATAAACCAAAAAAAAAAAAAAAGGGAGCAAAAGGCCTTTGAAGTTGATGATTCTCTTCCTATATATATATTTTTTTTGTGAATAAGCTTATGATTCTGTATTTTTGATAATCAGTTTATGATTCTGTGTTTTTTTTTTTTTTTTTTTTGGGTGAATAATCAGTTTGTGATTCTGTTGATAGTTATATGATGATACTCATGTCTATTACATTGAAAAATTTGCTTTCCCGGTTAAAAAAAAAAAAAAAAAAAAGGACCAAGGATTTCTATATGTTGTCTACATAATATAAGATGTTGTGTTTGTGTTCGGATAAATATTTATCGATATATAGTACTTGGAGTTAATTCCAACCCAGTCCCATCACGAGAATAAAATAGCACAATTAATTACATATAGTTTAATTTCAAATAAAAACCAAGAAAGAAACGTCTGAGTAGTTGTACCAAATATTAATTTGAATAAACCAAATACATTAGTCTAGTTTTGACAGTTTAATTTAAATGAATTTAATGCGATTAGAGTGAACATTTTTTTGTTTTTTTTTTTTTTTTTGTTTTTTAATAATTATTTGCACAGTTGTAGTTAGGTAGATCATGCAATTGCGAGAGAACAAAAACAAGCAGAAGAGAAACCTGTGCTGTTGTCTGTAAATATATCATACTATAAACCAGGGAAAAAGTAATATGTGCTTTGTCAAAATCAAGTCATCAATTTTCTATTTAAAGTTGAATTCGGTTTCCGAAATTAAGAACGTGAAACAGCAAGTGTTATTAAGTACCATAAAAAGAAATCTTCATTCGTTTTTCAGCATTATAAGTAAATGCTTGGGTTGCTGTTTTCTCTTGTGAGGTAACCGCCCTGATGAATATGCTTTTCTAATTTGGGAAGTTTTGCCCACTTACTCAGGAGTCTCCATAGTCGTCGCAAAGCCAAAAACATTAGTGGGTAATGTTTTCATGTACGTTTAGAAAATCACCAGGTGATAACGAAAATCACCGGAGGATAACAATACTGCAACAACTCTCTTGTAAATAATTGCATATGCAACGTATTACGTATTAAGTAATTACATAATTTAACATTGGATTCTATTAAAAGATATAGGATTTAAATCTCTCACTCTTAATTAAAAAAAAACATGTAAAGAAATAAATAGATTAAGTAAAGTGAATTCCTCAAAAAAAACAAAAAATAGACTGAAAATATAGTTTTAAACTATGTAAAATACAAATAAAATAATTAAAATAATTTTTTTAAAAAAAGATCCAAGTTGTTAAAACAAAATTGTCATCTTTTAATTGAATTTTTTTTATATAGTTTCAGTGATTTTAGCTTCTTTTTTAATCGTCTAACAGTTAAAATTAAATTCTAAAATATTAAAAAAATTTATGAGATAAATTACCAACAGTAAAAATGTAGAAGTGATCACCGCCAAAAACCCCATTTCATCTGCAGGTTCTCCTTGGATCTCTTTAATTTTAAGGGGATGTTTAGTTTGAATTGGAATTTTTTAGTTTAAATAGTAAATTTTTTTAAATTTTTTTAAATTAAAAAGAAAAAAATTATAAAAAAAAGATAAAATTTAAAAAAAAAAGATAAAAAAAAATTTTAATTAAAAAGTTTGGATGGTTATGCCAAGTCCGTAGGTCTAATTTCGGCCCAATTTCAACGTGTTAGCTGTCAATTGAAAGACTTCTGTTCTTTTCAATAAAGCCAAGGGACACCAGATATGCCCCTCCCATCCCACGTGTTGATCAAGTGAAAATGCTATTTTAACTTTCTTGGGTCCCACATAAATGTCAGGTGGTTTATCTTTTAAAGTAAAAATAAAAAAGTTAAAAAATAAAAAGTTAAAATTTTTTTCTTTTTTTTTTTTTCGGCTGTTGGAAAGCAAAAAAATCTACGGTCTTCACCCCCACTTTCCCGTCTTGTGCCCGATCAAAATCTCATACCTTTCTTCCTTTTCTTTGCAATCCGAAAAAGCAGTCAATCAACATATTAATATTCTCCTTGAGGTAAAATTTCTTGAAACTAATCACTGGTTTTTTCTTTTTTTTTTTTTGTTTTTTGCGTTATAAGTTTTTTTTTCTTTTTTTATTAATTGATTTATATATATGATTTCATTCGTCCCATGATTGGGAACGAATCTCTACTTAAACATCTAAAGATAAAGATACATGAATAGCTATTTAAAATGAAATAATTGAATAATTGAAAAATAAGATTATTCACATGGAACCAAAATTTGTTTATTTACATCACGTTTTCGAGGGGCTTGTTCAAGACTTACTGAATTTGAGCAGACATAGATATATATTATCATATAACATATACTTCTATATATCGGTCGGTCTTTCTCTTCTTGATCATAAGGTCTCTTGATAGAAAAGATCATATTACCATTAAGCTTTTAAAAGTTTGATAACTTTTTGTTTTATCCCTACAGTTAATGAATCTATGTGAATCTATACGACCTTGTTGAAATGTTATTGTTCTTGCATAATTTTTAGCCATTGGATTATTACATCCTTATATTGTTGGAATGAAATTGATTAACTGATTAGTTAGTATATTTAAATTAATTTGTTTGTGGTTCATGTGAGTTTAATATTTTTGAATAAAAGAGTATGTTGCTTATATCAAAGCTGCTTATGATATTGGAGACTTGGTTGTTGTTTACATGAGATAGAATAACAAGTGCTGTATTTCTTTTTTTTTTTTTTTTAAACAATAATAGCTTATGGAAGAAATAGCAAAAGTGGGTAAGATGCGATCATCATCAGCAAAAGAAGTTTCTTTATTTGATGTAGAAAGTGATCAACAGAATGAGCAAAGAATGGAAGACACAGTAGTTTCTAATGAGAGTTGTGAAGCCCCAGAAATCAGTATGGTTTTTGATTCATTGGAAGATCTTTTTAACTATTACAAGTTCTATGGGAAACAAGAAGGTTTTGGGGTGGTCAAGACAAGAAAACTACGCGTACTTCACCAAATGGAAAATTGAAATTTTGTCTGCTTCTCATGGTCTCGAGCTCGGAATGCAAAACGCAAGAAGCAAAATTTTCTTACTCCAAATCCGCAAACAAAGATAGATTGTCCAGCAAGGATTAATGCTATAGTTTTTGAGAATGGGAAGTGCAAAGTCAATGCCATTGTGCTTCAACATAATCATGGTTCAGGTCCATATGATAGATTTGAATGATCATGCAAGAATAAAGAATTTGTTTTGGGCGGATGCAAGGAGTAGAGCAGCATATGCACAGTTTGGAGATGTTGTTACTTTTGACACTACGTACTTGACAAATAAATATGACATGCCGTTTGCACCATTTGTGGGGGTGAACCATCATGGACAATCAGTGTTGCTTGGATGTGGATTGCTATCAAGCGAAGATACGGCGACATTTACTTGGTTGTTCAAGAAGTGGCTTGCAAACATGTCTAACCGTGCACCAAGGGCTATAATTACAGATCAGGATAAAGAATGCAAAAGGCTGTTGGAGTTGTCTTCCTTGAAAGTCGACATCGTTGGTGTCTGTGGCATATAATGAAGAAGTTGCCAGAGAAATTTGGGTCCTCTAAAATGTATGAAAAGATAAAACATAGATTGCAACTTGTAATCTATGATTCTTTGAACAAAGAGGAATTTGAAGAAAAAATGGGAGGCTTTCATCAAAGAATTCAACTTTTTTGGTAATGCATGGCTGAATAGTTTGTATGAAGAAAGGCATCGATGAGTTCCAGCATTTGTGAAAGATACTTTTTGGGCAGGTATGTCAACAACTCAACGTTGTGAAAGCATGAATGCTTATTTGATGATTATGTGAATTCCAAGACAACCTTAGGACAATTTGTTGAGCAATCTGGAAATGTATTGAGAGATAAAATTGAAAAGGAAAACCTTGCAGACTATCAATCTTTCAACACGTTTATCCCTTGTGTTACCTATTTTGAGATGGAGAAACAATTTCAACAAGTATATACTCATGCCAAGTTTAAAGAGTTGCAGATGGAGTTGACAGAGAAACTTTATTGTGATGTGTTTTCTGTTGATGCGATGAATGGGATATTTAAAGTGGTTGAAACAATATTCTTTGAAGATAGAGAAAAAGAAATGAGTTATGATAGTCAATTTAACAAAGAGAAATGTGAGATTGAACGTACCTGCCATTTGTTCAAGTTTAGAGGAATTTTATGCAGGCACGCTCTATGTGTTCTTATAAAGATGCAAGTTAAAAAGGTGTCTGAAAAGTATATATTGTCTCATTGGCGGAAGGACGTAAGAAGATCACATTCGAGGATTAAATTTAGTGATGATGGATGGATTGGAAATCCTGAAACTTAGCGGTATGATAGGTTGCAGAAGAAGTTTGATGAAATTGCATACTTGGCTGATGCTACCGAGGATAATTGTGCTATGTTGTGCAATTTGATACAACAAGTTGCAACAAAAGTCAGCATGATTGAACAAGGTGTAAAGAGTAGCCATGTTTTAAACAACACAACGTCTCACATTGATTGTGCAGAGTCCAATGAGTCCCTTAAAAGGCCCGTAGATGGAGATAAAGTTCATAGTCCGGTAGCTGTTCGAAGACAAAGTCGACCGCCCACTAAGAGGAAGGTCTCCAATGTTGAGAAGTCCATTTCGAAGAATAAAAAAGTTCATGATAACAAAAGTTAGAAGAAAGAGAAGAAATTACAGGTATCGTTTTATATTTGAGTTTTTGTTATATTTAATGTACTATAAAATGTTCTAACAAACTTGTTCAATTTACCAAGTCCGCTGTGATTTTTTTTTTAATTTTACTACAGGTTTCCAAATTCAAAGAAAAAGCAACAGAAGATGAAGCTAACAAAAGAAAATACAATTCCTGTCCTACACCGGAGATGGGAGGCAACGAATTAACGAACTTGAAGGTTTATACAAATCAAATATGGTATCTTGATTTATTATAATCTTGAAAATTATTTATTAGTGTACTTTTTTTCAGAAACAACAAATGCAATTTATTCCTTGTTATGTTCTACATCCAACACAACAATTGCACGGAGCTTACTTTCTACGCTTCGGACGTGCAAATCCTTTCCGCTAAATTCAAGGTAAACATGGTCAAACTGAATTGTATTTTTTGTTTAGTTATAGGTGTATTTAATATTCTATCATCAGGTCTTCCCCATCCAAGTCAAGCAAGTGAGGCAATACAATACCAAGGTTCACAAATGCAATATAATCATGACCATGACAAATGATTATATAGGAAAAGGAAGATCAATGACTTATGTTGTACTTTTTGCAAATTCAAATGGATGCTGGATGCTTTGTAATACATTTTGCTTATTAGAGTTGAATTTGAACTAGACTGTTTGTGCTTTTGATCATTGATTGGTTAGGATTTTTTAGTATCTTGAATGATTTTGTTGGGATGGTTATTTTCTAATCTAGAGCCTTAACTAATGAATTTTGTGGTGTCTGAGAAATATTTTTCTTATTTTTTTTTTCTGTTAGATTTATTTGTCCTTTTTTTTTTTTTTTTTTTACATAAAAGGGGAAACAAAAACATATAGAAAAAGGATATATATAATCGTGAAAAAGGATATATATAATCATATTGTAACGTTTTTGTAATGTGTTTTATTGGTCTTTGGACAAAACAAATGAATAAAGTGTAGTGTGAAGGAATAGGTAAATGTGAGAGAAAAATGAAATTGATAGGAATTTTAATGTAACTAAAATACCTTTGGCACATTAAAAATAAAAAAGCTAGAGCCTAGAAGAGAAACGAAAAGGAACGGGAAAAGAGAGAAGATTAATTTTTAATTTTATTGTTAGTGGTCCCTGAATTATTTTTATTTTTATTTTTGGCTAGTTATAATGGTCCCTTGAATTAAAAAGCAGGTAGAGTTCAGCTTTTCCCTTTAGTGTAAGACTTGGAAATATCCAAATGGCAATTCGACTTGGTCATACACGTGAGATGGTGAGGGGTTGCTCTGGTGCCCCTTAGCTTTGTTCCGTTCCTTTTTGCCAGAAAAAGGAAGAAAGTAGGTGCTTCTTTTTCAAGTCTCTTGAAAACATTTTATTTTATTTTATTCCTATCTGCATAAATTTAGCAAGCCATACATCAGTCAATGATTTGACCCCAAAAAAAAAACTACAGAAAAAAATGATCGAAATGTTTATGTTTTAAGAAGCCAGTGATACGACTAACGAATCAAACAAACATCCTCCGTTTCAGAAAAAAAAAATATATATATATATATATATATATATATCCTCTATTTATTTTAATCATTTTCCCAATATTTCAAATGTTCTTATTTCTCAACATTACAAATGTTTTCTCTAAGAGTGTTCAAATGTTCTTATTTCTCAACATTTCAAATGTTTTCTCGAGAATGTTCACGGATCATTTTATATGGATTAGATCTCAATCTGTAATCATAATCTGTAACAAATTCATTAATCTCTTGACTCAATCTAATCCAACAGATTGGACTGGATTGAACGGATTCAATGAACACCCCTAGTTTCCTCTAGTTGAAATGGTATTTAATTTTACAAAATGCTATAGGTAAGAATATATTAAATGTTCATATTGTAAAGAAAAAAGAAAAAAAATACATAATGGTTAACAACTTAACGCTCTCTAATAAGAGAGACGGCTAAGCATAACCATCGGTAAAGATATAAAGTGGAACTATGCAGTACGTTTTGGGCCTTGTGAAATTTATTGCCCACAATAAATTACACTATAGAATAAATAAAAACAAACTATGACATACTACTTATAAATTCTGAAAAATACAACAGTTTTTTTTTTTTTGTTCGAATAATAATTGGGTTAATTACCCTCCTTTTACAGATGGAGGGGGAAAAAATCTTGGAGGAGACCAAAATCATCAGCCGTTTCTTGAAAAAAAATTTCTTTTGGTTCTAGGCATCCTCTCAGAGTGTCGTGCCCAAGCTGCGCCCTTTCATTGTCTCCGAATCCAAAGACTTGTCCCCGGTTGGTGACTGCAACAGTGTGGTAAAGCCCAGTGCTGACTTGAGAAACATGATGAGCTCTTAAGCAATCAAGGATCCGAGGCCTCATGACTTTATCCGATGCTCCCCTGTCTGGAAATCCAAGACTACCAAAAGCCATCCAACCAAAACCATATACTAACCCAGAATCGATGAGTACAAATGTTTTCCTCTTTCGTGCACACACCTATGAGGTAAAAGCAAGAACAAATTTTATTCTTGGTCAACAAACTTATTAGTCGTGGAAGAGCAAAAGTCTGCATATGGTTTTAACGGAAATGGAGTCGGCGATCTAAGAAATGAAGAGCGCCATTTTGGGTCTGCTAGCAATTGAACTTGAGATGCACATAGAATTTGTCACAACTTAAAAAATGGCGGAAAAAAAAAAAGGCACACCTGCACAGCAAGGTCACTCTTAATGCAGTTCAAGAGTTCGGGTGTAGTCTTGTCAATTTCATCTCCATGGCCTAATGCACCACAGTAGCCTTTACCCCAGGTATACACCTGCAAAAACCATAGCAGACACTATTTAAGTATTTCTAAAACTAGCTAAGCTCGTCTGATCAATTAAAACATTAATTTGAGTAGGTAGACTAACGCATCCACTGGAATCCAGGGCCACTGCATGCTCATCGCCAGCAGAGACGCGAACAACGTGAATACCCTTTCTCCTAAACGTCTGGATTCTACGAGGCTGGAACTCATCATGCTGCTCCCCATGGCCAAGACAGAAATTTGAACCCGACCCAAAAGAATAGACTTCTCCATTGTCTGTTACAGCTAACACATAATTTGGACCAGCAGAAATCTGAACGATGGAACCAGATCCCTCAAGCAGTTCAATGATTTTGGGAGTTGGTTTATCTGCTGTGTCACCATGGCCGAGTTGGCCGTGCGTGTTCATCCCACATGAATAAACGTGGCCTTGTCTTGTGAGAAACACTGTAAAATTAAGCCCTGCAGCAACCTGAAACAAGTTTTATTAACCTTTGAATGCTCATTTAACTATTACAAGCTAAGAATTAGCTAACAATTAGCAAAAGAAACCTGCCAGGTTAGATATAGGTTAGATAGAAAGATAAGATAAAAGCATAAAATTGCCTCGGAGTTTTCAAAAAGTTTTTGCCAAATGACTTGTCTACAAGTTTAGCATTGTTTCTTTAATCAATAAAAAACCTTTTTTTAATTGACATTCCAGGATGATAGAGTGACGTGTCACTGACACATTATATATTATGTAGCTCGAGGAAAACAAGATTCAAAACACTTTTTAACACCGGGAAAAAAATAAACAAATGATATAAATTTGGTTCTTGATGAAATATAAATAATTTCAACAAAAGCATATATATTAGTTAAAATATCATAGACCTACAAATTTGAATAGCCAAGGCTAAATCGATCCCTTTCAATGCTCCAATAACTTCTTATAATTGACAAATTTGGGAGAAAGATTCGGCCACAATTGCCACTAGCCCAAATAGTCTACACTACTAGGTAATTAATATATCGTTTCAGCTGATTCTGAACTATTTCAGTTTCTTAGTCAAATATATGACTTACAATATATCAGAATTTTAAATTTGGAAGAAATAAGTAAATAGCAGATTTTAGAAAATATAGAAGTAAATAGCCAGTTTTTAAAATATTTAGAGTAAATAACAAAAATACCATGTAAATGATTTATTTACGTCTTGTAAATTTGCAATTTACTTAGTAAATTTTCATTTAACTCGTTAATTTGTTATTTACTTCAAATATTTTAAAATCTTGCTATTTACTTCAATTATTTTCATAAAAATGTTATTTACCACAATTTCCCTATAAATTTTACCTGCTTGCAACAGACTCCCTTCAATGCCTCAACAAGCCTGGGCCTAAAAATGGGACGGCTTGTATCGTTGTGTCCACAACAAGATGATGAATTATCCCCACAGGTGAACACCTAAATCAGTGACAAGCTATATCAGATAATTGATCACACAACCAAAAGACTGTATTTTAAGGACAGGGAATGGAATAAAATTCCTCAAAATTCCTTGGGGGAGGAGGACAAAACACAAATCAAAGCAGCACTTATATACACTATCTATAATGTGCAAGCTGTTGAGAAATGGTGTCAACACATTGACTAGACAAGAATGATTAAAACAACTCCTGCCCTCTCCCTTCTACATAAAAGCACGTTACATGTACACACACACAGTTTTCTACTTTCAGTTTTCACAATCAATGATGAATGAAACCTCCATGAGCGACAGCCAATAAACTTCAATATACTCTTACACGATGCATACTGCTCCAATGCACCTAGAAATATCTCTATTGCTAATGTTTCTATTGTTGTTATCTCTCCAGAACATAAGCTCTTCTTGTTACTATCCCCGCAAAATAATTGTACCACTTGAACAGGCAAAAGTAATTCTCTTTCAATAAATATTCTGCCAAAATGAATTTTGCATTGGAAGCAGGTGCTCGAGGCTCTAAAATTAAGAATTTACTAAGAAAAATTGCATTAAAACGTTACTTAAAAAAAAATCCAAGAAGAATTCCTCTTTGAGCTAGCAAATCAACTTTTTCATGCCTGAAGTTCTTTTCTCACAAAAATTCCACGCTCCTCAACAGTGGCGGAGCAACATGGTGGTGAGTGGGGGCACATACCCCGCTCAGGTTTTAGAATTTTGATTTTTAACCCTAAACCAATTTAAAAAATTTTGGTTATCCCACCACTCAAAAATTAAAACATAGAACTATGCCTCCATTTGATAAAACATATGCATGTATCTCCAGTATTTTCATAGTGCCACTATTGAAAAAATTTTGTATTCGCTACTGCTGCTCAACATATTTTTTTTCTGAAGCCACCTAGCATTCTTGATTCTAAAATTCCATCCATCAACTAACAGGACATCAAATAGATTTCTAGGTCCCAATAAGAAAAGGAATTATGACATGAGTAGAGATGATATTAATAGTGAGAAGATCCCATCTAACAAGTCATTCAACAATATCAATCACTTATAAAAAAAAAGGTCCGCACATGATCACAGCAATGATTTCCTCCCCATTCACTGTTGCAAGCAACTTGGTTAGCATCATGTGAAACCAAGATTTTTTTATATTTTATATTTTTATTTTTTGCTATTTTTCACATTTAACCCTTCAACTTTTTGAGATTTGATGACTAACTCTTTAAATTTTTAATTTTAAACGATTTACCACTTTGCTGACAGTTGTGTTAAATGGTGACCAAAAGCATCTCCGACCAAACATTCTCAAATCCTAATTCAAACTATTAGACAAATCTCATAATTCCCAACTCTTAATTATTCAAATCCCATTATACAACAAGTTCACAAAGTTGTATCATATGCTCTTAACAAAGCTGGGGAGTAATAGGTATAAAAAACTACTAACCTCTCCGGATTGCATGACAAAGACAGCATGATTATGGGAAGCAGAGACTTGGACCACACGAGCTAAAGATGGAAAGCTAATCCGGCTAAATGTTACACATGGTTTGGCTTCAGAACCATGACCAAGAACACCACACAAGCTAGAACCACATGAATACACTGATGAATTGCTGATTAGGAATGTGTGATATTTTCCAGTCGTAATCTGCATCTGTTCATATATCACCAGTAAATACTATATTTTTCTTTTACAAATCACAGCATCTAAGAAACACCAAAATCATAATTTATACAACAGAGCATAGAAAAATAACTCATGATCACATGATTAACAGATCAAATTGCACTCCCAATCAGTTATTAAAAGACACCTAAAGACCATTTTTTCAAAATAAAACCTGTCTAATATGATATTAGGGTGCTTTATCACACTGCAATCCATTCCATGTTACATCAAAAGTTAAATGCGATTTCAAATCCATATAATTCATAGCAATTATGTATTAAAAGGTAGTCAGTGAAGAGCCTTAGCATCTTAATGGCAACATCAATACCAATCCAAAACAAGATGGGCAGTAGAACAATAGCGTTAACAGCCACGTTTATTTTAGTACAATGTATTTATGGAAATGTGCAGGATGCTCAAGCCATCACTAACTGAGTAGCCTCAAGTAAAGCACTGAAAAATTAAAATATCAAAATAGACAACTAGTTCATTCAAGGAACACTGAACAATTGACCAAGTAATCAACAAGTAGAGAAAACCCCACAAAAAAAAGCGCATTGACATTCTTTTCTACTCAACCCACCTCCCAAAATGCACATATAAGTATAACTCAACATTAGAAAAGCACGGCAAAAAATATTAAAGAACTAGTACATTGCCTGCTGAGGTCTCGACTATGTCAGAAGATTGCTCCACGGATTGCAAGAACCTCAAAACCCGCTTCCAATTCCCTCCGCACCGATCGCATAGCTCTCTCTGCGCGTCCCAACTCAAACGAGAGTATATAGAATGCGAAACACACAGCTGAAACGCCGCTAAATCCACCAAAGACCGAAATTTCTGAGGGTACAACCCATGGCTCCCTCCAAATGTCCTAGAAGTTAACTCTAAGCACACGAGATCAACGGCACTGAGCCTCCCAGAGCTCAAAATCTCTAAAATCAAATGTGATGGCAATTCATCTATCGAAACTGGCCTATATCGTTCCGTCATTGTGAAACAAATCTCTAATTTATCAGTACTTTCAGGTCCAGGAATCCGCTTAAGTCAAAAATTTTCCCTTCTTTTAGTGAGATTGAAATTGAACGTCAAATTTTTAGGCGAAATCTCAGGCAATTAAAGCAACATATAAAGAAAACATCGGAGGGAAGGAAAATGTAGGAAATTGAGTACGGAAACGGAGGCTTTGATGAAAAATTCACCGGATATTGGTACAGTAATTGGAAATAAAACATCAGAAGGTTCAAGTATCAAAATCTCCTCTCCCGAAATGACGAATTTTACCTGCAAAATTCAGAAACAAAACAAAAAAAAAAAAAAACAAATTTAGCAACAAATGCGAATCAAAACATGCACAGAAAAAGACGAACAATTAACAAAAACTTACTGAGAAAAAAAAAAAAAAAGCGAAATCTTGGCGAAGCTGTTCGGTGCCGACTCTGACTTTTCTCGCCGAAAAATTGGAAAGAGAAAAATCAACATCAAAATCAAAATCGAAAGTAAGAGGACGACAAGAGAAAGTGGCAGAGCAGGAGAGAGAGAAGAGAACAAAATGGAGAAGCTCAAAGCTTTTAGGGTTTCGAGCTCGCTTTAAAGCGGCTTATATGGGGTGTTATAACTCTCTTTCGTGCTTCTCTCTCTAAAAAAAACCAAATTTTCTCTCTCTAGATCGAATGGCAGAGAGAATTAGAATGGAATAGAATCATCATTAACTCAGAAATAATAAATTAAAAGAAAGCTTATTAATTATAATAATTTTTTTAAAAAAAATTAAGAAATGCTTTTGAATTTCGATGGCCTGTTTTGCTTGCTTCTCTGCTCCCGTGGGGATAGACCTGTCTGGGATTTTCTCTCTCTTCTTCGTTGTTTTCTTCACTGTCACGTGGAAAGTATCAGTTGAGACACGTCATACTGCATCATACATTTTGGACTAGTGGTGGTGTGGGGACCACCGATGGTAGGTATGCCGACAGAGACGCGCTGGTCTCGGAGCGCGTAAATCCACGCTGCTACAACCTCCAAAAAGGCCGGTTCAAACAATCATTTGGAAAATATTTTTTTTTTAACTTAAATTTATTTTCTTTTTATATTGGAATTTGAGTACTGATTTGGTTATTTATCGTTTCTAAAGCACTTCGCGCCAAAAACCAGTTTAGTAGAAGTTCAAATCCGTGCCCATCGGATATTGATCGGTCTTGGTTTGACATGATTCAAACATAATTCATGCATTACGGGTTACCAAAAGAGTTAATATCTCCATTAGTTAAACACTTATATTTTTGGATTCGTATTTTATTCGTACATAATTAACGGTGGTCTCCCCAATATATGTTATAACGACTTTAATATATGTTGGACTCCCATCGTATTTCATGCTTTTATTGATGCTTTTTGATCCCCAGTTGCTATGGAGAACAAAAGACAGAACGCAATCGATTCCTCTATTTAAGTGATTCTCCCTTTTTCTTGTTCCTGTTCCTGTTCCTAACTCCTCCCCGAGTAGTTCTCAATGTTTGGCACTTTCTATACTTCGTTTGGTGCAACGTCAACAAAATTGCTCATGCTCAAGTTACAACCTAAGATCGATAACCATAATATGTTAATTGTTTGTATTTTGTACATTCCATTAGTATGCTCTCAGACACCTATAATTGTGATCTGTTTAAGTTCCCATTTGGTAAACCATTTCAGATCAAAATATTTCAACTTATTTTTGTTTTTTTCCAAAAATTCAGAAGTTTTTAAACTAGTTTTCGAAAAGTGAAACAACTCCAAACTAAATATTTCAACTCAAACCTACTACTCAGGCGCATTATGATTCATTCATACTATTGTAATATGAAAGTTCAATTTTAAATTTTTTTATAAAATGTATGCATTTTGGATGCATTTATCAAACCATAAAAGAATGTAACAAAAAATCACAAAAAAAAAAATGAATGTAATAAAAAGATAATAGGGTTGGAAAATAAAGTAATATGAAGGATGATTATTGATTATCTTTCTAGTAATTACTTACTCTTAGGATTGAAGCTTAGAAAGTATACCATGTTTTAGACTTTATTGCTATTTAAGTCGATTAGCTTTATTTTCATCATACTCTTGCATGCATATGTGTTGATACTTAATAACAATCATAAAATTCCATTATTAGTAATGTGATCTTAAAGATAAATGTTATTTACAAGAGTATAATGTTAAAAGATAATAATCTAGAATTTTCTGACATAAATAATTAAAGTTGGAATCTTTCGTTAATTATTATCAATATGGTTCATCTCTATTACATATGTGATAATCTTATCCAGATTGTTGTTGAGTTGTCATCAAGATGAAAATACTTTAATTATATGATTATATAGAAAGGGAATGCGATTAATTCGAATCTCTAATAATTTCCGTTAGTATATAGAGTACTTAAATTTAATCTATAGTGATCATATGTGGAACAATCTTAATTTTAAGTTGTTAACAAACTCTCAGCATGCATTCGGTGCTAAGGCTTGGATTGTAGAATTTGAGTTTGAATTATATGTTTGATGAGGCGTTTGAAATATTGAAGTTAAAAAGTGTAAAAACTTGAAATGTATTTGAAAAAAAAAACAATATGGAACTTATTTTGTTTGTCTTGAAATTCTATGCAATTTTTTTTTTTTTTAAATCATCTCATTTGGACTTGTATAAGGAAAGTTATGGACTTTTAAAATTTGAGTCACAAAACTATATAAATAGTAAAACTAAGGTTAACTTTGTAGAAAAAGACAAAAATTGAGTTTAATTTATGATTCAAATCTTAGCACCAAATACCCTCTACTTATGGCATTACATTTTTTGACTTATTAAGTACATATTGACCAGATGCCAATCTTTTTCATGGTATCTTGGAGACATAACAAAGTAAATAACTGATAATGTTAATTTAATAAGATGAAATCCATTAATTCATTATGACGTAAATAGACTGTTCACTTAAGTGTTGTCGGGACTTGAATAATAAGAAAGCTCAATTTATGATAAGATCATAAATATATTATTAATTAGATAATTAATGGTATTAAAGGAGAAAGATACAATTAGAGAGGTTAACAGATAAATAAAACTTAGTTCTAATTATAGAGGATTAATCTATATGTAGTAATTATATTAATGGACGATTCAAATACTTTGAATAAATTATATTTATAATTGTAAGAATGCAATTTTAAGTTTTTAGTAGAATATCTTTGGAATTAATAAAATTGATATATTAATTAAAAATTTTAATTAATTATTAAATTTATTATAGCTTAAAATTATATATTCATAGTTCCATGTCATCTTCACGATACTTTTAATTGGATTGATTAATTTTGAATTGATTAATTTTGAATTAAGACATACTCATTTGGAAGATATCAATTAATTTGGAATTAATTGTTTAAAGTAATTAATGTGATTATTTAAACAAATCTTAATTAAACAATCCAGTGTGGTCACACACACTGTGTTTGCGCCTATACCACTGTGGTGTGTAAATTTTTATTAAATAAGTTTGTTATTTTGAATTTAAAATTTCTTTATTTAGAAGTCAGATTTTTATCTTGATATTTAAATTCAAATAGGAAACAGTTTTGAAAAGTTGAAAATTGAGAAAGATATCCTATAGGGAGATCCGCGCCACCCAGGTTGAGCTTGGGTGGGAGTGGCATAAGTTTATTTAAATTAATTTGATTAATTTAAAATATTATCCAATTAGGTATTTTCCTGACACAATAAATAGGTGATTTATTTTTATGAGAAAGAAACCTGTCTCTCTTCTGAAAGAGAAAAACATAGAGAGAAAAGTTTGTCTATTAACACTCTTTTGCCTCTCCCATTCGTCGAGACTTAAAATAAAATAACACTAAAGTGAGACAGTGATCATACCCAATTAATAGATAAGTATGCATGTCCGTTCAAGTGATATCGAGATTAGGCGTGGAAGACCTACAATATCGTTGAAATTGAATTGTTCAAGTTATCGACCTAATCAGACAATGATAATCTTTTTATTCTTATACATAATTTAAATATTAAACTAATATATCTACAAAGTATCATTAGAAATCTTATTAATTTTTTTAAAAATACACAATCCAATTGTCCACTATCCTTATTTAAATTCCCACTTATATGGTTTTTGAAATCAACACTTACATGTTAGATGGTGTAAAGTTATGTATTTGTATATCATTAGAATATATATATTCAATTTATAAATCTATATTTTTTTTTTCTCAATCAACACTTATTTTTATCTCAAAAATAGTTCAAATATCCTTAAAATTAAAATTAAAAAATAATTGAACAAATTTAATTTTAAGAATAATTTGGACATTTTAATAACCCTTTTGGTAAACATGATTATCCATTTTGATTTAGCAAAGAAAAAGAAAAGATTAGTTTGATTTTGATCCGGGTGATTATATTAGCACGTCCCTTTTAATTATATCACACTTCTCTTCTCAACACATACTCCTTTTAATTTAAAATAATTAAATTTAGTTATTACACATCCTTATGTATTTTAAAATTATCCACAATTATTTACGTAAAGTACAAAGTACGCCACGACTTTAAATTTCTTTTCTCACCTATCTTTTTTTGTTTTTTTTTTCTTTTTCTTGTTGTTTATTTTCATGTTCTACTTAGAAAATATCAAGAGTTTGCTTCATCAAATAAAAATATGATATATTGTGGCCAAAACTCACCCTAAAGAATATTTTTATTAATTGTTAAACTGATTTCTCCACTCTATTTGTATGTTAAATTAAAATTTTGTTAAAAAAAAAAAAATCATATAGGTATAATCCAACAAAAAAATACAATACCAAAAAAAAAAAATAATAATAAAAGCCATGTAAGGCATCGACAATTCAATTGGGGAAAAAAAGAAGAAGTCAAACAATACAACAAGAAGTCACTAAATTAGAAGACAATTGTAAGGCATCAACAATTCAATTAAAAAAAAAAAAAAGCTAAACGATACAACAAGAAGTAATTAAAATCAAAGTTTTTTTTTTTCGCAAAGGTGAAAAGTACACCAGCAAAAATATCAATCACAACATTTAAAGGGGGAAAAGCCAACAAACTAAATAGACAGTAAGACTTTATGCAGCCAAAAAAAAAAGAAGTAAATACTTCAACGTAATTTTTTGGATTACTCATTGACGAGTAAAAATTAGGGTGAAATTTAGGAATAGATATATATATAATCCTCTATATATTTATTCCATATTAAATTTATGTCTATCATCAATAATAATAGTTAAAATATATTTTTTCAGAGTTTTTTCTTTAAAATTTCGTAAGGATGTTTCGATATGATTTTTTTAATCTGATTAAAAATACTTTCATCTTTCTTTTTCTTCTTATGTCGTTATGTGACCTTTTTTAATTTTTATTTCCTTCTTAATTTATGGATTTTTTTTGTGCATCTTTATTTTTTTTAATTTGATTAAAAAAAGGTTTCGACTAAATTTTTTTGGAATTTTAGTACAAAGTTTCGGTTTTTTTTTTTTAAGTTTCATAAAGAGTTTCAATTTTTTATTTCTTTTTATTGTTTTGTCGTTTTGTATTTTTTCTTTTCTGTCTTTTTTCTTTTTTAATTTTCTCATTAAATTCTTATATATATATATATATATATTTAATTTGATTAAAAAGGATTTTGTCCAAATTTTTTTTGCAATTTCGTTAAGAAGTTTCGGTTTTTGTTTTTATAGTTTTGTATAGAGTATCAATTTTTTCTTTCTTTCTTTTTTTTTATTTTTTTTATTTTGCCATTCTATACTTTTCTTATTAGAGCTCTAGTGTAGTTACAAAGGATTATAGGTCATACATACTCTGAAAAGTATATCATTTCCCCCAGATATGGAAACCCAAAACACTGAAACAGTTAGCTCTCATTCTTCTAGCTCAGAAATGTCAATACAACCTACTTCTGCTCCTTTCTCTCTTCCCTCTCCTTCTATTAGAAAATCTACCTCCTCTAAGATAAGTTTTCTTTACGAGTTTAACTACCTCCTAGAAGAACAGAAAATTTCTTCTGAAGAATTTCCTCTCATAAACCCCTATCAAGCTTTCATCAAACCTCCGAATCCTTTGTCCAGAACCTTTAAACAGCTAATCAAATCCTCTCCCAAACGAGTCAAAGAATATATCCAGTCCACTAAATTCAGCCAGTGCAATCTTCCAGCTACCACTCAAGAACACTTTGTGTCCCTGGAGATTCCTCCAGAATTTCCACCACAATGGTTAGCACAAGAGTTTACTCACCTTCACTTTGGTGTGGTAAGGCTCGCCCTCGCTTTCCATGGAAGAAAAGGACTTCTAGTAGCTGCTCGCATAGCACTATTAGATTCCAGACACAAGAGATATAGGGATGCTGTAATTGCAACGGTGCAAACAACTATAAACGCAGGAACCGTCATCACAACAGTCTTCCCCAACTTCTGTATGTCTCTGCAAGATCCAACTCTTATGAACGCTCTCAAGGTTCAGATACAGATCACAGGGATCGACATGGACCCTAATTCCATCGCATCAACACTCCATTACCAAATGGTGTACAGAATCCAGAATCATGCTCTGGATCTTACACTCCCGGAGACTAACGATGCCCTACACATTATAGCAGACTCGCAGAACGCACCAGTGTGCACACAGATTCCTCAACAGATCACTACAGAGGAACTGAAGAAGATGTTACCGACCTCATGGATAACCAATTATGAGAAGCTCCACAGCTCTCATACTCCTATCCAATCATCGGAAGCAACTTTCACTACTCAGAAGGATGGATCAACCTTAATCACCTTCAAGAAACCACAAGAAGCTCCCACAAGTGTCTTTCCTACTCAGTACATGATGGCTCCAGTATCTCCAGAACAATATATGGAGATCCTTTCCTTCAAGCATGACAGACAACCACACTATGCAAAGAAATCCCAAACAGGACACTGTTACTCCGATGAATGCTACTGTCCAGCTTGTGTCAAGGAATACGACCATGAAGACCACCCAGCTCGACCCAAGAAGATCAGCTCCGGTAAAAAGCTCAAAAAGCAGTACCAAGATGGTGACAGATAAATTAGAACACTCAGACAACCTTTAGGGAAGTTTGACTATCTAGTCACTTATTCCCTTCCTCCGAGAACATACAAACCAATCATTCCAACAGGATGGGATGAAGATCTAGATGATCATCCAAGGAGATCACCTCTACCACCATCTCCACTGACAGTACCTGAAGTACTCCCCTGTTACAAACAGGCCCAAAAATACTTGCAGAAGGAAGGAATAAACATCTGCCCTCTCATTCAGTAGACTCTTCTGCAAGTCCACATGATGTCCTCAATATCATGCGAAGGAACCTCCTACGAGGATAATTTTCCTTCTCTCCAAGTAGCAATGACAAAAGACAGATCAAAAACTCGACAATCGAAAGTGCTCAACCCCAGAATTGTTGAACTAGATGGATCAACAAAGAAAGTAAGCCCAGCTGAAACGGTCCTCAACTGGCAGTCAAAGAACCTTATAGCTCAGAATAAGGTCCTCCAGAAAATGGATCTCAAGATATCTCAAGTGGAGTCTAAGATTGATCAGTCTAATATTGGACTGATAAAATCACAGACAATCATAGAGAGACTTGAAGCACAGATCCAGACGCTCCATCTGGAACTCATGAGACTCGTCAAGAACTTTTCCTTTCCTAACAGACTATTCACAGAAAGGGAAGCATAAATGAAGTCCCTCCAGACTTAACTAGCTGCTCTGCAAAGACAAGCACATACAGGATTCTCACCGCCAAACTCAGTACCATAGCAGTTTGCTACCATCCCAAAGTAGGAACAGCCGCTTCCTATCGTCCCTCATAAAGAAGACCACATCCTAAGACTCAAGAGACTTCTTGAAGAAAAAGATGCTCTTAGAAAGTTAAAAGGGAAATAAAAAGCGAAAGAGTCAACATCAACTCAGATGATGGTCCAAAAGCAACTACAGAATCCTCTGACCAAGATAATTCAAAATCACTGCAACTATGAACAGCCGCAGATTCAATTCCAACAACAGGACGATTCTTCCTCACAAGAAGAAACTATCCCTGAAGATTCTGACGATTTAGACTGGTCTTCTGAAGTTTCTTCTTTAGAACAGAAAAAAGAACCTGAATCTCCATCGGCTATAATGATGAATCAACCTGCAGATGAACCAACAGTGATAGAGATTTCTAAAGAAGAAGTGGATCAACCACCTCGAGACAAAACCAGGATATTAAGACAACAACGTCCGGTTCCAAAGTACAAACCTTCACTCTAGAAGATATCCCTCCCTCTAAATAGAGAGATAGATTCCAGGAGTTTAAGGCGTACTTAGTTCTCCAATTACAGAAACCTAATGCCCAGACAAGACAAATCCTACTTGACTTCGTGTCAAGATTGCTCGGAATCCTCCAAGACTGGTGGATAGGATTAGGAGAATACAAATAACTAATATTCATTCAGACAGAATCAGTTGAAGGAGCACTAGCTCAAATGTATTCAGAATTCTGTCGAGAAGGAGATCAAGTCGTTGAACAGGCAAGAACAAAGTTCTTCAAAATAAAGTGCTGCTCTATCAACAAGAAAGATCTCGAATTCTATTTTCAGAAAATATCGAGATGTTTCTATTTGATAGAGATCAACGACCCAACCTGAACAAGCGGTTCTCTCCTCGATTCCAGAATCTTTAGGAGAAGAAACCTTCAGACTGCTTCTCTCTCTAGCAAAAGATAGCAGATATCACACTTGGTGAGCTCAGACAACTTATTTTCCGAGCTATCGATAAAATGTGCTCGCAAAATAAGTTTTTACAAGAACACATCAAGCAGACGAAGAACCTTGAAAAGGTCTGCACCAATAAGGAGCTCTACACTAAGTGTCCTACTCATCCAACTCCAGGATGTACATGTAGTTCGTGCCTTTCTAAACCATCATCCCGAACCAGAAAGTTCAGAAGAAGAAAAGGATTCAAGAAGAAAAGATTCTTTTCTAAAAAGAAAGATCATGGAAATTCCTTCGCAGACGCAGGAATCTATGAGATGTTTCATCTGTAGAAGTAGAAAACATTTCATGCAAAACTGCCCCAAAGCCAAATCACAGAGAATGATAACTCACATAAAAAAGGAAACAGGTCTTTCCCTCTCTGACAATGAAGTAGAGTCCCTCTTCTCTACTGATCAAGAGATCAACGACCAAACTCTCTGTGTACTCCAACTTTCAAACTCTGACTCAGATCAAAGCCAAACAGAATCAGACTCAGACTCTGAACAAAGCCAAGTTTTCCAGATGAATGCTGTCAACTTAGCACAAAAGACTCCGATGATCAAAATGAAAGTCATCCCCTCCAAGTATGCAAACCCAATCAGGGTTGCTGCTTTCTTTGATACAGGTGCATCGTACTCTATGATAAACCCAGACATTCTACCTCCATCGTACTGGAAGAAGAAGAAACAATTCTTCAACGCCACTAATGGAGAAGTCTTCTGTACAGAGCTAATCAGCAAATCCATTAAATTGGAATTCTTCCCAGAATGCTCCATAATCCACAAGATTATTAGAACAAAACTACCTAAAAAGGATCTAATCATTGGATTTGGTCTATACAGTAAGAAACCAGGATTAAAAATCCTACCACAAGGTCTGGCGTATAAACAGAACTTCACGATATGAGAAATAATTCCCAACTACTTCCAAGTACACCAGGATCCTACCAGGAGATCAAACAGAAACTGGTACAACATGTTGTGCTACCAGTCATTCAGAATTCCTCCAGAAGACTAATAATCCACTCTGGAAGAATGAAGAGTTCTTCGTCACACTACCATTCAAGAAAAACGAAGACATCAACCTAACCAAGGCCAGCCATTCAGGAATGAATCCTGATCACCAACAGATGACAGAAGAAGAATGTCAACAGCTCCTACAGTAAGGACTGATCGAAGTAACAACTTCACCATAGGCATGCCATGCGTTCTACGTCAATAAACGTTCTGAACAGATTCGAGGTAAACAAAGGTTGGTAATCAGCTATCAACCTTTCATCATTTTCTGACTGATGATAAGTTCCCATTACCAAACAAAAACACCTTATTTTCAAATATGTCAAATGCCAAAATATTCTCAAAGTTCGATTTGAAAACAGGCTTCTGACAACTGGGAATCAAACCAGAAGACAGGCCCAAAACAACCTTCTCAATACCCAATCACCACTTCAAATAGACTGTTATGCCATTTGGCCTCAAAACAGCTATATCACAATTTCAGAAGGCTATAACCTGAATCTATAACCCAATCCTCAATCAGGCCCTTGTTTATATAGACAACATTCTCCTGTTCTCACCAACACATGAGGCCCATTTAAACCTTTTGGCCCAATTCGAGTCCATTACAAGAAAACATGGTGTAATGCTCGCTAAAAAGAAGATGATACTTGGACAATCCAAAATTGAATTTTTGGGAATGACTCTCACTGACGGACGATATAAGCCACAGTCTCATGTAGCCCAAGAACTGATCAAGTTTCCTGATCAACTCACCAAAGTCCAGGTTCAACAATTTCTCAGGATAGTCAATTATCTCAGAGACTTTGTTCCACAGACGACCCAGTACACAGCCCCCCTTGAACAGATGCTCAAAAAGGACCCACTAGCATGGTCCGCAGTCCATACAGAAGCAGTTCAACAGCTCAAGAACAAGATGAAGACATTGCCACTTCTGAAGATTCCTTCAATAGGAAAAAGGATAATTCAGACAGACGCAAGCCATAAGCATTGGGGAGTAGTACTTTATGAAAAAGATGAACAGGGAAAAAAAACATATATGCGGATATAAAAGTGGAATGTTCAAAAACTCACAACTCTACCACCATTCCATATTCAAAGAACTCCTCGCTATAAAGCAATGAATTCAAAAGTTCGAGTTCCACCTGATTGGACACCACTTTCTAGTCGAGACAGACTTTGCCGCCTCAAAAGGTATGTTAAAGTTTAAACCTAATAAAGCGGTAAATGCCCAACTTCTTAAACTAGCCGCATGGTTTTCACAGTATTCCTTTGATATTAAAGGAAAATACAATATCATCCCTAACTTCATCTCCCGGCCATCTATAAATATCCTCACTCACAGAAATCAAACCATCCCACTCATCTTCACCATAACCAAAACACCAGAGCCAATGACCTCTTCATCCTCCTCCTCATTAAACCTAATAGCAATCTTCCCTCCTGCCTTCCCGAAAGATGCTACAAAAATAACCCTCTCTAAGAATCGAAAAGAAAAAACCATTGAACAAGCTCAGTACATCCTAAAAACTCTCATAAGGATATATGGAGAACAAATGGTCCAAGACCTCACCTTCTATCCTATGTATCTTTTTGCTAGGATTTTTCCTCTCCGAGAAGCATGGTATATGCCAGTACCAATGTCCCATTTCTTCTGGTAGCTAGCCAGTTTTTTCACCATAGCCATAGAAGTCATTACTGTACCTCTCCGAACTTCAATCAGAAGTTTCAAACACAACCCAGACTTCATTGGTCCATACAAATCACAAATGAACCTCCTATCATTGTTTGTCCCACTAAGTCTTTGGGAAGAATACCTGTCCCAGGAATAGGATAGATTCAAAATAAGGTATCAACACCTTAAAGAAATCCCAACACAGGCCATAAACCAGTGTTATACCATCTTCTTTATCAGTCTCAACTGTAAGAAGATAGGAAAAAAGACAAAGGTTTTGCCCCTCGCGTCGAAGTCTACGGTTCACATGAATGGCCCTTCTCTCTCGGAAATCCACAACTCAGACAAATCGAGAAGGCCCTATTCATAAAGAACCAGACCATTCCAGACGAATGTTGGCCCAAGCCAGAAAAGATGCCCCATGGGAAAGTTTTCCTGCAGGATATATCGAAAAATTAAAAAAGATTCTGGATGAAACGAATAATCCAAAAGCTTCATCATCAAAATAGGAAACATCAGCATGTTCAACTCCTGAAGCAAGCCAGCCAATTCGATTCCAGTCTGAAGGACCCTTATTAGTAGTAAAGTTCCAGTTCAGACAGTTTGTAAATGACCCATATGAGTTCTCCTAGAAGCCATGGGAAGACTCCCTCAGATTCCAGACAGAAGACCTAGCCAAGCTAGGAATTACTGAATCACCTCTAGAGGTCACACAGCGCTGTAAGATCCGTTACAATCTCACTCCCCTAGAAACCCATATAATTCCAAGACCAGATACCCAATAACTCTGGTTCACTGATGAAGACTGGGAAGATCCAGAGATCATGGAAGAAATCTCAGAATTATTGACGAGATCGAAGCTCTGGATGCAATGGATTGAGCTGCCAAGATAGAAATGGAGAGAAACACAAAAAGACGTCACCAGTAACGTCAGGAGACCCTAACATCTCAGCTATGACAAATCCAGCCGTCCTACGTAAGCTCTTACGTCAGCTTCACACAAACGTAAGCACTTACGTTAGCCTCCACTACCTTCGAGCCAACAAGCCAACTATCCAGATAATTAATTTTGTCTATTAGTGTCGGCGTATAAAACGCATGTGTTGTAATAGTAAAAGTTATCGGACGCATGTGTTGTTTTTCTTTGTCGGCCACATGTTTTTGGCCCGTGATTTTCTTTTTCTTTTTATCCTGTCGGCCACCTGTTAGGCCTCGAATAATTAAGCTTTACTGTTTGTAAAATAGTTTGAATTCGGATTTCAAATCTGAGCTAAGGCTGTCATCCTCCTATATAAAAGAGTTCTCTCCTTCCTCGAGAAGGCAGAGAAGAATCGATCAATAAAAATAAAAATTCCCTCACTGTATAGTTTATAATCCTGAGTAGCGATCCAGGTATCTTGGTTCTGCTTGTAAGATATTACCAGTCATCACACTAGTCTGATTAGTATAGTAGATGTCCCTTGAGATTTCCTGCTAACCTTCTTTCCTTGATAGAGTCAACTATCTCGTTAATAGGAAGGCTTGAAAGCCAGTAAGGATGTTCTTGCTCACCCAGGCTAGGTGTGCCGCTAAAGCCAACACATCCCCAATGGTTTCTTCAGTCTCCCCTTGAGGTGAAATAGAGATCTTTATCAAGATTCTAAGAAGGTTATCCTCTGAAATATTTTTTGATTTAATCTTCAGCTCTGTATTCTGGGCATCTCTGTCTTTAAATTCAAATATCTTTTAATTAATATATTATTTACACATGTGTTAAACTATTGTTAAAAAAAAGTGTGAGTTGAATCCAACAAAGTAAAATAATTCAAGAAGTTTTCAGCAAAAATAAAATAAAATAAAAGATAAAAAAGTACGATCCTCTAACAAAAAAAAAAAAAAAAAACAAAAACAAAAAACAAAAAACAGAATAAAAGATGGCGTGTGCGTGACACGAGAAATTTCATGAATGAGGTTCCCTATCAATCCAACCCGTGGGAAAAGAAGTTGCCCTGGTTAAGGAAATAAGGCTATATATATATATATATATATATATATATATTTTGTCCTTGGACCCTAGTCAGAGCCTTAATGGCTAAGAATTTTTTATTTATATTTAAAAAAGAAAGAAAGGAAAAAAAAAACAAAGATAAGAACTTTTTATTTAGGGAGAGCCTCTCAAAGTAATTATCTACTTTTTTTAAACTGTTAAGATTTTTTCGATCGGTTGAAATATTATTGGTATATCATACTTATCATATACCTTATTTTATATTACTTTTCTCACCTCAAGTCTTCTCCGTCACTGACGACCTTCCCGCTGTGGCCCGTGACGGACGCGAGCGATCGCCCCGACGCTGGTGACCCAACCCTGGCCTCCCCCACCCCAAGCACTAGCCCTGGCCCCCTACACCCCGGCACCCCCTAGGCCCCCTCCCCTCCCCCGCCCACCTCCATTCCCCCCAACTGACCCCCAGCTTGCCCAGCGCTCCCCCTCACCCAAGGTCCACCTTCCCCCGGCACAACCGGGCGCCCCCCCTCCCCCGACGGGGACCCCCTACCCCCCTCTCTTCCTGGCCTGTGGTCCCCCTCCCACACCCTTGACGCGACCGACTCCCCCCGGTGAGAGAGGAAAGAGAAGGGGGGTGGGGGGAAGGGGGGGTGCTGGGGGCCGGGGGTAGGGAGAGAGGAGAAGAGAGAAAGAGAGGGGGCGGAGGAGGCCTGAGTGGGGGGGGGGGGGGGTTAGGGGGGAGAAGGGGTGCTGGGGAGTAGGGGGCTAGGTTGGGTGGGGTCAGGCTCGGTGAAGGGCGTGGCCTGTGCTGGGGGGGCCCAAGGGAGGGGGGACCTAGGGTGGGAGTGGGGGCTAGGGGGGAGGGTGGTTGCCGGGGATGGGGTGGGGGGCAGGCCGGGCCTGGGGTTAGGGGGGGTGGGGGGAGGGGGTTGCCGGGGATGGGATAAGGGGCCGACCGGGCCTGAGGTTGGGGGGGTGGGGGGGGAGGGGGTTGTCGGGGATGGGATAAGGGGCCAACCGGCCTGGGGTGGGAGGGGCCGCCTGCAACGAAGAAGATTGGGGCGCAAAGGGGTAAGATAAGATAAGTTGTATTGTAATTATGATACACCAACAATATGTCAACCATTCAATTAAATCTTAACGATTCAAAAAAGAACTCTACCGGTAGTTACTGTGGGAGAGATTCTACCACAACCTCTCCCTTTTATTTTAAATAAGAAAAAAAAAGATAAAAATTTGCAGCTAAAAAAAAAAGTCAAATAACAAGAATATCACATGAAACAAATGGCACCATTTGATGTAAAACAGCATATATATATATATATAGAACTAAAAATAAAACTGTTTTATGTAATCTACATAGCTTTTAACTTGCTCAAGTGATCGAAGCTGCTAGAGATGGGTAAAAGCTCATAGCTAACATTATATCTTTTACGCTCTTTACATGCAGGGGAAAGTCATGCAAAGGTATCCAATTTCATCAATGTCCTCATAATGTATAGAAATATGACAAATATGTATATGCCTGAATTTCTCACTGGACTCATTTGTACATAGCTCTATTTCTTTTTTAAAAAAGAGAAATTCAGGAAGTTTATTAAGATTTCACAAAAGATCAGTTGCTATACTTTCTACCGAGGCTCCATTTAGATCATAAGTTCAAACCCACAATTCAAATAGCAAATTTGAATTTTTGCGAGGAAAAACACTACATCAAAAAGATTGAAAAGTGGGTTTAAAACGGTAAGTTAAACACGTGATCTGGGGAAGTTCACAATTTTACAGCAGAAGTATGTTCAGTTGTTAAATCTTGAGTCCCATCATCAGTTGCCAATCTGAATTTCAGAATCTTGTGAAGGCGGGTCATTGGTTTCACTTGCTTTCTTGGAACTTGGTTTGGATCTACTATGCATTTTCCCGAGAAAAGTTTTGCCTCTGATGGACCTGTTTCTTCACGAACCACAGGGCCATCATCTGAAAAAAAAAAAAAAAAAAAAAAAGAGCATAAAATATTCATTAATTTGCACACCATAACATGTGAATTACGAAGAGAGAAAAATTGATCTAACCAACTACCTCCTCTTGTGGGCCAAAACGTAAAGATTGTTTCTCAATGTCAATTTAAAGTTTCTTGTCCCCCTTTTTGTCAGGATATAAACAAAGAAATAGAATGGCTGACCCGATACTAATTACTTCCATTCAAGATGGGAAACCAAACAAACAACAGAGTATGGAGCTACAATTGAAGTTCATTTTGAACAATCAAGTTTCTAATTTATGAAATCCTTGAGGGAGTTGTCCTCCTAGGAACCGAGGACCACCCTGGCGAAGAGTGGTAGCTGATCACTAGAACGTCCCGTTAGGGGACACAGTAGATGTTAATTAAGATCCATAATAAAACAACTACCAACTGTCCCGACTTTGTAAAGAAAATTTAATTGGCTAGTGCGATTTCTTCAAATAGAGGTATTTTGAGTAGGAGGAAAATATGATTTACCTTCTTCGGTGAAAACAAGGCATGTGCCAATCGTTTCTTCATAATCCCCGATCTGTTAAAAAACAAGTCTTCTTAGTCATGTCTCAACTCTCACAAGCGAAACCAAACTAACTCAAGCCATTGAATCATAAAATTCTTGTTGGTTTTCTAAAGAAAAAGGAACAAAACAAATAACGGCTTTAAGAGATCATTAATGAATCATCTGCAGACTATGGTTGTCAAGTAGTTACCAGCCTCAGATTGTCACCTATGGTCAATACTGGATTCAGTGTATCCAAACCCTGCAATATAACACAACAGATAGAATAGAATGACACAGAAAAGGCTCATGTAAAGTGCTAGAACACAAAACATGAAGTTTCAGCGGATGACAGAGAATAAGTCACCATACTATAGTCTGTTAGAACTTGTAACCGGTGCTGAAATAAGAAACATTACAATTCTACTCAAAGTAGCAAAAAAGAGTTCTCAAGCGTAAAATGACCAAATTTGAGAGACACAGCACCTTCGTTACTCTTCTGATTGTTCCTACTCAAGGCTGTTAATGATGCCTAGACGAAATTACTCCCTTCCTATCCCAATCTTAGGTCTTGTTGGAACGGGCTCAGAATTTTCCTTCTTAAAAAATACTAGGGTGTCCTAATTATCTCTTTCCCCTTTTCTTTCAAAACCGGCCCAATCAAATTCTGAATATGCAGCTTAGACCGAGGCCGACCTTGCCCAGGCACATCCACACTAATTTGCCCTCCCGATTCTTCGGTTCCTCCTTGTATGCATGATTTCACGCATCAAAGTTTTTCTGATTATAAGGATTCTTTCCCGGTCTATTGGACCAACAATCTCGGGAACTAGAATTTTTCCAGTCACCTACAACCTCCTTAAATGGTATTTCCATACCCGAGACTGTTCCTCCATCTTCCTCCTCAACCCCTGATGGCTCTCCTCCTCCCATGCTCCCAAAAATTTTGCCTTCAAACAGTCTCCCTCGCTGTACTAGTCCAGCACCAGAAGCCTAATACCTGTTCTTCTATCAATTTCATTGTCTATCCCATGGTGAAGTCCGATGCTTCTGGCCAGCACTGCTTCATCTCTGAGTAGCAGCAGGCGCTTGGGTCAGGTTCCGAGGCCAATGATTTCCCCACCTGTTGCTCTCCAAAGTCTTATGACCATGCCAAAAGCAATGCAAACGTCTCTGCTAGCTGCCTTACTCAATCGGACTAGAAAAATTAATGCCTTGCATTCCATATTCCACAGAGCATCAAGCACCGTTTCCATTACCAAAGGAGACCCCGTAGGAGCCTCCACCAAATAACGTTGCC